>CM022298.1:511700215-512900215 GCA_011799875.1 Thinopyrum elongatum
GGGTCGGGGTCGGGGTGTGGTGTCAGGGGGTCGGGGGTTGGGGTCGAGGTGTCGTGCCGAGGTGTCGGGGTGTCGGGTGTCGGGGGTCGGTCGGGGTATCTTTTTTCCTTTTCCTTCTTTTCTTCTTCTTCTTCTTCTCCTCCTCTCCTCTTTCTTCTTCTTCTTCTTCTCTTCTTCTTCTTCATCTTCTTCTCTTCTTCTTTCTTCTTCTTCTTCTTCTTCTTCTCTTCTTCTTCTTCTTCTTCGTCTCTCCTCCACTTCTCTTTCTTCTTCTTCTTCTCTTTTTCTTCTTCTGCTTTGTCTTCCCTCCTCCTCTCTCCTCCTCTTCTTCTTCTTCTTCTTCTTCTGTCTTCAAAAAAAAAAAAATTCTTCTTCTTCTTCTTCTTTCTTCTTCTTCCTTCTTTCTTCTTCTTCTTCTTTCTTCTCCTTCTTCGTCAGTTCGTTCGTC
Organism: Thinopyrum elongatum; assembly: GCA_011799875.1. NCBI lineage: Eukaryota > Viridiplantae > Streptophyta > Magnoliopsida > Poales > Poaceae > Thinopyrum > Thinopyrum elongatum. Next base: position 511,700,664 of record CM022298.1, read on the forward strand.
GTCCTGGCCTCGCTTTTCCTCCCTCCTTTACTTCTTCTTCTAAACTAAAACTAAAACTAATCTAAAAAAACTAACTAAAATAAACTAAAACTAAAACTAATCTAAAATAAACTAAACTAAAATAAACTAAAACTAAAACTAATCTAAAATAAACTAAACTAAACTAAAACTAAAACTAAAACAGAAACTAAACTAAAAGAAACAAAAGAAACTAATTAAACAAAAAAAAGGGGAGGAGCTCACCTGGTGGAGGGGGCGGCCGGACGGCTGCGGCTGCCGCGGAGAGGCGGCGACCGGGGAGGGGGAGGCCGGACGGCTGAGGCGGGACGGGCGGGGACGGCGACGGGGCGGGATGGCCGGCGCGGCTGCCGAAGTGGAAGAGGCGGGCGGGGCGCGGTGGAGGTTGGGGAGGGGTGCGGGGGCGGTCACCCGGACGGGTCGGCGTGGCGCGGGCTGGTGTGGGTGGGGGGATGCCGATGGAGGGGAGGGGCGGGGGGGGGGGCGGGGCGACGTGGAAGGGGGTGGCGGGGTGCGGTGGAGGTCGGGGGGCGCAAGGGAGGGTGCGAGGCGGCGGGGCGGCCGGCTATGGCAGACGGTCGGCGGCGGCGGCGCGGTGGTGTGGGTGGGAGGAATGAGAGAGTGGAGAGAAGAGAGGGGGGCGGGACGGCCGTTAACGTACCCGCCTCTTTGCCGTCAGCCAACGGTCGGCAAAGTTTCTTTGCCGTCCGCTTGTGGACGGCAAAGAGGTGGGGCCGGTGGGCTTGAGTTGGTTAAACAATAACTGGACCCACCCACCTCTTTGCCGTCTGCTAGCGGACGGCAAGATTCTTGCCGTCAGCCAGCGGACGGCAAAGAACAGGCTGATGGCAAAGACTTTGTTTGCCATCAGCCACATCTTTGCCGTCCGTTTTCTTGTGCTGACGGCAAAGACCTTATTTCCGTCAGCAAGCGGACGGCAAAGAATTAGCAGAAGGCAAAGAAGTGGGATTCCAGTAGTGTGAGTTTAATTTTTCCAAGTTTGTAGAAAGCTTCATGAAAAGGAATTGCCTAGTAAGGATGAAATTATTGGTCTTGCTTCTATTGCGGTGCCTCCTACTGATCCTTTTGAACAATATCTGCTAGACCATGAAAATGATTTACTATGCATGAATGAAATGAAATAGATAAGATTTTCTTTGAACAACGTTCCTCTGCTTAAACACAATTTGCCTATTGAAACTCTAGGAGGCCCTCCTCCACCTAACGATGATCCTGTGTTTGAATTAAAACAATTGCCAGACACTTTGAAATATGCTTTTCTGATGAGAAGAAGAATTCCTGTTATTATTAGTGCTAACCTTTCAACATGAAGAAGAAAGATTATTGAAAGTTCTAAGAAAGCACCGAGCTGCTATTGGATATACTCTTGATGATTTAAAGGGCATTAGTCCCACTCTATGTCAGCACAAGATTAATATGGAACCTGATGCTAACCATTGTTGATCACCAACGTCGGTTAAATCCGAAGATGAAAGAAGTGGTAAGAACGGAAATATTAAAACTTCTGGAAGCAGGTATAATCTATCCTATAGCTGATAGTAGATGGTAAGTCCTGTTCATTGTGTCCCTAAGAAAGGAGGTAGTCTGTTTTGTTCCTAATGATAAGAATGAACTTATTCCACAAAGAATTGTTACAGGCGTATAGAATGGTAATTGATTTAGAAAATTAAACAAAGCAACTAGAAAAGATCATTACCTCTGCCTTTTTTGATCAAATGCTAGAAAGATTATCTAAGCACACACATTTTTGCTTCCTTGATGGATACTCTGGTTTTTCACAAATACCTATTCTCAACCCAATCAAGAAAAGACCACTTTCACTTGTCCCTTTGGAACTTATGCTTATAGACGTATGCCTTTTGGTTTATGCAATGCACCTACTACCTTTCAAAGATGTATGACTGCTATATTCTCTGATTTTTATGAAAAGATTGTGAGGTTTTCATGGATGACTTCTCTGTTTATGGGAAGTCTTTTGATGATTGTTTAAGCAATCTTGATCGAGTTTTGCAGAGATGTGAACAAAAAATCTTGTCTTGAATTGGGGAGAAGTGCCACTTTATGGTTAATGAAGGTATGTCTTGGGCATAAAATTTCTGAGCGGGGTATTGAAGTGACCAAACTACATCCACGTCCCACAAGTGACGCCGGCGTCCGGCGTCCCACAGCAACAGTTCTCGGCGTCGATGGCGGTCGAACACCATTGCGAATTTTTCTGGCAGCCTCTGCGATGACGATTAAAAGGCAAGTGTTGAAACTTGAAACACCCAAACTGACTCAAGTCGGTTTGGTTGTTTGAAATTTCAAAACTTGGCTTTAATCCTCATCGCAGAGGCTGCCAGACAAATTCGCCAAGGTGTTCGACCGTCATCGGCCACCAGAACTATTGTTGCGGGACACCGGGCGCCGACTTCACTTGTGAGATGTGGATCTAGTGTTCAACGCCGACCGCCTCATGTAACTTGCACCGATGGTAGTTGCTATTTAGTTTACCCGGGGACGAGCGGGTTAGGGGGTCATTGTCGATGGAACCCTAAATAGCAAGTATCGTCGGTGCGAGATACATGTGGCCGTCGGTGTCGAACACTACATCCACGTCCCACAAGTGACGCCGACGTCCGGCGTCCCACAGCAATAGTTCTCGGCGTCGATGGCGGTCGAACACCATTGCGAATTCGCCAAGGTGCTCGACCGTCATCGGCCACCAGAACTATTGTTGCGGGACGCCGGGCGCCGGCTTCACTTGTGGGATGTGGATCTAGTGTTCAACGCCGAGCGCCACATGTGTCTCGCACCGATGACACTTGCTATTTAGGGTTCCATCGACGCCAAGGAACCCCCTAACACTTGCTATAGGTGTCTTCAATCATCAGTATGCGTGACCACTATGCGTCTCCCGTTCGAAAGGGTTACATCTATAAATATGCATGCATTTGCATATTTATAATCGTGATTCTTTCGAATTGTCTAATGTTATCCATGGACAGCCCGAGTATGTGTAGATTGGGTTCGTTTTCCCATATGCTCAGGTCCGGATCCGATGCAGAATTTTGTCAGTGCCTCCCTGTTGTTTTCCGGGTACACATTCTCTCTGCTTATTGCCGAGACATGTATCAGGAGAATAGTGGGGAGGTGCTACCGAAATTTTGCGTCGGATCCGGAGCAGAGCATGGGAAAATGAACCCGATCTACACATACTCGGGTGGGATTAGGACCTATCTTTACCTATTAGCGTGTAGGTTGCATGGACGTAATAAAACTGACAAACTCCATTAACTGATGGATATGGTTTGCTTAATTATGTATATATTTCTTGTGTCCAGTAGGAAGTCAATATGAGTGATTGTGCATTGATGTACACCGGTTACACTAGTCAGAAAGTTTGGACCGAGGAATGGTTAACAAAAACCAAGGGGTTTGTTAGAGCCGCATTTGCAAATGGCCAGGAATTTAGCTGGTGCCCCTGTGCCCGTTGCGACAACTATAAAAAGAGGGACGAGCTTCAAATGAGTAAAGACCTGCAGAAGTTTGGTTTTACGCCTGGTTACATGGTCTGGACATTACATGGTGAGTCTGCCCAACGTGCCAGAGCCAAGGTTCGTCGTCGCACCAATGAGCATGGTACCGGGACCGCAGACATGGTGCAAGACTTTGACAAGAAGAACTTCATCAAAGGTAGAGTTGTCAAACACTCTGCACCACCTGCGTTGACAGGCCAACAGACCCTAGATTAGTTAAACGCTCTCGAGCCAGATCCAGAGCGTCCAGGATATTTCAAGGGGTATAATAAGGAACACGCCTGGACTCACAAGACATGCTTCTGGGATCTGCCTTACTTCAAAGACCTCCTTTGCCCACACAACATCGACGTGATGCACACTGAAAAGAATATCGTCGAAGCCATTTTTGGTACATTGTTCGGCATAGAGGGGAAATCAAAGGATAATCCTAAGGCTAGAGTCGATCAAGAGGAGCTATGTGATAGACCGTTACAAAACATGAAAGAACCGAAAGGAAAGGGGATCAACTGGACGAAGCGAAAGGCATGGTTCAATCTTGGAAGGCCAGCTATGAAGGAAATTATTTTGTGGGTGAAAATGCAGTTGATGTTCCCCGATGGGTATGCAGCAAATCTAAAGAGGGGAGCGAGTCTTCAAAAATTGAAAATATTTGGTCTAACAAGTCATGATTGGCACATATGGATTGAGCGGATAATGCCGGTGATGTTGCGTGGCTTCATCCCTGAGTATGAATGGCTAGTACTGGCAGAGCTGAGCTATTTCTTCCGTGTTCTTTGTGCGAAAGAACTATCGCCTGGCCTCCTAGAAGAAATGGAACAGTTGGCGCCGGAGTTGATCTGCAAGTTAGAGAAGATCTTTCCGCCAAGCTTCTTTAATCCAATGCAACACTTGATTTTGCATGTCCCGACTGAGGCACGATTGGGGGGGCCCGTGCAAAATCGTTGGTGCTACTCAACTGAGAGGATGCAGAAGACGCTTCGAGCAAAATGTAAAAATAAACATAGAATAGAAGCATCGATGGCGGAGGCATTCATCACTGAGGAGGCGGCAAACTTCGTGACCGCACACTACGAAGCCAAAAATCGTCATTTGCATAATCCGAAGCCTCGGTACAATGCTGACGAACCTCAAAAGGGTCAATCCAACCTCAGCCTATTCAAAGGGAATCTCGCACCAGCCGGTGGATGGAAACCAGTAAGGTTGGATGTTGAAGAATGGCGGACCATTTCGCTGTATCTCTTCAACGACCTAACAGAAGTGCGGCCGTACATCGAGTAAGATCTCGGTACATTGTTTCACAACTTCTAATTCCTTTGAACTTCTCTTATTCCTGGATTTTTGATGCAGTCGATACGTCGCCATATTCTCGTATGGAGCGGTGATCCAAAAGGATTCCGTCGAAGAGTATGAGCTTCTGGCAAAACAAGGAGCCGAATTTCCCGGTTTCATCTCTTGGTTCAAAAAAACGGTAATTTCCATTAGACACTTTTTTTTCTTTGGCTAATTTGTGACTAATGCAACAATCCTTTCGTATTAAACTTGTAGGCTAATTCAGAGATTATGGATGCCGAATTGAGACAAGTAGCTAATGGTTTTGACTATAAGGTCCGTTCATTTGACAAATACGACATCAACGGGTATCGCTTTCGTACCTATGGCAAAGAGCTATCTATGGCCGACCGAAAGTCTACAAATTGTTGTGTCTCTGCTATCGGCGAAGGAGGTATCGAGTATTATGGAAGAGCTATCGAGTATTATGGAAGAGTTGAAGCAATTTATGAACTTGAATTCTATGGTGAAAACCCACCAAACGTCGTAGTCTTCAGATGTTATTGGTTCCAGCCGAGGGAGACTAGAAGGACTCATGAACATATAGGGCTAGTTGAAATCAAACAAAGCACCCATTTGGATGTTTCTGATGTCTATATTACGGCTCAACAGGCAACCCAAGTTTTCTATCTACCGTGGGCCTGTCAAAGTGATCCAAATCTCAGTGGTTGGGACGTCGTTTATGAAGTGCCACCACGTGTTAGACCACCTCCCCCCAATGAAATGGATTATGAACCTCACATTAACCAAAACACATATGATGAAGGAGAATTCTTCCAAGAAACACGTCTTTCCAAAAAATGTTTCAAGAACCGCTCTACTCCACCCTAGAACATTGAAGTAGACAACGATAGTGAATCCGACTTCACCCCTGAGCTGGAACAAGAAGAGCCGGAAGAAGAAGAAGTTACTGCTGCAGATGACCTGTCAATGCTTGAACGATTACGTAAAGGTGGCCTTCCACATGATGATGCATTTATTAATGATGATGATGAGCACGTCATTACCGATAGTGATGATGGTGATGCTTTTATTAATGATGATGACGAGCATGTCATTACCGATAATGATTATTAGGTATTCAAATTTTTATGTTGTACTTGATTTATATAGTTATTTGTATGATTGTATGATTTATATAGTTGGTATTTATAATTTTCTTACTTTGTATGATTGTTTCTTATACATAGTGCCATGGTCTTGATTTCCGTCCCGGTCGGCCCTCGCCCGCTTTATGATTCGGATGTGGTAAATTCTCTTTCATAACTATTTGTTGCATTTCGCATTTATGCAAATTATGGCCATCAAGTTGACATAGAGATATTTTAATCTAGGAGGTATGTGAACCGGAATTTGAAACGGACCCTCTTGTCGAGAAGTTAAATTTAGTTGAAAAAGAAAATGAGTATTTGAAAGAAAAAATTAAAAGAATTGAAGAAGAGAAGATGACATTGGAGTTGTATGTTGCCGATGCCATCGATGATCACAAGATGAAGATGAATGCAATGCGTTTGAAGATGGATGCAATGCGCCTGAAGCTTAAGAAGATTAGAAAATATGCCATTGATAATGAGGCTTGGTATCATTATGCTGTTGGATCAATTGTTACCTTAGTTGCGATCTTCATCACATTTGTTGTGATGAGGGTAAGTTTTCTCTAGTGTTTTGCTTTACAAATGGATACTTAGCTTATTTTCCTCCTAAATGGCATAATTACCTAAGTTAGATAAAAAATAAGCTATACTTAGCTTATTCAGTTCATTTATGACATACTTAGCATACTTAGGTAAAAAATGGCATGATAATCTTTGTTAGCTCCAAAATGATATAGACTTAGCTTATTTTCCTCGAAAATGACATAATAACCTTACTAAGCTCCAAAATGACCTATTTACCTACCTTAGCTCTAAAATGACCTACACTTAGCATTTTTACCTAGCTTAGCAATAAAATGACATTTTTACCTACCTTAGTTAGAAGAAGAAGAAGATAAAGAAGAGGAGAGGAGAAAAAGAAAGAGAAGAAAAAAATCTTCTTCTTCTTCTTCTAACTAGTCTTCTTCTTCTTCTTCTAACTTTCATCTTTCCCAATTTGCAGATTTGCTTTACATGAGGAAGCTTGGATTCATGGAGTGTACTATTCTTGTGGTGCTTCCTTGTTGTTTATGAAAACTTGTTTGGATATGTATGTCTATATGGATATGTTGTTGGAAACTTGTTTCTGGTTATGTATATATGGATATGTTGGACTTTGCTGAACTATGTTGTTGGATTGGATGAAATATGTTGTTGGACATGCTGTTGGATATGTATGCATGTATATCTGTGTTTGAAACCATGTCTAATTAATGGGATTTAAATAAAAACAGGGGATATATAGCCTCTTTGCCGTCCGCTAGCGAACGGCAAAGAGCTTTGCCGTCCGCTAGCAGACGGCAAAGAGGACATGTGGCAGTCACCTGTGCAAACTAGGAACACTGGCTGCCTATTTGGTCATTTGGCCGTCTGCTGGCGGACGGCAAAGTGACCATCTATGCCGTCTGCCAGCAGACGGTAATGATTCAAACCTCTTTGCCGTCTGCTAGCGGATGGCATATCTGGACACGGGGTAGCTTCCCAGTGCTGCCTAGCTGGGCTCTTTGCCGTCCGCGCGCCGTTAACCCCCTAACGGCTCTCACGCCACCGCACTGCCGTCAGCTGTCTTTGCCGTCTGCTGGCCTCGAATGGCGGACGACGTAATCCTTTGCCGTCCGTTTCTAAGAAGCGGACGGCAAAGAAGGCCTTTGCTGGCATGCTTTCATCCGGACAGTTTGCCGTCCGCTAGCGGACGGCAAAGCATTTTGCCATCCGTGATCTATGCCTTTGCCGTCCGGCATGGCGGACGGCAAAGAAGCTGATTCCAGTAGTGTCATGAGACTCATCACCAAAGCTAACACCGACAGTTTGTTTCTCACAATCTATTTTAGCATTAACGGTGTTCAAGAAAGGTCTACCAAAAATAATGGGACAAAAATCATCTTGCGGGGAACCAAGAACAAGAAAATAAGTAGGGTATTTTATTTTCCCACACAGGAATTCAACATCTCTAACAATCCCAAGTGGTGTGATGGTGTCTCTATTAGCAAGTTTAATAGTAGCATCTATTTCTTCTATTTCAGCAGGTGCTATGTCATTCATAATTTCTTGATATAAGGTAAAGGGAATAGCACTCACACTAGCACCTATGTCACATAAACCATGATAAAAGTGATCTCCTATTTTAACTGAGACAACAGGCATGCCAACAACGGGTCTATGTTTTTCCTCTTTATTAGGTTTGGCAATTCTCGTAGCTTCATTACAGAAGTAAATAACATGCCCATCTATATTTTCTTCCAGGAGATCCTTAACCATAGCAACACTAGGTTCTACTTTGATTTGTTCATCAGGTTTAGGTGTTCTAATATAACTTTTGTTAACCACAGTTGAAACTTTAGCATGTTCCTTTATCCTAACAGGGAAAGGTGGTTTCTCAACATAAGCAGTAGGAACAACTGGATCAACATTATAAATAATGGTTTCCTCTTTAGCTAGTACTGGTCCTTTAATTTCTTCTTTAATAGGTGGGTGATATTTAAACCACTTCTCCTTAGGGAGATCAACATGAGTAGCAAATGATTCACAAAAGGAGGCTACTATCTCAGAGTCAAGTCCATATTTAGTGCTAAACTTTTGAAAAGCATCGGTATTCATAAAAGATTTAACACAATCAAACTTAAGCTTAGTACCTGACTCTTTACCTTCGTCGAGTTCCCAATCTTCAGAGTTGCGTTTAATTCTTTCTAAAACATCCCACCGGAATTCAATAGTCTTCTTCATAAAAGAATCAGCACAAGAAGTATCAAGCATGGATCGATCATTATGAGAAAGCCGAGCATAAAAATTATGGATAATAATTTCTCTCAAGAGCTCATGATTGGGGCATGAATATAACATTGACTTAAGCCTCCCCCAAGCTAGAGCGATACTTTCTCCTTCACGAGGCCAAAAATTACATATATAAATCCGATCACGATGAACTAGAAGCATAGGATATTTTTTTTTGGTGAAACTCCAATTTCAATCGATTCCAATTCCAAGATCCAATATCATCGCATAGCCTATACCATGCCAATGCTTTTCCCTTCAAAGATAAAGGAAAAACCTTCTTCTTAACTTCATCTCCGGGTAAACCTGCAAGCTTAAACAATCCACAAATTTCTTCCACATATATCAAGTGCATATCAGGATGTTCGGTTCCATCTCCTGCATAAGGATTAGTTAGCAGTTGTTCTATCATACTCGAAGGAATTTCATATTCAATATTTTTAGTAGGTGCAGTAGGTTGAGGGGTAGCTAATTGTGGTTCCAGTCGAGGTGAAGATACCCCAAACAAACCCCTCAAAGGATTGCTCTCCATAGTAACAAGTGACAATAAATTTCAACACGTAGTAATAATTTTTCCTTACCAATTTCCACTTACCAAGAGCGCTTCACTCCCTGGCAACGGCGCAAGAAAATAGCCTTGATGACCCACAAGTATATGGGATCAATTGTAGCCTTTTCAATAAGTAAGAGTGTCGAACCCAACGAGGAGCAGAAGGAAATGACAAGTGGTTTTCAGGAAGTTAATGTCTGCAAGTGCTGAAATTGTAAGTAACAGCGTAGTTTGATAGCAAGATAATTTGTAACGAGTAAGTAACGGTAATAGTAACAAAAGAGCAGCAAGGTAGCCCAATCCTTTTGAGGCAAAGGACAGGCCAAACGGTCTCTTATAATAAGCAAAACGTTCTTGAGGGTACACGGGAATTTCATCTAGTCACTTTCATCATGTTGATTCGATTCGTGTTCGCTACTTTGATAATTTGATATGTGGGTGGACCGGTGCTTAGGTGCTGTTCTTACTTGAACAAACCTCCTAATTATGACTAACCCCCTCGCAAGCATCCGCAACTACGAGAAAAGTATTAAGAATAAATTCTAACCATAGCATTAAACTCTTGGATCCAATAGATCCCTTACGGAATAGCGCATAAACTAGGGTTTAAGCTTCTGTCACTCTCGCAACCCATCATCTAATAACTACTCCACAATGCATTCCCTTAGGCCCAAATATGGTGAAGTGTTTGTAACTCCCTGGATTTTGCCAATTTTCTTTTTCTTTTGATTTTGGTTTGGATTTGCTTTTCTGTGGCTTAGTGGTCTTGAAACCTGGAGAGATCACCCTCGATTCCTCTCCCAAGTGGCATGTCAATCTCAAAACCATCTCAAGACCATATCATTTCCATCTTGGACCAATCCCAATATTCTTTTCTCGAGAGTATTCTTTTTTCTATTAAAGGAATAACCCTGTTTGCCTGGGTTGTGAAGCAACCCACATCCATGTCATTCCAAAAATTCCCAAATAATTCTCATAAATCCTTTGGGACATATCTTCTTCAGATATGTCAAATACTTCCTTGCCATGTTCTAGAATAATTCACAAATAATCCTTTTCCTATTATGTACTAAATGGCACTTTGTGAAGGAAGTGCTATTTATATTAGCTTGTTTGACCCTAAACTTTTTGGACACTCTTTACTATCCATATCATTGCCACATGCCAAATTTCAACCTCATTTGCCTAGTGAATATTCCTGAGCAATTTTTCAAAGTTTATGTTCAAACAGAGGCCTTGTGAAGGAAGTGCAAGCTAGGCATATCCAAATGAGTTGAACTTTTGCAAGCGTCTTAATATGATCAAATCATAGCTCTCCACTAAATTTGAGAATCATTCAATCATCTATGTGATCACAACATCAAATCTTTGTTTCTGGTAATTATTTTGGGTTGTGAAGCAACTATAATTTTTATTGCTCCATAATTCATGACTAATTTCCAGAACATGTTTCTACCTATATGACATCCCTATACGCAATCTGGGCTCATTTCATCCATCCAATATTTCTCTAGAATTTCTCTTAGTTTCTGTCCAGAGAGGACCACTGTGAAGGAAGTACCATTTTGGTGTGTCCAAATGGTATGAAATTTTTACAGTGAGTTCAGGTATCCAAATAACTCCTAGCCACCAAATTTCAGCTCAATCCAAGCAACCGTTAGAGTGCCACTTCATGATTCATTTTCTGGACCAGTTTGGGCAGTTGTGAAGCAACTATGCTAAATCCTGGTCCAAATCCTTCCAAAATTCATAGGATCATAGTTGTTCCTACCCTAAGCATGGATGACATCCTTTGATCCTTAGTGGCTATCCCATTTCATCTCAGCTTCATGTCCAAGTTTGCTACAGAAAACTTCTGTGGATCATTCCCATCTACCCACAGTGTTTCTATTCGATCCATCACCTCCCAGGGACTGTCCCTTGGAAGGACAACACTCTGGACATGATTTGACCAACTAGTGAGCTCTGTATGCCATGGTTCACGTGGTGACCACGGGGCAGTCAAGTCGAACAGCATGCTCTGGAAACCACGGCCACTGCTATGTCGATTTCCTCTGCCTCTCAAGTCACTTTCATGTCTGGTAGCTCACCCATGCTTGTGCTGTCGTTTCCCCTCTGCTGCCCCAACCTGCATCGCTGCGGTCGCGTCGCCGTCGAGCTCCCCGTGACGTGTCCGTCCTCTGTACCTCCATTATCATGGAGCTAGAGCTCCCTCGAGCTCTCCCGAAGCCCTCCTACGCCTATATATAGCTCCCCCGTCTCTTTCCGCTCCTCATCCACTCCCCCCTCGCCTCGTTTGTCCTCTGGAGTCGCATAAACTCGCCGGAGTCCGCTCGTTTCCGGCCACCACAGGCCCCCTCTAGCCTCCCCTCCACCTCCACTGCCTCCCCCTTGTCCCGCTGAGCCGCCCCACCCACTTGCCCCTCACCGGAGTAGCCCACATCGCCGGCAACCACCATCGCCGCCCGCCTCTCTGTCCTCTTCTGGCAACGCACCTCGCCGCCGTCCAGCTCCTCCTCAGCGACCCTGCTGCCTCTGAACGGGTGCAGTAGGCCGCCCCGCACCCGCCGGTGCCGTCGCCGCGGCCGGAGCTCGCCGGAGCCGGCCGGCCCCCCTTGCCTCGGCCGCCCCTGCCTCCTTTGTTCCGCACGTGAGGGAGACGGGAGAAAGAAGACGACCTGGATCGGCCCCCCTGCCGCTGGGCCCCATGTGTAAGTCTCTTCCCCCCCGGGCCCAGGTGTTTTAAGTGGAGATGGATTTTTCTCAAATACACTTTTTAAGTTGGAAAGCGTACTCTAGATCTACTTCGGCTGAAAATACGTTTTTTGATTATGAAGGCGTATTTCTGAAAAGGCATTTTCATTTTTTTTCAGCCGCCGGCCGAATCTGCTGGATTTTGAACATTCACTGTTTAGTCACTTTTCTGCCCAAAAAGTGAACGGCCACAACTTTTTGCTCGTAACTCCGATCGAGGTGAATCCAAAGCCCACTTCTTCGTCTCTTCGAGCCCGTTCTGTAGGTACCATTTCCATAATGTAGACGTTCTGTAGGTACCATTTCCATAATGTTCTGACACCATGGAAATGACCATTTTGCCCTTGCCCTAAACAGCCCTGCGGGAGAGAACTATTTCCGGCAATCGTCTCCGCGGACTTCCCGCACTTCTTCTCGATGATTCCTTCATCCCCAGGCAAGCCACGACAACCACTTGCATGACGGATTTGCAGTTGCTATGGTTTCCTACTTGAATAGTTAATTAATGTGTGCATGTTATTTTGTCTGAAACTACTATATATGCTCATGTTCTATGCTCATACTTATATTCTGTCCATATGCATCTTGCTAGTTATCATGTACCCGTTGGTAGCATTATGCTCATGGTTAACACTGGCAGTAGATCATGCTAAGATGATGACATGTCTGCATGTTTCTTTACCAGTTGTTATGGTTCATCCTGTTATCATGGCTCAGCACATTATCATTCAAATTTAACCGGATGTTAATCGAACTTGAACACCTATTGGCTGAGTCATAGTGCGCCACCGAATCGAGCTCACCAGTGCAACCACACTTGCGGGATGGGGCAGCCCTAATTCGGTCTATTGTCATGCCTCTCGCCGGTGCCTCCAACCAGGGAAGGTTATGAGCGCGTGCTACCCTGGCCCGGTAGGCGGCTATAACCTTGTGAACCCAGTTTTGGTATTGAGCTCAGGTCCCCATTTGGGACAGTCTTGTTTGGCCACGACGGTGGCAGGTGTCGGAAGGACACAGGGGTCACCCATGACATAGCCCAAAGGGGAGTTTGTCGGAGTGGCTGGGAGAGTGCCATGCAATAGATTGGGTTTTGTCGGAACGTCGTTGGTCCACCCGAATGGGAGCACGAGGCGACGAGTTCTGTGGTGTGGGTACCATGTACTAACCTCTGCAGAGTGTATGATCTATCGATAGCCGCATCCTTGGTCATGGGCACAGTTCGCAGTAGGACACACTATGGGTCAACAGTATAATAATCTTGCTTATAACAACCCGGTTCGATGAGAAAGATGTTGGTTAATCTTTATGTGATCGCGAGAGGATCACCGTGGTATCGAGGATACCGATGTTGGTTGATCATGATCATGAGAGGATCACCGTGGTTTGGTGTTATGTGGTGATCTCGGTAAAGACCAAGCTCCTTGTGATCATGTTATCACTACGGTATTGTAATACCAAGTTTGGTTGGTCCCGAGGTTATCATCTGGCACACTCGATGGTAAGTTCTTACAGGTGATGGTTACGGGGTAACCTCATGACAGAGTAAGTTGCAACATGTTGCATGTAGTGATATCCTGTTCAAATGCCATGCCATGCTTATACAGTTTTAACATCGTCACGTTTACACATGTTTAACCGGTAAATGCCATGTTGTTGCTTGTCTTGATTGCTTTGGTTGCTGTGAGCTTGCGAGTACATTCAAAGTACTCACCTGGCGTGTCATGCCAGTTTGTAGGTCATGCCATGATTGCTTGCTTGTCAAGGATTCCGAGTTTGCGAGCTAGGATACGTGTTCCAGCCAGAGTCCCTGCGGAGTGGAGTTCACCACCGCTGTCGTTGTTCCGCTGCCGAGGATACTCTGTTTCCTCGGGTTGTTCCGCTGTTAGCATAGAGCTACCCTGGGCAGGCATAGTATCGCCGTGCCGATGTAATCCATGTACCCCTGTAACCTTATCCATAGTAATAAAGAGCTGATTTGTTCTATGCCAACAGTGCCGTATTCCAGAAGACTTGTGTCTGGGCTAGAATACGGGGTGTTCCGGTTTCCTCTGAGCCGGGGTGCCACAAGCATTTGTATCAGAGCAGGTCTGGCTGTAGGACGCCCTAGACCGTGTGAACGTTAGTAACCGGTAGTATAGAGTCTAGTCGATTTGCTGCACTTGCGTGTTGCATTTGCTTGTGCATAGCATGCATATAGAATATTTATTTTGTCACTAACGGTTGATCTAGTGAGTGTAGGTGGCATCGGGTTCGATTCACCGCTTGCACCCTCCAATTTGCATATTTGCTCCTTGGTGTGGTGTCATCTTCGTCCCAGCGGAGTGATGCCAAGGTGCTTGGTGTTGTCGATTCCTTGTCGGATTGATGCACCGGCACCACACCAATTATCCTATTCAGCCACCCCTATTGTTTCGGTAATAGACATGTTTCTATGCCGGATCTTGCCATCGTCCCCCTAGCCACGTTGGCAACCCTTACTGATCTTAGTTATCAGAAAAGGGCAATGCCCGCAAGCCTTTCTTTTCATCGTTATCCCATCCTGCCATCCACTCTCTGGACGAGTACGGTTTCTTCCGTACGCTTGATGATGATGTGGACGTGACTTCTGTGTACCGATCCACGATCACCAAGTCCGTCCCCGCCTCCGTATCCATCCAGCTGTAACTGGTGTAAGCCCGTGTTTGGTGTAGCCTTGTTTACACCAACTTTCTTGCACACATTGATTCACTTTCGTGCACATCGCCACAGCATGTTATACCGTAACACCGGAGTTCTTGCGAGATTTGTGTGCTTAAGTAGGAATGCATATTATTGCTGTGAATAGCTGTAGTATATGATATTGCTTCTGTGTGATCTTGTTGCTTTGTGTGCTTTTATTTTAGTCGTTTCTTTTGCTTCTTTCTTTGGGCCCTTGGTGTTACCTTATTTTCCCTTATGGAAGTTGCTCACCGACACTGGACTCAAAGAATCAGTGAAGAGGCAATCATTTGGAAGCTTAGCTCAACAATATGGGATTTGTCGCCGACTGCCTGGCATGGCAAATATCTGGTCTGATTATAATGATATCCTGGATTGATTATTGGCATCAAGGAAATATATCAATGTGCGATCTTCACAGCAGTAATAATCAAATCAGCAAGAAGGCAAAGATGTGTGCATGATCAGCAGTACACTCCGGGTCAAAGATATGGTTCACATATAAGGTTGGAGTCTGCTATGAGTACAATTTGAACCAGCTATATTCCGGAAGCAAGCCAGTATATGATATGAACTTAGTGCTCAACAAGAAGAGTAGTCAAACAACTTTCTGCATACAAAAGTAACCGACAGCAGAAACATTAAGGGATATATATATATATATATATATATATATATATATATATATATATATGCACTCAGTCTGCTTATGGCAACAAGGAAACTTCATATATAAGCAACTCAGTCTTTCTACACAAGCTTGCCTCAGGAATCAAGTGGCCAGCCACACATGTTTCCATAGATGTGGTGAACATGCTGCCAAGGTCATACGAGTTACCCATACAATGATGTCAGCTTGGTGGGGATTTGACCACTGCATGAGTTATATAAGAGGAAGAAGAATGCGAGTTATACACTTCAGTGTGATGACCAACAACCTATGGAGCAAGTCGACCAGCTGATATATGCTTTAAAGCATTGCTCCGTGTTATGCATGCATGTTCAAATTATTATGCTCATACCAGTATACATAGTGGTAAGCTGTATGGGACGCGGATGAACCCTTGCCCGTCTTTCTTTAGTAATGGTACCACGCCTGTGTTCTGAGCTGTTTCCGGCCGTCCGGGGTGGATGCCGACTTTTATTTCTCTTGTCAGCAACTAGCCCGTGTTCTGAGGTGCTTTTCGGCCGTCTCGGGCAGCTGCTAAATTTCTTTCCGTAGCAATGACCCTATGCTCTGAGCTGTTCTTCGGCCATCTTAGGGAGTTGCTACTTTCTTCTTATCAACACCGTCTCATGCTCTGAGCTGCTTTTTAGCCATCTTGAGTCGGGGTTGAGTTACTTCAGTAATGTCCTAGATCTGAGTTGTAAAGACCGTTCTGGTGGCTACTGGTTTATTTGCCGGTTTTATCCAAGGGTTCAGACGGTCGATTACCCTACAGCTACAACTTGTAAAGTAATATGCCTACTGGAATAGTGTGCCTAGTAGTACCCATGGTCATCCAAAGAATCAAGAACACATAGGGCCAAGCTCTGTTAACTAAGGATCCAGGCAAGGAGAACCATAATTGTTCATACAGGTATGATAGTGGTTGCATGGTACTGATACCCCGGACAGTCTGAATCGGTACCAACCACAATGGATGCACACCCATGGGGTATATCCCATTTGCAACGACCTCCTATCAAGGTACCCCACTCAGCCAACTATGTATGCTCAGAATTGTCAGAAGAAGACATCCAAGTCCGTCAGATCAGCCAAAAGATCAATTCGGCAGTTGGATTCCATCAACCGTGGCAAAACATTACATGGCCTACTATTTAATTAAAGGTGCCGACAGACGGAACGATCAGGAGGTTGACAACTATCTTGAAACATGTGTCCTCGCATATGGGAAACAGTTATAGGATAGCCTGCCATGAACAAGGTGACAGTCAAATCTTTGGTACGAAAGTGACACCGAGATAGTGAAGACACCCAAGATGACTCAGCAATCCGTGCAAAAAGTCAGGTTCCGCCAAAAGAAAGGTATGATGCATAGCACTGTTTGAACTTTGAGGACACATAGCCATTTGAAGCCACCCAATGCATTGAGTAAAAGATTTCGTGTCCATGAGAGAATCTGTTCACAACTCAATGGGCGGTCATTCATATTGGATATCATCATAACACGTCCATCAAGAACTACTCTCGGACTTGCGAGAAGGGCATGTATTTCAGTCAGGATAACTCATCGCACTCAGATAAGTCAGCAGGCATAAAAGGATTAAAGTCAGAGTAACATATGAGGTAAGATTTGCCAGAAAAAGGTTCCAGTGAACCAAACCACCCCGAAACAAGGCAGTGAGTCAGATGATATATAGTGGAAACATAATACAAAGGAAGAAGGAAACCCGAGTTGGAAACGATTTCCTCAAGTGGGAATATTCCTATTTAACCCCTGAGCAACCAAATCTTGAGGACGAGATTTCTTTAAGGGGGGTAGGTTTGTAACACCCTGGATTTTGCGCATTTTCTTTTTCTTTTGATTTTGGTTTGGATTTGCTTTTCTGTGGTTAGTGGTCTTGAAACCTGGAGAGATCACCCTCGATTCCTCTCCCAAGTGGCATGTCAATCTCAAAACCATCTCAAGACCATATCATTTCCATCTTGGACCAATCCCAATATTCTTTTCTCGGGAGTATTCTTTTTTCTATTAAAGGAATAACTCTGTTAGCCTGGGTTGTGAAGCAACCCACATGTATGTCATTCCAAAAATTCCCAAATAATTCTCATAAATCCTTTGGGACATATCTTCTTCAGATATGTCAAATAATTCCTTGCCATGTTCCAGAATAGTTCACAAATAATCCTTTTCCTATTATGTACTAAATGGCACTTTGTGAAGGAAGTGCTATTTATCTTGACTTGTTTGACCCTAAACTTTTTGGACACTTTTACTATCCATATATTGCCACATGCCAAATTTCAACCTCATTTTCCTAGTGAATATTCCTGAGCAATTTTTCAAAGTTTCTGTTCAAACAGAGGCCTTGTGAAGGAAGTGCAAGCTAGGCATATCCAAATGAGTTGAAATTTTGCAAGCATCTTAATATGATCAAATCATAGCTCTCCACTAAATTTGATAATCATTCAATCATCTATGTGATCACAGCATAAAATCTTTGATTTTGGTAATTATTTTAGGTTGTGAAGCAACAATAATTTTTATTGCTCCATAATTCATGAATAATTTCCAGAACATGCTTATACCTATATGACATCCCTCTACCCAATCTGGGCTCATTTCATTCATCCAATATTTCTCTAGAATTTCTCTTAGTTTCTGTCCAGTGAGGACCACTGTGAAGGAAGTACCATTTTGGTATGTCCAAATGGTATGAAATTTTTACAGTGAGTTCAGGTATCCAAATAACTCCTAGCCACCAAATTTCAGCTCAATCCAAGGAACCCTTAGAGTGCCACTTCATGATTCATTTTCTGGACCAGTTTGGGCAGTTGTGAAGCAACTATGCTAAATCCTGGTCCAAATCCTTCCAAAATTCACAGGATCATAGTTGTTCCTACCCTAAGCATGGATGACATCCTTTGATCCTTAGTGGCTATCCCATTTCATCTCAGCTTCATTTCCAAGTTTGCTACAGAAAACTTCTGTGGATCATTCCCATCTACCCACAGTGTTTCTATTCGATCCATCACCTCCCAGGGACTGTCCCTTGGAAGGACAACACTCTGGACATGATTTGACCGGCCAGTGAGCTCTGTATGCCATGGTTCATGTGGTGACCACGGGGCAGTCAAGTCGAACAGCATGCTCTGGAAACCACGGCCACTGTTATCGTCGATTTCCTCTGCCTCTCGCGTCACTTTCATGTCTGGTAGCTCACCCGTGCTCGTGCTATTGTTTCCCCTCTGCTGCCCCGCCCTGCATCACTGCGGTCGCGTCGCCGTTGAGCTCCCCGTGACGTGTCCGTCCTGTGTACCTCCATTGGCATGGAGCTAGAGCTCCCTCGAGCTCTCCCGAAGCCCTCCCGCGCCTATATATAGCTCCCCCGTCTCCTTCCGCTCCTCATCCACTCCCCCCTCGCCTCGTTTGTCCTCTGGAGTCACATAAACTCGCCGGAGTCCGCTCGTTTCCGGCCACCACAGGCCCCCTCTAGCCTCCCCTTCACCTCCACTGCCTCCCCCTCGTCCCGCTGAGCCGCCCCACCCACTTGCCCCTCGCCGGAGTAGCCCACATCGCCGGCAACCACCATCGCTGCCTGCCTCTCTGTCCTCTTCTGGCGCCGCGCCTCACCACCGTCCCGCTCCTCCTCGGTGCCCCTGCTGCCTCTGAACGGGTGCAGTAGGCCGCCCCGCACCTGCCGGTGCCCTCGCCGCGGCCGGAGCTCGCCGGAGCCGGCCGGCCCCCCCTTGCCTCGGCCGCCCCTGCCTCCTCTGTTCCACGCATGAGGGAGACGGGAGGAAGAAGACAACCTGGATCGGCCCCCCTGCCACTGGGCCCCATGTGTAAGTCTCTTCCCCCCCCCCCCCCCCGGGCCCAGGTGTTTTAAGTGGAGACAGATTTTTCTCAAATACACTTTCTAAGTTGGAAAGCGTACTCTAGATCTACTTCGGCTGAAAATACGGTCTCTGATTATGAAGGCGTATTTCTGAAAAGGCATTTTCATTTTTTTTCAGCCGCCGGCCGAATCTGCTGGATTTTGAACATTGACTGTTTAGTCACTTTTCTGCCCAAAAAGAGAATGGCCACAACTTTTTGCTCGTAACTCCGATCGAGGTGAATCCAAAGCCCACTTCTTCATCTCTTCGAGCCCGTTCTATTGGTACTATTTCCATAATGTTCTGACACTGTGGAAATGACCATTTTGCCCTTGCCCTAAACAACCCTCCGGGAGAGAACTATTTCCGGCAATCGTCTCCGCGGACTTCCCGCACTTCTTCTCGATGATTCCTTCATCCCCAGGCAAGCCACGACAGCCACTTGCATGACGGATTTGCAGTAGCTATGGTTTCCTACTTGAATAGTTATTTAATGTGTGCATGTTATTCTGTCTGAAACTACTATATATGCTCATGTTCTATGCTCATCCTTATATTCTGTTCATATGCATCTTGCTAGTTATCATGTACCCGTTGGTAGCATTATGCTCATGGTTAACACTGGCAGTAGATCATGCTAAGATGATGACATGTCTGCATGTTTCTTTACCAGTTGTTATGGTTCATCCTGTTATCATGGCTCACCACATCATCATGCAAATTTAACCGGATGTTAATCGAACTTGAACACCTATTGGCTGAGTCATAGTGCGCCACCGAATCGAGCTCACCAATGCAACCACACTTGCTGGGATGGGGCAGCCCTAATTCGGTCTATTGTCATGCCTCTCACCGGTGCCTCCAACCAGGGAAGGTTATGAGCGCGTGCTACCCTGGCCCGGTAGGCGGCTATAACCTTGTGAACCCAGTTTTGGTATTGAGCTCAGGTCCCCATTTGGGACAGTCTTGTTTGGCCACGACGGTGGCAGGTGTCGGAAGGACACAGGGGTCACCCATGACATAGCCCAAAGGGGAGTTTATCGGAGTGTTTGGGAGAGTGCCATGCAATAGATTGGGTTTTGTCGGAACGTCGTTGGTCCACCCGAATGGGAGCACGAGGCGACGAGTTCTGTGGTGTGGGTACAGTGTACTAACCTCTGCAGAGTGTATGATCTATCGATAGCCGCATCCTTGGTCATGGGCACAGTTCGTAGTAGGACACAGTATGGGTCAATAGTATAATAATCTTGCTTATAACAACCCGGTTTGATGAGAAAGATGTTGGTTAATCTTTATGTGATCGCGAGAGGATCACCGTGGTATCGAGGATACCGATGTTGGTTGATCGTGATCATGAGAGGATCACCGTGGTTTGGTGTTATGTGGTGATCTCGGTAAAGACCAAGCTCCTTGTGATCATGTTATCACTATGGTATTGTAATACCAAGTTTGGTTGGTCCCGAGGTTATCATCTGGCACACTCGATGGTAAGTTCTTACAGGTGATGATTACGGGGTAACCTCACGACAGAGTAAGTTGCAACATGTTGCATGTAGTGATATCCTGTTCACATGCCATGCCATGCTTATACAGTTTTAACATCGTCACGTTTACACCTGTTTAACCGGTAAATGCAATGCTGTTGCTTGTCTTGATTGCTTTGGTTGCTGTGAGCTTGCGAGTACATTCAAAGTACTCACCTGGCGTGTCATGCCAGTTTGTAGGTCATGCCATGATTGCTTGCTTGTCAAGGATTCCGAGTTTGCGAGCTAGGATACGCGTTCCAGCCAGAGTCCCTGCGGAGTGGAGTTCACCACCGCCGTCGATGTTCCACTGCCGAGGATACTCCGTTTCCTCGGGTTGTTCCGCTGTTAGCATAGAGCTACCCTGGGCAGGCGTAGTATCGCTGTGCCGATGTAATCCATGTACCCCTGTAACCTTATCCATAGTAATAAAGAGCTGATTTGTTCTATGCCAATAGTGCCATATTCCAGAAGACTTGTCTCTGGGCTGGAAGACGGGGCGTTCCGGTTTCCTCTGAGCTGGGGTGCCACAGTGTCATGTAGTCGACGTTCACATGACACCCCTAAGGGAATCACAATATACATACTATCAAAATATCGAACACATATCAAGTTCACATGATTACTTGCAACATGATTTCTCCCGTGACCTCAAGAACAAAAGTAACTACTCACAAATGATAATCATGCTCAAGATCAGAGGGGTATTAAATAGCATATTGGATCTGAACATATAATCTTTCACCAAATAAACCATATAGTAATCAACTACAATATGTAATCAACACTACTAGTCACCCACGAGCACCAATCTATAGTTCTGGTACAAAGATTGAACACAAGAGATGAACTAGGGTTTGAGAGGAGATGGTGCTGTTGAAGATGTTGATGGAGATTGCCCTCCCCAAGATGGGAGAGTTGGTGGTGATGATGATGACGATGATTTCCCTCTCCATGAGGGAAGTTCCCCCGGCGGAATCGCTCCGCCGGAGGGCAAAAGTGCTCCTGCCCAAGTTCCGCCCCGAGAAGGTGGTGCTCCGTCCCAAAAGTCCTCTCCTCATTTTTTCTAGGTCAAAATGACTTATATACCAGAAGATGGGCACCGGAGGTGGGCCGAGGGGAGCACAACCCACCAGGGCGCGCCTGGGCTCCCTGGCGCGCCCAGGTGGGTTGTGCCCACCTGGTGGGCCCCCTATGGTACTTATTGGCTCCAATATTCCTCATATATTCCATAAAAAATCTCCGTAAAGTTTCAGCTTGTTTGGAGTTGTGCAGAATAGGTGGCCTGACGTAGCTTTTCCAGGTCCAGATTTCCAGCTGCCGGAATTCTCCCTCTTTGTGTGTACCTTGCATATTATGAGAGAAAAGGCATTATAATTACTCCAAAAAGCATTATTATGCATAAAAACATCATAAATAATAGTAGGAAAACATGATGCAAAATGGACGTATCATCCTCTTCCGATGACTCTTGTTTGTTGACCATGTTGACCACGCTGCGCCGAGCGCATCCAAGGTGGTGGACGACGGCGAGGCCCCGGACGGCAGCGAGCCGGAGATGGGAAGATGCGGGAGTGGAGTCACAGACGGAGAGGTGTACGAGGGTTAACTGGTTCTGGTGCGGCGTGGTTCGGCAGTCGGTGGAGAATAACAGGAGGTGTGGAGGGGTGGAGGGATGGCCTGGCCGGCGGTGGGGTAGCGCTTCACAACGAAGCGTGCTAAGCAGAGCTGCTAGCAGCAGGAGGTGGGAGCAGGTGGTCCCGGCGGCACTGGAGGAAGAAGACGAGAGATTGAAGATGGATGACGGTCGTTGGATGTAAATCCAACGGCTATCGATGTAAGAATCATTTGTTGACTAAGTTGACAACGACTTGCGTTGGCTTTGACCTATTGGCCCACATTTCAGCCTCCAAAAATGTGGCACATATTCAACCCATTTTTTCAAAATTTACAGTCCATTTAATCTTTTTTTTAGAATTACAGTCCATTTGCTGGGCTGGGTGAACAAATAATGTAGCGTCCATGCGACCCATTTTTTTAAAACTACAACCCATTTTCACTTTCTCGAAATACACGAATTTGCTAGGCTGGCTGAACAAATAATGTAGCGTCCATGCGACCCATTTATTTTTTCCTAAAAAATTACAGCCCATTTGCACTTTCTCGAAATACATGATTTTGCTGGGCTGGTTCTAATTATAATGTTGGGTTGGGCGCAACAATGTTATCAAAATATAAACAGGGGCTGAGCATTTTGTTATAAATATATTTAAATAATAAGTGCTTTATTATTACATTGATCCTTAAATCTTACCAAGCTTTTGTACACAATCACCAGGATTTTCGTTGCTTTAATGTAAAAAAATCCAGGATTTTATTGTTAAAAAATTATTTTTATAAGTTAATAAGACGTGGGATATTTTTTTCTTATATATGTAAGTATCTGTTAAATATATGATGACAATAACAATAATATATAATAACATATAAAATAATATAAATATATATAATATACTTAGAAGGGAAACATAAGTTGGACCTGGCGTTCCTATTCTTATATAGAAAAATAGAATAGACCTCTGCGTTTTCTTCAAAAAAATACATAAGTTGGGCTGCAGATGTTTCAGGAAAATGAAACCTAGGATGGGAGGTCCATACGCCGGTCGATACATGACGGCCCTCAAGAAAATACAAACCGGCATGTCGTGGGCTGCGCATGTTAAAAAAGAAAGCCTAAACGGGGCAGCCCACAACCCAGCTGATACTTGTTGGCCCACTGATAATAAAAGATACCTGCCAGCTCTCTGGCTTCATTGTAAATTTATCTCCTTTAGTAACTACGTTGAAGCACCTAAAAAAATGTAACTATGTTGACAAACCCGTGGGCCCCAATGTCAGTATAGCATTAGGAGGAAGTATTTTTTCAATGAGGCACTTGCTTGCGTACGGCCATGGACCTGGTGGGTCCCGACTGTCCGCCTCTCCATGTACATTCCTCTCCAGATTCCTCTTGTTTGTTCAGCATGTTCACAACGGCAGACAGCGGTGCCGCGACGAGCGCACAAAGGCGGAGGATGACGTCCAGGCCCCGGACGAGAACGAAACGGAGCCAGGGAAGACATGCTACAGTAATGGTAGATGTTGTGCCTAATTTCTAGCGAAACTACTGAACTAGCCTAGTGGCCAAGTGACACTACCCGACCGCTGTTCCGCCCGGGTTCGATTCCACCTGATGCAGTGAAAATATCTCCAAATTTTTTGCCTCTACCATTATTGACATGTGGGTCTCCATTGTCATCTATGCACAACACCTCCAACACTTGCCAAAACTTCATCCCTCGTTTTCTCTGTTTTTCGCACACTCGACATTGTGTGGGCATTTTGAAAATAGCATATCTTTTTGACTGTGCATCATATGAAGATGTGCTATGCATGAATGTTGATCAGCATAATGTTAACTGGCTAGTAGTTCCATTTTCGACCATGAATAAAACTTCTAACATGATGTTATCCCTGTTTGAAAAGGGCGTGTTAATATAAATGCTCTGCCTCTGAAACTTGCAGTTTCTTATCTGAAACTGAAACTTGCAGTTTCTTCTCTGAGAATCACATTGTCTGCACTTTTATATGAAACTACATTTTTTTAAGTGCTAAAAATAGATCTCTAGAATTCATAAAATACTTCATATGCTCAATACTGCAAATCTAAAATTCAAAAGACATTCATATCTGAAAGTACTCTCAAAATACACAACACAAAACACAATTCACAACATGCAAATACTGACAACCCTAAGCTCCTCATGACAATTCACAACCTGTCCGACTATTGGGTTGGGGGGATAGTCCCCTCCTATTCCTCGGTGGCAGACAGCCACCCCATGAGACGAGGTGAACGGCGAGGGAGAGGATGGTGGGGAAGCGTCGTCGGGCCAACTGCTTTTCTCCTCTTGCAGTTGGGTTCGGTCGACGAAGACTCCACCGGCTCGCTCTGTCATAGCACCCTCACAAATGGCACCCTGTAGATGCTCGATCCTTCAATCTCTGGTGGATGCTCCATCTTGGATCGATACTCCCACCACCGCTGCCTCATGATCAGATTCGGTGAATCTGTTTGCTCCATGGCCCAGAGAAGCAGCTCTTTGTACTCCCGCGTGACTCCCTTCGGGAGTATCGCCGCCTTTTCGCTCTGTTGCAGATATTTGGCCATGGATGTCGCCGTCGCCGCTAATTAGTCCTTGTTGTCAAATCAAGACTGTATCTCCAACATCCTAGCTAGCTTCACAGGGTCACCATCTGCGATCCTCACGTATTGGTTGTACTCCTCCATCGATCTACTTCTCCACAACACATTCACTCGCCGGCGGTGGTTTTTGAATGGAAGAGGAGAGGAGCGGCGTTGGTTTTGGATTAGAACGGGAGAGGAGCGACGCTGGTTTTGGATTGGAACAGGAGAGGAGGGGCGGTGGATTTGAAATGGAAGAGGAGAGGAGCGGCACTGGATTTGGATCGGAACAGGAGAGGAGCGGCGGTGGTTTAAGAGGAGAGGAGCGGCGCTGGTCTTGGAAGTATTTTTTTTTCGTATTTTGGGTCAAAGTTTGACCACGTACTGTATTTGACAAGCAAAATGTGAATGCATGTCATCAAAAATTGTATCATTTTGTTCATATCTAAATGTACTTTCAAATTATATTATTTTTGCAACGTATAACATATATTTTATTTGTGAAAATCATGGTCAAATATGACCCAGAATACAAGGGAGACTAGTTAATGTGGGGTCGCTTTCTTAATTGAAGGGTAAATTGATTTTGATTTTGATCCAGTCACAGCGCGCTGGCCCTCTCGTCCAATCCTAAATCGTTGCCGCACGCTCCTCTCCCTCTTCTCCATTGCAAAACCACCTCCTCTCCTCTCCATCATCTCCATTCCAAAACCATCATCTCGCCTCTCCCTCTTCTCCATTGCAAAACCACCCCCTCTCCTCTCCATCTTCTCCATTGCAAAACCACCGTCTCGCCTCTCCCTCTTCTCCATTGCAAGACCACCGTCTCTCCTCCCATCTTCCAAAGCTAGCACCGGACCTCTCAGAAGGACATCTATGGAGAGGATGCAGCAGCGAATTGGGCAGATCGCCGGTGGAGACCAGGCGAAGTTAGCCAGTTGAAGGAGATCCTTACCTGGTTTGACAACGAGTGGGAAATTTTGAGGACGGTGAGGGCCATGTGGCAATGTATGCAAAAGAGCGAGACGGCGGCGATGAGGGCGGTGATGTACTCCTCGGCGACAGTCACGCCACAGTCCTTCGAGTTCATCGAGTATCTCCTCTGGGTGATGGAGCAGACAGATTCGCCCGAGGCGAAAGTCAGGCGAAGGTGGTGGGCGTACAGGTCGAAGGTCGAGCATCCAAAAGATAACAAATCGATCGAGTATGGTGTGTCGTTCATGAGGGTGCAGTGCCAGCCAGAGCCACCTGAGTATTCGGTCTCCCACCGCAAGAGGAGGCCGGATGGTGCGATGTCGCTTCCCCGCCGTTCTCCATGGTTCCCTCGCCGCTGGCCTCATTTCAACGTAAGTGGTAGGGTTTAAGGTAAGCTTCGCACTAACCTAATCTTCCATCTGCTCATGCTTACAATCAGTGTGACGGCTAATGAAAATCATGCTTACATTTAGTCTCCGAGTACTATGCCAATCACCCTAAAATAGCTCTGGACCAAAAACAAAGTTGTGACACTATGTACAAATAAAGAAAAATAGATTGGTGCTTCTTTCAAAAAAGTACTCCCTAGAAAAGTGCCAATATCAGCTACTAGTATTTGATTAGAGGATTTGCTGCCAAGAAAGATCCGTCCATAGAGAGCGCCACCCATCCCACTGGTGGTGGTGGATGCCAATGCTTAGATGGAGCATGGTTGGTGTCGATAATTTTTACTTGGCACCTCGCACTCTGCATATATGCCGGTTCCATCCGTACATTTGTGCAGTTCCACCAAAATGCAGCTGAATAACCCTGTTTGCACCGATAATGAAAAAGCGTGATTACATTATAGTGGCACTAGTTGATGAAACATACACTAATAAATAGAAGAAAATATTGTGATAGTATCATAGTATGCCATGCTGCGAGGGCGAGATGGGCCCTGCGATGCCTCATACGGTAGGCCTCATACTGGAAATCGACCCAATTCTCCCCGATACACCTTCTGCCAGTGATGAACATCAGTGTACAGCGGTAGTACAAGGAGGGGCCTTGAGACATTCCAATCTCTATTTTTGTGCAGATCAACTAAAATTAAGCACCCCAGTTTGCAGAAACACTTAAACATTAACAATGGGACTAGTTGATGAAACATATACTAACAAAGAGAAGCACTTTCTTTATCTACATTGGAAATGAAATGATAGAGAGGACACTCGCTCTATTTTAACTGTATTATTACTTCATTTTATCAGTGGCACTAGGGTCGAGCAGGTAGCCAGCGAGGTGTACCGTGCGTCGCTAGGATGGAGGCCAGGGGTGCTTAGACTGGGATGCTGAAGCTGGCTCTTTCAGTCCCTATCTCCCCCCTGATGTTTCTGTGGTAGCATTTGGGTTGTAATCCAAACTTGGTCGAGCTGGTGCTGCGTCCCCCTACCTGCCTAGCTTATGTGGCGAACTTGTCTCCTGCTAGTACTCAGTCCGTTCTAGTAGTAGTTGCATAACTGCCCGTTTACACTGAGATGTTGTCGGATAATGGTTCTCTATGGTTGGGTTTCTTTAATGAAATTGGAGGAAACCCCTCTTTCGATATATAAAAAAAATCAGTGGCACTAGCGGTGCCAAAACATTGCCTCAAATTAATAGTGCCACTAGATTAAGGTGCAAAATAATAACATTACTGCTTTATCATGGTAGTGCCAAAACAGTAGCACAAGAGCAGACTCAACATGCAGGATCTTTGGCAAACGGTCGGACCAAAAAGGAACATACCTCATGATGGGAACCATATCTGCAGTCAACGCCATTGTAGAAGGGATGACACCAGTCACCAACATGGATGATTCAATTCATGGGACCTTTTTGTGCAGTTCACCTAAAATGAAGCAATGTCCCATGAGCTAGCAACTTCTTCTTCATTAGTTGCAATAAAATTGAGCAACATCAAGGTTGGTCGTGAAGCTCGTGGAATGTTCAACTGTAATTTGGATATCATTTGTGAAGTTCAACTAAGATCAAGCGTGAAATGTATATCTCTGTTTGCACAAAAAGGTGGAAAGGAGGGTGACTAACAAGTGATGAAACATACATCAAATGAAAAGAAGCATGTTCCTTATCTGAATGGCGATCCAACAAGGACAGTAGCAATTTCTAAAGCAGCAGCATTGCTAGATATTAGTGTGGGCCTTAGGATTAAGTATGACAACCATTAAATACGACATTACTTTAATGGTGCCATTGCTTCATTTAACCAGCAACATTACATTAACAGCTGCTAAAGAGTTGGTATTTGGGCACGGGAGAGTAGGCGGACCAGGACAGTTGCATTTCTAATGAAAAGAAGCAACTTATCTTAATGTGAAATTTAGCAGGACATGAAAAACAGTGCCATTGATTCATATTACTGGAGGCATTACATTGAAAACAACATTGGTTTAACATGTCCTTACTTTTAACAGTGGGACTGCTACATTTTACCAGTGGCATTACATAAGAGGGGCTCGGGGCAACAAACATCAGAATAGGATATCTGGGTTGGCCCCATTTTTGTTCGGTATAGCCACCTTATACTGTGTGAGGCTATAAATCTAGTGCTGGACATACTCTGTTGACTTGTCCCCCAGTCCCCACTTTCTTTCCTTTTTCAACCAACAGATCGGTTTATATTGAGTTTGTACTGCGTTTCCCTTTATTTCCCTATTAGACCAAGAGACCAGTTGGATAGCCAGCCTTTGCTACTTTTCACCCCCATTATTTCCTCTTTTGACCAAGTCCTAGATTCAGGTAACAAATCTTCCCCCACCCCCACCCCCTTTCTTCCCTGTTTGAACCAAGTAGTACTAGATTCAACTGCATGAAGTGGTTTCACCTCTTAACAGTAAAAATTTAGGTGGCTTTCGAACAGCCGATCGATCCTATCTATGAGGGGGCCTGAGAAATAGTAAAAGATACAAATGCAGCGATGTTAGGAGCTGGGGAAGTAGAGCAAGGCCGGTTTCGAAGGAAGTTATACCTGAGGGTCACCGGGATGTCGCTAGGTGGGCAGCGGGAGGCCAGATCGGCCCACAGTACGGCAGCGAGGAAGAAGGGGTCGGAGGCCCTCCCTAGCCAGTGTTGCGTGGGAGAGAACGACAAGGCACGCTGATCGGGACGCGCCGATAGTGGGTAAGAGCCGTCGCCGAGGACGACCGCATGAACATTGCACCTTCTCACCTTCCCCGGCGGAGGGGATCCGGCTGGATCTGTGACCAGCAGTGAGCAGAGAGAGAGTGTGGCCACCGATGTCGTGTTTAGATCTGGAGAGGACGAGAGATTGTGAAGAGAGAAACACTAGCAAGCAAGCGTAGAGGATCTTGCCTATAGTGGAGTAGTTTTCTTTTATCTACCGGAGCCGGCTTGACCTCGTCAATGACTGTCGAGAAGTCTCCATGCACGTGCCTCGGAGGCGCAGTTGTCATCATTTTGATCTAAAGCACCGGATTAAAATATAACATGAAAAAATGCCACATGACAAGAAACCATAACCTCACTGCCCCAAGGAGACAACATGAATCCCGATGGACAAATTAGACGAGGATCAAAGCTCAAATTAAAGACAAACTCGTAGAAAAGGGGTCAATTGATAGATGTCCTAATTAACATAGCCGGCTTAACCTAGATGGCAGCCGAGTAGTCTTCGTGCATGTGCCCCAATGACGAGCGCCTTGGAGGAACTCAGTTGTCGCTATTTAACCCTCGCAGTGATCCGAAGCACATGACACATAATATTGCGAGATGACAAGAAACCTTTTTTTTAGATTTCTGATCAGAACTACAACCCTGTACAACACGGCCTGCATGATATGTATACGATACCCAATCCAGCCGTCTGCTCGAGTCTAGTCACATGCATGGACGAACTGATCTCCCATGTCATGGAGGGATCGTCCAGGCACCGATGTCTGTACAACACTACACCAGTACTATCGCTCGTCTCTCTCTTCTATTAACTCAGCCGACTTGCGGGGCCGGGGAGTGTGCCTATGGTCGGTTCTCAATTGCGGTCGCACATGTGTGTGCAAATGCAATATGACGCGCGTTCCATTCGGAGAGCGGCGTGCCAGACCGACCGACCGTCTGGGGTGCGACGCGAACGCGACGGGCGTGTTGTATACATGTGTACCGCCATTTTCTTGAGGCTTTGCTCCATGGCGCAATCCATGGATACAAAATTATATTTAAAAGTCGAGGGTAGGGCTTTTTCCTGCGCGGTAGGCAGGGCAGTTTCGCCTAGTCGGTTCGACAGAGAGGCGAGAAGATGAAGGAGTAGGCTGCTGCAAACATAGGGCTGTGTGATTTGACGGCTCATTACTGCTGGACAGGTGGGTCCCTGTGATTTGACTTGCCATTATCATTATTACTGCGGCACTACGACCGGCGTGAGTCTCCTGATTCCTGACCACCTCCATGGTATACAGGTGCCAAGTACTGTACTCCTTAGACCTCCTCCAATGCACTACTGATAAGATGAGGTGCTAAGCACATTAAAGAGCTAAGCAACTAAAGTCCCCAATGCAAAGGTGATTAACTTGTTGTAGCTAAGCATCCTTCATTTAATGATTTAGCAACTAAAGTTATCCATGCATTGGTGGGCTTCTTTCATTTAAGTGTTTTCCCTAGGTTCCCGCGCTTGGCATTGTTTCTTCCTCGGTCACCACACTCATCTCTCCTCTCTTAATTAACTTGCCACATCATTTTTTTGCCTACATGGCAGGCTTAGCACCTGTACAAGGTAGAGCATTGGGAGGGGCCTTACTCCTTGGCAAATGCAATAAATACTATGAAGAAAGAGATAGAGAGAAGTAAAAAAATACTCTTATAGCCAACCTTATAGCTAACCTTGTTATACGAGTGAATAAGTGATGACTATGTATGACATGCCAACATCAGATAGTGTAACGCACCTGGACGGAGGAAGTAGTTTCATGCATGCGAAGTAGGCAAAAAAATGCTCATTTATAGCCGTCTGAAATCTCCAAGGGCGCAACCGCGCGAGCGAGGCGACGGTCATGGTAGGCGCGACCATGATACGGGCTGCTGACAGCCCTTGGATCTGAGATCGAACGGTCGCATGCTAAGTTGCTGAAAATTTGCAGAATAACCCTCCAGGATAGGATATTCACCCATAGGTTTAGAATCACGCCATGCAACCGTTCAATCTCAGATCCAAGGGCTCTCGGAAGCCCGTATCATGGGAGCATGGAAAGCTTCGTATCACCTGTAATTTTCCTGACTCTTGACATGCGAACACGCCGATGCATGAAGCCATTTAATTGGGTGTCTAGTAGACATGACATCTAATTGGGCCCCCATAGTACTGTGCATGAATCCATTTATCCACTGGGCAAGCCACTACGCTGTCGTTCGCACGCCCCACTCAGCATTTTTACAATCGGAAAACCACTAGCAGTTCACTCCTACTCGTCCCCGGCCGTCCTTTAACATTACGGCAGTTTGCTCCTAGTCGTCCCGTCCTTTCGCATTACAGCAGTTCCAGTAATCCTAACCCTCCTCCCAAATCCATGGCGTCCCAAATCTCCATGATCGGTGGTGAGTACAAGGTTAGAACCATCACCGGAGATGAGTTCGATGTCATCTACACCCGTTCTTCCATGACGGTGAAAGGATGCCTTGCTCGCTTCAGACGCATGTTCGAAAAGTCAAAGGGTGATGAGTGGGTCACTGGGCTAGATGTTGAGTACACCACAGTCCTGGGAAAAGAGAAGAATCTAAAGGAGGAAGAGAAGAAGAAGCCCGCCGTGATCCAGGTTTGCGTGCATAACTTGTGCTTGGTCTACCACATATGCCATGCCGACGTTGAGTGCGAGGATTTTAAGAACTTCCTCGCGGGCGGCAAAGTCAAATTTGTTTCTGTAGACTTTACGAATAACATAGAATTCCTGGATCGGATAGGCCTCGTTGTAGGCCAGCCCTTCAACCTCCAGAGGAATGGGCTGGTGTCCTCCCGTCAGCCTTCAATGCTGACCCTGGCAGCAGCCATGGTTGATCCTTCATACGGTAAACTGACGAAACCTCCGCCCAAGTTTCATCTTGCATGGCAATGGAATGTACTAGATAGAGACCACATCCATTACGCTGCAATGGATGCCTACCTTTGTTTCAATATCTACAAGGGTTGGATGAAGAGCGAGAGCCAAGTGTGTGGTTCAAGCAAAGAAGTATCGGCCAAGAGGAAGAGGGACAAGGACGAAGTCGAGCACGTGGACGAGGAGTCTGAGTAAGGTGGCAGTGTCGTTGCTCATGGTGGTCCTAATGCAGTGTCTACTGGATTAGTTGCTTAGTTTAATTTCAGGGTGCTTAGTTTTATTTGAGGGGTGTGTTGTGCTGAGCCCCCAGCAGAACTATGTTATGTTCCTTCTCGTTACTTTAACTCTTCAGTACGTACATAATAGTATTTCTTATAGTTCATTTTGTAGTAGGTAGTACTACCACTCATTTCTTCACATTATATACGTACAATATATATGGCCAACATCATATAGCCAGCAGTTTAGTTGTCAAAGAATTAAATAGGTATGCTAATTTCTTTAATAGACTTTAGCACCCCATCTAAGCACGTACTAGCTTTTTTAATAGTCTTATAAGCATAATTTGGCGACGAGCGCTCTCTATATGTACCACCTTTTTTATTTAATTTCATCTTGTTAGTTTTGCTCCATGGCGCAATCCATCGATACTACTACTGTACAAAAGTATACATTTAAAAGGCTAGAGGGCGGGGCAGTCTCGCTTGGTCGGTTTCACGAGAGGCGAGGGCCTTTGTGATTTGATGGCTCATTACTGCTGGAAGGAGGGGCCTTGTGATTTGACTGCTCGTATAAATGTTGCCAACGACCTGAGGAGGAGCAATGTCACACCTTGATTTTTGGCCCTTTCTTTTTCTTTTGGATTTATTTTAATTTTTGATTTGGATTGCTTTTCTGTGGCTATGTGGTCTTGAAACCTGGAGAGATCACCCTTGATTCCTCTCCCAAGTGGCTTGTCATCCTCAAAACCATCTCAAGACCTTGTCATTTTCATCTTAGCCCAATCCCAATATTCTTTTTATTGGGAATATTCCTTTTTCTATTAAAGGGATAATCCTTTTTGCCCTAGGTTGTGAAACAACCTATATTTCTGTCACTCCCAAAATTCCCAAATAATTCTCATAAATTTTTTGGGTCATATCTTCCACAGGTATGCCAAAACCCTTCCTTGGCATCATCAAAGATAATTCACAGATATTCCTTTTCTCATTCTGCCCTAAGTGGCTTTTTGAGAAGGAACTGCTATTTATCTTTGCTGGATTGACCCCAAACTTTTTGGACACCTTTCCCTGTCCATATAATTGCCTCCTGTCAAAATTCAACTCAATTTGCCTAGTGAATATTCCTGAGCAATTTTTCAAAGCTCCTATCTGAGGGAAGCCTTTGTGAAGGAAGTACTAACTAGGGTAATCCAAATGAGTTGAAATTTTGTAAGCTCCTTCATATGATCAAATCATCACTCTCCTTAAGATTTGGGCTCATTTCATCACTCCATGTGAGCTCAGCATCAAATCTTGGTTTCTGGTCAGATTTTCAGGTTGTCAAGCAACTATATTTTATATTGCTTCATTATTGATGAACCTTTACCAGGACATGATCCTACCCATATAAACCCTCTCCACAAAATTTGGGAATATTTAATCTAGCCATTTGCCCTGTGCATTTTTCCAAGTTTCTGTCCAGAGAGATGCTTTATCAAGCAAGTACTATTTTGGCAAGTCCAAATAGTATGAAACTTTTATAGCATCTTCATATGTCCAAATAATTGTGCCTTGCCAAGTTTCAGCTCAATCCAAGCAAGTATGTGAGTGCAGCTTCAATGTTTGCATTTCTGGACAGTGTGGTCATTTGTACTGCAAGTGTTATCTAAACCCCTCTTCTTGAGCTGAAACCATGCCATATTAATCACCTTAGTGCGTGATTGACCCCAGTCAAATCTCAGCCTTGATCTCCAAGCATGTGAGCCGCACCAAACTACAAACACCTTGTTGTTCGCTTGGTTTGTTGCTACCTGTGATCACACAAAGGATCACTATGGTTGTTTCTCTCCTCCTTGGCATCTCCCTCTGCACGCCTTGTCTCCCCGACATGATTTGGCCGATCACCGTGCATCGCGTGAGCCTGTTCACCCGGTGATGACATGGCAGACGTCGTCCTTGTTGTTGTCCATTCCTTCGTTGTATGGAAACCGCGGCCCTGTCATCTGGAAACCGACGCGCTCTGGAAACCACGGCCCTGTTGTCGTCCATTCCTTTGTCGTCTTGATGCATCTCCTTGTCCTAGAGCTTCCCCGTGAGCCTTTGCTCAGCACTGTGCTCTGCCCCTCTCCTGTTTCGCCGTCGTTGAGCACCGGCAGTCGCGTCCGTGACCTGCAGCTGCTCTGCTCCTCCATGGCCGCTAGTCCTAGCCCTCCCGAGTGCTCTAGAGCCCCTCCCTCGGCTATAAGTAGTTGCCCCGAGGTCCTCCACAGCTCGCCGCCCTCTCCTCGGCCCTCCAAGATCACCGGAGCTCCTCCACTCCTCCTGTGTCCGCCATTGCCGCCGACTGTCTCTGCTCAAATTCGAGCAAGCCCGACCCTCTCCCCTCCTCCTTTCTCCACCAGCAGACCACCCGGAGTCCAGTGCACCCCCTCTCCTCCTTGTTTCATCTCCGGAGCTACCGTGGCTGCATGCCCGATCATGGCCGACGGCCGCCGCCCAATCCTCCTCGGCCAACTCCTGCCCATGGCCCTCCCCCTCCATCTCTTCGGTGCCCAAGACCTCCCCTGGAGTCAGCGGAGTCGCCGTCACCATCCATCTCCGGCTGGAAGCCCTGCCGATGAGTTCCCCTGCTTTGCTCCGGCCGGGGCACCCGAGCCTCGGCGCCGGCGTTTCAAGCCACCTCGTGTTTCCCCTCGGCCACCCCTGAGCACGGTGAGGGTGGTGCCCTCTCGCTCGCCGGCTGGCCCTGCGAGGCAGCGGGGCGACGGCTAGGCCGGCGGCCGAGTCCTCCCCTGCTCCTCCTTTGTTCCATGCAGGGAACAGGCAAGGAAGAAGATGACCGAGGCCAGGCGGGCCCCGCATCGACCCCACATGTCAGTGTCTAAAGCATTGACCCCAGCCCAGGCCCAGACGTCAGGTTAAGTGGAAGCGTATTTCCTCGTTTACGCTTTCTTTTCGGTGAAAGCGTAAACTACTACAGCTTCGGCCAGAATACACTTTCACTGTCCCGAAAGCATAGTTCCTGGAATACGTTTTCTATTTTCCAGCCAGAGGCCTGTTTGTAGAGTTTATTTTTACAGATTGGTCCTTGAACTTCGTCTGGCTATATCTTTTCACCCGTAACTCTGAACGAGGTGATTCCAAAGCCCACTTCTTCATCTCGTCGAGCCCGTCATGTTGGTGCCATTTTCATAATGTTTACACACTATGAAAATGACCATTTTGCCCTTGCCCCAAACGGCCCCCTCCAAGAGAGAACTATTTCCGGCAAATCTTTCCGCGAATGCTTCACACTTCTCCCCGGTGATTTCTTCCACCCTAGGCAAGCCACGACAGCCATTTACATGATTGCCTTGCAATAGTCTTGGTTCCTACTTGAATATCAAAATATTGTGTGCATATTAATATTTTTGTGAATACTTTATATGCTCATGTTACATGCTTATTCTTATACTCTGTCCATGTGCATCTTGCTAGTTATTGAGTACTTGTTAGTAGCATTATGCTCATGGTTAGTTCTTGCAGTTAGTTCATGTTAATGTTGATGATATGTCTACATGCATCTTGATCGTCTGTTATACTAATATTGTTCATGCTCATCTCTACTCCATGCTCGCATCTAGTGGATTAATTGTTTGCATGTTGTTGATGCTATGCTCCATGATTATGCTTTCCCATTCATGTTCATGTTCAGTTCATCATGTTACATTGTCATGACTCAGCTCATTGCATTCAAGTTTAACCGGATATTAATCGAACTTGAACATTTGTTGGCTGAGTCATAGTGCCATCAAATCGAACTGACCAGTGCAACCACATTTGCCTTTTATGGGAAGGCCCTAATGCGGTCTATTGTCATGCCTCTCGCTGGTGCCTCCAACTAGGGAAGGTTATGCACGCGCGCTGCCCTGGCCCGGTATGCGGTGACAACCTTGTGTGCCCGAGTTGTTTGCGCGCTTTTGTCCCCGTTTGGGACCGTTTATGTTTTGCCACGACGGTGGCCGTTCGATGTCACGAGGTGACATCGGGGCCACCCATGACTTAGCCCAAAGGGGAGTTTGTCGGAGTGGCTGGGAGAGTGTCATGGCAATATATTGGTTTTGTCAGAACGCCGTTGGTCCACCCGAATGGGAGCATGAGGCCTTGGGTTCCGTGGTGTGGGTACAGTGTACTAACCTCTGCAGAGTGTGTATAATCTATCGATAGCCGTGCCCACGGATAAGGGCCCAATTCGTAGTAGGTCACACTATGGGTCAACAGTAATAATAACCTGCTTAATAATAACCCTGGTTCGATGAGGAAGGAAGTTTGTTGAGCTTTATGTGATCGTGAGAGGATCACAGTGGTATCGGGGATACCGAAGTTGGTTGATGATTATGGTGTCATGTGATGATCCCGGGTATAGATCAAGCTCCTTGTGGTATTTTGGTCACTACGGTATTGTTAATACCAAGCTTGGTTGAACCTGAGATTGTTGTGTGATGTCCGCGATGGTAAGTTGATACATGTGGTGGTTACGAGGTAACCCCGAACAGAGTAAGTTGAATCATGTTAAGTATGCTGCATGCTAGTATCATCTTGTGCATATCATGAGTAACCTTGCCATGCTCATTTCATGTGATGCTAGATGTGTTATGTTCAACATGTTCATGCCATGCTCATCTGATGTTGTACTAGTGATATCATGCTCATTATGTTTAACCTATAAATGCCATGCTGTTGTTTGTCTTGATTGCTTTTGGTTGCTGTGAGCTTGCAAGTACATTCAATGTACTGACCTGGCGTGTCATGCCAGATTGCAGGTGATGCCGTGATTGATTGCTTGTCGAGGTTACTATTCATGCTAGCTAGATCGTGTCCCAGCCAGAGTCCCTGCAGAGTGGAGTCCATCACTGTCATCGTCGTTCCGCTGCTATAAGATATTCCACTGCTACGAGTTGTTCGGCTGCTAGCATAGAGCAACCTGAGCAGACGTAGTGTCACCGTGCCAATGTAATTCTCTGTTATATTAGAACCCTTGTACCCATATAGATTGTAATAAAGAGTTGATTTGTTCTATGCCAAGCAGTGCCGTATTCTAGAAGACTTGATCTCTGGGCTGGAATGCAGGGTTTTCCGGTCTCTCTGAGCCGGGGTGCCACAAGCAAAGAACAGTGCGGTATACTCAAGTTTTCCACTAGAGTACTAGTACGACGGAGGAGCACGAAACACGGCAGCCTAGTGCGATATGGCGATAAAAATGATCTAATTTGCTAGTCATCGATCCCACGGCGCAGCTCATCGTTAGCATTGTTCTAATCATGCCTCACAGAGAACGTGACACGTGCAGCGAAACACCCGAAGCAAAAGAAAAAACACAGGAGCAAAAGAAGAAGGAAGATTATCCCCCCAAAAAAACAAGGAAGGGGCACACACAAGTCTGGGGCGCTGCTCTCTACTACATGAAGGGTTGCTGGCCGCGGAGTCATAACTGCTTCTTCATCACCTCCACGACCTCCATCTCCTCGCGCATCTCCTTCGCCATCTTCTTTATTCTGTCCATGACGCGGGATTTCTCTACGCGAGCTTTCATCATCTGTTCCACGCCCGCATTATGTACCTTGACAGCAGCCGGGTGCTCGATGCGGAGCTTCGCCAACTCCTCCTTCTGTTCCATCATGAGGGTATCCAACATCTTCACCGAGGAACTACTCTTCTCATGCAGCTTCTTCCAGCCGGTGTTCTCCTCCTTCAGTAGGTCGAGCTCATGGCGGAGCTTCGCCTTGTCCTCCTGAAGTTGCAGGATTTCACGGGTCACCTTCTTATCCGAGGCAATGCTCTTCTTCAGCAGCATCACCAAGCCGGCGGTCAACTCCCCCTACTCATTGAGCTCAGCGGGCATGTCGTCGAGGCTCTCCTTCAGCAGCTCCACCAAGCCGTCGATGAACTCCTTCTACTTATTGAGCTGATCAGGCATGTCGTCGAGGGATAATGACTCCAGCACTGCCAGCTCGGCATGTTCGCCTCCACGGCTAGGGCACTCCTGGGAGCCCTCGCCTTCCCGTGAGAGATCTTTCGAGGTCTCTGTCAGGCGGCGAGCCCTCTCTTTTTTTTACGCGGCCTTGGTCACCGCTCCCTTGTTACGAGTAGTTCTCTACCTAGAGCTCTGCACACCGGCCATGGCAAGGACGGACGAACAAGAAAGACTTATGAGGAGGAAGAGGTAGAGTGATTTTCGGCTTGGTACTAGTTCCCCTTTTTATAACCTAGTACTAGCACTAGTACTAAAACCTGCATAGTGGGAACACATTCAGGTTTGATACGTACTAGGTGTGAGCAGGTTTGCACTTAATTATACTATACTTTGGAATGTGATGGGAACAAGCTAAAGATTAATTGATGGTTTTGGTTTCGAGGCACGAAACGGCTCCCGATGAGTTTCCTGGAACAAAAATTTCAAGTACTACTGCTCAAATGCAGTCGCACAAGTTAGTGATGTAACTGATCATACATGTCAGACTAAGCCAATGTGTGTCCCTTTGGTGAGACCCCTGAGATTGACTTGTGCCTCCGCCTTGTGCTTCGCCAGGCGCAGCTCCTTCGAAGTTGTCTCCAATCGATGCGACGCTTCCTTGATCCGATTTTCCCTTGCTGCCCACCACCTGAAATGCAGCCCTGGCATGTCCTCCGGCACCACCGATCTGTGATTCCAAAGCAATGGATCCCCTCTGAAACACATGTGGGTTTCGCTCAAAGGCGGCAGTGTTGCGGACCGCAGCGAGAGGGCAGCCTGCGGGATCCTGGGATCTAAGGGATCCTCCATGGCGGGATCCGGTGGGCGAGGCGGGGAGGCGAGCGTAGGCACTGGGAGAGCCCTACGAGGCTAAAATAAAGATAGTACTACTCCACTCCGTCCATATTTAAATACAAAGGCCACCAACAGTAACCCAGGCAAAAATTGATCATCCTGCCTGGGTCCTGGTTTATTGGCCCCCTTTTTATTTTGTGCCAATTTTTTACCAAAAATTTAACTAAGAAAATGTTAATGCATGTCACCAAAAATTATATCATTGGAATCACATTTGAACATAGTTTTTGATGAGATTAATTTTTATGACATGCATAAATATTGTGTTACTTAAAATTATGGTAAAAATTGGCACAAAATACGAAGGAGGCCAATGGAAGTAGCAACCCATGATTTAACTACTCGCATGCACGCAGTGGAGTAGTAATGTCTTTCTCAACTACTTCCTCCCTCACGTCCACTCAATCTGCATGCACTGTATTAATTGACCATCAATGAAGTGAACGACTTTACACGCATCAAATTATCACATGGGGTGGATCTTCGTACAAAAATGCATCCCACTGTGTACCCGCATGTGCGTGCGAGGGAATGAGTGCGTGCGTGCACATCCTCACTTCGTGCATGTACTGCCAGTGTGCATGAGAGAGGAAGAGTACATTCTTCTGGAACCAGCAGTAGGTCACTGTGATTAATCCACACAAGGAGGTCGCGACAACGCCTCCACATGTGCCACGTGGCTTCATGGATGCCCCCACATGATTTTAATCATAATATATTAACTGAAAAAGGGAGAGACACTGTGTAGCATGCCATTGGAATTCTAATTTACGTGTTTTGCACATATTGGAAGTACTAGTAAGGTACACGTGCATTGCACGCATGAGATTTGGCAACCAAATTATGAATAAATACCACACTATAGCATGTAAGCTTTGAGTCATATATGCATGATGTAGATGTTCGTTTAATTCCTATAGTTCATCTTATTCAAAATCAATTAGTTTTTATAAAAAAAGCTAATCTATTTTAAGATTCATGGAATTGTGCGTTGTAAAGCATAAAGTAAAAACAAATAATGGCAATTCATCTAGAAAAATAATTGGGCAATTATGATACGGAAGATTCTAGAACAAAGGAGAAGTGCTTGTGTTTTGAGGTTTGTGCCTTATGCTTAAGTTCAACCATGGAGTCTTCTAGATTGTACATGTGGCAAAATCTGGTGGAATGTAGATGATATCCAACGGCCAGTAGTGCTCGGATTTGCCATCTCCGCACCGTCGGATTGGCTTCATCCGATGACCATCTTTCAAAGTTATTCGCACACTATATAGGGGTATAGATATAGAGGTATAGATATATACTAGTGGCACATCATCTAAAGCCTTTCTACACGCTCATTTTTTGTACAAGTGTGCTCCACCGTGCACCCGCGTGTTTGTATGTGGTAACGAGTGCATGTGTGCACCTCTTCTCTTTCACACACGTAGTCCGTGTGTGTGAGAGATACTAAGATATGGTGAGGGAATACATGTCAATGCAATTTGTGTGAAGGAGAGGCCTATATACATACATGTATGTGCATCGGGCCGGGGTGATATACGAGGAGGGAGGGGAGGGGTCGACCGCGCGAGATATCGATAGAGATAGATAGAGGGAAGAGCTCTACAAGCGTATACGCACTGGGATATGGGGGGGGTGGGATGCTGGAAGATGGTGCGAGGGGCCAAGTGGAGGGAGACTATGAAGGAGTGCACAAGTGCGAGATCGATATTTAAAGAGAGGGGGCGAGAACGTGCGCGGTTGCACGCAGTGGTGTTGCCATGAAAAAGAAATGAGCTAGGGGGCCAAGCATTGCTAATCCTTTACTGGGAGGGCCAATTCATCAACTTAAAACATTTTACCAGCAATTGATCTACTGATCACATTCATATTAGCCTCAGTATATAGTGATGTTAGGGGGGTCCAGGGCCCTTGCTGCCCCCTGTCTTCGCCATTGTGCGCGCGTCTGAGAGATGAAGCGGAAGGCATGGATGATGAGAGGGGGACGATGTATAGATAATGTGAGTGTATCAGCTATGTAATCCTATATAGAGAGGTATAGATTGATCGATGTGTACGTGGGAAAGAGGGTGAGACCTGACTAGATATATAGATCGATCGGTTTGTGTGGAAAACTGGGAAAGACCGAGCTATATATATACACACATAGAGGAACACTGATCGTTGCGCATGCATGTGAGAGATAAAGAATGCCCGAAGTGATGAAGAGGGGGCGGTGTGTGTGTGTGTGCATGCATGGGAGACCGGCCTGAAGAAAAAGATTGCATGTGTGTGATGGATAATGCCGAGTGGTAGTGTGTGTGCATGCATGCACAAGAGAAAGTTAGTGATACAATTATAAAGAGAAGACGAATGTGTGGGTGTAAAAGACTAGATGAGGTCATAATCAATGTAAAGTTGAATTCAAATATTTGAATAAGAGATCATGATGTTTGAAACCCATGCATGCATGAATATAACTGAGATATGTGTGGTCTGATTTGGAAACGAGCATGCTATATACTATACACACATTGAACAATGTCAGACTAATTTGAATTTGAGATACCGATGGCAGGCATCGTTTGGCCACATTGCATCCGTGCATGGACACACTATTCAAATTGGAGATCATGGGTGGCTTTTGCATCACATATCTACATCTATACCCCTATATAGTGTGCGAATAACTATGAAAGATGGTCGTTGGATGAAGCCAATCCGACGGTGCAGAGATGGCAAATCCGAGCACTACCGGCCATTGGATATCATCTACATTCCACCAGATTTTGCCACATGTACAATCTAGAAGACTCCATGGTTGAACTTAAGCATAATACACAAACCTCAAAACACAAGCACTTCTCCTTTGTTCTAGAATATTCTGTACCATAATTGCCCTTTTTTTCTAGATGAATTGCCATTATTTGTTTTTACTTTATGCTTTACAACGCACAATTCCATGAATCTTAAAATAGATTAGCTTTTTTATAAAAACTAATTGATTTTGAACGAGATGAACTATAAGAATTAGATGAACATCTACATCATGCATATATGACTCAAAGCTTACATGCTATAATGTGATATTTATTCATAATTTGGTTGCCAAATCTCATGCGTGCAATGCACGTGTACCTTACTAGTCTAAATGGTGTGTGTGTGTGTGTTGTGCGTGTTAAACACATTGTATGTAGTATCATACATGGTTTAGATTCCGAACATCTAGCTAGAGTATATATGTACTATGATTTGAATTCAACATAAAATGGATACATATATTTGAATTCGAGATCGTATGTACATGTTGTTCATATTTATATGGGAATTTACTACTCCTATATTCATGTCATGTGTTGTGAAGATAATATTTAGATGCTTGTATAACTAACCCGAGTACAATCCCATTCAAACAGAGAAAATGTACTCAAATTTAGTCCATATGCTAGATAACATGAATTGTTTTTTTATTGTTGAGGGAAGTACAAATTGATTTGGTACTATACACGTTAAGTTTGTTGTCCCGATTTTTTTAGTTTTTTGTTGTTGTATTTGAATGCATTTCTAGTAATATAGTAAAACGGGACATGGCTATCTCTAGTGAGGTGCGAATTGTCTTTTTTTGGTACACGTTAAGCTTGTTCTCCCGAAATTTCAAGCCGCGCCATGTTATGCAGAAATTTCAAGCTAGCATCTCTGTCTATCGTGCTGCGAAACTACCGCCTCTTCAACCCGCGCTTTGTTACCCCGAAATTTTAAGATATCTCTTTGTCTTGTTGTGCTCCGAAAACTCCCTCCATCTCAACCCGCGCCTTGCTATCCCAAAAATTACAACGCGCACGAAAACTCCCACCTCCTGCCAAATCCTGACACCAAAATTCCCATGATACCCCTGAACCGAAAGAACCACCTAGTTCAAATCGGTGGGGTTACTTTCGTAACTTACCCCACATTTCAGACAAGTGCGTCCCTAAGCCATGGTTCCCCCTCCCATCTCCTCCACCCCCAATTCGTACACCGAGGCCATGAAAACCCGTGAAGCCCCACACCCTCCTCC
The DNA here is from genome assembly GCA_011799875.1 of Thinopyrum elongatum. Lineage (NCBI taxonomy): Eukaryota > Viridiplantae > Streptophyta > Magnoliopsida > Poales > Poaceae > Thinopyrum > Thinopyrum elongatum. The sequence continues at coordinate 511,743,894 of CM022298.1, forward strand.
GTCCGCCCACCCAGCTAGAGCCTCTTCCCCGACGATGTCGTCCACAGAAACACCTCGACATTCCTCATCAACTGCACCGGATGAGGATCCATCGTCGATCTCGTCGTCTCGCCGGTTCAGCCACCCCGTCCTCCACCTCCAAGGAGCTGCCCCGATGTTCCCCTCGTCTTTCACGCCACCTCCATTCCCACACCGTCATCTTCACCTGCACCACCGGAAGAGCAGCATCATCACCGATTCCTCGGATGAAGCTGAGGCCTAATCGGCGCAACCAAAGAGGTCCTACACTAATCGCTGCATTTTCTTCTTGATTCGATCTCACGGTGCTGCCGGCGCTCGGTCCCGAGCCGACATGGCACTGCTCCATCTATGGCGGCATCACCGGCTACTTCCTCCATGGCGTCGCTCCCTCAGCGGCGACGTCCACATCAGTAGGAGCTACTGCTGCTTTGGCTCTCGCTCGCACTGCTGCTCTGCTCTTGCTCTCGGTCCCCTGCCTGCTCTGCTCTTGCTCTTTCTCGCGCTGCTGCTCTCGCTCTTGCTCTTGCTTGCGCTGCTGCTCTACTCTTGTTGCTCGCGCTACTGCTGCACAAGCAGCAGATCCTGCTCTCGCTCGAGCCCCTGCAGCTGCTACCCGAGATGCTGCTACACGACTAGCTACCCCGGCTCTCGCACGCGCTGCTGCTCCGGGCGCTGCTGCTGCTGCTACTGCTTTTCTGCTGCTAGTGCGTTCAGTTTCGACAGTAAAATTCAGTTTCGACAGCAAAATTCAGTTTCGACAGTAAAATTCTGTTTCGACAGTTAAATTCAGTTTCGACAGTTAAGTTCAGAGATGAGCGGCTGATGTATTTTACATCTAGCACTTTGTGGTTATGTACTTTACATCATCTATTGGAGATGCTATTAGAATTCCACTCAGGTTAATGTTGTCTCTCTTGTCCTGCTTCAGCCTCACCATCGTACAACTCACCGGAGCTGCTCCAACGACGAAACCCTCCATCACAGTGGAGCAGTACCCCCGGCTCCATCTCCAGACGCCTAAGATCTTCTTCCCCTCCTCCAACAGCCAAATCAGCCGAAGCATCCTCACCGACCAACCCAATCATGCTGAGATCGACATGGCTTCACCAAAGAGGTTGTACACTTATTGCATCGCTTTTTTACTCTACATGTTATATATATTGTCCACGGAGCACACATAGTAATGTGAAATACAATTAGTTTCTCCTACTATATGACAAGCAGTGAGGTACCAGGCAACTTAGCTATCTGTGATGGACTCTCTTGAATGCCATCATTATTAATTTCTGCGCGTTTGAGCTGTGCATTTGTAGATGGGCCTGGGAGTTTAGCTAGTAGGGCAGTGGCCTGGGTCCAAAGTAGTAGAAGTAGCACAAAAACATTTTTTGAGTGTAGGCTTTACCCTGTTCAAGCCTGCCTACTAGAATCGCCAGTGCTTGAAAGGAAAAGTGAAGGAAAAACATAGGAATTGGAAAGTTTCCTATGGTACTACTATTCATGCAATTGGTACAAAGGAATGGAGCAAAGGAAAACTGTAGGATTTGTTCCTTTAGTGTCTCCTTGAAAGAAAAACCGTAGGAATTTTAATATCCACTTGTCCTCCTTTTCAAATTCCTATTCATGAAGCACAAGACTAAGAGATAGTAGCATAATACTATTATAACCATACATTTTCTTGTGGTTTGACTTAATCTCACCATGCTTCTTTGCATCATGTGATCTTCCAATTCTTGTTAACCCACTGGTAGAGCGAGGTGCTATACAAACGGTTTTTAACCCCCTTTCCGCGATGGTGTTCTGAACCGTCACCTAGTGAGTGACTGCGATAGGGGGGTCCTTCCCACACGACTTAGAAACCGTTGGGGATATGCCGTCCTGGCACACATGCTTGGCAAAATGAGGTCATGTGCGACCGGCGAGTGATCAAATACGGTTATACGTACAGTAGTGCTAAAAAATACAATTATACAGGTGAAATCTTTTCCGGTCGTAAGTACATCCCACACAGTCAGTCCCCGCTAAACGTTTCCGTTCGTATATACATCCCACACAGTCGCTCCAAGGAAAACATTTGCGCAAGGTGGCCTAACACAAACTGTTTTCAAGAGAATGTCGTGTGTGATTGTTAATTGATCCAACACGGTTTATTCCTAGAAACTATGTGCGTTGCCTGAGGTCATCGCCCATGGTGTTTCCTCAATAACTATTTGCAAAAGAAAACCCAATTAGTAGGCTAATTGCCCTATTATTAATAATCCATTTATTAATCTAATTGACATTCATATTAAGCACATAATATATTTCATTTCCATATTAAGGAAGCAGGATTTCATAATTGAAATACATCAGAGTACAACATGATATAGCTTCAGCACTCAGCTACCCCATTACACAACTGCACTAGCACCAAGTTTCACATGCAACATCTAGAACCTTTCGAAATTAGCATCATAGACGGTACATAGACAGATGCATCCCATCTAGAAAACTGCTAAAGCGGAAGGCGAATATTGAGCCTTCATTCATGTTGAAGGTCTTTGCAACTTTAGGCCAGTGCCTGTGGATGACTGACCGTCCATCCTTCGTCCTCTTCAGGAACACTTCAATATTGAACCATGGGTGTTGTATGAAAACCTTCCTCGCCTCCTGACCATAGAGGTGGTTTGAGAGGTAATCATCAGTGAACTGCTTTGGAAAGGCCTAAAAACAAGGACATGCATAAATATCTTCTCTATATTGGAAATGGGGCAAAGGAATAAAAAAAGGCAAGGTATAATAGTTAGTACCATCTTGTAGTGAACTGATGTCTTCTTCATTGTGGAGACAAAGATTTTGTTGTTTTTTGTCGCTAATTTCTTTATCCTAACAATCTTTCTGAGTTTCTTGACTTGATTGATATTCATGGACAACTCATTTCCCCATATGCAAAAAGGGTCGAACAGTGGGTCAAAAATTCTGGCAGCAGGACCTACATGTGCAAGACCAAATTGTTAAAAACCTAAATATTAGAATGGTTCCTGCAATTGCACAATAATGTGCTATTTGACAATGGACCATGCATGTACTAACCTCGATAGTAAACCTCAGTGCTTCCCATTGTTTCCCTGCAACACATATAAGGTAGTTAGTCATCAGGTTAAGTAAGGGTTCGCATGCTATCAGTAAAATATGTTGATGAAAAATAAGCACATTGCAGATTCATCAGATTAATTCAAGCCACATGGAAAACCCATTTATCCAAACCAAGCATGATTAAGAACTAGGAAATATAGCACTTGTATATGTTTCTCATGTATTAAGTGCAGCCAATATCGCTTTATTCCTCACATGCACAACAATACAAAATTCTACCCACGACAATTGGACATCGCATTGCAGAATTGAACCAAGCAGTTAACTAAACACCACAACAAATGAACCAAACATTAACTGAGCACCACATTGCACAATATAACATACTCCTAATAGAAGATCAGACAGTTAACCAAACCAAGCATGCTTAACAACTTGGAAATATAGCAATTGTATTTGTTTCTCATGTATTTAGTACAACCAAATTTGATTTATTTCTCATATAGTATACAATAATAGAATGCACCCACAACAATTGAACATCGCATTGCAGAATTGAACCAAACAGTTAACTAAACACCACAACAAATGAACCAAACGTTAACTAAGCACCACATTGCACAATGTATAAAATACTAGAAGATCAGACAGTTAACCAAACCAAGCATGCTTGACAACTAGGAAATATAGCAACTGTATTTGTTTCTCATGTATTTTGTAAAGAAAAATTCAATTTATTTCTCACATGGAAGACAATACAAAATTGCACCCTGAAGAATTGAACATCACATTTGTAGAATTGAACCAAACAGTTAACTGAACACGACAACTAATTAACCAAACAGTTAATAAGTGAGCACCACATTGCACGACATATAGAACATATACACTAGAGCAACAGATTACATGGTAAAAGTTGATAGCACAATTCACTAGAATTTGTTAAGGAAAGGCAGTAGCTAGCAAACTGAACATGGGTCCTTATAGTGAGCTAATAAGACAAGCTACTCCTCATTGTCGGAGATATCAATGACGATTGGCTCCTTGGACATGGAAGAGGGCGAGACCTCTGCATCGTGGGTGCCCACGTCATAGTGGTGAGTTGCCTGAGCCGCTCCGGGCACTAACCTGCTGGCTCTCGAGATGAGGTAAGCACGTGCACGCTGAGAAAACACCTCGTAGTCTTCGTTGAAGGCACCGAGGGTGGCCTCGAGAAAACGCCACGAATGTTGTTTAAAGCAGCCAACCGCGTCGCGGCGTCGGCGCTCGAGGCGTCGACGGTGGCCTCGACGGCGAGGTGCTCCTCCAAGATCTGGGGGTCGACACGAATGGCAGCCATGGCGACCTCATCCACACGTGCGGTCGCAATTTGCTTCTCCGCTGCCAAATGCTCCTTGAGCTCCTGGCTATACTGCGTCCACCATGGCTTAGGGCGGCGCTTATTTGGTGGAGGGGTTGGTGATTTGGGTGGAAGGTGTCGCGCCGGCGGTCGGGGCATGTGGGATGTGGAAGGAGGAGGAGGATGGGGGTCGGGTGTGGATTACCTGCCTGGATAGACGAGGCCGAGCAGCGTGAAGGAGGGTCGCCGGTGAGGAGGTGGCGCTGCAAGCAAGGAGTGAAGGTTTCAACTTGGAAAGGAAGGCGGAAACAGGGGAAATGTGGCTTTTGGTAAGGGGGAGGAGGAGGGGAGGTAGATATTTCCGCGGAAGCCGAAAATTTTGAATCGCTTCAGTGAAAAAACTGGCGCGCCAAGTGTCATCTGATGGTGCTCCAGGATATTTTGTACTTGCCGGCGTTCTGGGAACGGGGGTACCCAGACTTGCCTACCTGCGTCCCATGGCGTGGCTCCGTGGACGGCCTGGTACGGCCCACCTTCAGCATCAACAACACAAGACCCTCGCGAGGGGCTGAGCCTCGCGAGGCGGACAACGCCAAGACCTCCAGAAGGAGCGGCCTCCTTAGGCTGCCTCCTGAGGAGTGGAGATTTCTATGCAAGCCCTCACCTCTCGAGGCTCGGTTGACGTAAGCCATGACGACCAAGGCCAGGCGGGCGCCAGCGGGCGCAGTACAACAGGTTTCCTCTTCGGTGCTAAAGGGGCAAGCGCAGGCGCAGAGTCCCGAGGAATCAGCCAAAGGTTTCCATTTCCATGCAACAACACCAAGACCGCCAGGACGACAGGACGGAGGTCATCGCCTAGCCCACCACGGCGTCATGACCAGAAGCTTTGCAGGCGCAGACCACCTTTCGTCAGGATAAGATGTACTAGTTGTATCCCTTCGAATTTGGCCGTTGTGTGATCCCTTCCCGCCTTCATTTTGGGGGAAGAGGACCAAGGCCACTATAAGTATAGCCTAGCCACCACCATAGAGGGGGACGGATCATTTAGACCATCCTCATCCTCACCAGCTCACACAAACACAAGAACACACCTCCTGAGGTTGTTCTTCCACTGTATTAGTTCATCCTCAGCCCACCTCGAGGCTAATCCACCACAAAGCAGGAGTAGGGTATTACACCGCAAGGTGGCCCAAACCTGGGTAAATTGCCTTGTTCCATTTCCATCCAGTTCATCGAGCTACGCCGTGAGATTGACGAATAGGTAGACTGGGGAGGTTGAGTTCTTCGCACGCACCCCAGAGTTCAAATCTATCCAGGGTCTGCGGAGCCCCGAATCCGACATTTGGCACGCCAGGTAGGGGTGCGTCGAAGATTCGCATCTTCGTCCACTGCATTCCACCCGCGCTGTTCGGCTCTCATGGCGAGCGCCGCTCCACCGTCCGGACTGACGGGTGCGTTCGGAAGCGCTGTGGGTCTCCGAGCTTTCACCCCCGCCTTGCGGCGGGTGTAGTGGCCGCCCAAGTTCTGGCCGAAGCTGCCGCCTCGATACGACGGCGCGGCGGACCCGACGGGGTTTCTTCAGGCATATGCAGAGGTCGTGTTGGCGGCTGGCGGCGACGACAAGGCCATGGCAAACTGGCTACCCATGGCCCTTATGGGCATGCCGCGCGCCTGGCTCCTGGGCTTGCCGGAGTCTTCAGTGGCCTCCTAGGAGGAGCTGCGTGGCCTCTTCATCATGCGCTTTGCAGTGCCAGCACCCCACGCCGTCGCGGCCCTCCTCGGCAGCTCGCAGGCGCCGGCCTCGGACCGCCACGTCAAGCCGTTCTTTCACCAGGTGGGCGCCGCCCACATACAGCGGGGAGCACCGCCAGGCTGGGTGGCGCCTAAGGCCGACCTCACCTTCGACTCCAGGGACCACCCCGCAACCACGGCCGGCATCGGCGTGCTCCCGATGCTCTGCACTCCCACCATCTGCAACGTAGCAGTCACCAGGACCCTCATCGACAGCGGCGCCGGCCTCAATGTCCTCTCCATGGAAGCATTCGGCTTGCTTCATGTGCCCCACGGCCGGCTCCGCCCCACCAAGCCTTTCTCTGGAGTCGTCGATGGCTCCACCTGCCCCTAGGGCAGATCCACTTCCCCGTCACCTTTGGCACCCTCGACAACTACCGCACCGAGCTCATGGACTTCAACATCGCTCGCATCGGCCTGCCGTACAACGCCATCCTCGGGTACCCGGCCTTGGCCAAGTTCATGGCGGCAACCCACCCTGGCTACAATCTCATGAAGATGCCGGGAAGCAGTGGCGTCCTCACCGTGGCGGGGGACACCAAGGATGCGCTCTCAGCCCTCAAGCATGCTTTTAGAGCCGCGACGGCCACGCGGCCAAGCAAGAAGGGAGCCTCGGAGGCCCCGGGGGCTGCACCAGCAAAGAAGAAGGAGTTGTTCTCTCAAGACTGGGCCGAGACGAAGCAGGTGCCGGTCGATGAAGACGGGGCACCGGGCTCCACCTTCACCATAGGCGCCGGCCTCCCACTAGACCAAGAAGAGGCGCTGGTCAGCTTCCTGCGCGCGAACAAGGATGTGTTTGTGTGGGAGGCGGCGAACCTGGTCGGGGTTCCACGTGGAGTAATCGAGCACCACTTGATGGTGTGCCCCAACGCATGACCAGTGAAACAGAAGGCGTGGCGGCAAGCCCCGGAGAAGCAGTCGTTCATCACCCAGGAGACCCGCAAGCTGCTGGGGGCCGGCATCATTCGAGAAGTGCGGCACCCGGACTGGCTCGCGAACCCAGCCATCGTCCCCAAGAAGGGCGGGAAGGAGTGCATGTGCGTCGATTTCACCAACCTCAACAAAGCCTGTCCTCAAGACACTTTCCCTCTCCCGCGCATTGACAAGATCATCGACTCCACCGCCGAGTGCAATTTACTGTACTTCCTGGACGCCTTCTCGGGCTATCACCAAATCAGGATGGCGGTGCAAGATGTTGAGAAGACGGCCTTTCTTACCCCGTGCGGGGTATACTGCTACACCTGCATGCCGTTTGGACTGCGCAATGCGGGAACAACCTTCCAGTGGTTGATGCATATCGCCCTGGGACAGTAGCTCGGGAGGAACGTTGAGGCGTACGTCGACGACATAGAGGTGAAATCTCGGGAAGTGAGAACACTTGTCGAAGATCTGGAGGAGACGTTCGCCAGCCTGCGCCAAGTGAACCTACGGCTGAACCCAGAAAAGTGTTTGTTTGGCATTCCGTCTGCAAACTGCTGGGTTTCCTGGTGTCGCACAGAGGGATCGAGGCCAACCCAGAGAAGGTCAAGGTCATAGAAAGAATGAGTCCACCGCAAACCCTCAAGGAAATGCAGAAGCTGGCGGGCTGCGTAACCTCGCTCGGGCATTTCATCTCCAAGCTAGGGGAGCGCGCCCTCTCCTTCTTCAAGCTGATGAAAAGAAAAGGCCCGTTCGAGTGGACTCCGGAGGCCGACGCAGCCTTTCAAGACCTTAAGAAGTACCTCACCAGTCCACCGGTGATGGTAGCACCGCGCCCCCTTGAACCATTGGTGCTTTACGTGGCTGCCATGCCCCACTCCGCCAGCGCGGCGCTGGTGGCGGTTCGGGAGGAGCGCCCGATCAAGGGCTCACAGGGAAGCACCTGGCGCCCGGTTGGGGCGCCGCGGCCTCAGGACGGCGCTCCTGAGGCCTCGGCCGCCCCGTCGGTCAACGACGCTCCTGAGGCTCCGGCCAATCCTCCAGACAGCGAGACTCCTGAGGACGGAGTTCCTGAGGCCACAGCTGCCCTGATAGATGACAAGGCTCCTGAGGACCCTCAGCCCAGGAGGCATAGGACTCCGCCAATGCCTCCACCCTCATTGAGCACCCGGTGTACTTCGTCAGCACGGTGCTACGTGATGCGCGGGCGCGGTATCCCATGCCGCAAAAGCTCTTGCTCGTGCTCCTCGTCGCCTCCCGAAAGCTGCACCACTACTTCCAAGGCCACCCCATCAAGGTTGTCTTAGCTCACCCCCTGGAGAGGGTGCTCCAGAGCCCTAACGCCATGGGGAGGGTCGCCGAATGGAACATTGAACTACAGGCGTTAAAGTTGGAGTTTAGCACTACCAAAATCATCAAGGGTGCGGCCCTCGCCGAGTTCGTGGCGGAATGGACTGACGTCTCGGACCGAGAAGTGGGTGAGGACCGTTCCCTCTCACCAGGAAGCGAAGCACCAGATGGTTGGGTCATTTACTTCGACGGCGCATTTGCGCGCCAGGGCGCGGGGGCTGGTGCTGTGACGCCCCCGGCCCGATCGTGCACTAATCATACACGCAAATGCACACGATCAAGCCTAAGGACTCACGGGAAGATATTACAACACAACTCTAAAACATAAATAAAGTCATACAAGCTTTATATTACAAGCCAGGGGCCTCGAGGGCTCGAATACATAAGCTTGCGAACAAGCGTCAGCGGAAGCATCAGATATCTGAGTACAGATATGAAATAGAAACAGAAAGGCCTTTAGAAAGGCGGGGCAAAATAAAACACTACGATCGAAAGGCGAAGGCCTCCTGCCTGGGACCCTCCGATCCTACTCCTGGTCGTCAGTCAACTCGTAGTAGTATCCATCCTCTGGGTAGTAGTAGTAGCGATCGTCGGGGCATCTGTCTCAGGGGGCTCCGTCCTCTGGTCACGTCAAACTGATATGGGGAGAAAAAGGAAAACAAAGCAACCGTGAGTACTCAGAAGTACTCAGCAAGCAAGGATCTACACTACATATGCAACATTATCAAGGGGAGGCTGTATATGTGGACTGGGCTGCAGAAATGCCAGAATAGAGAGAAGGCCTAGTCCTATCGAAGACTAGCATCTTCAGCGGTCTTGCAGCAGTAGAAGAGAGTAGAACAATACCATATAATGTAGCAGTAATAATATCAACCTCACCCAGAGATCCTTTCTCGACTCCCTGCGAGAAAGCAATCCCAGAGCCATACATTCATCAACCTCGTCCTGAGATCCCTTCTCGACTCCCTACGAGAAGCAATCCCAGAGCCATATATACAGGTCTCATCACAGGTATCCAGTTCTAAATTGTATCAATCAGGATACAACTCCGAGTGTCCTTTACCGTAGGACCGGCTATCGATAGAAATGTTCTTCCCTGCAGGGGTGCACCAACTTACCCATCACGCTCGCTTAACTCCGGCCGGACACACTTTCCTGGGTCATGCCCGGCCTCGGCCAAACAACACATCGCAACCCTACCTACAACTCCGCAGAGAGGTCCCCGCCGGTCTACATCCTAAGCGCAAGGGGGTCTTGGCCATCGCCCCTCGCCCTCCGGGTCGTTGCGTGCCGGGCGAACCAGGCTCCACCCCTCAGGATGGTGCCGGCCCAGCCCGGCCGCAGTGCTGAACTGGACGTCTGACAGAGTTTTCGGCTGATGCATACGATGCAGAACGCCCATACTATGCCCACGTGATGGTTAGTGCTATCAGACCAGAGGCCTGCTCGGATCAAATATCCAAATCGCTAGGACTAGGGGCTTGCGGTAACGAGCAGAGACTCACGAAAGATGTGACCCCGTCGCCCCGTCTCGAGGACTTGCGGCAAGGGTTAAGAATGCCCGGCCGCGCCTCGTATTCACCACTCGGGCACCACACTGGCAACCTGCCTCCACATCACACACGGGTACCCCTCAGGGTCGACCCGCCTTTCCAAGTAACATTGTAAAGTCCAAGTATCCGTGTGTCCATAACATCAGGGAATCCGAGGTATCACCCTCATTGAATTCCCACTCGATGTATCCGTCAAGGTGAACTAGGAGGAATCACCCTCACTGGGTCCACACTTGAGGTGTTGTACGACAGCGTCGTTATCGGAAGCGGTGAAGGAGGAATCACCCTCGATGACCACGACCGAATAACTACTCTACAGAGTTAACATCAGAAGTGCTACATGAGGTTTCACCCTCGACACTCGATAGTAACGCTGCAGTGTCGTTACAACTAAGGGGGGGTGATGTGCGGTGTCGGGGCCTGGTCTTCAATCCCGTTGATCGGGTCTTCTGACGATCCAGCGCGGCAGTCGGGATAAGTGGGGTCACTGATAGGTCTCTACCCAGCCTAGACTAAACAGTTTAGGATATGTAGGTAATTATCAACAGCAGGTTACAATGAACAGGCTATGCATCAGAATAGGTAAAGCAGCAGCAGCAGCAGCAATTCTAATGCAAGCATGAGAAATAGAATGGGCGATATCGGGATGATCAAAAGGGGGGGGCTTGCCTGGTTGCTCTGGCAAGAGAGAGAGGGATCGTCAACGATGGCGTCGGGCTCCTGAGTTGCGTCGATCTCGGGGACGACGTCGGTGTCAGGGTCTACCGAGAGAGAAGAGGGGGAGGAAACAGTATAAATATAGAGCAAACTTGAGCAACACAAAGTACGACATGATAATACGCAGTGCCGGGTGTGTCCTAACATATGGTTGTATGTCACTGAGGAAGGAGGAATCCATCCGGGAATGTTTTCCCGGATCCGGGCATTTGTCAAACAGATGACCGGAGGGGAACGGTTCCATGTTCGGATAGTTAGAGACATGTGGCGGACAAACGGACCGCGTATTCAGATTCGTCTCATTGTTCTGAGCAACTTTCATGTTCAAAGTTTTTCGATCTGAGCTACGGATTATTTTATATGATTTTCTAAAGATTTTATTAATTTTCTGAATTTATTTTTATTATTTAATTTCGAATTATCCAGAATAGTAACTGATGACCTCAGCATGACATCATGCTGATGTCAGCAGTCATTAGGGTTAAGTTAATTAATTACTGCTTAATTAAACTAACTAATTAATTAAATTAATTAATTCACTAATTAATTATTTAATTAACTAATTATTTTTATTTTTATTTAGTTATTATTTTCCCTTTTTATTATTTAGGAAAAAGGGGCGTGGGGCCCCGTGGTCAGTGGCCCAGGGACGTTAGCGGGCGTGGGCGACGGGTGCGGGCGCGGCGTCGCCCGACGGGCGCGTGCCCGAGCGCCGGCAGGGGCGCGGCGACGCGGGGGTGGGCCGCGACGGCGCGCGGCGGCGGCAGCAGGCCGCGGGCAGCGCGCGGCGGGGCGGGTGGCCGAGGCGGGGCAGCGCGGCGTGACGCGCGCGGCAGGGGGAGGCGGGGGCGAGCGGGGAGCGCACAGCGGGCGGCGCGAGCGGAGGCGCGGCGCGGGGCGAAGCAGCGCGCGAGCGGCGCGGAGTGGACGCGGCTCGTGGGCGCGCGCTGAGGGACGGCCGGCGAGCGGGACCACGCGGGCGGCGCGACAACGGCGAGGTCACGACGGGGGTTTGCTCCCCCGTTGAAGGGGAGGCCCGATGCAGGGGAACGAGCGACGGCGGGGAGGCGGCGCGTCGGTCGAGGAGGCGACATAGGGCGGCGACGGGACGGCGTGCGGCGAGGCGCGCGGCGTGGCGGCGCCGTCAGCGCGCGGGCGAGAGGGAGGAGAGGGGGATCGGGGGGGAGAGTGGGGGTGTTCGGGGTTAGGGTTTGGGGTGAGGGGGGGTTATGGGCGCTGGTGGGCCGGCCTGTTGGCCTGCCGGCCCAGCTGGGCCACGGCCTAGTGGGGGGGGGGCTTTTCCTTTTTCCTTTTTTTTTATATTATTTATTTTCCTTTTCTGTTTTCTCTTTTATTTTTATTCCAAAAGACTTTTGTAAAATATGAGACTTGCTCCATTATTTACAGTGCATTATCTGTCACTGCTAGAAATTGGTTTGGCGTCCATATCTTTTTGTTTGGATTTTATTTAATTGAAAAAGGATTAAATAGTGCTATCCCCCTACTGTTTCTTGCTGCTTGAGTCCTTTTACAATTCCAATAAATGTTGTAATCATTTTTACAAATGCTATGGGAATATTTGCAACAGGATGCACATTTTAGTTTTCAGGTTTGGACAACTTTTATTTTCCACTTTCATTTAAATTTGAATTTTGACTTAGGAGTTGAAATGCATTATGATGCAACTGATGATCATGCACTGTTAATCATGCTGACTTGGCATTATCAAAAGGGTGATTACTGTAGTTAACCACTGGGGGTGTTACAGGTGCCGTGCTCACCTCGCCCACCCAGGAGAAGCTCTACTACGCCGTGCAGCTCTGCTTCCAGCAGGGCGAGAAGGTCTCCAACAACATCATGGAATACGAAGGCCTGATCGCCGGCCTCAAGGCTGCGGCGGCTTTGGGGGTGAGGCGCCTCACCATCAGGGGTGACTCCCAGCTCCTCGTCAACTTCTCCAACAAAGCGTACAAGCCGAAGGACGAGCACATGGAGGCATACCTCGAGGAGGTACGCAAAATCGAGAAACGATTCTTGGGCCTAGAATTGCAGCACGTGCCATGCGACATGAACAAGGAGGCGGACGACATCGCCAAGAGGGCGTCTCAGCGTCTACCTCAGGAGCCCGGCGTCTTTGAGGAGCGGCTCTTCAAGCCATCAGCAGCTCCCCCCGCTGCGAGACCAGCATCGCCTCAGGAGGAGCTCCCTCTAGCACCCCTCTCGGGTGCCCCAGCTTGCGGCCCGACCTCGGGAGCCCGCCTGCTCCTCGTGCTTGAGCCTCAGGAGGGGTGCTGGACCGAGGAATTCAAGGCATACCTGCTCCAAGGCACCTTGCCAGAGAAGGAGGAAGATGCAGAGTGTGTGGCCCACCAGGCCACCGCGTACTGCATCCAGGACGGTAAGCTTTACGGAAAACGGCCAAACGATGTTTCTCTACGATGCATCTCCAGGGAGCAGGGATGCGAGCTGTTGGCTGACATACATGGCGGGGACTGCGGGCATCACTCTTCATCGTGCACCCTCATGGGCACGGCGTTCCGCAGCGGATTCTACTGGCCCACGGCGCTCAATGATGCCACTAAGCTGGTAAGATCCTGTGATGCCTGTCAGTTCCATGCCAAGCAGAGCCACCAGCCCGCTCAGGGCCTCCAGACTATCCCACTATCATGGACATTCGCGGTCTGGGGGCTGGACATCCTGGGCCCGTTCCCTCGAGCGCCCGGGGGCCACCGCTATCTCTACGTCGCCATCGACAAATTCACCAAGTGGGCGGAGGTCGAGGCCGTCTGCACCATCCCGGACAGCTCGGCCGTCAAGTTCATCAAGGGCCTCGTGAGCCGGTTCGGGGTTCCTAATCGCATCATCACCGACAATGGCTCGCAGTTCACCAGCAACCTTTTCAAAACATATTGTGCTAACCTTGGAATGCAGATATGCTATGCTTCGGTGGCACACCCTCGGAGCAACGGCCAAGCTGAGCGTGCCAACGCAGAGGTCCTGAGGGGCCATAAGGCGAGGACCTTCAAGAAGAAGCTCGAGGCCTGCAGCAGGGGCTAGCTCGACGAGCTCCAATCCGTGTTGTGGTCCATCTGCACCACCGCGACCAAGCCGACGGGCGAGACTCCATTCTTCCTCGTCTACGGAGCTGAAGCGGTTCTCCCTCATGAGGTTAGGCATCGCTCTGCGTGGGTCTTGGCATTTGACGAGGCACGCCAAGACACCTCTCGAGGGATGGACCTCATGCTGGGGGAGGAATGCCGCCGCCAGGCCTCGCTCCGAGTAGCGAGGTACCAGCAGGCGCTGCGGCAGTACCACTGCCGCAGCGTCTGCTCCAGGACGCTCGAGGTGGGTGATCTCGTCCTGAGTTGGGTGCTGTCCAGGGAAGGGCTGCATAAGCTCTCGCCCATATGGGAGGGCCCATTCAGGATCGCTCGTGTCTCCAGGCCTGGCGCCGCGCGCCTGGAGACGCAGGACGGGATCCCCGTCCAGAATGCCTAGAACATCCAGCACCTCCGGAAGTTCTACCCATGAAGCAAGGCCCCACGCCTATGAAGGTCTCCGCTTGTGACACTCACGTAATAATGAGTTGGGGCTGTACACGCCCCGGAGTCTCCTGAGCGTTGCCCCTGGGCCTCGCAGGGGCTCCCACCCACGTCCTAGTGGAGGCCCCATGCTCCGCGCTGGTGGGAAGACAAGAAGACTAGTCTTGGTGCCGGACGCGGCTGTTCTTTTGCTTGCTTTCTGTAGATGGTTTGCAACTTCTTGAATGAATTTGGAGCTTTCGCATTTTTCATTCGCCAGAGTTGGAATTTTCTATCTTAATCGTTTGCCTTTCCAAACTTGTCCCGGGAAGAGCGGCAGTTGCCCGTTGCTCCTCCTCGCGCGTCCCGCGCGCGGGGACTAGGTAGGTGTGTACGCCTGGGCTCGCCCGCAACCACACCTCGCCGAAGCCTTGTTGCCCCAGAGCTTCGGCATCTTTAATCCTCGCGAGACGCTCTCGAACGAGCTTGTGGGCATACGCACCCTCTTAAGTCCGTGCATCCGGGCATTGCAACGGGGTGTACCAGCCACAGCCAACCCGCGCTCAGGGCTTGTGCGAGGTAGGACGAGATGCCTACTGAGGCCTTCTAAAAATTTGCAGCTACACAACATCTCCTGAGGCTCGACGGCTCCTGAGTCGTCAAGAAGGAAGCCTTTGGAAGTTGCCCCTGGAAAGGCGTGCCCTCACGACATGGGAGACTACCATAAGCACATCGAGCTAAGTTACCCTAATCGCACCTAGTAGAAACACGGGTATCATGGCATGATATGAAAATAACAAGCATAGCATAGCGGCGCAAGCGCTGTGGTTCATTACACGCCCCAGCAGGGCCCTCTACTTTTTTCAAGTGCAGGAAAAGAAAAAAATACAAAGGCAGGCAGCACGACTGCAACAGTTCCCGAGGCCAGGCCCCAGCGATGCCCGAGCTCAGTCCGAGTCTTCCTCCTGCTTCACCGGGGCACGGTGGCGAGGTGGCTCGTCGCCCTCCCAGATCCGAGCCCGGCGACGTGGTGGTTCATCGTAGCTGCCATCGCTGGTACTCTCACCGGAGGAGAAGCCGCCGCTTCTAGAGGTGGTGCGGCTGTCGCCAAGGGCAAGCTCAGCCTCATCGTCGTCGCGACCGTCGCCAAGGGCAAGCTCGTCGTCACCGCTGCCATCCTCCGGGCACCACCCCACGCGACGGCCGTCTTCCCCAAACACCCTCACGTAGAGGGTCACGAGCCCATCGCACCTAAAATGGAGGGTGCACCTCCCGCTCAGGCCCCGTGCACGGGCAAATGGCTGAAGACCGTGGGTCAAGGACACGTTGCCCGCGGCGGTGTCTTCGACCCCCACCCACAAGGCCCTGCTGCAGCAGCCGTCAGCCTGCAGCCAGAGGCCATCAAGCCCCGCGGTCGGTAGCGCACCCATGAAGAAGCGCGGGAGCGGGAGCCAAATGCCAGCGGGCCTCTCCGACCACACGACGAACTCCGGGAACGCGTCCACCGAGCGGGAGCGCGGCCGAGGAGGCCGAGCGACCACAGCGCACCTCCCCCCATCGCAGGGGCTGCCCAGTCTTCAGCAGCTCCCACCGCGAGAGGAAGCACCACCGCGGCTGCCTGAGGCAACACCAGCTCTCAAAGAGGTGTGCCCGCGCCCACGAGGGGCTACCGCCGGGGTCGCGGCGTACTTGCGGGGGCGCCCGCGGCCTCTCTTCGGCGGCGGCAAACCCGGCCCCTCCTTGGGGGCCTTCCCCTTTTCTGCGGCGGAGAACCTCCTCGTTGGCGCCATGAACACTTCGGCAAGACGGCGAGACAAAGGTAGAAGAAGGAAGAGTAGGCAGCGAGAAGATGGAGATGAGCAGGGGGCTCCGCCCCTCTCCCCATTTATAGCCAGAGGGAGGCCAACTGCCGGCCTCCATGGTCCCTAGTAATGATGATCTTTCTGCATGCAGCAGGCTTTAGTCAAGTAGAACGGTTGTCAAGGCTGCGTGGGGAAGCGGAGACGCCCACGTCCCATCAAGCGCCATGCGTCGACCGAGGCCACAGGCGGTTGGGGCCCGCGGCGCTCCACCCTTGCCCCTTGGCTTCGCCTCGAAGCCAAGTCCGAGCGCGCCTTGGGCCCGGGGGCTACTGTCGGCGTTCTGGGAATGGGGGTACCCAGACTTGCCTGCCTGCGGCCCACGGCGTGGCTCCATCGATGGCCTGGTACGGCCCACGTTCAGCATCAACAACACAAGACCCTCGCGAGGGGCCGAGCCTCACGAGGCGGACGACGCCAAGACCTCCAGAAGGAGCGGCCTCCTTAGGCTGGCTCCTGAGGAGCGGAGATTTCTATGCGAGCCCTCACCCCGTGAGGTTCGGATGACATAAGCCACGATGACCAAGGCCAGGCGGGCGCCAGCGAGCGCAGTACAGCAAGTTTCCTCTTCGGTGCTAAAGGGGCAAGCACAGGCGCAGAGTCTCGAGGAATCAGCCAAAGGTTTCCATTTCCATACAACAAGACCAAGACCGCCAGGACAACAGGACAGAGGTCATCGCCGAGCCCACCACGGCGTCACGACCAGAAGCTTTGCAGGCGCAGACCACCTTTCGTTAGGATAAGATGTGCTAGTTGTCTCTCTTCGAATTTGGCCATTGTGGGATCCCTTCCCACCTTTATTTTGGGGGAAGAGGACCAAGGCCACTATAAGTATAGCCTAGGCACCACCATAGAGGGGGACGGATCATTCAGACCATCCTCATCCTCACCAGCTCACACAAACCCAAGAACACACCTCCTGAGGTTGTTCTTCCATTGCACTAGTTCATCCTCAACTCACCTCGAGGCTAATCCACCACAAAGAAGGAGTAGGGTATTACACCGCAAGGTGGCCTGAACCTCGGTAAATTGCCTTGTTCCATTTCCTTCCAGTTCATCGAGCTAGGCCGTGAGATCGATGAATAGGTAGACTGGGGAGGTTGAGTTCTTCGCACGCACCCCAGAGTTCGAATCTATTTAGGGTCTGCGGAGCCCCGAATCCGACAGTACTGCATCTCACACGGTTGGTGATAATAAACTGTGTGGGATCTACTTGATTTTTCATCTTGATTTGAATTACATAATGGGGTCACAGCGGCAATGCACGGTGTTTGAATTGCTAGAACTTTTATCTGCAGTGAACATGCAACTATATGTGTGTCATAAAAGAATTGGAATTATTCAGGGTTCGTTTGGACATTTTATACATTAAATTGGTTTTCTAGCCATTTCAGGTGCACAATTCAAAATTAAACTACATGCACATGCTCTGGTGCACCAACATGGGTTGTAAAATAATATATGTGTCCATGGGTTTATGCTTATGTCCCATGCAAGAAATGGGGATGAATTTCGAACACCACGGCACCGTGGCTCTCTGGCAAACGTTGAGGTACTTGCTTTTGTAATTCTAGTAAATCCAAAACCCATATGAAATTCATGAACCTTGGCATGCTATCATGGAATGGCATCAACATGCTGGGGTAAAAAATATTGTCCAATTTAGGGCAGGTTATGGTATAAACTTCTTACAAACCGGAGCTTCTCAGAAGAAGCCTCGTGGTTCCGTTAGGGAAACGTGTCACCTTTGTGGACAAAATGATATTCGTCGCCTCTTCATCCTTTCAATTTTTTTCCTGGTGTCAACATAGAACAACAGGAGTGTCGTGTTAAATTTTGGATTTTTTCAGGGATCGTTTGGACATTTTTATATGTTAACTGAGTTTTCTAGGCATTTATGTGCATAATTCAAAATAGAACTACATGCACATGCTCCAGTCCATAAAAACGGGTTGCAAAATCAAATGTTTGTCCTTGGTTGCAAGCTTAGGTCACATGCAAGAAATGAGAATGAATGTCAAACACCTTGACACTGTCGCTCGCCGCTAACATTGAGATACATGGTTTTAAAATTCTAGTAAATCGAAAACTCGTCTGAAATTCATGAAACTTGACATGGTATCATGGAACGGCATCGACATGCCGTGGTAAAAATATTGTCCCATTTGGGGCAGGTTTGGGTATAAACTTCTCGCAAACCAGAGCTTCTCTCACAACAAGCCTGATGGTTTCGGTAGGGAACGTGCCACCTTGGGGGACAAAATGATATCTGTTGCCTCTTCTTACTTTCAAATTTTTTCTCGTGTCAACATAGAACAACACAAGTGTTGTGTCAATTTTTGGGATTTTTCGGGGTTCACTTGGACATTTTTATACATTAACTGAGTTTTCTATGCATTCATGTGCATAATTCAAATTTGAACTACATGCACATGCTCCAGTGCATATAAATTGGTTCAAAATTGGAATGTGTGTCCTTGGTTACATGCTTAAGTCCCATGCAAGAAATGAGAATGAATGTCAAACACCTTGCCACCGTCGCTCGGCCGCTAACATTGACATACATGGTTTTTAAATTCTAGTAAATCGAAAACGCGTCTGAAATTTATGAAACTTGACATGCTAGCATGGAACGGCATCAACATGCAATGGTAAAAATATTGTCCCATTTGGGGCAGGTTGGGGTATATAAGCTTCTCACAAACTAGAGCTTCTCACAACAAGCCTCATGGTTACGGTGAGGAACGTTTCACCTTTCTGGACGAAACAATATCCGTTGCCTCTTCTTGATTTCAATTTTTTTTCTAGTGTCAACATAGAACAACATGAGTGTTGTGTTAATTTTAGGAATTTTCGGGGCTCATTTGGACATTTTTATACTTTAACTGAGTTTTCTATGCATTTATGTTCATAATTCAAATTTGAACTACAGGCACATGCTCTAATGCATATAAATTGGTTGAAAATTCAAATCTGTGTCCTTGGTTGCATGCTTAGGTCCCATGCAAGAAATGGGAATGAATGTCAAACACCCTGCCACCGTCACTCGGCCGCAAACATTGAGATACCTGGTTTTTAAATTCTAGTAAATCCAAAACTCATCTGATATTCATGAAACTTGGCATGCTATAATGGAGCGGCAGCAACATGCCATGGTAAATTTTTTGTCCCAGTTGGGGCAGGTTTGGGTATAAGCTTCTCACAAACCATAGCTTCTCACAACAAGCCTGATGGTTTCGATAGGGAACGTGCCACCTTTGGGGACGAAACAATATCCGTTGCCTCTTATTGCTCTCAAAAATTTTCTAGTGTCAACATAGAACAACAGGTGTGTCGTGTTAAATTTTGGAATTTTTCGGGGTTCGTTTGGACATTTTTATACATTAACTGGGTTTTCTAGGCATTTTATGTGCATAATTCAAATTTGAACTACATGCACATGCTCTAGTGCATATAAATTGGTTGAAAAATCAAATTTGTGTCCTTGGGTGCATGCTTAGGTCCCATGCAAGAGATGGGAATGAATTTCAAACACCAGGGCACTGTTGATTGCCGGCAAAATGTTGAGATACTTTGTTTTTAAATTCTAGTAAATCCAAAACTCGTCTGAAATTCATGAAACTTGGCATGCTATCATGGAATGGCACCCGACATGCTGTGGTATTTTTCGTGTCCATTTTGAGAGAAGGCGCACTCGAATAACAGCCAACAAAGGCATTTTGAAAAAATAGCTGCCACTTTAATATCTCAAACGTTTGTATAATTCAAATCGTGTGCGTTCTGTTAACCATTCACGTGACGCAACGTGTCTTAGTTTTAATGGCTATAGGAGGTGTCATGCGGACAACTGCTTGACTTAACGGGAGGCGTGCAAGCGCAGTCCGGTGCGCAGGCTGACCGAGAGGCGTGCAAGCTGTCCTCCAATGCGCAGGCTCATCAAGAAGCGTGCGAGCTGTTCAACGCAGGATTTGTGAATCTCTTCAACGCAAACGATTCAGATTGAATACGGTATGCAAATTAAAGCCAGACTTCGGCGCTAAGCCAAGAGACACTGCGATTTGTGAAAATATGCAGCTAAATCACTAGCACTATCTAATTTTTGCAACTAAAATTCAGTAATTCAGCATAGATTTCATTCATAGATTAAGCAGTCGTTCTCACCGGGAAGCGAGATAGCCTTTGACCGCCGCCCGCCTCGGTCCCACTGGTCTGTATTAATGGCGCGCCCGAGCGGCCGCACCCCCCCATCCTAGCCACGCACACAATCCTCTCTCTCCGCCCGCATCCTCGACGCCGCTCTCAGTCCTCAAAGCCGTCAGTGTATGAGGATGCCGCCGAAGCACCCCATCGGAGGGAGTGGCGACGCCGGGGCTGCTGAAGCACCGGAGCACGGCGTGAATATGGAGACAGAGGTTTCCGTCGCCACCAACGAGGTGGAGAACGAGGCTGCCAACAATCGGAGGTGGGTCGAGAAAGAACCACAAGCGACTCCAGCAGGCCTAGACTTCATCAGCAACCTCCCTGATGATATGTTGAGAGTCATCATATCCCTCCTCCCAATCAAATATGGGGCGAGGACAACTGC
This sequence comes from Thinopyrum elongatum, assembly GCA_011799875.1. Taxonomy (NCBI): domain Eukaryota; kingdom Viridiplantae; phylum Streptophyta; class Magnoliopsida; order Poales; family Poaceae; genus Thinopyrum; species Thinopyrum elongatum. The sequence continues at coordinate 511,764,620 of CM022298.1, forward strand.
CCTTTCCTAACGGTGGCGCCCCCTATGGCTCCTCACCCCTGTCGACCTCCTCGACGCCCACGAGCTCTGCCATGGCTATCACAAAAGCTTGGATGCGTTCTCCCAGATCCTCGGTAGTCACCATGGCCCAATCAGAGTCCTTATCACGGGCAAGTTCCGTTCCAATGGCAAGGACCAAGCCAAGCTTGACGAGTGGTTCCGATCCCCCACCATAGATCAGCTCGAGGAGCTCAGTTTTAATGATGGGCATATGCGCTCGCTGCCAACGTCCGCGCTCCGCTTCGCGCCCATGCTGCGCCTCGCCAAGTTCATGAACTTCCATCCCCCCCCTTAATGACGCGCCCACTCTTTTTCTACCATGACTGAAGCACCTCGAGCTCATCGCCGTCTGCATCCCAAAGGATGACATGGAGCGCCTGCTCCACAGCTGTACTGCACTCGAGTTCCTTCGTCTTCAGGCGATGAATTGGTCAAGTACCTTCCACATCACCTCCAAGACTCTCCGGACTATTTATGTGTGTTGTTGGTGCTGCAACGAGAGATCACAAAAGGTGGACCACAATATGGTCATTGAGGACACACCTTCACTTGAGAGATTACTTGTAGTTGATCAACAAGGTCCAACAAGAATCAATGTCATTTCTGCGCCAAAATTGACAGTGGTGGGCTACTCGTCTGTCAAATACTACTACTTTCAGGTACAATAGTCGCCTTATACCTCTCCTTCTTGATATCAACATTATTTCTAGTTTTGAAGATGTATGTTCTTCTGTCATCCAGCAAAGCTTCACCCAGATTCTGGGCACAGTGAAAGTCTTGGCACTAGAATCTGTTGGCCCCAACCTGGACCAAGTTGTCAGTTGCCTGAGATGCTTTCCGTGCCTGAAGAAGCTATATATCGAGGTGATTTTCCTTTCCTGTTAAATGTTAACCATAAGGGAGTTCAATTTTTTGCACCTTTTCCCAAGTTTACAATGACAATGTACTACAATTTCCGAAGGAATTTTGGAGGATTTCAGGACATACACCCCCACCCCATATTGGTTGCTTGATTCTTTTGGTTACAATCCATAAGCATTTCTCCTTTGGATTCATCTGTACTAGTTTTCTTAGGGAATTTTTCATCCAATCCAACCTCTTGTGAAGAAGGCTACATGTTTCTAGATTGTAATCAAATGCCCATGTCAATCATGTCAGATCGAAGATGGCACGTTGGTGCATTTTACAAATCCTGCAAACCAAATAGGCGTGTAGTAGTGTTCAAAACTGCATGTAGGCACTAACACGTTCTCTTCTTTTGCAGATAATAATAGGCCTGGAGGTGGATAATTTTTATAACGATAATCACATTGAATGCCTGGATCTGCAGCTCTCAAATATTACTTTGAACTCCTACCGAGGGACCTTACCGGAGATTACACTCGCCAGGTTCTTTCTTGCCAGAGCAAGGGTGCTGAGGGTACTGAGGTTGAACACGCATTTAATTAGGAAAGATGAATGGTATGTTGATCAGAGCCGGCAGGTATTGCAGAATGGAAGAGGCTCCAAAAAGCCTAAACTTCGTATTGGAAGAGCATATGACAGAGCAATTGGAAGTCATTGTGTCAAACCCATACATGACTTGTCAGCAGCTGATCCCTTTGCAGAAATGATGAGGTTTGCAATGTTTGAATTTCAGCATTGTAATCTTTGAATTTGAACCTTGCAATATTTATGGTATTTGTTATATAACGTAATTGGATGTTTAATTTGGTATTGCAATCATGTCATGTTACAAGTATATATATGTTGTTCTTCTGTACACAGAGCGTAGATGTTCTGCAGACAGAGCATATCACAACACACATGGACCGCACAAGGTAACCCGTCAGCGATGAATTCATCAATCACAAATGATTATATACCAGCAAGCATTTGCCCACAGTTTGTCTTATTTGCCATGTATCACTGTGCCGGCCTCTGCTCGCGTCCCTCGGCAAGCTCTGCTCGCCGTTAGGTGCCGCGGCATGCTCTGCTCACGTCCGTCGGCGTGCTCTGCTCGTGTCCGTTGGCGTGCTCTGCTCGCATCCGTCGGCGCGCTCGTCTTGTGGACAGCTTTTCCTTGCGTTTTCAACTGCTATATGCATATATATGGTTGCTCGCCGTTGAGGCGACCGCGAAGCGCTCTGCTCGTGTCCCTCCGCGTGCGCTCTGCCAGCGGTTGGGCCTGCGCACGATCACGTCGGGGGCCCCATATGCATGCGGTTGTGCCGCGCGCGTTGCCACGTGATGCAGTTATGTGCGGCACGATGGAGTTACGCGCTGCAAATTAGAACTGCCATCAGGGCGTACCGATATTCCAGGCCGTCCGGCTTCCCCTTTAATTCCCGTGGCCATTATAACCTTAGTCTCTTCAACCTTTCGATCGCGCCCCACAACACAACAAGCACACCCACGACGACACACAGAGAGGGGATGTCTAGCGACGCTCCAATGGAGTTCGGCGAGCATAAAGTGGAGACCCACGCGAGGGAGACGGATCTCTCGGTGGTGTACACCATCGACCCGGCCATGGTGGACGACTACATCAACACCGTTGAGCAGTTGCTTGCTCGAGACAAGTACAAGGTGGTCGGTATCAACCTCCAGTACACCACCGGTCGTCCCAACATAGATCAGAAGATTGCCGTCACCCAGTTGTGTGTGCGCCATCATGTCCTCATCTACCACTACTGCATGGCCACAGAGCCTTGCGACCATTTCACCAGGTTTGTCAACAGCACCGACTACAAGTTCGCCATGGTGGAAACCACCGACAATGTAAAAGCTCTCAGGGTTACGGGCCTGGCCTGCGAGAACCTTGTCAAAATCCACGAGCACTACAGGGTCTGGGGCAGCACGAAGAAGGACTCCCTGGTTGAACTCGCCTCGGCCATCATTGACCCATACTACGAAAAGATGAAGCAGGATGCCAACAGAACATGTCCCGTATCTTGGCACGGGGCCTGGATGCGGCAACTGGATGAACCTCACCTCAGGTTCGCGGCCAAGAGCGTGTACACATGCTACGAGATGCACAGGCGGATCGTTGACATGAGGAAGTGCCTTGTTACGGAGATCGATGAGGCCGGATCAAGCCACAAGCAGAGCAAGCATCACAAGAAGTAGATGATGATCAGATGATTGTTTATCCTAGTTAATCATGCATGTAATATATAGTTTACTTTGGTGTGTGAAAATGTCATGTGTGTAGTAGCCACCTATTTAATTATGCATGTAATAGTTTACTTTGGTGTGTGCAAATGCCATGGTTGTAGTAGCCACCTATGTAATTGGATGTTTAATTTGGTTATGCAACCATGTCCTTATAAGTGTGTGTGTGTGTGTGTGTGTGTGTGTGTGTGTGTGTGTGTGTGTGTGTGTGTGTGTGTGTGTGTGTGTGTGTGTATATGTTGTTGTTCTGTATGCAATCCCAACGCACAACAAACACATCTTGTTAAATTGAACCGTTTCTATTCTCTTGGCTCAACGCAAACAGTTCATCCGAGTGAACCGTATGCCGTATATCGCACACACCTTGATCTGGCTGACCGTTTCTTTTGTGTTGCCTAATCACAAACAGTTCATCCAAGTGAACCATATGCTGTATATCGCACACACCTTCATCCAGCTGCCCATTTCTGTTCTTTTGCCTCATCGCAAACAGTTCATTGAACTGAACCCTATGCCCCTCATCGCACACGCAACTCAATTCTGAACCGTGTTTGATGCATCCGTCATCGCAAATGTTTTGCATCTTTTTTGATGGTTTTTTACATCACTATTTGCAATTATTGCATCGCACACAGTTTCATCGAAGGGTCTCTGATCGTAGTATCGCGTTAGCAGCATCCTGCAGTAGTGACCAAACACCCAGATTGGCAGAAATCCTGTGTTTTTAAATTCTCTGTTTTGCATGTGCATTCCTATCCTATTCCTGTATATTTCCTATCCCTGCATTGTTAGAATCCTCCAATTCAAACAATGTCACACCCTAGCTAGTTCATGCAGTAGAGTGTTGCATCATGTTTAAACTTTTCCAGAAACTTGAAATGGGGATGACAGAAACCCCCAGCACCACTTAAACCAACTAGGGTTTACTAAAATCCTTTTCAATGAACCTGAAATGCCCTTCTAAAATGTTCATCATCTTTGCCTTGGTCTGGAACCCCTGACAAAAATGGTGCACAATTTTCTAGGACATCATTGGGTCACCGAATTAAATCTTATGTTATTTACATTTGGACATTTAAATGCTATTAAATATTTTAGATGTCCAAATAATCATAAACTGAAATGTTTACTATTGGAAATATTCCAAACAGTGGCCACAGTCAGTTGCATGATTTTTGGAAATGCTCTGGCATTTTTAATAAAGCCAAACACAACTACAGAAAACAGAAAACAGAAATAAAAGAGAGAGAGAGTTACCTGGCCTTACCTGGCTGGCCCAGGTCCTGTGCAGCCCAGCTGGCGGCCCAGCCCACCTGGCCACCTCCTCCTGTCGTCTTCCTCCTAGCCAGGAGGACGGGCGCGTGCCCGACGCACGCGCACCCGCCGTGCGGCCACCTCCTCCCTCCCTGCCTGCCTGGCTCCTCCCCGACGCGGCTGACGACGCCACGTACATCGCCCCGACCCCCTGGATCTCTCTCACTCTCCCTGGACCTCTTCCCCCTCCTCTGCTCTCTCTCCCACGTAGCCTGAGCGGAGCTTGTCGCCACCGCTCGCCGTTGCCGCACCCAGAGCCTCCCCCTCGGCCGCTCGACGTGCCCCAGAGCTCCGCCACGATCTCTTCTTCGTCCCCATCCAGCTACATGTCGCCGGGCGCCATGCCTCGCCGTCACCACCGTCTTCTTCCTCCTCGGGTCGCCGAGATCGCCATCGGCCGTTCGTCGTCGCCAGCGCTTCCCTGAGCCACCCAGCTGCACCAGAAGAACCGCCGTGAGCACCTGCGCCTTTCCCCTCTCTCCCCGCAGTCTAACTCGCCCTCTAGCGCTAGCGCTGCCGTGCCCGAGAGCTCGCTGCCGCCGTCCATGGCGCCACCGCGGCCGCGGCTGCTGCCACCCGCGTCCGAGCTCATCAGCCTGTTCGTTGCAGTCCCAGGAGCCGAACGCACCCGCCTGCAGCCCCTGCCATGCCCCGTAGCGTCAAACCCGCACGCCACCGAACTCTGGCCGCCGCCACGAGCTTATTTCCGGCGAGCTCGGTCCACCCTAGCTGCTGCCGCTAGCCGTGTTGGATGCGCGCGAGTCCCAGCACCACGTAGAGCCTCTCCGCCGTCGTTTTGGTCGTCGGAGGACAAAACCCGCACCGCCCCACCGCGTCTGGCCTCGCCGGCGGCTAAACGCCGGCGAGTTTGACCTCGCTGACCAGGGGGTTGACCTCCCCTGGGTCTATGACATGCGGGCCCTGCCCGGCTAATTAACCTAGCTTAGGTTTAAATCTAATTAGTTTAATCTAGGTTAGTGTTAACTAAGTTAGTTAGTTTAGTGTGTCACTGACGTGTGGACCCCACTGGTCAGGTTTGACCTGGACCGTCTCCGTTGACCTGCTGACGTCACACCGACATCATGCTGACGCAGTAAATCATTTTCTGGTTTTTAATAATTCAGGAAATCCCAGAAAATGCCCAAAACTTCAAAAATTCATAGAAATTAATCTGTAACTCCAAATGAAATAATTTATATATGAAAAATGACCAGAAAAATCCAAGGAATCTGAATATGGCATTTTCATGCATGTTTGAACAAGTTAACCTCACTGAATAGGACAATTCATGATTATGGAATGAATAGTAATTAGTTTTGGAGTTGGAATTTGCTATAGGTTTGAATTCCACTTCAATGAATATGACTAACTGTTGCACTAGGTCAATTCAGTACCTTAATATGACATATCATTCATATAAATGTGCATTGCATTGATTGTGGTTCCTCTTGTGTTTGCCGGTGGTTGCTCCCTCTCAGTAGACGTGGTTCCGACGACGTGTTCGATGACACCGATGAAGAACTATATTATCTTCAGAAGTGCCAGGCAAGCAAAACCCCCTTGTTCATTCCGATACAATCCCACTCTCTCGCTCCTGCTCTCTTGTACTGCACTAGGGCAACATCGATTCAACTGTTACATGCTGCGGTAGCTGAACCCCTTTTCCTCTGCATGACCTATCATTGCCACAGTAAATAGATGAAACCCACTAGCATGAGTAGGAGTTGTTTGAGCCCTGATGTGCCTACTCATTCATGCCTGTTTGTTATGCCTGCTACTGCTTAGAGTTGAGTCGGGTCTGATTCATCGGGGATGATTCAAAGGTGATGAACATGTCCTACTGTGTGTGAGCTAAATGTGTGAACACGATTTGGTAAAGGTAGCGGTGAGAGGCCATGTAGGAGTACATGGTGGGTTGTCTCATTGAAACCGTCCTCAGGAACTGAGTTCTGTGTTTGTGATCCATGAACAGCTACTACCACACGTTGGGCCCTGAAATATGACCCCGCTCGACTTATTAACCGCCCCTGTCCTCTGTCCAGGAGTTGCAACTAGTTTCTGGTGTTTGTAGGATATGTGTTGGAGGCCGTGCGTAGCGCTGACCCTAGGGGTGGGCTATGTCGCGGTAGATACACCGTGGCCCGGTGTACCGAGCGCCCGTTTGGTGTCTCGGGAACCCTGCACACATCGTTTGGGGCCGTTGAGGACACCCCGGCCGGATTTCCTTGCGGATGGAACCCGAATAGGCGATAAACCTGGACTAGAGACTTGTGTGGTTAGTTAGGTCGTGGTCTACACCCACGTCGGCTTTCGCTTGAAGTCTGCCGAGCACATGTCGTGTGCAGACGCTAAGTGGTGGAAACATGTGTGAAGAAGTACACCCCTGCAGGGTTATAAATGATCTATTCGAATAGCCGTGTCCGCGGTAAAGGACTTCTGGGTTGCCTGTATAGTTCATAGACAAGTGAAAGTGGATACTCTAAAACTCGCAAGATAAGCGTGAGTGCTATGGATGGCGTTCTCGTAGGGAGACGGGAGCGGATCCATAGTGGTGTATTGATATGGTGAATATGTGGACTCGTGTGCGCCACCTCAAAAGAGTTACCAGCATTCGTAGTTCAGGATAGCCACTGAGTCAAAGCTGGCTTGCTGCAGTTAAACTCCACCACCCTCTTTGTTGATACCGATGCATTTGTAGATAGTTCTGATGTAAGTCTTGCTGGGTACATTTGTACTCACGTTTGCCTATTTTATGTTTTGCAGAGAGACTTCAGTCTCGCTAGTAGTTCCACGTGGACTTCGACGTTTAGCTTGTTACCTCAGCTACGATCTTGTGCCCTCGACAGGATCTGGTAGATAGTCGGGCTTCTCAGCCTTTTTCACTTGTAGATGTCTGTACTCAGACATGATAGGCTTCCGCATGTGCTTTGACTTGTATGCTCTGAATGTTGGGTCATGAGACCCATGTTTGTAATACTTGGCTCCTCGGAGCCTAATGAATAAATACTCTGAGTCGTAGAGTCTTGTTGTGATGCCATGTTGTATTTGCCCATATCCAGCATATTGTGTGTATGATTGAAATGCTTGGTATGTGTGGGATCCGACAACCTAGTTGTTTATCCTTGGTAGCCTCTCTTATGGGGAAATGTAGTCTGGTGCTCCCACTGAGCCTTGGTAGTCCGCTACAGCCTGGTTTACCGGAGTCCTGTTAGCTTGCCACTGCTCCGGAACACTTAGACTGGCCGGCATGTGTCCTTCCTTGATCCTATGTCTGTCCCTTCGGGGAAACGTCACGCGGTGTCTTTCGGAGTCCTGTTAGCCAGCTACAGCCCGGATTCCCGGAGTCCTGCTAGCCCAGTTGTTACAGCCAGAATTCACTCGCTGATGACCGACACGTTCGTTGCTGGGTCATGTATGCCTGTCCCCGTAAGTTAGTGCCACTTTGGGTTCACGACTAGTCATGTCGGCCCGGGTTCTCTGTCATATGGATGCTAGCGACACTATCATATACATGAGCCAAAAGGCGCAAACGGTCCCGGGCCATGGTAAGGCAACACCCGTGGGAATACCGTGCGTGAGGCCGCAAAGGGATATGAGGTGTTACCGGCTAGATCGATGTGACTTGGAATCGGGGTCCTGACAAACAAGCCCTTACAGAATTACTTCTGTTATAGATATGTGTCAAAGAAAACCTTGTGTGGTTTGTCCCGCTCCTGCTGCGCTGTGGTCCACCCCAGCTCAGCCGCTCCAACGACGGACGGGTTCACCACACCAGGGATCCGCCCTCCAGGCCGTCTTTTGCCACCTCAGATCTTCTTCCCCGTAGCCGGCAGCCACGACAACTCCATTACCATCATCAACTGAGCAGATGACCTTGAGGACTACACGGGTCCCCAAGAGACACTACTAGGAAAAGGCTTATTAGTGGCGCACCTATTTTGGCCATTAATGGCGCACTACAGGTGCGCCACTATCATCACGCCACTAGTAACATATACTAATGGCGCACCTCTGGTGCGCCATTAGTATACCAGACTATAATGGCGCACCAGGCAGTGCGCCATTAGTAAGTCACACGGTGCGCCATTAGTATGCCTCCCAGGGGGCCATATTTACCTTGTGCTCTGGGTTACTAATGGCGCACTAACAGATAATGCGCCACTAGTATTTTTTATAGCAGTGCGCCACTAATGTGCTGTATGGTGCGCCACTAGTATGAATATTAGGAATTTTTTTCTTTTCTGATATTTGCACAGATTACAAAATATATTACTGCACAGAATATAGCTAGCAAAACATATAAACAGCAGATTCATCGAATACAATAGAAGATTAGTCTCCGAATACAATTCATCATATTAGCTAGTCTCCGAATTCAAAAGACCGAACAAAGATAGAACATTACAAGTCTCGAGACCGCGAGTAGCGAGTTTGTCTTCACATTACAAGTCGATATCGATCATCTAAACTACCATCACATAGAAGAGAGATGTGGTCATCACGATGAGCATCATCACGATGAAACTGGTCTTCATCCGGTTCCTCCTCCGCTCCCTCCTCTCTCCCGCTAGATAGCGCGCGTATCTAGCTTCCGCCTCCGCCCTAGTGGTGTACCCTTTGTAATTGTTACCGCTGAAACGGTGAACCTGTCTCTGCCACTCCTCCCAGTCGTCGTAGACTCTGGGAACCTTACCCTTGTACACGACATACGACGGCATCTCTATGCACTAGCCAAACAAAACGTTAGTAGCAATTCACAGACAATACATAAGCAATATATAAGTATGCAACAAAAGGATCGGAAGAGAAAAGCAAGACATTAATAGCACGATTCATGGTCCTACTAATAAATAGCATCGATTACATATAAGTTGAACGACTGTCCAAACCAAAGAGACATACAAGTTCATTAAAGTTTAATTACAACATGAGCTAATCAATATTTCAGAACTACATAGCATCACTACTTTTGACTCGACTCAGGGACCGGAGTGTGGATGAAGCCGCCGTCTGTCGTGATGGTCATGAAATCGCGGGCGTTGTCAGCCTGCATTTGTAGCGTTGTTTCTATCTCACTGTTGGACGGTTGTTATCTGAGGTAGAACTGCCCTGAGGTACGAAGGACATCTTGATGGATGATTTCCGCAAACTCCGACTGGATGCGAAAGAATTCTTGTCTGATGTCCACGTCCTGGATTGCCGACAAGCATGCGGCCCAATCTTTGAGATTATTTGGTAGCAGAAGGTGATTATGGTCCCGTAAGATTGCCCGCATGTGATGGAGGGCGTAGTAGGCATCCTTCTGACCGCCAGGCGGCTGCTTGACGCAGGGGAACGTCGTATTGTGGGTGAACACGTGCTTGCCGTACCTACGAATTGGCCTGCTGAAGGTGCCTCCAGATCTGGAGTAGCCGGGGAGAACATCATCAAGAACTTCCTTGATATTTGTGTAGTCTTTCTTCGACTGACGGTCCGAGTCGAAATACGTGGCCATGGAATATTTCGGGCTTAAGAGGATGAGTGTGCAATGTGTGTCACTGCACAAAACACGGAATGTTAGAAAAAAAAATGATCGAAATCTAAGAAATCATATGTTACGGGGCGGTGAGGGGATGACTTACTCGGGAAAGTAAGGCACGAGGAAGTTATCCTTATCTGGGTTTGCCAGAATGACGCCTTCGAGGTATGAACTCGCGACTTGCCGGTCCCCAGCGCTGCCCAAGATGTTGGTACGCATGTAGAAGGGGTCGACTATCACGATGTCCGGGGTCTTGTCTCTAATGATCCGCATCGCCATACTCAGCGAAAATAGCCGAACGAAGGTGTAGTGCAGCGGATGAATGTTAAACATAGCGAAGATGTCATCAAACCACAGGACGATCATACCCCCGATGGCGCTATCCACAAAGCCCTTGCCCTCTGGCACCTTGGCCACGAAAACCGGGTATGCCACATCATTCTCTCGGAGACGCCGCTTCTCCAAAGAAAGAACACTGTCATGCAGACTCCGCATAGCACCGGTTGCAGCATTGAGCAGATTAGTCGGTAGCATCGGCCTACCCGCCACATGCACCCTCCTCGAGATATCCTTCGGTGAAGGTGGCCCGTCCTGAGCACGGATCGTACTAGGTGTCGGCTGGCTCGCACCCTTGTTACTCTTTCTTTTCTGTCCCTTCTTCTTCTGCTATAATGGGATCGAGTTCTGCTCAGAGACCGCCTTCTTGAGTGTGTTGGGGCTGATAATATTTCGCACCTCGGCTATCTGAGGCTCGATGAAGGCGGCAGCTGGAGGCGTCTCCTGAGAACTGAATGCCAGACGACGCCTGTTGCAATTGGGTTTCTCCGCGGTACCAGCTAGATCGTCTTTTGCAGGGTTGGGTTCTTGAGAAGGAGGCCCCAAGAATTCGTCACCGTACCCATGTTCGTTGAAGTACTTATCGATGTTGGTAAATGTACCGTCGTCGTCGTCGTCGTCCGGATCCTGTGCCATATGCATGTCCGGCATGTCCGGTAGCGTTGCGGGGGTCTTGCCATGGCTTGGCGCCGGCACGACTGGCGGTGTTGTCTATGGGGTGGTGTCCCCCGCCCCCAAATGAATTTGGCTCTTCGGCCAAAGCATGGGCCAGCTTATGCAGGCGCTGAGGGTCATCACATCATCTTTGTCGGCCCCATGGGGTCGATACGGAGGTAATATGTCGTTGAAGCCCGGTAGCACCCGAACCAGTTGAACCCTATAAACGGTGGGTGGCATCTGATTACCGTGGAACACGCAGCTGCCCGGTTGAACAATTCTGCCCTTGGCGACATCGACCAACTCGTCGTTCACGAAGTGCAGGAGAGTGCACGGAACGTCGGCGGCACCCTGCGAAAACATGTAGGATGTCAGGGATGCCCAGTCAAAGGCAAGGAGATGAAGTCATCGGCCGAGAGGCTTAATTAGTTACCGTGATGGCGTCGAGCTCGGCTAATGTCGATGCACCGCCAACGGCGGGCGTGCAATTGACGGAGGGGCCGCTTGCTGCCGAGGTGCCGGCCGGCGTATTCTTCCCACACCCGGGTGCATTAAGCTGCAATGCCGGCGCCGCCGCGGGAGACACCAATGCCGCCTCCGCCGGAGACACCAATGGCGCCGCCGCGGGAGACACCAATGCCGCCTCCGTCGGAGACACCAATGGCGCCGCCGGCGCATTGCGCGAGTTGCTGCCCGTGAAGCTGGGAATCGGGGGCGGCCCCTGTTGGCCGCCCGCCACCCACGCCTGCAGCCCAGAAACCAAGGTAGGTATAATGGCGGTGATCGTCGCTCCCAGTTGGTCTCGCACTTGCTCTTCGACCATCTCCGGAATCCACGCCACTTGTGTCTTGAGTTGTTGAACCTCGCGCTGCTCGCTTGCCGAGCTGGTCTTTCTCTCCTTTCGCCCAGCGGTATAGTATTCCGACCATTTTGTGGACAAGCCTTTGCCAGCCACACGACCAGCTGACGATGGCTTACTGAGCTTATCCTTGTCTTTCATTATGTTCAACGCCCTATTTAAAGGGGTGTCGAAAGGGGAGCTCTGAGACGACCCCACGCTACTGCTTTCAGTGTCCTGCGGTAGGAACGTGAACCATTTAGAAATTTGGCTTCATTAATTAGAATGCAACCATATGGAGCTAATTACGCGGGGGTGTATTCCTTACCAGAACACGCTCAAGCGCCTTGGTCTTCGGATCCGTGGTAAGCTCCTTGTTTACCGGGTCAATCTTGTACCGGGCCCTGACATAGTTCCTGGTCTGCTTGTCATGGTATTTCTCAAAGCGAGGCGGTAGGCCTTGCTCGGCACGCTTCGCGTCCTCCTTGTCCCATATAGGTTCCGGCACTCTGTAACCGCCGGGACCGAGTTTGTGGACCCCTAAGTTCAAGTCCCGCATATCTTTCCCCCACTGACTTGATTCCTCGGATGTGTTGCTCTCGCACTTGATCTTGAACTCCCGGTAGTCATCTTTGCTGATCGAAGGATTTTTCTCCTTGATCTTCTCATAACTATCACCTTTTTCAATCATGCTCTTCACCGCGCCTCTCCAAGTAGCCAGGGCCTTGCTCATCTTCGTGAGGGCGGCACTGTTCACTTTATTCCCTGAGAGGCATGTGTTTGCGAAGTCACCGGGGAACTTGTATCATTCGTGCAGCTTCGTGAAGAGGAGGTTGCGCAAATTCCCTCGGTCACGATGCCTTAGGTTCTCGGTGTTGATCGAGACGGTGCTCCGGAGAATGCACCCGAGCTGTCCCGCGTACCCCTTGACTATTTCTTTGGGCGCCATTGGATGCCCCTTGGAGGACACTTCAGTAAATTCCTCCTTGACGGTGCCGAGCACGTTCGGGCGCCGGTCCTTCCGTTGCCTCTTTGGTTGGCTGCCATCTGTGCGTGCGCTGCCATCATCAGTGGTGGCATCCTCGGCGGCACCATCAGTGGTGTCATCCCCGACGCCACTAGGGGTTGTGTAGTAAGGATCGCTGTCTTCCGTGCCGTCCTCATAGCGTTGAGGTTCTTCCTCCATCTCCTGGGACAGCTCCCAGAATGCCTTGCCGCCCGAACCGCCGGCCTCATCGTTGTGGGCCATGTTCGCTCTAAATAGGAAAAAAGTTTGGTCAAAAAGTTGGTTATTGTCAAGGAACAAGATCATGGTCTCATCATTTAGGGTTTGTCGACACCGAGGCATCCTAAAAGCTAAGCTTTTATCATTTAGGGTTTGTCGACACCGAGGCACCCTAAAAGCCTAAGCTTTCATCATTGAGGTTTTTATCGACACCGAGGCACCCTAAAAGCCAAGGTTTTATCATTTAGGGTTTGTCGACGCTGAGGCACCCTAAATGCTAAGTTAAGTTTTCATCATTTAGGGTTTATCGATGCCGAGGCACCCTAGGTTGACTGATATATATGGGTACTCTAAATGTCCTACTACATCCAAAGACCCCAGCTAGGTTTCTCAAGCATGAGTTAAGGTATGAGTAAATCTTTGCAATATTGAGTTGGTATGTTAGTAACTACTACTATCTGTTCGGGTTCGATCTCACTCCAGCCGGCTAGAAATACTTGAGCATGACTACAAAAGCATATATGCTTTTATGTTGGAACCTTAGACTCAACATTCAACACTAAGTAATCGTCAAACGGCTAGGGAATTAAAAAGACCTGATCATATATATAACTATCTAACATTTAGCAGGAAAAAAAAACAAGGTTGCAGGACAGAACATAAACGTATTATATCACAGGCACACACATATGTATATATATCACACATACTTGAGTTAACACAGACTACAAAATGAAACAAGTTCACAAGGTTGGATACACATATATGGTGACAGATAGACCACAAATACACAGCAAGAACACTTGAACTAGTGAGAACACACAATCTGTGATACAATATTTATAAGTACGAAGCTGAACAATTGTCAGGTTGCAAGATCTTATCAAATCTGAATATTAAAGGTACTACACGTCGCCGATGCACCCTAAATGCTAAATTAAGTACTAAGATACCCCGGCCCATGCATTAGTCGCAAGTACCCCATATGTCCTATTTTTAGCAAAGTCATGCTAAAATTCACGGAAAATTTCAGCATGACCTTTGCTGAAAATAGGACATATGGAGTACCCGAATTTGCCGGAACGGAAGTTAATCGACATTCCGGCAAACTCAAGGGCCTCTCGGGGTACCCGAATTTCCCGCAACTGGTATTTCACTCTGCATAGCTAAACAGTCTAACAACCAAATGATGCCTGAATGCGCGCTGCGGGTGTGTCAGTCTAAGAATGAGACCAGTGCCTACTGCATACCAAGTTAACTCATGCTGACAGCAACAAACTTATAACAACATAAATGAAATTGCAGTTGTACGAAACAGAAAGACCATAGTGCTAGTCACTAGGCTAGATAGCCCTGCTGACTGAACAGACTTGCAGAAATTGGTGCCACTAAACATTTTCATCTAACTCAATCAGTGCATAGACTTGACAAAACAAAAATAAAATTGCGCCAAATTAATCAGCTTCCAACAGTACAAGTACAGATTGTACAACTTAACAGTCAAGCAGAAGTTTTGCTTGCATAAAAACAAGTGAAACAGGTTATCTAGCAGACCAACACAAACACAGGTGGTACAAGAGGGAGTATATATGTAAGTTCTATAGCACAAGTTAACAAATCAAGTATGCAGGGCACATAAAGAAACCATTCTTTAGTTGATCCAAGGAAACAGAGGTCACAACAATGTTTTATTAACGAGCCAAATAATCAAGTCTTTCTTCTTGTTATAATGAGATAAGGTTGGAGTCATGTCAGATTGGAGTCATGTCAGAAAACTAAAGATTATTACTGAAGTATTCAAAATTGGAGCCTGTCAAACTATCACTGAAATTTCAGAGAACAACAGCAGTAGATTATGCACGAATCTGTGCAAATTGATAATTGGAGTAGCTTATGGAGTACAAAATTCTCATTTTTGCACCATACAGCGATCAAGAGCATCTAGTTTTTTTCATTACAGCAGAGTATAACCATCAGTTGGTTAACATATAATTTTCTTCTGAATACAAGAGTAGCCATACAAGCACATGGCAGCAAAAGAAATCTCCCAGCTAAGGCCACACATCTGATACCTAACTGAACTTTTCCATAACTGCTAACTGTACTACAGTAGCATATATTCAGGTTCATCCCTTTTGACAATAGCAGGATATAACAAATGCAAAACCATGGTCACTATTGCGGTTTTGCACACAGACCTATCAATAGGATATCAAGTAAAGTTATCTAGCAGGAGGTTCAGGCTTTTTACCATCGCAGGATGTGGCAAATCCTAATTGCAGAGAAGGGCGGGATGAGTAGTACTAGTATGCATGAACCCTAATCATTGAACGCCAAGGGGTGGCTGGATGAGGAGGGCGGCATGAGGAAATCACCGAGAGGTCGGGGCGTGCTTGGAGAGGTCGGGGGGGCGCCGGTGTTGCAGGTCGAGGCGGCGGCAGCGGCGATGCCGACGGTGGTGGAGCGAGGCGATCCGGCGGAGGAGAGCTTCCTGGCTCCAGCTGGTGGTCCAGGCGGAAGAAGCAGTGGGCAGTGCACCTCGTCGGAGCGGGCGCGGGGGTCGTCGGAGCGGGTGCGGGGGGTCGTCGGCGGCGGTGGAGCGGGCGCGGGGATCTGGCGAGGGAGGGAAGGGGGATCTGGCGAATTTGATTTTTTTAGTGGGGGGAGGGATAGCAATGGCGCACCACCTAGCGGTGCGCCATAAGTAACTTTTTTTTTGGATAGCAATGGCGCACCACCTAGCGGTGCGCCATAAGTAACTTTTTTTTTGGATAGCAATGGCACACCACCTAGCGGTGCGCCATTAGTAATTTTTTTTTGGGTTTTTAGTTGCATTCATTTGTGAATTGGTAAAACATTTATGAATATGAAAAAATATCATCAAATTTAAAAAAATATTCATGAATTCAAAAAGTGCCCATGAAATTTAAGCAGGAAAAGGAACACTAAAAAATAAAATACAAGAATAAATATAAATAAAAATTTGTATATCAATGGCGCACCTCATTCGGGTGCGCCATAAATACCTTCATAGCAATGGCGCACCCTCCCCTGGTGCGCCATTACTAACTGTTTTTTTTTAGTTGCATCTAATAATTTTTTAGAAAATGACGATCAAATTTGAAAACATTTATGAATGTGGAAAAATATCATCAGATTTCAAAACATTTATGAAAAAATATGAATATGAAAAAATATCATCAAATTTGTTATTTGATTTTTTTGGATTTTTAGTTGCATCTAATAATTTTTTAGAAAACATTTATGAATATGAAAAAATATCATCAGATTTCAAAATATTCATGAATTCAAAAAGTGCCGCCCATTTCCATATGCCGAAATACAATCGAGAAATGAAGGCTACGATTTAAATACAATCGATCTTAGCTAGCTATCTTTTCACAATCTTCTTGCCCTTCTTTTTCGCAAATGGAGTTCTTCTGTTGAACGGACGTCCTTTAGGTGGGGTGGTCCTGCTTCTTCTTGTGGTGTATGGCACTTCATCGTCATCGTCATGTTCCATCTTCGGGTCGCCGTACTTGTCGAAGTCTTGCTCATTGGCGACTCCATCCATTCCGATGATCTTCCTTTTGCCTCTCCTCACGACAACACGACTGGGCTTTCACGGGTCGGTAATGAAGAAGCATTGGTCCACTTGGGAAGCCAGTACCCATGGCTCATTTTTCGCGGTGACGTTTGCGCCCGCGGTCTTGGATTTGGCTTCGGGTATAACCATGGTGGTGAAATACCGGTCTTCTTTTAGGACGGTCTTGACCCATCTGACACGGAACATCGGGACCTTCTCTCCAGCGTAGCTCAGCTCCCAGATCTCCTCGATCCTTTCGTAGTATCTGTCCTTGTCGTTATCGGTGTAGGATTCCATCATTACCCCAGAGTTCTGATAACCATCGCTCTTCATGTCCTTTTCCTCGGTGTAGAATGTGTAGCCGTTGATATCGTATGCCTCATAGGTCATCAGGTTGTGCTCGGCGCCCTGTGACAAGGTGAATATGAGTTTTTCTTCCGCGGAAGAATCCTCATGTAAAGGGTACGACAGAAGCTTCTCCTTGAACCAACGCGTGAAACATGAGTTGTGCTCTTTGATTATATCTCCGTCCGTCCTCTGTTGGCCTCGGTCATTGTACGTCTTCTCAATAAAGGTTTTGTGCTCTACCACCCAAGGATCGACCACGTCTATGTGTTGTAGCGCGACTAGGTTTGCTCTTTCAAAGTCGGCGAGTCGACCCTCCAAGTCGACATGCATTTCGCGGCGACCATCGCGGTGACCCCATCCAGCGAGCCTGCCGAGGTGCCTGTTGACGGGCAGACCAACGGGGTTCTCGATGCCTAGATAATTCGTGCAGTAGGAGATGCACTCTTCGGTCAGAAAGCCCCTGGCTATGCTTCCCTCTGGACATGACATGTTGCGAACGTATCCTTTGATGACACCATTCATCCTTTCGAACGGCATCATGCTGTGCAGGAACGTCGGCCCGAGTTGGATGATATCCTCCACGATATGGACCAGCAGATGCACCATAACATCAAAGAATGCGGGCGGGAAGTACATCTCAAGCTCGCATAGTATCACCACGATCTCTTCCTGTAGCCTTCTGAGTTGCCTCACGCCAACCGACTTCCGAGAGATGACGTCGAAAAAGTTGCATAGGCCAAATAGCGTTTCACGGACGTGCGCGTCCATGATCCCACGGATTGCAACTGGAAGTATCTGCGTCATCAGCACATGACAGTCGTGAGACTTCATCCCGCTGAACTTCTGCTTCACTGAGTCTAGGTATCTGCTTATCTTCCCCACGTAACCGTAAGGAAGTTTTACTCCTACGAGGCAGGTAAAAAACTGCTCGATCTCCTCCTGACTTAGAGTGAAGCACACGGGAGGGCAGTCATTTCCGATCTTCTTGGCCTTTTTGCCTTTGCGACAACTTTCCGTGTCCGTCGCCTCATCATCATTAGCGTGAAGCTCCTCCCTGATGCCCATTGATTTCAAGTCTTCCCTTGCTTTCGGCCCATCTTTGGTCCTCTCTGGCATGTCGAGTAGGGTACCAAGCAGACTCTCGCACATGTTCTTCGTGATATGCATGACATCAAGGCTGTGAGGCACACTGAGGATCTTCCAGTAAGGCAAGTCCCAGAAAACCGACCTCATTTTCCATACCTTCAGCAGCGGCTCTGGCGCCTTTCACATCTTTCCCAGCGGTGGGCACTCTTTCCAATTTTTCAACAGCTCGTCTATTTCCTCGCCGCTCCTCTTACGCGGGCGTCTTCGGGGTTCGGTTTCACCATCGAACAGATCCTTGCGTTTTCTCCATGAGTCATCATCGCGAAGCCACCTTCGATGTCCCATGAACACGGTTTTCGAAGACCCGGGATCTCTATCTAGCTGGCGATACGTTGTGTCATCCATGCAATTGACGCATGCACGAAATCCGTGGACCACCTGCCCCGCGACATATCCGTAACCGAGATAGTCTTGCACCGTCGTGAGCAGTGCGGCTCTCATAGGGAAATATTCTTTCTCTGCGGCGTCCCACGTATTGGCTGGCGTTTTCCACAGCGTGTCTAGCTCCTCTTTCAGCAGCCCCAGATACAGATTGATGTCGTTCCCTGGTTGTTTCGGCCCTTCAATTAGCATACTCATATGAATGTACTTCCTCTTCATGCACTTCCAGGGGGGAAGGTTGTACATCCACACAAACACAGGCCAGGTGCTATGTGTGCTTCTCTGGCTGCCAAACGGATTGACTCCATCGGTGCTCGCGCCCAGCACGATGTTCCTTGGATCGTCCCCAAAATCTGGGTATTCGAAGTTCAACGCTTGCCACTGGCTCGCATCCTTAGGGTGACTCAGCATCTTGTCTTTTTTATTTATCTCCAGATCATTTCCGTCATCTTCTCGCTTCTTCTCCTCCCTATCCGCGTGCCAACGCAGGAGCTTTGCTGCCTTAGGGTCCGCGAAATACCGCTGCAAACGAGGAGTGATCGGAAAGTACCACACCACTTTTCGAGGAGCTTTCTTCCTCTTCTTGTATCGAGTGACGCCGCACACCGGACATATGGTAGACTCCGCGTGCTCGTCCCAATAAATGATGCAATCATTCATGCACACATGGTATTTCACGTGCGGTAAATCCAGAGGACACATGATTTTCTTCGCCTCCTCGAAACTGGTCGGGCACTTGTTCCCCTTGGGAAGACGTTCGTGCCAGAATGACATGTTCTCGTCGAAGCATGCGTCGGTCATTTTGTGTTTTACCTTCATCTCCAGAGCCATGAGCGTTACTTTCAGGTGGGTATCCTCGGGCCTGCATCCTTCATACAATGGAGTAACCGCCTCTATCTCCAGTTGATCCAGCTTGGCTTTCTCTCGGGCGGCAGCTCTTGCGTTATCTGTCTGCTTGAGAAGCAGCTCTTGAATATGAGGGTCCTGCACCCAGCCCATCGATGGTCCATCGTCGTCTGCTCCGGCATCTTCATCTTCATGATCATGCCCTTCGTCTTGATCTTCCTCATCATCATGTTCGGCATCTTCTACATGATGACTGTGTACTGCATCACCGTCGTAATCATGTCCTGGAGATTCTTCGTCTTCTCGCCCGCCCTCGCCGCCGCGGTTGTCTTGCTGCCCTTCCTCATTTCTTGCCCGGCCCCCATGGACGACTTCATAGTCATCTTCATCACCTTGCCACCGATAGCCATCCATGAAACCACGCAAGAGCAGGAGGTCCCGCACCTGTTCGGAATCCGGGTCCGTAATAAGGCTCTTCAGCTTGCATCTTCGACACGGACATCTTATCTCTGTCTCGTTCTTTTGAAGCATCTCGGCCTTCGCGGAGCTCAAAAACCTATTCACGATGCCTTCGGTCATCGTGCGGACCATGGTCGCCTGCGGGGTAGAGCAAAACGATATTTTAGAACCAAGAAAAAATTTGGCATGACTTTGCCTAAAAATAGGACCAAAAAGAATGCATAGTGCCAAATTCTCGCCGAAACGGAAATGAATCAACATTCCGGCAAAATATTGGCAACTATCGCATTTCAAATACCGGTACCTGCAAACACAAACATATGCAACACCACAAACATACGTAGATCTAGGCCATAAAAAGTGCATGTGCACGTTGTTGGAGGGAGAAAAAAGTAGATCTACAACATAATTAAAGAAAGCTTTCCCCTTACTTACCTATAAAAAAAAGGTAATTTAACCACTTAATTTGGGTGAATCTATGGTGCAAATGAGGTGAGGAGGAGGAGGCAGCCGAGACAAGCTTGGAGGAGGAGGTGGAGAGAATGAAGTGGGGAAAGTGAGTGTGGTAGGTGTGGCTGTCCAAAATATCTAGCTGGTCTCAGGTTACTAATGGCGCACCACCTAAAAATGCGCCATTAGTAACCCTGGTTACTAATGGCGCACCAGTTAGGGGTGCGCCATTACTAGTTTTGCAAAAAAAATATATAATTGTTAGTAGTGGCGCACTGTGGTTGTGGTGCGCCATTACTAGTTTGAACTAGTAATGGCGCACTTCACACAGGTGCGCCATTACTAGTTTTGAAAAAAAAAAGTAAAAAAAAATTGTTAGTAGTGGCGCACGGAGCGTGTGGTGCGCCATTAATAGTTAAAACTAGTAATGGCGCACTGTGCGCTGGTGCGCCATTAATAGTTTTGGAAAAATAAAAAAAATAAAATTTGCTAGTAATGGCGCACCGTGTGTCTGGTGCGCCATTAGTAATGAGGACATTAATGGCGCACCTATATCTGGTGCGCCACTGCTATATAGCAGTGGCGCACCACATACATGGTGCGCCATTAATGTCCATATCAGCTATAGCCCTTTTCCTAGTAGTGAGAGGTCGCACTCTTTCGTGTCAGCTTTCGTTATGCATCGCTTAATATGATGACATGCTACTTTATCATCCTATTCACCGATTAGACTCCGAGTCAGGTCCAAACTAATGCTCAAACTTGAGTTTTTAAATGGTTGTGAGCTACATATTGGGGCAGCAATCAATACTATCTATCTACTATTTGGTTAATCTCGGGTGTCTACTATGAGTTTCATGTTGGGTGGAAACAAACATTAAAGGAGCCATTATCTGTATTTTTTAACTAAAGCTATTATCTACCTGCTATCATTGGTTTTGGGTCTATCCATAGTTTGCTACCATCACTCTGGTTTTTTGCATGCACTCCTTACAAAAATCTCACTATGTTTTATTCCTATGCATGTCAGTTATTGTACACAATGGTACTGAACATGTAGAGCAAAAGAGACGAGCCTTGCGTGGCAATAAAATTTCATCCAGACGTTGCTCCATGGTCGGTGCAAAAGCAACCCCCCTCCCCCCATTCCAGACTGTAATCTAGAGGAAGATAACTGTTCAGAGGGGGATTCAGAGGGAGCAAACCACTCCTATTTACCCCCTGAGGTCTTTTGCTCTCACTTGGCATGCTGATGTTGGTCATATCATGCATATGGTGCCTTGCATTGCTTACTTTATACATAAAATATGTCATCTGCTTAGATTAGACATGCATTGTGTGAATGACATCTGTTTAGTTTCTATATCATATATGTGAATCATGCAATGCCATCTTGTTTAGCCAGGCATCATATATGTGAATTTTGCAATGCCATCCTGGTTAGCCAGTCATCTTATATGTGAATTATATCATGCCATCCTTTTTTTATTATGTATTAAGTTTGTCAACAATTTTAGTACATTCAATTACTCTTCCTATGCATCCGCCATTCAACACGGTCATGGAAAATCTGGAGTGAAAACAAGGTCTTCAGAGCAGACAATGCTATCTGACGAAGCGCATGTCTAGCAGGTTACAGATAGCTCCTCAGAGGAGGATTCAGAGACAGATAACCAATCGTATTTCCCCCCTGAGGTGCATGCTCTAACTTGGCAAGGTTATATTGCTCATATCGTGCATATGGTGTCTTGCATTGGCATGTCATTTGCTTAGTTTAGACATGCTTTGTGTGAATGCCACCTGTTTAGTGTCTAATTACCATATATGTGAATTTGGCAATGCCATCTTGTTGCAAGACATTATATATGTGAATTATGCAATGCTATCTTGTTGCAAGCCATTATGTATGTGAATTATGCAATGCCATGCTGTTTAGCCAAGCGTCATATATGTGAATTATATCATGCCATCCTTTTTTTGTATTACTCATTCCATTTGTCGACAATGTTTGTATATTCAACTGCTCTTCCTGTGCATCAGCCATTTGAATTGATGATGGAGAAATCTGGAGTGAAAACAAGGTCTTCAGAGCAGACAATGCTACCCGCTGAAGCAGATATCTTGCTGGTTACAGATAGCTCCTCAGAGGATGATTCAGACGCAGATGACCAGTCCTATTTCCCCCCTGAGGTGTATCCTCAAACTTGGCAGGGTTATATTACTCATATCATGCATATGTTGTCTTGCAATGCTTAGTTTTTACATCATATACACAATATTGAATGCCATCTCCTTAGTTGACACATCATATATGCGATTGCCCTCTGCTCACTTGCTTAGTATATAAATCATATATTTGAATTATATCATGCCATGATGTTTACATAGACAGCATGTATCTGAATTATGGCATGCCAACCCATTTTCTAAAGACATAATATAGTTATATCATCTCATCCTGTTTGCATAGTCATCATATTTTGAATTATGTCATTCTATCCATGAATTATATCATGCCATCATGTTTCCATCGATGGCATGTTTGTGAATTATGGCATGCCAACCACTTTAATAGACACATCATATAGTTATACCATGTCATCCTGTTTACATAGTCATCATATTTTGAAGTATGTCATTCTATCCTGTTTAGTTAGCCATCATATATGTGAAATTGTGTCATGCTATCCTGTTTAATTAGACATCATATATGTGAAATTATGTCATGCTATCCTGTTTGGTTAGACAACATAAATGTGAATTATTTCATGCCCTGTTTTCTTCCCTACAATCCATTGCGCCTGTCTATCTTACAATGTCTATACATTCAATTTCTCTTCTTGTTTATCAACCATTTGAATTGGAGGGGGTGATGGTAGTATCTATGGGAGTAAAAACACAGTCTTCAGAAAAGATCATGCTACCCATGATGCAGATAGAACCATGGTTGTACTTGCCCAAGAACCAGCCCCACCACACATAACCCAGACTCATGCAGATTGTACCCCTAACTAGTTGGACAGAGAACCAACTACACCCTTTCTAACCCCAACCCCAGCAGATGGTAACCCAGTTCTAGTTGACACAGCACCGTCTCCACCACAGAGCACCCAAACAACAGCAGTTAGTAAGGCAACTGCAGTGCCCAAAGCACGAGGACCACCACTCCGAACCCCAAGTCAACGCTTAAAGCAGAAGAAGAATTGTTCTCAGGTCAGGTTCCGTAGCTATGGTTCATACCCCTTTGCTCTTGCATCACTGTATTTACTCATACCAACTAATTTCAAATTTGAAGGATGCAATTGAAACTCCAATGGCGCAACAGGTATGTTTTAAACCTGTTTCTTTAACGTGTTTTGCTGTTGTAACTTGCTCTATGTTGATTTCAGTTTCAATTGAATAAACAGTTATGTTCTCATGCCATGCACATTACAAGTGTTGTTATTGATGTGTAGTTTCTCACACATATATTCTGTCTATGCTGCTTTGTCTTAAACAGATATGATTTGAACTGTCTCTATCTTGATTTGGCAACATAAACTAGAATGATATAGACCATACAGTGACCATACTACATAGATATATGTTTGTTTCATGCTGTTATCCTGTCCACCTTACTACTAAACTGGTTTACCAAAATGAGTTTCATATACAACATGGTAAACCTGCTTGTTTCTCTTTTAGAATGCGGACAAAATATTGGAGAAGAGTACCCCGTTATGCAATGGTAAAGGAAGTAATGCAGATAAGGTTCAAGATAGTGAGACATCCCTGTTGGTCTCCAAGAAAGCTGATAAAACTATATTGAAGACCCTGAGACAACCCCAAAGTCCTGTCTTGATGTAGTGTTCGAGTTACTGGCCACTACTGCTGGCACCAGCTCTTTGAACTCGCTGCCTGAATTAGTTTGGCTTCTTGAGTCTCAACTTCAAGTTGAAAGACATCGATCTGATGTGCTGCGACAGGAAGCCGAAGGACTGAGGAAGTCCCTACAGAATTCAGATGCATACTTTCTGGTGCAACAGCAAGCGCTAGAGGATTTAAGCGCCAAACAAGAGAAAGCTAATAAGCTTTCTAAGCGTCTTGCCAGCATGATGGATACCCAGGATATTGTTTCTTGAGCTCTTGTGAAGTGGTTTTAGTGCTGGACATGTTTTGCTGCGGCCTTTATTTGCACTGGTCGCCAACTTTGACAACCAGTGTATGTAATATGCTGCTTTGTTCCCCATATTTGCACTGGTGGTGAACTTTGGTGCCCAGTGGATGTAATATGTGTAATAGCCATGATAGCCTAGCGTAAGTTGCTTGCTTATTTATTTCCTTGTTGTCTTGTTTATTTGTTTGCTTGTAGTCAGTGCAGTTCTTTTTCCGCGGTTTGCTAGTGGCCGCAATAACCTATTTTTTAAAACTAGGCCACAATAACCATGGGCTACGTATTTACTGTATTGACCATGGGCCTCCTACGGGCCGTAGAAACAATGGGCCTTCTACAGGCCATAGAAACAATGGGCCTTTTACGGGCCGTAGAATCAATGGCCTTCTACGGGCCGTATGATCGATTGGCCAAACATGGGCCAATAACGGACCGCATTATGGGCCGTAAATGGGCTAGAGTTGGAATCGTCCGTTCATGGGCCGACCATAACGGGCCGTCGTTAATCGGCCGTATATGATGATGCTATGAAAACTGCCCAACGGATTAACGGGCCACAAACAGGGCGACTTTAACCACGGGCTGAATTTGGCCCAGAACCGGAGCAGGCCAGTAACGGACCGTAAGTAATCGAATGCTGCAGATCAGTCCAAGAATAAAAGGGCCCAGAGAAGGCCGAAAGATAACACGGGCTAGAAACGGCCCAATGGAATAATGGGCCATTAATGGGTATAAAGTGATACATTGTTCATTACGGGCCAGTTTCACCACGGGCCGTTAATGGGCCAAGAGTTACAAAGGGCCTCATATGGGCCGAACACTGGTGCAGAGACCTGCTATACAAATGGTTTTTAACCCATTTCCGTGACGGTGTTTGGAACCGTCGCCAAGTGAGTGTGGGCGATAGGGGGGTCCTTCCCACACGACCCAGAAACCGTCAGGGATAGGCCCTCCTGGCAAACAGGCTGGGGCAAAATTAGCTTGTGTGCGATCTGGCGAGGCATCAAAACCCAATCGTTTCCGTTCGTATGTACATCCCACACGGTGAATCCCAGAAAGACATTTCGGTTCGTATGTATATCGCACACAGTTTTTTGTGTGGAAACGTTTGTGCAAGGTGGCCTAACGCAAACAGTTCTCTGCCGGAAGCCGTGTGTGATTGTTAGTTGATCGAACACGCCTACTTTCTAGAAACCATGTGGGTTGTTTGAGTTCATCGCCCACGGGGTTGTCTGAGTAACCGTCTGCAATAGAAAACCCTAATAAGCAGGGTAATTAGCCTATTATTGATAATCCATGTAGTAATCAAATTGATATTTCTTATAAAACACACCAGATATTTCATATCCGTATAACGGCAACCAGGATTTCATAATCGAATTACATCAGATAGCTTCGGCACTCAGTTACGCCATTACACAACAGCACCAAGTTTCACATGCAACATCGAAAACCTTTGGAAAGTAGCATCATACATGGTAAATAGACAGATGAATCTCATCTGGGAAACTGCAGAAGTGGAAGGCAAATATTGAGCCTTCAGTGATGTTGAATGTCCTTGCAACTTTAGGCCAGTGGCTATGGATAATTGCCCGCCCAACCTTCTTCCTCTTTAGGAAGACTTCAATATTGTACCATCGGTGTTGAATAAATACCTTCCTCGCCTCTTGACCATGCAGGTGGTTTGAGAGGTAATCATCGGTGAACTGCTTTGAAAAGTACTGAAAACAAAGATATGCATAAATTGCTGTTATAAATTTTGAAATGGCGCAAGGGGTAAAAACAAGGTAAAAGAGTTTGTACCATCCTATAGTTGATTGATGTCTTCTTTATTGTGCAAACAAAGATCTTGCTATTATTCATAGCAAGTTTCTTCATCCTAACAATCTTTCTGAGTTTCTTAACTTGACTGATATTCATGGACATCTCATTTCCCCATATACAAAATGGGTCGAACAGTGGGTCTAAGCCTCTGACAGCAGGACCTACATGTGCAAGACCAAATTGTAAGAAACCTAAATATTAGAATGATTCCTGCAACTGCACAATAATGTGCTATTAGCGAATAGACCATGCATGAGCAAACCTCGATGGTAAACCGCAGTGTCTCCCATTGTTTCCCTGCAACACACATAAGGAAGATCTTGATCATGTTAACTGAGAGTTGCCATACTATCAGTAGAATATGTATTTAGTATAGCCAAATTCGATTTATTTCACATGCATAACAATACAAAATTGTACCCACAGTAAATGAAAATCAAATTGCAGAATTGAACCAAACAGTTAAATGGACAGCAGACCAAATGAACCAAAACAGTTAACTGAGCACGACATTGCAGAATAGAAACATGTACTAGAAGATAAGACAGTTAACAAAACAAAGAATGCTTGAGAACAGTTTTACGAAATGTAGCAATTGTTGGACCAAACTGTTAACTGAACATTACATTTCAAAGGACCAAACTATTAACTGAACATTACATTTCAGAGGACCAAACTGTGAACTGAACATCAGATTGCATATTAACATTACAGAGGACAAATCACTAGAAGGCACTGGCGGTGGCCTCGAGAAAACAACATGAACTGTATTTTAAAGTAGACAATCGTGTGGCGGTGTCGACGGTGGCCTCGAAGACGAGGTGCTCCTCCAAGATCTAGCGGCCGGCACGCATGGCAGCCATAGCGACCTCGTGCGCGCGTGCAGCCGTGATTTGCTTCTCAGCTGCCAGATGCTACTAAGCTCCATGTTATACTGCGTGCAAAATGGCTGTGGGCGGCGCTTAATTGGAGGAGGGGGACAGTGATTTCGGCGGAAGGTGTCGCACTGTCGGTCGGGGCATGTGGGATGGGGAAGGAGGAGGATGGTGTGGGTGGGGTGTGGATTACTTGACCATATCGACGAGGTCGCGCAGCAAGAAGAAGGGTCGGCGGCGAGGAGGCCGCGTAGCAAGAAGAAGGGTCGCCGGCGAGGAGGTGGCGCTGCAAGAAGAAGGGTCATCGGGGAGGAGGTAGCACTGCAAGAAGAAGGGTAGCCGGCGAGGAGGCGGCGCTGCAAGAAGAAGGGTCGTCGACGAGGAGGCTGAGCTGCCAGTAAGCAGCAGTGAAGGTTTGAACTTGGAAAGCAAGGAGGAAGAGTGGAAATGTGGCTTTTGGTGAGAGGGAGGGGGCGGGGAGATAGATATTTCCGCAGTTGCAGAAAATTTTTGCTCGGTGCCGCGAGAAACTGGCGTGCAAGTGTGGTTCAAGCGGGGGCGATGGACTGTAGATGACGAAGCTTCCTGCGTAAGCTAGACAAGATGGTGCGCCAAGATATTTTATATCGCATCCCACATGATTCTTTCTAGTAAACTGTATGTGGTATACCTGATTTTTTCATTATGTTTTGAAAGACAAAATGGTGGTACGGAGGGAAAGGATGGTGAAGTGTATGCTAGGACATTTATGTACAGTGAACATGCAACTACATGAGTGTCGTGTTTAAATTTGGAATTATTCCGGGTTTGTTTGGCATTTGTATGCATTAATTGATTTCTAGGCATTTAATGTGCATAATTCAAATTTGAACTACAAGCACATGCTCCAGTGCACCAAAGTTTATTGAAAAATCACATGTGTGTCTTTGGGTGAATTTATAGGTCCCATGCATGAAATGGGAATGAAATTCAAACATCTAGGCGTCGTGGCTCGGCCGGGAACATTGAGAAACTTGGTTTTTAAATTCCTGGAAATTCAAAACTAGCCTGAAAATCATGAAACTTGGCATGGTGTCATTTCATGGCACCAACATGCTGTGGTAAAAAAATTGGCCACATTTGGACAAGTTTTTGGTATAAGCTTCTTGCAAACCAGAGCTTCTCTCGAGAAGACTCGTGGTTCCCGAGGGGGGACGTGTCACCTTTGTGTGCGAAACGATATACGCTGCCTCCCCCCCCTTGATTTTTTACAGAGGCAACATAGAACTATATGAGTGCCGTGTTAAAATTTGGAATTATTCCGAGTTCGTTTGGACTTTCTTATTAATTGAATTTCTGGTCATTTAATGTGCATAATTCAAATTTGAACTAATAGCACATGCTCCAATGCACCAAAGTTGGTTGAAAAATCACATGTGTATCCTTGGGTGAATTTCTAGGTCCCATGCAAGAAATGGGAATGAAATTCAAACATCTGGGCGTCATGGCTCGGACGGAAAGATTGAGAAACTTGGTTTTTTTAATTCATGTAAATCCAAAACACGCCTGAAAATCATGAAACTTTGCATGGTGTCATGACATGGCACCAACATGTTGTGGTAAATTTTTTGGCCGAACTGGGACAAGCTTTGGTACAAGCGTCTTGCAAACCGGAGCTTCTCTCAAGAAGGCTCGTGGTTCCGAGAGGGAACGTGTCACCTCCGTGTGCGAAGCGACATACGTACACTGCCTTCTCCCGCCTTAATTTTTTTACACAGGCAGATTAGACCAAATAGAAGTATCGTGATAAATTTTGGAATTATTCCGGGTCATTTGGCCTTTTTTATACATTAATTGAATTTCTGGGCATTTAATGTGCATAATTCAAATCTGAACTACAAGCACATGCTGCAGTGCACCAAAGTTGGTTCAAAAATCACATGGGTGTCCTTGGGTGAATTTCTAGGTCCCATGCAAGAAATGGGAATGAAATTCAAACATCTGGGCATCGTGGCTCGGCCGGAAAGATTGAGAAACTTGGTTTTTTAATTCTTGTAAATCCAAAACATGCCTGAAAATCATGAAACTTGGCATGGTGTCATGACATGGCACCAACATGTTGTGGTAAATTTTTTGACCGAATTGGGACAAGCTTTGGTATAAGCTTCTTGCAAACCGGAGCTTCTCTCAAGAAGGCTCATGGTTCCGAGAGGGAACGTGTCACCTCCGTGTGCGAAACAACATACACTGCCTTCTCCCGCCATAATTTTTTTACACAGGTAGATTAGACCAAATAGAAATATCGTGCTAAATTTTGGAATGATTCTGGGTTCATTTGGCCTTTTTTATACATTAATTGAATTTCTGGGCATTTAATGTGCATAATTCAAATTTGAACTACAAGCACATGCTCCAGTCCACCAAAGTTGGTTCAAAAATCACATGTGTGTCCTTAGGTGAATTTCTAGGTCCCATGCAAGAAATGGAAATTAAATTCAAACATCTGGGCATCGTGGCTCGGCCGGAAAGTTTGAGAAACTTGGTTTTTTAATTCCTGTAAATCCAAAACACGCCTGAAAATCATGAAATTTGGCACGGTGTCATGACCTGGCACCAACATTCTGTGGTAAATTTTTTGGCCTAATTGGGACAAGCTTTGGTATAAGCTTCTTGCAAACTGGAGCTTCTCTCAAGAAGGCTCGTGGTTCCGAGAGGGAACGTGTCACCTCCGTGTGCGAAACGACATACACTGCCTTCTCCCACCTTAATTTTTTTACACAGGTAGATTAGACCAAATAGAAGTATCGTGCTAAATTTTGGAATTATTCCGGGTTTGTTTGGCCTTTTTTATACATTAATTGAATTTCTGGGCATTTAATGAGCATAATTCAAATTTGAACTACAAGCACGTGCTCTAGTGCACCAAAGTTGGTTGAAAAATCACATGTGTGTCCTTGGGTGAATTTCTAGGTACCATGCAAGAAATGGGAATGAAATTCAAACATCTGGGCGTCGTGGCTCGACTGGAAATATTGAGAAACTTGGTTTTTTTAATTCCTGTAAATCCAAAACACGCCTGAAAATCATGAAACTTGGCATGGTGTCATGACATGGCACCAACATGTTGTGGTAATTTTTCTGTCCAATTTGCGAAGACGCACACATTAACAATCAACAAAGTTATTTTGGAACAAGTGATGTCACATTACAAATCGGAAACACAAGTATTATTGAAATCGTGGGCGTTATACTTACCAATTACGTGCCGCCACGCATCCCCCTTTTTTATTGGCTAGGAGGTATCGTGCGGGATAGCTATTTGAGTACGGGAGGCGTGCGATCAAACCCCTGCGCGTGCTCATTGGGAGGAGAGCCCTTTGACCTCTATCCACCGCACACCTCCCTCCCAATGTCTCCATTAATGGCTCCCGAGCCCCTGTTTCACGGCGTGGCTATGTCTCACTGGATTGAGATTTAAGAGAGAAAAAAGAAAATCTGAAAAGAAAGATTTGCACGGATCTTGATGTAAGATCCGACGGACCTACATAGCATCGACTGCGACTTATAGCAAGACTGATGAATATAAGGATGATGATAGTGGATAATAATTGTCGTACATATTTAGGAACATAATACAAAAAAGCCACATGTGGCAACGCCCGAAATACACAAGGGCAAAAGAAGAAGGCTCGCTGATCTCTACTTTCTTGATGCATTGCTGCAGGCTGCGGGAACTAGTCTCCGCGGTGAGCGGCGATGAGCTCTTTCATGTCCTCAAGATGCTGCTTGAGAGCATCCACAGATTCCTCCACCAGCCTTTTGCGCTTGATGCGCAGCATGGCATTCTTGTCCATAAGTTTCTCGACGATGACGCCGGTCCTCTTCAACAAGGCAGTGGTCTCCTCCTACTACTCCGCACTTCCGATGATCTTCGCCCTCAGCAGGTCGCACTCGGCCCGGAGCTTCGCATTGCTCTCATTTAGTTGCCGGATGACGTCGTTAGCCTGTTCAAACGAGGCTTTCATGTCGTCCTGCAACCTCGCTAGCCGGAGATCTGATCCATTTGACTATGGACGATCGCATGCATGCACCTGTGAGAGTCCTCGCCTGCCTGCGAGACATTTTCCAAGGCCGCCGCGGTGCGGGAGGACATCTCTGCTGCATTCGTGGTGCGGCGGGACATCTCTGCTGCTTCCGCGGCGCGCCCGGACCAGTCTGCTGCATCGATGGGGCGGCGGGACCTCCGTGCTGCTTCGGCGGCGCGACGGGACCTCTGTGCTGCTACGGCGCACCGCGGGACATGTCGGCTTCTTTCGCGGCGAGGCGGGACATCTCTCGTGCTTCGGCTTCCATGCTCGCCTCTCCCTGGTGGCAATCTCTCGACCCAGAACTCACGCTGGCCATGGCAGACGCCAGGGAACGATGATGAATGACTTATTTGTTTTTGTGGATGAGGAGTTG
Organism: Thinopyrum elongatum; assembly: GCA_011799875.1. Taxonomy (NCBI): domain Eukaryota; kingdom Viridiplantae; phylum Streptophyta; class Magnoliopsida; order Poales; family Poaceae; genus Thinopyrum; species Thinopyrum elongatum. The sequence goes on from CM022298.1 coordinate 511,796,208, forward strand.
AGGAGGAATGTGCAGTCATCTTGGAGTAGTAGTATTTATAACCGAGTACTAATATGCTCCTAAGTGGGAAACCGTTTAGGTTTTGATAGGTGTGAACAGGTTTGCAATTAAATATAGCGTGGTAGTAATTTGGAATGTGACGGGACGCAGACTCAAAATTTATTGATGATTCTATAATTTCTAAGTGCGGCACTATTCCCGGACGGCGTAACGTGGGCACGCTTTCTCGGCCGCGTATGTGGCGTTTGCACCATAGGGTGCACCGCAATAGGCAATGCCATCACACGTCTTGTTCCAACAACCGTGCGCGCTCGTTATTACCATCGCGCATGCTTCTTTTAATTAGAATGTGTGCCCGTCTAGCACACACACGTTGATCTGTCTAACTGTTTTTGTTTGTTGTGGCTAATCGCAAACAGTTCATCCGTGTGAAGTGTATGACACCAATCGCAGACACTTTGATCTGGCTGACCATTTCTGTTCTGTTGCCTAATCGCAAACAGTTAATCCTTCTGAAGCGTATGCCCTCAATCGCACATAACTTTATCTAGCTGCCCGTTTCTGTTGTTCCTCCTCATCACAAACAGTTAATCCGAGTGAATAGTATGTCGTATATCGCACACGCCTTCATCTGGCTGCATGTTTCTGTTCTTCTTCCTCATGGCAAACAGTTCATTGAACTGAACCGTATGCCCTGCATCGCACACGCAACTAAAATCGGAACCGTATTTGATGCATCCGTCATCGCAAAAGTTTTTGCACCTTTTTTGACGGTTTTTTTACATCACTGTTTGCGATGAATGCATCGCACACAGTTTCGTCAAAGGGTCTCTGATCGTAGTGTCGCGTTAGCAGCATCCTGTAGTAGTGGAAAGACGTCATGGGCCATACATGGGCCGGAAGTTACAACGGGCTGGAATCATATTGGACAGCCCAGATGACGCTACTGGGCCTAATTCGGATAGGCCATAATGGGTTGTGAGTTAGCGGGCTGTAAATGGGCTATATGTGAACAGGCCGCTAGCAGGCTTTAAGTGGGTCGGCCGTTACCTTTTAACCAGGTCAAACGGGCCGGCCTTTTGACCTGAATGGGCCACTGTTGGGCGGAGACACGTGTCGACGTATCATAGGTGCATCCCGTCCATTCGCTGGATGACAACTGTCCGAACGCTGGGCCGACACGTGGATCTGTCGGCGAATGAGAATTTTACACATGGAAAATCCCCATTGGTTCGGGCTATTAACGGGTTATCGGATCCAAACCGGAACCTGATAGCTTAACGACGACCCGTTACGGTGGATGCCACGTGTCGGTTACCCTTGACGAAAGCACTTCCATGACGCGCCATTTATCGTCATGGAAGTGGACACTTCCGTGATGATAATTTTGGTAATGTCATGGAACACTTCTACGACAGCACAGGTATGACTATCTTGATTCTGTCATAAAATCGTCATGGATGTACATGCATGACAGAAAACGTGACCTACTGTGACAAACACGTATCATCACGGAAGTGTATTTTTTTGTAGTGATCGTCCGCCCCAGAGCAGCCAGTGGCAAGGCCTACAACTGCTGAAGACGCACCACCGGTTCAGATGCCGGCCGCTGAAGCAGTGGGGGGAGACCCAGCTGCAGCACATGCTTAGTAGACCAACCTGGTGGAACGGACTGCTAAACAGTCTGATGCTTCAGAACTGCCTGCTAAGCAGTCTGTAGGTCTAGAACTGACTGCTCATCAGTCCGTCGGTCCGCAGCCGCGTGATCAGCATACCAATGCGTCTGCACTTCCTGCTCAGCAAACCAACGCGTTGGCACGGCCTCCTCAGCACACCGACAAGTTGGCACCACATGCGTAGAAACCCGACATAGCTTCAATGCATGGTCAGCAGTTTGATGCCTCTGCTCCTACAGCCCAGCAGTCTGTCACAGCAGCACTGCCAGCTCAGCGGTCTGGCATAGCTAAACCGTCTGCTAAGCAGTCCGTCGAAGCTTCACCGTCTGCTCGGCAGTCTACCTTGCAGCCAACCAGACGTTCTACCAGAAATGCTTCAAGTACCAAGAAGGAAGCGGCCAAAAAGGCTACACCCGCAAGGAAGCACGCCTGGAGAGCGAAGAGGAAAGAGAACGATTGCCTCTTACTTAAAGCACTCATCGCCCAGAACGAAATTAACAGCAGGTTGTTCGAATCGGGGAGTAATATTATTTCTGATGGCATGGATGATGAAGAAATAGCTTTGCAACTTGCTAAAAATAAAGCAGATGTACTTGAAGCACGCAATTACGTCCATGGCCAGCCATTTCTTGTTGGCGAATACTTTGATGAGTGCAGCTCCACTTGCCGCGAGTTACATGAATATTGCATGGATCAAATGTCAGCAGGTCATCATGGTCTGCTAGTCCACTACAACAGAGATCATTTCCGACACGATGCTGGTTCCATCAATGTGAGTTTCAAGGACTTACATCTCTTCTTCAACTTCAACGAGCTCGATGCCACTCTTGTTAGATGCCTGATTTTGTAAGTACTTAACAAACTCTGATCAACTTCTCCATACAAGGCTGTAAATGATAAACAGCTAACTGCATTTTATTCCTCAGGGGATTGAACGCGCAGAGAAGAAAAAGGGAGAGTGTGTATTTCATAGATCCTGCATTAGCAAATGGCACAACATTAGATGGTAAGGACCTACGGGACTGGGCCATTAACACGGTCGTCCGTATCTTCGAAAACATGTCCCATGCAGAATCATTTCTCTGGCCATATCATGAACGGTAAGTCAAGTAAACAACCACGCATACACTGATTGTCTTTCAGATTTCGACATAATTCATAAGTTCATGGCTTTCTTAATATGTAGCAATCACTGGATATTGGTATTCATTGTTCCAAACAAGAACACAGTTTACTACATGGATTCTCTCAAAGAGTCAACAAATGCTTAGGATCTGACGCATCTTCAGCAATTCATGGATAGGTATTGAATTCTATGATGTTGAAATTAATTTGCATTCATATCTGGTTCAATAATTGATGTTGTCAAAATTGATCTTCATTTGCAGTGTGCTCGCATTGTGAAAAAGTAAACCAGGGAACATGTTCAATAGGGAACTACCTCTGCAGCACGAGATCGTTTCTCCGGTAACACACCGAAATCCGTTATTTTCGGAAAATTTATCGAATAGTCTGCAAATACCTTTTCTTACGCTAGTCAAATGTTCAATCTTCTAAATAAACCTCTTTCTATTTCTGTCCAAAGAAAAAATACATCTAACACCGGTTAGGCTGTTCCTAACAGGACAAATACATGACTAATTCTATACAAAAAAAATCAGTGTCCTCAGCAACAAGCAGGGACCAACCTTTGTGGATACTATGTTTGCAGACACATGATCTCCATCTGCAAATCTGCTGATAGTTGTGAAGATCCTCGCGAATTAGTACTAGTAAGTCTATCTTAATTAATATCTTCTACTCCACTCATATGGCACATTCTGATCTTAAAAATACTGCAACTCATCTTAGAACCGAGGACCCCTGAACCGCTCCCCGCTGGTGAATTGCTGATGGTTCGGAGATTTATCAGCGACTTCTTCCTGAATCACTACATCAATCCCACTGGTGATAATGAAGATTTTAGCATGCGTTCTCCTGAAACATTGAGTAAGAGTTAGCCGCTAAACATATATCCATTCTTTTCCATCTGATGAGGTCTTCGTATTTCGTACACTATGATTAATTATGTAATGCATATATGTGTGGACAAATCATTGGAATTTAGCTACCATACGTTCAATTGCAATTGTTGCGAAATCTGATGAATGTTCTTCTTGTGGACACTATTTGTTCAATTGAATATTGTGGTGAATTTGCTTTTTCCATGCCGATTCAAAATGGGATATTTTTTTTAGCCTGGCAATTGCTCCGCACACGGTTCAACTAAATGAGTGTGTGCGATCCACATCGGAAAGCATACGTCAATCGTAGCGGAACCCTCGGTGATACACAGTGTAACACCCCCAGTGGTTAACTACAGTAATCCCCTTTTGATTATGCCATGTCATCATGATCAACAGTGCTTAATCATCATTAGTATCATATCTCTTTTCAAATTCAAATTCAAAAGGAAATTCAAACTGAAAGTGAAAATAGAAGTTGTCCAACCCCAGAAACTAAAATGTTCAATAAATAGCAAATATTCCAGAGACTGTTATAAAATTATAATCAACAATTAATAAATTAACTAAGTGACTCTAACAGTAGAAAAACAGAGTAGGTTAATACCTTTTTATTTAAATAAAATCCAAATGAAATCATTTGTACTCCAAACCATTTTCTAACAATGTCTAATATTGCACTGTAAATATTTGGGCAAGTCTCATATTTTACAAAAGTGGTTTGAAATAAAAACAAAAGACAAAACAGAAAACAAAGGAGAAAACAGAAAAGAAATAAGAAAAAGAAAAAGGCCCATAGCACTGGGCCTAAGTGGCCACAATGCTCGGCCCAGCCCACGCAGTGCCTTTCCCCTACCCCCGCACTGCTCCTCCCGCGCGCTGTCGCCGCGCCTGCCCCCCCCCCCCCCTCGCCTCTGCTCGACGCCCCGCGAGCCCGCGCCTGCCGTGGAGGGATAAGTGCAAGCCCTGGTCCCCCCTGGCCGCACTTCTCTCTCCCTCACTCTCTCTCGCCCGCGCCCCCTCCTCAGATCCCCTTCACACCCGAACCGCCTCTGTGGCCGCCGGTGTGCACCACCGCGGTGACCGACACTCCCGCGCCCTCCTGTCGAGTCCATGAGCCCCTCCGCCGTCTGCCTCGCCGACCTCGACCATTGGTTCGAGCCCAACGCCCGTGCAACGACGAGGAGGCCATCTTCTTCCACCTCGGGCACCGACACCCTCGTCGTCGAAATCCGGCCACACCAAGCCTACCTCGAGCCCACGTTGCTCCTATACAGGCTCCCGGTGAGCCTCCCGTTCGTACCCCTCTCTCTACGCCACCCCGTTCACGCCGTAGGCCCCGTTCCCATACGTTGCCGAGCCAGCCGCCGCCGTTGGCCTCGCCGCCGCGGCCACCGATGATCACACTCGCGCCCAAGCACGGCGACGTGCTCCTGGGGTTCCTAGGAGCCCAACGCACACACGCACACAGCCCCCGACGCCTCTAGTATTGTTTCCGCCCGGACCCGTACTCCGGCAGCCACCTAGCTCACCACCGACGTCGATTCTGGCCACTCGAGGGCGAAGCACCATCACCACTTGATGCGACCCATCGCCTGCTTTCGAACGCGACTGGCCACGCTCAAAACCGTGCACCACAGCGGAATCCCGAGCTCGCCGGAGCTCGCCACTACGCTCGGGGCTCGCCGGCGTGTCTCCGGCGGCCGGCGCCGACATGGCCCGTCTGGCCCACCACCAGGGCCACTGACTGGTGGGCCCGGGGCTCCCCATTGACCAGTCAACGATGCTGACTGGGCAGCCAGTGTCGCTGAGACGCGGGTCCCACCCCATAAAACGTTTTAAAATAAATAGAAATCCTAATTAAAATGCTAATTAAGTTAATTACTCACTGACATAGGGCCCCACCTAGATAATTAACCCTGTTAATTAGTTAGTTAGCCCACTGTCTATGACAGGTGGGTCCCATAGGTCAGATTTGACCCTGGTCAGCCGACCATTGACTGCTGACGTCAGCTTTACGTCACGATGACCTCACCCTATACTGTTCTGGATAATGTTGATTTAATTAAATCCAAATATTCCAGAAATTAATAAAAACTTTAGAAAATCATATCTTTTAAACCGTAACTCTGATGAAAATAATTTATATATGAAAAATGCTCAGAATTTCGAGACGGATCCGATACCGCGGTCCGTTCATCTATCACACATCCCTAGCTACCCGAACATGGAACTTCCCTCTCCGGATCGTCTGTCCGATAAATCCAAAGACCCAGGAAATATCGTCAGATATTCCCCCGCTCCGTCTGATACGTGTAGTACTGTGTTAGACTACCCGTAGCACTGCGTATTGCCATGTCATGCATCGTGTTGCATCTGTTTGCTTGTATTTATTGTTTTCCTCCCCCTCTTCTCTCTCGTTAGACCCCGACGCAGTTCCCGGTACCAACGCAGCTCCGGAGACCGACGACACCATTGACGACCTTGCCTTTGCCGCCGAGCAACCAGGCAAGCACCCCCTTTTTGAGCATACCGATACCGCCTATTCTTTCTCTCTCATGCTTGAATTAGAATTACTGCTACTACTGCTTTACCTATTCTGATGCATAGCCTGTTTATTGTAACCTGCTATTGATACCTTACCTGCTTACCCTAAACTGCTTAGTATAGGCTGGGTAGAGACCTATCAGTGACCCCACTTCTCCCGATTGCCCCGCTGGATTATCCGAAGACCTGATCAACGGGATTGAAGACTAGACCCCGGCACCGCACATCACCCCCCTTATTTGTAACGACACTGCAGCGTTACTATCGAGTGCCGAGGGTGAAACCTCTTGTAGCACTTCTGATGTTAACTTTGTAGAGTAGCTATTTGGTCGTGGTCATTGAGGGTGATTCCTCCTTCTCCACTTCCGATACGACCCTGTCGTGCAACACATCAAGTGTGAACCCATCGAGGGTGATTCCTCCTACGTTCACCTTGACAGTTACATCGAGTGGGTATACATCGAGGGTGATACCTCGGATTCCCTTGATGTTATGGACACACGGATACTTGGGCTTTACACCGTTACCTGGAAAGACGGGTCGACCCTGAGGGGTACCCGCGTGTGATGTGAAGACGGGTTGCCTGTATGGTGCCCGAGTGATGAATACGAGGCATGGCCGGGCATTCTTGGCCCCTGCCGCAAGTCCTCGAGACGGGGCGATGGGGTCACATCTTTCGTGAGTCTCTGCTCGTTACCGCACCCCCAAGGTACTAACGATTTGGATATTTGATTCGAGTGGGCCTCTGGCCCGATAGCACTAACCATCACGTGGGCATAGTATGGGCGTTCTGCATCGTATGCATCAGCCGAAAGCTCTGTCAGACGTCCAGTTCAGCAGCATGGCGTGGAGTGATTGGCGCCATTCACGACAGAGGTGGTGCTTGGATCTGAGCCATGTGCGCAATGACCCCGAGGGCGAGGGGCGATGGCCCAAGACCCCCTTGCGCTTAGGATGTAGACCGGCGGGGACCTCTCTGCTGAGCTCTAGGTAGGGCTGCGGTGTGTCGTTTGGCCGAGGCCGGGCATGACCCGAAAAAGTGTGTTCGGCCGGAGTTAAGCGAGCATGGTGGGTAAGTTGGTGCACCCCTGCAGGGAAGAACTAATCTATGCATAGCCGGATCCTCGGTAACGGACACTCGGAGTTGTATCCCGATTGATACAATTAGAATTGTATACTATGGCTCTGGGATTGCTTCTCGCAGGGAGTCGAGAAGGGATCTCAGGACAAGGTTGATGACTGTATGGCTCTGGGATTGCTTTCTCGCAGGGAGTCGAGAAAGGATCTCTGGGTGAGGTTGAGACTTATCGATACTACTACTTTATACGGTATTAATCTACACTCTTCTAATGCTGCAAGACCTCTGAAGATGCTAGTCTTCGATAGGACTAGGCCTCCTCTCTATTCTGGCATTTCTGTAGCCCAGTCCACATATACAGCCTCCCTTTGATAATGTTGCATATGTAGTGTAGATCCTTGCTTGCTGAGTACTTCAGATAAGTACTCACGGTTGCTTTGCTTTCTTTTTCCCCCATACCCCTTTTGATGCAACCAGATGACGGAGCCCCAGATACAGCTGCCCACGCCGACGATCGCTACTACTACCCCGAGGGTGGATATTACTTCGAGCTTGCCGTCGACCAGGAGTAGGATCGGAGGGTCCCAGGCAGGAGGCCTACGCCTTTCGATCGTAGTGTTTTTCTTTTGTCTCGCCTTCTTAAGTCCTTTTTGTTTCTCTTTTAATATCTGTACTTAGATATCTGATGCTTCCGCTGACGCTTGAATGCCATCGAGCTATGTATTCGAGCCCTCGAGGCCCCTGGCTTGTAATATAAAGCTTGTATGAATTTATTTATGTTTTAGAGTTGTCTTTAGATATCTTCCCGTGAGTCCTTAGGCTTGATCGTGTGCATTTGCGTGTATGATTAGTGCACGATTGAGCCGGGGGCGTCACACACAGCAGATTGCAAATGATTTGCAGCGCTACTACGTGTGCGTAGGGTCTTCGGAACCGTTTGTGATATCACATTATTGCACACGAGAACTCAGAGTAAACCGTGCCCAATGTAAAATACAATCCCAGTCGTAAATTTTTCAGGAAACATGCGGGATCCCAAACAAAAAGCACACATCACTCTTGCTGCAACCGTCGGTGATAGACAACAAATCAGAAATGGTCTGCAGCACTTGTATGTGTGCGAAGGGGCTCCTGAACCGTTTGTGACAGAACATTATCGCACACGGTAATTGTTGGGAAATGTGTGTGATGGAGTCTTGCATGGCATACGGGTTCCACAGAAAACTCGTGTGCGATGGGATACATATCGCACACAGTTCATATGTTGGCCCGTGTGCCTTACATACTGTTTCCCAAACGGTTCATTACGACACACCGTTTGGTTTCACTGCGTCATTAGAAACGTTTAATCACCGATCCCACACGTGCAAAAGAATTTAGTGTGTGCTGCATCGCACACGATTACATTTTGCAAGCCCTTTGGATCATGGCTCCATATCCCCGACGGTTTCTGGGTCGTGTGGGAAGGACCCCCCTATCGCCCACACTCACTTGGCGACGGTTCCAAATGCCGTCGCGGAAAGGGGTTAAAAACCATTTGTTTAGCACCTCGCTGTACCACTGAAGCAATCATGTCTTCTTAAAATATCATGGCTAAAGAAAGTTATCCCTACAAAATCATATAGTATGTCTATGCTCCATCTTCATCACACAAAGTATTTCATCATGCACAACCCCGATGACAAGCCAAGCAATTGTTTCATACTTCTAATGTTCTCAAGCCTTTTCAACTTTCACGCAATACATGAGCGTGAGCCATGGATATAGCACTATAGATGGAATAGGATATGGTGGTTGTGGGGAGAAGACAAAAAGGAGAAAGTCTCACATCAACTAGGAAAACTAATGGGCTATGGAGATGCCCATCAATTGATATCGATGCAAGTGAGTAGGGATTGCCATGCAACGGATGCACTAGAGCTATAAGTGTATGAAAGCTCAAAAAGAAACTAAGTGGGTGTGCATCCAACTTGCTTGCTCACGAAGACCTAGGGCAATTTGAGGAAGCCCATCATTAGAATATGCAAGCCAAGTTCTTATAATGAAAAATTCCCACTAGTATATGAAAGTTATAAAATAAGAGACTCTCTATCATGAAGAACATGGTGCTATCTCGAAGCACAAGTGTGGAAAAAGGATAGTAGCATTGTCCCTTCTCTCTTTTTCTCTCATTTTTTTATTTTGGGCTCTTTGGCATTTTTTTGTATTTGGGCTTCTTTGGCCTCTTTTATTTTTTTAAAGTCCGGAGACTCATCCCAACTTGGGAGGGAATCATAGCTTCCATCATCCTTTCCTCATATGGGACAATGCTCTAATAATGACGATCATCACACTTTTATTTACTTACAACTCAATACTAGAACAAAGATATGACTCTATATGAATGCCTCTGGCGGTGTACCGGGATGTGCAATGATCTAGCATAGCAATGACATCAAAAAACGGACAAGCCATGAAAACATCACGCTAGCTATCTTACGATCATGCAAAGCAATATGACAATGATGATGTGTGTCATAATAAACGGAAAGGTGGAAGTTGCATGGAAATATATCTCGGAATGGCTATGGAAATGCCATAATAGGTAGGTATGGTGGCTATTTTGAGGAAGGGAATATGGTGGGTTTAATGCACCGGCGAAAGTTGCGTGGTACTAGAGTGGCTAGCAATGGTGGAAGGGTGAGTGTGCGTATAATCGATGGACTCAACATTAGTCATAAAGAACTCACATACTTATTGCAAAAATTATTAGCCATCGAAGCAAAGTACTAATACGCATGCCCCTAGGGTGATAGATTGGTAGGAAAAGACCATCGCTCGTCCCCGACCACCACTCATAAGGAGGACAATCAAAAAATAAATCATGCTCCGACTTCATCACATAACGGTTCACCATACGTGCATGCTTCGGGAATCACAAACCTTAACACAAGTATTTCTACCAATCCACAATTACTCACTAGCATGACTCTAATATCACCATCTTTATATCGCAAAACTATTGCAAGGAATCAAACATATCATATTCAGTGATCTACAAGTTTTATGTAGGATTTTATGACTAACCATGTGAATGACCAATTCCTGTTAACTCTCTAAATAGATATAAGTGAAGCATGAGAGTTTAATTCTTTCTACAAAAGATATGCCCACGCTCTAACAAATATAAGTGAAGCAAAAGAGCATTCTACAAATGACGGTTTTCCTATGTAGAGAAATAGGCAATCCAAACTTCAAATGATATAAGTGACGCACATGAAGCATTCTATAAAGCCATACTCAAAAGATATAAGTGAAGTGCAAAGAGCATTCTATAAATCAACCAAGGACTTTCTCATACCAGCATGGTGCATTACTAAAAGAAAAATAAAACACACACGACGCTCCAAGAATTTGCGCATATAGCTCCAAGTAAACTTGCCGATGGTCATTAGAACAAAGAGGGGATGCCTTACGGGGCATCCCCAAGCTTACTTGCTTGAGAGTACTTGAATATTACCTTGGGGTGCCTCGGGCATCCCCAAGCTTAGGATCTTGCCACTCCTTATTCCTTCATCCATCGTGATCTCACCCAAAACTTGAAAATTTCAATCACGCAAAACTTAACAAAACCCTCGTGAGATCCGTTAGTATAATAAAGCAAAATCACTACTTTAAGTACTGTTGTGAACTCATTCCAAATTCTTATTAGCATTATATATACTATAGTCCAACTTCACCATGGTTCATACCCCCCAGATACTACCCATAGATTCATCAAAATAAGCAAACAATGCCTCAAAACAGAATCTGTCAAAAACAGAACAGTCTGTAGTAATCTGAACTTTAACCATACTTCAGTTACTCTAAAAATTCTGAAAAATTAGGACACAATAAACAATTTCATATCAATAATGTGTAAAAATTTCAGAAACATTTAACGTTCCAGTAAAAAAATGTAAATTCACGCACCACAACCAAAGTTTCTGTTTTTGCACTGCACAAACCAAACAAGCAATCTAATCATCCTAAAGGCAAATCTTGGCACATTATTTTTATAATACAATGGATTTGTACAAGGGAATAATTTTTTTTTAAGTTTCTATAATTGAGATTCACAAAGTATCCATGGGCATGAACAAAGTTCAAGGACGTCCCCCACTTCAACGGTGTTCGTCTTTCTCACTTTCAATTTTCTTTTTGAAAAGTTTTAGGTTCCCCTCTATTTTTTTTGTTTTTAAACTTTTTAAAAGCACCCAACAGAATAAAATGACTCTCTAAAACTTCCGGTTAGTCTCCCTGGCAGTGCTTTCTTTAATCCATTAAGCTAGGCATATATTGCTCAAGTAATGGATCCACCCGAATCCCAAGGTATATCAAAGCCAATTTTAATTAATAATGATTTTTAATTTAGTAGTGAGCAGAAAGTAATATATATCATGCAACAACAGAGTCTAACTCTCTTCCTATGCATCGGCATGTCATAAAAGAATAATTCATGCACACAAAGTATAGGCCAATGCATAGTATAAACAGTTTCTTGCAATTTTATTGCATTGGAAACATAGAGAGGTGGAGATGTAGTTCCTCTCTCATAATAATTGCAAGTAGGAGCTGCAAGCACATGCATATTATATTCATCAAAATCATCATGTGTAATAGTAAAATGCAACCCGTCAATATAATCCTTAATAAGAGCAAACTTCTCCGATATAGTGTAGTTGGGAGAATTCAATAAGATAATAAGACTATCATGTGTGGGTGCAATAGCAACAATTTCATTCTTAACATAAGAAACTATAGCAAGTTCATCTCCATAAGCATAATTCATATTGGCATCTTGGCCACAAGCATAGCAAGCATCATATTCATCAAAAAGGGATATTTCAAACGAATCCAAGGGATCATAGCATTCATCCTTCGGTAAGCACGAAGGGATATTAAACAATGTATGAGTTGAAGAGTTACTCTCATTAGAAGGTGGGTACGGGTAGCTAATCCGCTCTTCCTCCTTTTGTTCTTCGCTCTCCTCGTCATCTTTTTCATCTAATGAGCCCACAGTGTCATCAATTTCTTCTTCCATAGTTTCCTGCAAAATATTAGTCTCTTCTTGGACAGCGGAGACTTTCTCAATAAACTCATCAATATCAGCATTGTATTCATAATTCTCATAGCAATATTTAAGTATAGCATAATTGTCAGGTCTGTAAACAACATCATCATAATTTTCACACTTTTCAAACAAAGATTCAATTTCATAATCACCCTTAAAGGCAACGAATTCTTCTATTCGTTCCACATCATAGTAATCATATATACCATTAGCATAAGAAGCCAAGGTTTCATTATCATTAAATTTACATGAAAAGGGAAGGTGTGGAGCCTTCATCCTAGAGCAACAAGTATAATCATATCTCAACCAAAAATTCCAAGCATACCAATGCAACATATGAATTTGATCCCATAACAATTTAGCTTTGTGAGTCAAGCGATAATCCCTAAAGTATTCACGTTGATCCAACGTGTCTCCCATTATCAAGTTGAATGGGGTTTTCTCAGGATTATCAAAGTATTGTTTAATATTTTCCACATAACGAGCATCGAGGGTTTTAGGAGGTTCCCCATCTCTATGAGTAGCAAGTACAACTATTTTTTTTTGGTATTTCATGTTCCATATCCATAACTAAAGATAGAGAACAACTTAGAACAGGAAAAAAAACTACTTAGTGATAAAGCAAACAAGCACACACGAGAATATTCACCCCACGCTATTGCTCCCCGGCAACGGCGCCAGAAAAAGGACTTGATAACCCACAAGTATAGGGGATCAATTGTAGCCTTTCTTGATAAGTAAGAGTATCAAACCCAACGAGGAGATAAAGGTAGAATTTATATTCTCTCAAGTTCTATCGACCACCTATACAACTCTACGCACACTTGACGTTCACTTTACCGAGAACAAGTATGAAACTAGAAGTACTTTGTAGGTGTAATAGGATAGGTTTGCAAGATAATAAAGAACACATAAATAAAAGCTAGGGGCTGTTTAGATAAAAGAAACAACTAAGTTAGTTTTAGTAGAGAGCTTTTTGTCACAAGAAAGTTATTTATTCCTAGGCAATCGATAACTAGACCGGTAATCATTATTGCCATTTTATATGAGGGAGAGGCATAAGCTAACATACTTTCTCTACTTGGATCATATGCACTTATGATTGGAACTCTAGCAAGCATCCGCAACTACTAAAGATCATTAAGGTAAAACCCAACCATAGCATTAAAGTATCAAGTCCTCTTTACTCCCATACGCAAACAACCAACTTACTCGGGTCTGTGCTTCTACCACTCATGCCACCCATCATAAGCGAATCATGAACATATTGCAAACCCTACAGCGGGGATCCCTCATGCTTGCGCGACATGGAGAGCACCATAGGACAGCACCAATAATAAAACATGCAACTCAAACCAATCACGATCATCAATCAACCCATAGGACAAAACAGATCAACTCAAACATCATAGGATAGCCATACATCATTGGGAAATAATATATAGCGTTGAAAACCATGTTTAAGTAGAGATTACAGAGGAGAGAAGAGGTGTTACACCACTGCATAGAGGGGGAGAGAGTTGGTGATGACGGCAGTGAAGTTGTTGCTGTAGATCACCGTCACGATGATGGCCCCGGCGGCGTTCCGGCGCCACCGGGAGAGAGGGGGAGAGAGCCCCCCTCCTTCTTCTTCTTCTTCTTCCTTGACCTCCCCCTAGATGGTAGAAGGGTTTCCCCTCTTGTCCTTGGCCTCCATGGCGGCGGAGGGGCGGGAGCCCCTCCGAGATTGGATCTCTCACCGTTTCTTAAATTCCCAGAGATCCATAACTCTGATTGGGCTGAAATTTTAACACAATTTTTATCCGGATATTATCTTGCTTGCGGCTGCAGAAGGGCACCAACCGCCTTATGGGGTGGCCACAAGCCTCCCAGGCGCGCCCAGGGTAGGGGGCTGAAAGGATCGAGAAGAGGTGTCTTGAGGGGGGTGATTAGACCCTCAACAAGCAAAAGTGGTAATTTTTAAGTTCTTCAAGTTGAGGTGGAGTTTTAGCACAAGTTTAAGCAGTCACAATACATTTCAAGCAAGCATGGCAAGAGTATGAGCAGCGGAAAGAGTAAAGCTTGCTAGTTGCAAGAAAGTAAAGGGATGGGATTGGAGTGTGCAAACGCAATGTTGACACGGAGATTTTTGGTGTGGTTCCGATAGGTGGTGCTATCGTACATCCACGTTGATGGAGATTTCAACCCACGAAGGGTAATGGTTGCGCGAGTCCATGAAGGGCTCCACGCACGAAGGGTCCATGAAGAAGCAACCTTGTCTATCCCACCATGGCCATCTCCCACGAAGGACTTGCCTCACTTGGGTAGATCTTCATGAAGTAGGAGATCTCCTTGCCCTTACAAACTCCTTGGTTCAACTCCACAATCTTGTCGGAGGCTCCCAAGTGACACCTAACCAATCTAGGAGACACCACTCTCCAAATGGTAATAGATGGTGATGATGATGAACTCCTTGCTCTTGTGCTTCAAATGATAGTCTCCCCAACACTCAACTCTCTCTCAGATATTTGGCTATGGTGGAAAGATGATTTGAGTGGAAAGCAACTTGGGGAAGGCTAGAGATCAAGATTCTTGTGGTTGGATTGGAAAGTCTTGGTCTCAACACATGAGTAGGTGGTTCTCTCTCAGAAAATGAGTAGTGGAAGTGTAGGCACATTCTGATGGCTCTCTCACAAATAGAGAAGGGGTGGAGGGGTATATATTGCCTCCACACAAAATCCAACTGTTACACACATTTGACCCAACTCGGTCAGACCGAATAGAAAAACTCGGTGAGACCGATTTAGTTCAAAATGTGAACGTTAGGAATCTCGGTGGGACCGACATGATCAACTCGGTGGGACCGATGTGCTAGGGCTAGGGCAAAACCTTATCTCGATGGCACCGAATGCATCAACTCGGTTAGAATGAAGTGAAGTAGTAAGGCAACAGAGAGTTGGTTAGGCAAACTCGGTGGGACCAATTGCACATTTCGGTGAGACTGAAATAATTACAATAGGCAACAGAGAGTTTGCAAGGCCATCTCGGTGGGACCGAGATCCGTATTAGTGTGACTGAATTGTCTAGGGTTTCTGGCAGTGGCTATGTCAACTGAACTTGGTGGCGCCGGATAGATCAAATCGGTGGGGCCGAGTTTGACTTTGGGTTTTGGACATATGTGGAAATGAGAAAGTGGTTGAGGGTTTTGGAGCAATATCACTAAGCACTTTGAGCAAGTAGAACATTAAGCAACACCTCATCCCCTTTTAATAGTATTGGCTTTGCTATGGACTCAATGTGATCTTAGATCACTAAAATGAAAATGAAGAGTCTTGAGCTTTTGCCAATATGTGTCCTTAGCATTTTGAAGGGGTTCCACATCCTCTTGTCCTTGCTATGCCATTTGTTGAACTTGTCTGAAATACACTAGATAGAAGCATTAGTCCAACAAGAGATATGTTGATATTAATTACCAAAATCACCCAGGGAGCACTTGTGCTTTCAATCTCCCCCTTTTTGGTAATTGGTGACAACATACATCAAAGCTTTAGATAAAGATATGAAGAGTAACAAGAAAAGCTTTGGAAAGACATGTAACATGCATAGGCTCCCCCTACAAGTATGCAATCATGTAAAGATAGAATATAAGAACATGTGAATGCATAAGCATGTCAGAGCAAGCAATGAGTTACATGTATCTTGGCTATATGCATCAGAGCAAATTATGTAGATAAAGGAATTGTATCTTCATGTTTATGAATCATTCTTGCAAACAATATGTACATTAGCAAGAAATCATCATGCACATGAGTATGATGCATATACTTACCTTGTGGTCTTGAGCTGGCTTTGGAAGAGGTGAACTTGAGAAAACAGGGTTAGATAACACAAGAACACTCTAAATAAAGCAAGTTCAAAGAATCACAAGAGTACCAAGACTGGGATGACATGTAATGAGTGAGTACTTAGTACTTCATTTGGATATTGACATGTCCCCAAGGATTGAAATATATGCAATGAATTCCAATAGATTTTCTTCCCTAGAAATGGACTCTTTCTCCCCCTGAATCTGATAGTAGATAATGGGAGAAGGTAGGGTCAGAGAAAATCAGAGCAAGAAAGAAAAAAAACAGAGCATGAAATGGTGCAAACAATCATATTGACATGTCTTTCCCCTCTTAAAGGCATGTGACTTCTCTCCTCTTGTTTTACTAGCATCTGGAAGAGCTAAGATGTGCTCCCTCTCCCATGTGATAAGCTTTGATGTGCTCTCTCTCCCCCTTTGACATCAATTTCCAAGAAGGGTACTTTTGGAGCATGAGTCAAATAGGTTTGGTCCTTGAGACACACTTCAAAGCAGCATGTAAATTTAGATGCGGGTAGAGGATAAGAATCATTGAGTGGAGCTGGAGAAGAAATGAAATAGGCAATGGAAGAAAGTTTTCTCAGCAGTGAAATCGGTAACGTCGATCTGTTTTCATCGGTGACACCGAGTTGGCAGTGTCATGGATGATGCATATCGGTCAGACTGGGTTATTCCATGTCGGTTGTACCGATGAACTATCTACAAGTAATCCCTGTAGTTCGGTGTAGCCGATAGGCATGAATCGGTGAGTCCGAGTTCAATGTAGAAGAAAAATTTTGTCAACTCAGCTCACTAGACAAATTAAATATCACAAGGATTTGCAATGAATTAACTGAAAGATTTGCAAGGAATTTGATACAAAAAATAGAGAAAAAACATATATAAGGAAAGAGATCTAGATGAAGTTTTTTTTATAGAGGGAATAAGCTAGCAAGGACCATATGCAAAACACAAAGTAAGTGAACAAAGAAACACTAGAGAACTTAATCTAGAAGGGGTCGGCAACAAAGTCACCTATGTTAGAGTATATTGACTGAGGAGTCAAGTGATAACACTTGATCATAGGTCATACTCATCGTTTAAGCTCAAAATGGGATTACCATTTTTCATTTAAGCATTTTGATGTATTCACATCTCGTTGAGTTGCTTTGACCCATGACTTGGAGTAAAGCTTCTCTAAGATGGAATGACATACCTTGGGTGGTGTTGATTTTGATCATGTAGGTGAACTTGTGTTGGGTGCTCAAGGTTGATGTAGTCCATCAAGAACTGGGAGCACCTCTCGTAGTTTTGAGTTCATCTTCCTACATGGGTTAGTCTTGCAAGGAAGAGCACTTGTGTATCCAAAATGACAATCATGAGACTTGATACCAAATGAAATTTGATACAAATAGAAATTGTCAAACGATATGTTGAGTGGATTCATGCTTCCTTGTATTCAACAACCATATTGTAGGAACTTGGTGATGTAGAGATTGCTCAAAATGTGAGTGGCTTGCAATCTCATAGATTTGGGCTCATCCAAGTACCTACAAGGGTTATATAACATGCAAGGGTACTAATATAGATCCAAGACATAAGATTATCATCATAAGAGAAATATCAAGGATTAGTCATAAAAGGCTCATGCCTTGCATGTATCCAAATGGAGTTTTCTACTCCAAGTTTGAGGCATCAATGATATTCAATTCACCTCTCAAACGGCAAAATACTTTCTCATCTAGCGGTTTGGTGAACATATCCGCCAATTGCTTATCGGTACGAACATGTTTACGATTGATGCCTCCTTTAGCAACGTGATCTTGAATGAAATGATGATGAACTTCAATATGCTTAGTTCGATAGTGTTGCATGAGATTGTGAGCAATCTTAATAGCACTCTCATTATCACAAAGCAATGGAACATGTCTCACATGTATCCCATAATCCTTAAGGGTTTGGGTCATCCAAAGTAATTGAGCACAACATGATCCGGCGGCAATGTATTCCGCTTCGGCGGTGGATAAGGATATCTAGTTTTGTTTCTTGGAGGACCAAGACACAAGGGATCTACCAAGAAATTGACAAGTACCTGAAGTGGACTTTCTATCAACCTTGTCACCGGCGTAGTCCAAATCGGAGTAGCCAACAAGATCAAAAGAAGACCTCTTAGGATACCAAATGCCAAAATTTGGTGTATGAATTAAGTATCTCACTATCCTTTTCACAGCCTTAAGATGACATTCTTTAGGGGCCGCTTGATATCGTGCACACATGCACACACTTAGCATAATATTGGGATGGGAGGCACATAGATATAACAATGAACCAATCATAGAGCGGTAAACCTTTTGGTCAACCAGTTTGCCATCCTTTGTCAAGTCAAGATGTCCACTAGTAGGCATGGGTGTTTTCATACCTTTTTTTCTTGCATGTTGAACTTCTTGAAAAGATCCTTGGTACACTTTGTTTGAGAAACAAAGGTACCTTCCTTAGTTTGCTTGATTTGCAAACCAACAAAAGAATTTGAGTTCACTCATCATAGACATCTCAAACTTCTCCGACATTAGCCTTCCAAACTTTTCACTAAAATGAGGGTTAGTTGAACCAAATATGATATCATCCACATAAATTTGGCACACAAATAATTCACCATTAACCCTTTTAGTAAAACGTCTAGAATCAATCTTCCCAATTTCAAAGCATTTTTCAGTAAGAAACTTGGTCAAGCATTTATACCATGCTCTAGGAGCTTGTTTAAGACCATAAAGAGCTTTGTGAAGTTTGTAAACATGATTGGGTTTCTTGGGATTAACAAAGCCAGGAGGTTGTTTAACATAGACTTCCTCCTCAATTTCACCATTAAGAAAAGCACTTTTGATGTCCATTTGGTATAAGGTGATATCATGGTGATTGGCATAAGCAAGTAAGATGCGTATGGACTCAAGTCTAGCAACGGGGGCATATGTATCACCATAGTCCATACCTTCGACTTGAGTGTAGCCTTGGGCGATGAGATGGGCCTTGTTGCGTACAACTTGACCATCCTCATCTTTCTTATTTCGAAACACCCATTTGGTTCCAATGACATTGTGGTTGTCGTCCGACTTTTCAACCAAATCCCACACTTGATTCCTCTCAAAATTGTGTAGCTCTCCATGCATAGCATTCACCCAATCCAGATCATCAAGAGCTTCTTCAACCTTCATAGGTTCAATACTTGAAATGAATGAGTAATGTTCACAAAAGTTAGCCAAATGAGTTTT
The DNA here is from genome assembly GCA_011799875.1 of Thinopyrum elongatum. Taxonomy (NCBI): domain Eukaryota; kingdom Viridiplantae; phylum Streptophyta; class Magnoliopsida; order Poales; family Poaceae; genus Thinopyrum; species Thinopyrum elongatum. Next base: position 511,815,693 of record CM022298.1, read on the forward strand.
AGAGCGAGTAATTCTCCCGGTTTGAATATCATGGAAGATTTGTTCGACGGGATGATCTCTTGAGACTCTAGCTCTAACTCGTGAGAGCTTTTGTTTGGGTCGGGGTGGAACATCCTCTTCATTGTCTGCTTCTTCTTCTTCTTGTCCTTCTTCATTGTTGTTGGCGTTGTTGTTCTCTTGTGGAGGTGGAGAAGGAGGTTGATGAGGTTCATCTTGGTGTACTTCCTCGTTTCGTTCATGTTGATGTGTTCCACTTGTGGATGCCTCCAAGTTAACTTGTGGTTCACCTTGTCGTGAAGTTGAGGCTTCCACTTGAATGGATGAAGTACTCTCCTTCACCTCCGTTGGGTGAATCTTGCCAATAGACAAATCTTGAATTGCTTCTGAAGGATCTTTGTCTCCTACATCAATTGGCAATTGCTCTACTTGCGAGCTGTTAGATTCATCAAACTTCACATCTACTGTCTCTTCAACCTTTTGGGTGAAATTGTTGTAGACACGGTAAGTGTGAGAGTTTGAGCCATAACCGAGTAGGAAACCTTCATGAGATTTAGGGGCAAATTTTGAATGACGATGCTTGTCAAGAATGTAACACTTTGAGCCAAATACTCGAAAGTATCCAACTTGGGGTTTGTTACTGGTGAGAAGCTCGTATGCCGTCTTGCCGAGAAGCTTGGGAAGATATAGTCGATTTGTTGCATGACAAGCTGTCTCAACCGCTTCCGCCCAAAAGTGTCTTGGTGTCTTGTATTCATCAAGCATCATTCTTGCCATCTCAATAAGTGTCCGGTTCTTCCTCTCAACAACTCCATTTTGTTGAGGTGTGTACGTAGCCGAGAACTCATGTGAAATCCCTTCTTCGTCAAGAAAGGTATCCACATTGGCGTTCTTGAACTCCGTTCCATTGTCACTCTGAACCTTCTTGATCTTCACTTCAAATTGATTTTGGGCCTTCCTAGCGAAGTTCTTGAAGATCTTTTGGACCGGGGATTTATCATCAAGAAACAACACCCACGTAAATCTTGAAAAATCATCAACAATGACCAAACAGAACGAGTTACCACCGAGACTCTTGTAGGCGTTGGGACCAAAAAGATCCATATGAAGTACCTCAAGCGGTCTTCTCATGGTCATGATGTTCTTCATGGGATGACTTCCTCCAACTTGTTTTCCTGCTTGACAAGCACTGCAAAGTCTATCCTTGTCAAATATGACATCTTTAACACCAAGGATATGATCACCTTTAATAAGCTTATCAAGATTTCGCATGCCCACGTGACCTAACCTTCTATGCCACAGCCAACCTTTAGAAGATTTAACAACTAAGCAAGTATGAGGTTGAGCCTTTTTAGTGAAATCAACAATGTATAGATCACCTCTACGTATACCGATAAAGACCATATTATGATTATCTCTTCGAAACACTTGGCAATCTACTTCAGTGAATAGAACATTGAAACCGAAATCGGCTAGTCTAGATACAGAAAGTAAGTTGTAGCCAAGAGATTCAACGAGCATAACATTTTGGATGGAGCTGTCATGTGAGATGGCCACCTTACCAAGGCCAACCACCTTACCCTTTGAGTTATCACCAAAAGTGACATACTTTCGGGGACCATCATTTTCAGCAAGCTCATGAAACATGTCCTTATCTCTGGTCATGTGATCGGTACATCCACTATAAAGAACCCATTCCTTTCCTCCTGCCATGTAACCACGAAGGTTTGCCATAAGACCAAAGTGTCTCATTGACTCATCAAGATCAAAGTCACTATCATCATCCTCATCATAGTATCCATGTTCAACATCATCTTGTGATTGATCATCACCTAGAGAGAGTGATTCATTAGATTTATGACCATGACAATGTGCATCTTTATGAATTCTAATGACTTGAGAAATGATGCTACTAATGACTCCAACATCTCCTTTGGCACGCATAAGGTCACGAAGCTCAAATAGACAATCATCAAATTTAGGATCACTAGGTTTCATCTTATAAAAAGCAATGGACTTTTGAAGAATCTCATCTAGATTTTTCAAGGAATAGTTTGGAAAGCGCTCCTCAAGATATCTCCATATAGTATAAGCACATTCAAATGTAGGCAAGCATACAAGCAAATTTCTAGGCAATCCTCTTGTGATAAGATCAATAGTTCTAAGATTGCGGGTCATGTCAAGATACTCATCGGGGGAAGGATGCAAGGGATCAATAGGAGGCGCACAAGGGCTAGTAACATACTTGTTCAAGTTATATTCATTGAAAATCTCAAGCATTTCGTTTTTCCAAGCACTATAAAATTCTCCGTCAAGCATAGGCACTCTACGTCTAATACTCCCAATCATAGACTCATCCATCTTCCTCCAATGGTGATTAAACCAAAGCAATGGAGACCAATGCTCTTATACCAATTGAAATGATCGAGAAGAGGTGTCTAGAGGGGGGGTGATTAGACCCTCAACAAGCAAAAGTGGCAATTTTTAAGTTCTTCAAGTTAAGGTGGAGTTTTAGCACAAGTTTAAGCATTCATAATACATTTCAAGCAAGCATGGCAAGAGTATGAGCAGCGGAAAGAGTAAAGCTTGCTAGCTGCAAGAAAGTAAAGGGATGGGATTGGAGTGTGCAAACGCAATGTAGACACGGAGATTTTTGGCGTGGTTCCGATAGGTGGTGCTATCGTACATCCACGTTGATGGAGACTTCAACCCACGAAGGGTAATGGTTGCGTGAGTCCACGGAGGGCTCCACGCATGAAGGGTCCACGAAGAAGCAACCTTGTCTATCCCACCATGGCCATCGCCCATGAAGGACTTGCCTCACTTGGGTAGATCTTCACGAAGTAGGCGATCTCCTTGCCCTTACAAACTCCTTGGTTCAACTCCACAATCTTTTCGGAGGCTCCCAAGTGACACCTAACCAATCTAGGAGACACCACTCTCCAAAAGGTAATAGATGGTGTGATGATGATGAACTCCTTGCTCTTCTGCTTCAAATGATAGTCTCCCCAACACTCAACTCTCTCTCTCTCACACAGATTCGGCTATGGTGGAAAGATGATTTGAGTGGAAAGCAACTTGGGGAAGGCTAGAGACCAAGATTATTGTGGTTGGATTGGAAAGTCTTGGTCTCAACACATGAGTAGGTGGTTCTCTCTCAGAAAATGAGTAGTGGAAGTGTAGGCACGTTCTGCTGGCTCTCTCATAAATGGAGAAGGGGGTGGAGGGGTATATATAGCCTCCACACAAAATCCAACTGTTACACACATTTGACCCAACTCGGTCAGACCGAATAGAAGAACTCGATCAGACCGATTTAGTTCAAAAATGTGAATGTTAGGAATCTCGGTGGGACCGCCATGATCAACTCGGTGGGACCGATGTGCTAGGGCTAGGGCAAAACCTCATCTCGGTGGCACCGATTGCATCAACTCGTGTCACAACCCTAGATTTTGTTTGTAATTAGTTGCATCAGCATCCTTGCATCATGTCTAAATTTATTTGGAATTTGAAATGGGGATGATCAAACCCTAGCACCAAATGAACTCAACTAGGGTCAAATTCAAATCTTTTCAATGAACCCAAAATGCCCTTCAAAAATGTTCATGATTTTTGGCACAAGGTGAAAACCCAAACCAAAATTGGTGCACATTTTTCTAGGATATAAATGGGCATTGGATTAATCCATATTGTATTTGAATTGGAGCTTTAAAATTCTATAATTATTTTTATAGCTTCAATAATTTTGAAACTTTGTGAGGGTCTCTGAAATAATTCAGTGAGTGCACACAAAAAGTTTTAGAATTTTATAAAATGATTTGGTCCTAAAACTAAAACAAAACCTATTACAGAAAATGAAAACAAAAAGAAAATAGGAAAGCAACTTACCTGGCACTGTTGGCCTGCTACTGTTTCGGCCCAGCCCACCAGGTGCTGCCCTGTCGCCTTCCTGCTCGCGCCAGTAGGCAAGGGCCCGTGCCCGGCGTGCGTAGCCACACGCCGTGGCCACCTCCTCTCTTCCTGCCTACCTGTTCCCTCCCCGACGCCGTTGTGGTTGCCACGCACCCCCCCTGACCTCTCTCTCTCCCTCTCTCTCTCTCGCAGCCGCAGCCTCTCCCCTCCCCTCTGCTCTCTCTCTCACGGCTACCCGAACGAGCCGGAGCACGCCGCCGCAAAGCACCGCGCCCACCGTCATCGCATCTCTCCCCTGCGTTATCCAGAAGAACTGCCTCGTCACCCTCTTTCTCCTCACCGAGCTGTACGACACCAGAAGCCCCTGGATGCCGCCAGCACTGCCGTCTCCCTCGTCAGCCACCGAAGATCGTCGTCTTCGATTCGCCGCCCCAAGCGCCTCCCCGAGCCCACGGAGCTGCTCTTCGACCTCCCAGTGAGCTCCTTCACCGTCTCCCCCTATCCCCGTGGCCTATAGCTCTCCGTAGCATCTTTCTCCGCCGTGCCCGTGAGCTTCACGCCACCGGCGAAGTCGTCACCGTGGCTAGAGCAAGCTTAGCTTGCCCCTGAGCACGTCATCGTGCTTGTGCTACTCCCAAGAGACGAACGCACCTGCTAGCTCACCTTCCCGTGCACCATAGCAAGTAGCCGGTCCTGCCCAAGCTTCGACCACTGCTGATTTGGTCACCGTCGTCATCTCCGGCGACCATTTGGTCTCGTTCCGCCGCCAATCGACGCGGACGAGGCCCAGCGTTCCAAAGGTGCCCCCGGAGCAACGAACCGTGGCCTGTGATGCGATTTCGCGCATGGCCGCCATCTCGGCACCTCACTGGCGGCTAAACAACGGCCTAACCACTAATTAGCACTAAGCTAATGAACCCTGGGTCACTAACATACGGGTCCCACGCCCTAACTAACTTTAGTTAAGTTTCAGTTTAGATTAGTTAAACCAGTTTAACCCCTGTGTCACTGACGTGTGGAGCCCACACGTCAGGTTTGACTCTAGGCGCCCTGTTGACTGATGACATCACTTTGACACCATGCTGACATCATAAATGCATTGATTGGAATTTTCGTATTTCTAAATAAATTGGAAATTCCAGAAAATGTGCTAAACTTCTAAAAATCATAGAAAATAATCTATAACTCAGATTGAAAAGATTTATATATGAAAAACTATCAGAAAAATCCAATCTATCCATTGGTACTGGTTTCATGCATGAAAAAGCAAATTAACCTTGCTGTATAGATCAAAACATGTTAATGCTCTTTGGGAATTCATAGTTTGAATTTGAATTTGAACCTTTGGTTCAAATCAACTCAAACCCTTCTGTTGCTAGCTGCATTAGCTCAAATCACAGCATATTGCCATGTCACATTCATGCATCATATTGTTGCATTGCATTGATTGTGTTTCCTCTCTATTGCTGGTAATTGTTCCCCTTCAGTAGATGTTGTTCCGACTATGAGTTCGATGACACCGATGAAGAGCTATGCTGTCTTCAGAAGTGCCAGGCAAGCAAAACCCCCTTGATCACTCCGATACAATCCCACTCTCTCGCTCCTACTCTCATTTACTGCATTAGGACAACAACAATTCAACTGTTATATGCTGCGGTAGTTGAACCCCTTTCCTCTGCATGACCTGTCTTTGCCACAGTAAATAGTTGAAACCCACTAGCATGAGTAGGAGTTGTTTGAGCCATCATGTGCCTACTCATTCATGCTTGCTTGTTATGCCTGCTATGCTTAGAGTTGTGTCAGGTCTGATTCATCTGGGATGGATTGGGATGGTGATGAACATGTCCAACTGATGAGAGCTAAGTGTGTGAACACAATTTGGTAAAGGTAGCGATGAGAGGCCATGTAGGAGTACTTGGTGGGTTGTCTCTTTGAAACCGTCCTCAGGAACTGTGTTACGTGTTTGTGATCCAAGAACAACTACTACCACACGTTGGGCCCTGGAATATGACCCCGCTCGACTTACTAACCCCCCTGTCCTCTGTCCAGGAGTTGCAAGTAGATTCTGGTGTTTGTAGTATGCTGGAGGCCGTGTGTAGCACTGACCCTAGGGGTGGGCTATGGTGCGGTAGGCACATGGCCCGGTGTACCGAGTCGCCCGTTTGGTGTCTCGGGAAACCTGCACACATCGTTTGGGGCTTTAGTGGAAACCCCGGCCGGATTTCATTATGGATGGAACCCGATTAGGCGATAAACCTGGACTAGATACTTGTGTGGTTAGTCAGGTCATGATCTACGCCCACGTCGGCTTTCGCTTGAAGTCTGCCGAGCACATGTCGTGTGCAGACGCTAAGTTGTGGAAACATGTGTGAAGAAGTACACCCCTGCAGGGTTATATATGATCTATTCGAATAGCCGCGTCCGCTGATATGGACTACTTGGAATGTTTACATTGTTCATAGACAAGTGAAAGTGGATACTCTAAAATGCGAAAGATAAGTGTGAGTGCTATGGATGGCCTTCTCGTAGGGAGACGGGAGCGGATCCATAGTGGTGTATTGATATGGTGAACATGTGGACTCGTGTGCGCCTCCTCAAAAGAGTTACCAGCAGTCGTAGTAAAGGATAGCCACCGAGTCAAAGCTGGCTTACTGCAGTTAAACTCCACCACCACTTTGTTGATACTGATGCATATGTAGCTAGATCTGATGTAAGTCTTGCTGGGTACATTTGTACCCATGTTTGCTTAATTTATGTTTTGCTGAGAGACTTCAGCCTCAATAGTAGTTTCGTGTGGACTTCGACGTTTAGCTTGTTACCTCAGCTACGATCTTGTACCCTTGGGAGGGTCTTGTAGATAGTCAGGCTCTAAAGCCTTCTTCCTTTTTAGATGTCTATACCCAGACATGTTTATGCTTCTATTGCCTGTATGCTCTGTATGTTGGGTCATGTGACCCCTGTTTGTAATAAATGCTATGACGGCTCTTCTGGGCCTTTATCTATATGAGTTATTGAGTTATGTTGTGATGCCATGTTGTATCTACACATATCGTGCATGTTATGCGTACGTGTAACGTGTATTGGTATGTGTGGGATCCGACAATCTAGTTGTTTATTCTTGGTAACCTCTCTTATGGGGAAATGTCTCCTAGTGCTTCCACTGAGCCATGGTAGCTTGCTACTGCTCCAGAACACATGGGATGATCGGCATGTGTCCTTCTTTGCTCCTGTGTCAGTCCCTTCGGGGAAATGTCACGCGTTGTTCCTTTAAGTCCTTGTAGCTTGCTACGACTTGGGTTCATACATTGATGACCGACACGTGCATTGCTAGGTCATATATGCCTGTCCCTGTAAGTTAGTGCCACCTTGGGTTTACGACTAGTCATGTCGGCCCGGGTTCTCTGTTATATGGATGCTAGCGACACTATCATATACGTGAGCCAAAAGGCGCAAACGGTCCCGGGCCAGGAAAGGTGGCACCTGTGGGGATACCGTGCGTGAGGCCGCAAAGTGATATGATGTGTTACATGCTAGATCGGTGTGACTTAGGATCCGGGTCCTGACAGCTTTGGTATCAGAGCCTGACTGCCTGTAGGATTACCAAGCCAAACTGGTCGAAGTTGAGTCTAGAAATGCTGTAGTTATATAAGGGAATTGATTGTGGAAGGGAATGTTAGGCTCTTTTTATTCCTTTACCTTATGTCCTTCTGATCTGAGTCATCCTCTTCTCTTCTACGGGGATTAAGAACTAGGCTTCTCATCTTTCTATCAGGATCACATGTTACTAATCTGTAGACTTATAGGATTGATGGATTCAAGCCTCAGTTCAGTTCCTAGTACTTCCGTGTGTTAACATTTGATTTCGGAACCTTGATATTGCGATGTTAAGTGGTTATGCCACCATTTTGCAGGATGTCTCAAATCTTTTTGAGCATTTACAGCCGTTATGCTGTCCGAGTCATCCCAGGTTTCTAAATAGTCTGATGCATTTGTAAATCCCTTCTTCCTATTCCAAAGTTCCTTTGTGCCAAATCAACCACACTAATCAGTGTGTTAAGGTACTTCATTGCCTCAGCATATATGTTGAAGCTATGATTAAGACATTAGGATATCTTAGAGAATCACCTAGTAATCTAGCCATGTTTTGTGTTCCCAGTGTGATGATACTGGCCGTCATTCTCGGAAGCATCCCGTGATGCCATTTAGTTAGTAGGCATTCTATTCCTGGGTTTTTGAACCCGAGATTCACCCTACTCATTCATGTTGATAGTGTTTGCTAGTTCCTTTAGGATATTAGTAACCTTTGCGATAGTCCTCGAGGTCCGTGGTATTTGCTTCTTCCAAATACCATGAACTGCTTATGGCAGAAGTTCTTGAACCAAAAGATCACAACAAGAGTGCTCTCGATGAGTTCCACATTCTATATTGTGAATCTGCCAGTCCTACCTCTCTGCATGGGTTATCCAGAAGAAACCTATTGAACTTGGTTTGGCATACTAATCTATGCATCCACAACTCAGAAAGTTATATGCTCCTTGAGTTGTCCATTTTCAGTTGTATTCCGACCATCATCTATCAGTTGATAGCCAAGAGTATGTGTGCATTGTGTTCATCGATGCCTATTATTCTTGTGGTCCGTCAAGCCGTTCTATTTCGGAATGACTAGGAAAAACAAACTCCAGTACCTCATCCATTTCTAGGATTGGGTCAAAATCGTTGTATTCCACAGATCAAAATGCCAAACCAGCTTTTGTTCTGCTCTACCTTGGAGTGCTACCCTCTTTATGTTAGGAATATCATAGGAATTGCACAACCTCTTATGAATTCTTGCCGTAGTGATCCTTCTCGCCATAGTTATTCATTCCTTGGTTCCCATGTTATTGTAACCGAATGCCGATAGATGAATCATGATGTGTGAAAGCAATACTCCTAGCAACTTTGTTGCTTGGCAGTTAATGGACAATAATCTCATTCTTAGCGTGTTGGTTATTGAATCCTCGCCCTAAGGTTGATCGTGCTACCTAGTCCATATTTCCTGGTGCACTCTTCGATCAAAGAGTTAGGATTGTGTCAATCCCTTGTTTATTTGATTACATCATCTTGTGCCTCGAAGGCAAGATTGTTCTCGAGCTTAGTAACATATCGGTGGTTCATGATTTTCTGAATATCTTCTCGGAAGTATTGCCAGGTTGTTCCTTGACCGCTATGTTGAGTTCCTGATCATGTTGGTTTTCCTCTAAACCACCCATTCTCCAAGATTCTGTGTTGGATACCCTGAACTTGTTGGTTGAGTTAAACAACAACTTGGAGAGTTGGAAGATGAAAGCTTGTCCCACTTAGTTCATTTCCAAAGGGATATCCTTGTGTTTGAGTGTTGTTGAAGAAAGATGATGTCTTCATCGATTGATCCCCGTGATCAATTGTTGGCACTATTGTCTTATCCAATCTTTGGTTTGAGTATGGGCTATCGTCAAATCAAATCAGAACCAATGATGTTCGTAATGTTGTCTTACTCATGGTTGTTTCCTCAAGCATACGTCATTATATCTTTTGGGTCTGACCAACGCTATCACCTTGTTCACATAATTCTGGAATTCCATTTTATGGAAACCTAAATGAATTGTTGTTGAGCCCATCGACAACATCCCTATCTTCTCCATGACTGTGTTGGAGATTAAGCTAGTGTTGGAAACTTTGTAAACAATGCCTTCGTGTTCTGTTCATGAGGTATATGTTTGGATGAGAGAAGTGACTTCCTCTAATTCACATGTATTTGATGCAAGTTGTCACCGTGAATTCGAGAAAGCTTGTTTTTACTTCCTCTGGAATCATCCCAAGTCAGTCATGCATGTGCGAAGTATTCTATGGTTTGATAGACTGATCATCTTCATTCCGTATGTATTCCCTAGCACACCAAGCCACTGATTGATTTGTTCAAGGATAAGAAGTTCATTGATAAGTGCACAAGGACTTTGATATCCTCGATGATGGTTCCCAACCAGAACTCGGTAGTGTTTTGTTGTAAGACTACTATGTGGTCATGCTTGTCTGGGACAGCGTGTTCATATGTGTGTAGCGGAACCAGCTCATGTTTGGAGCTTACTACCCAAGTCCATTTCCCGGGAATCTCGCAACATTATCTCGTCGATTTGTGTTGCAAACTTTCCTTTTCAGACACGCGGATGTCTGGAGTATCCTGTCACCAATCGGATCTGAATCTCAGGCAGATATGATGGTTGGAACATTCCCAACATTTGCATTTTGTCCCCAGCTTGCACCGCCATTGTGCCAATTTCCCATGGGCTACCCCTCTCAGTAATTGCTGTTCAGGATCAGCTTCAAAAGTGGTCCTACCATGGGTCCCATCCATTTTTTATGATAAGCAAAAATCATCCATTGCGTTGTCTTCAACAAGGTAGTCCACATCATCCATTCTAGTCCGAGTATGTCATTCTTTCGAACTCCTTCAAATGATTGATTGTGATTTGCCTTAGGCTGGTATAAAGAGTTTCAATGATCTTTGAATCAAAAGTAATTCTTTTTGCCACTTCAAAGAATAATTCTACGAGTCGCCTTTCCTAAGGTGCCCCGTTATGGAATCATGGCAATTATTTCATCGCTATCTTGAAATCATGCAGCATCTTCTTCAGCGTGAAATTTTTGCCTACCCAATTGGACCTTGTCATCTACCTCTTTCCATTGCTCCTGATGTGTGTTTATGTCTCAACTCAAGAGATGCTCTTACGTCTCAGTCCATGAGTTGATCTTGAGTGCTCGATCTTCGAGGAGATTGTTCCCTGTAGAATTTCTTCTCGTCGTCATCGAGTTGAATGAAGATCTCGAAAGCAGGGATATCAAGATCAACATGAAGCAAGGAATCAACGTTCCTATCAAGTGTAATTGGATCGAGAAGATTGTCTTGGCTTTGTGTCCCCTGTGTCCTTTTACCTCACGTCTTGAATCTCGGGATGAGATTCTTGTTTAGTGGGGGTGAGTTGTCACAACCCTAGATTTTGTTTGTAATTAGTTGCATCAGCATCCTTGCATCATGTGTAAATTTATTTGGAATTTGAAATGGGGATGATCAAACCCTAGCACCAAATGAACTCAACTAGGGTCAAATTCAAATCCTTTCAATGAACCCAAAATGCACTTAAAAAATGTTCATGATTTTTGGCACAAGGTGAAAACCCAAACAAAAATTGGTACACATTTTTCTAGGATATAAATGGGCATTGGATTAATCCATATTGTATTTGAATTGGAGCTTTAAAATTCTAAAATTATTTTTACAGCTTCAATAATTTTGAAACTTTGTGAGGGTCTCTGAAATAATTCAGTGAGTGCCCACAAAAAGTTTTAGAATTTTCTAAAGTGATTTAGTCCTAAAACTAAATCAAAACCTATTATAGAAAATGAAAACAAAAAGAAAATAGGAAAGCAACTTACCTGGCACTGTTGGCCTGCTACTGTTTCGGCCCAGCCCACCAGGCGCTGCCCTGTCGCCTTCCTCCTCGCGCCAGTAGGCGAGGGCGCATGCCCGGCGTGCGCAGCCACACGCCGTGGCCACCTCCTCTCTCCCTGCCTGCCTGTTCCATCCCCGACGCCACTATGGTTGCCACGCACCCCCTGACCTCTCTCTCTCTCTCGCAGCCGCAGTCTCTCCCCTCCCCACTACTCTCTCTCTCTCACGGCTGCCCGAACAAGCCGGAGCACGCCGCCGCAAAGCACCACGCCCACCGCCATCGCATCTCTCCCCTGCGCTGTCCAGAAGAACCGCCTCGTCCCCCTCTTTCTCCTCATCGAGCTGTATGACGCCGGAAGCCCCTGGACGCTGCCAGCACCATTGTTTCCCTCATCGGCCATTGAAGATTATCATCATCGATTCGCCGCCCCAAGCGCCTCCCCGAGCCTACGGAGCTATTCTTCGACCTCCCAATGAGCTCCTTCACCGTCTCCCCCTATCCCCGTGGCCTATAGCTCACTGTAGCATCTTTCTCCGCCATGCTCGTGAGCTTCACGCCGCCGGCGAAGTCATCACCGTGGCTAGAGCAGGCCCAGCTTGCACCTGAGCACGTCATCGTGCTCGTGCTGCTTCCAGGAGACGAACACACCTGCTAGCTCACCTTCCCGTGCACCATAGCAAGTAGCCGGTCCTGCTCGAGCTTCGGCCGCCGCTGATTTGGTCACCATCATCGTCTCCTACGACCATTTGGTCTCGTTCCGCCGCCAATCGACGCGGACAAGGCACAACATTCCAAAGGTGCCACCGGAGCAATGAACCGTGGCCTGTGATGCGATTCCGCGCATGGCCGCCATCTCAGCACCTCACCGGTGGCTAAACGCCAGCCTAACCACCAATTAGCACTAAGCTAATGAACCCTGGGTCACTAACATATGGGCCCCACGCCCTAACTAACTTTAGTTAAGTTTCAGTTTAGATTAGTTAAACCAGTTTAACCCCTGTGTCATTGACGTGTGGAGCCCACACGTCAGGTTTGACTCTGGACGCCCTGTTGACTGATGACGTCACTTTGACACCATGCTGACATCATAAATGCATTTATTGGAATTTTAGTACTTCTAAATAAATTGGAAATTCCAGAAAATGTGCTAAACTTCTAAAAATCATAGAAAATAATCTATAACTCAGATTGAAAAGATTTATATATGAAAAATTATCAGAAAAATCCAATCTATCCATTGGTACTGGTTTCATGCATGAAAAAGCAACTTAACCTTGATGTATAGATCAAAACATGTTAATGCACTTTGGAAATTCATAGTTTGAATTTGAATTTGAACCTTTGGTTCAAATCAACTCAAACCCTTCTGTTGCTAGCTGCATTAGCTCAAATCATGGCATATTGCCATGTCACACTCATGCATCATATTGTTGCATTGCATTGATTGTGTTTCCTCTCTGTTGCCAGTAATTGTCCCCCCTAAGTAGACGTTGTTCCGACGATGAGTTCGATGACACCGATGAAGAGCTATATTGTCTTCAGAAGTGCCAGCCAAGCAAAACCCCCTTGATCACTCCGATACAATCCCACTCTCTCGCTCCAACTCTCATTCACTGCATTAGGACAAAAACGATTCAATTGTTATGTGCTGCAGTAGTTGAACCCCTTTCCTCTACATGACCTGTCTTTGCCACAGTAAATAGTTGAAACCCACTAGCATGAGTAGGAGTTGTTTGAGCCATGATGTGCCTACTCATTCATGCTTGCTTGTTATGCCTGCTGTGCTTAGAGTTGTGTCAGGTCTGATTCATCTGGGATGGATTGGGATGGTGATGAACATGTCCAACAGATGAGAGCTAAGTGTGTGAACATGATTTGGTAAAGGTAGCGATGAGAGGCCATGTAGGAGTACATGGTGGGTTGTCCCTGTAAGTTAGTGCCACCTTGGGTTTACGACTAGTCATGTCGGCCCGGGTTCTCTGTCATATGGATGCTAGCGACACTATCATATACATGAGCCAAAAGGCGCAAACGGTCTCGGGCCAGGTAAGGTGGCACCCGTGGGGATACCGTGCGTGAGGCCGCAAAGTGATATGATGTGTTACATGCTAGATCGGTGTGACTTAGGATCGGGGTCCTGACAACTCGGTTAGACCAAAGTGAAGCAATAAGGCAACAGAGAGTTGGTCAGGTAAACTCGGTGGGACCGATTGCACATTTCGGTGAGACCGAAATAATTACAATAGGCAACAGAGAGTTTGCAAGGCCATCTTGGTGAGACCGAGATCCGTATCGGTGTGACCGAATTGTCTAGGGTTTCTGGCAGTGGCTATGTCAACTAAACTCGGTGGCGCTGGATAGATCAAATCGGTGGGGCTGAGTTTGACTTTGGGTTTTGGAAATATGTGGAAATGAGAAAGTGGTTGAGGGTTTTTGAGCAATATCACTAAGCACTTTGAGCAAGTAGATCATTAAGCAACACATCATCACCTTTTAATAGTATTGGCTTTCCTATGGACTCAATGTGATCTTGGATCACTAAAATGAAAATGAAGAGTCTTGAGCTTTTGCCAATATGTGTCCTTAACACTTTGAAGGGGTTCCACATCCTCTTGTCCTTGCCATGCCATTTGTTGAACTTGTCTGAAATACACTAGATAGAAGCATTAGTTCAACAAGAGATATGTTAACATTAATTACCAAAATCACCCAGGGAGCACTTGTGCTTTTAGGGGCGCCCCCCTAGGGCTTTTGGGCCCCTCGGGCATCGTCTCGCATTGATTGCTTTTCCCAAAAATCACATATATTCCAAAAAAATCTCTGTAAGTTTTTATCGCGTTTGGACTCCGTTTGATATGGATATTCTGCAAAACAAAAAACATGCAACAAACAGGAACTGGCACTGGGCACTGGATCAATATGTTAGTCCCAATAATAATATAAAAAGTTGCCAAAAGTATATGAAAGTTGTAGAATATTGGCATGAAACAATCAAAAATTATAGACATGACGGAGACGTATCAGCCATCGTGGCCGCCACCCCACTGCCGGCCACCGTGGACATCACCCGCTCTGCCACCGTGGCCCGAAGGCGGGAGCTGGTGGTCGTGGCCGCCACCCCATCATCGGCAGCTGTGGCCGCCAGCCCACCGTCGACCGCTGGGGTCATCATCCGCTCCGCCACCACTGCCCGAAGGCAGGAGGCAGAGGTGGAGGCCCAGACGTGCGTCAGCGACCTTGCGCACTACATCGAGTTCTGCGAGAGGAGGAGGAGTGCCTCGTCGAGCACGCAAAGAGCCTTACCTCCGTCGTGGCCGCAGCACACGCCGCCGCAGAGGCGAGGAATTAGGAGATCTACGAGGAGTCCTGCCGCTTCGAGAGGGGTCGTCTGGAGCGGCAGAGGGCGTTTGAGGTGACCGTCGCTGAAGGTGCAGCAGCAGCAGGCACCGTATTGCAGTTGTCCAGCTCGTTAGTAGGCTCCTCCTCCTCCTCTGCCTCTTACTGAGCGCGCTCGGCAGAGGAGAGGCTGCCGTAAGTAGTACAAAGCCCCTCCGTAGTAGTAGTATTTAGGTGCTATTTTGTTCAGTTCATCTGACTATAGATGTGGTAAAATTGTACAACGTACTTAAAATTAGCTGTATATAAGTTGAACTAGCTATTTCAGTACGTGGTTGGCAACAATTGGCGAAAAGTTTGGTCGGCTCAGCTGTTGAGTTGAACGGTTTGTATAAAGAACGACTGCTTAATCTATAAATGAAATATATGCTTAATTACTGAATTTTAGTTGCAAAAATTAGATAGTGCTAGTGATTTTTAGCTGCATATTTTAACAAATGGCAGTGTTACAAGGTTGACAAAGGGCAATGTTACTAGATCAACAAATGTCAATCTTTCCAGTTAGACAAATGGCAATATACCCAATATGATAGATGCAAATCTTACCAAATTGTCTGTACTTGGTTGCACACGGGTCATCCGAAAAAACTGTTTGCGTTGAAGGGATGTACAAATCCTGTGTGCCAGATTTTCTCTTGGCTTAGCGCCGAAGTCTCGCTTTGCATACCGTATTCAATCTGAATCATTTGCGTTGAACAGATGCACAAATCCTACGCGGCAAATTTTTCCCTTGGCTTACTGGGGAAGACCATAGCTCTCACTTTGCATACGGGTGTTCTATCTAAAACGTTTGCGATGAAGAGCTGCACAAATCCTGCTCGGTACATTTTTCCTTGGCTTACTGGGGAAGTTGTCGGTTTGCATACGGGTGTTTTATCTAAAACGTTTGCGATCAAGAGCTGCACAAATCCTGCTCGGCACATTTTCCCTTGGCTTCCTCGGGAAGCAGTCGGTTTGCATACGGGTGTTCTATCTAAAACATTTACGATGAGTGTTTTATTTTTAAAAACCATTGACGTTTTTTAAAGAAAATCATTTGATAAGTCTGTACATTCAGAGAGAAAAACGCAAGTTCATTCAAACCATATCTTTCATTCAGTCACACTGCAAATTTATATTCATATGATCGAGATACAGTATTAAACCCAAAAAAACTAATTCCAGCGGCGGTGGAGGCGGCGTGCCGCGCCGGTGTTATCATCCTCCAGGACGCCATTGTGTTGAAGTCTTCAAGGCAGCACAGAATGTTCTTCACTTGAAAATCAAACATCATGTCGTCGCGTGATCGACGGGCGGGGCGCGGGAGGACGGCAACTCGCGGCGCTGCGAGGTAGCGGTCGACGGCAGCATCCCATGCCGCTGAGGGGGGCGCGTGCATGGGCACGAGCACGGTGGGTGCAGGCAAACGCACGGGGACCGGCGCCGTGATGGGTGCAGGGGCGCGCACGGGCACGGGCACGGGCGCTGGCGCTGGCATGTACACGAGCTCGCGCGGGTCCGTGGAGACCTCGCTGACGCCCACGGCTTCCAGCTCTGCGATAGTGCTCGGCGACCAGCCCGTCAATGCTACAGGGATGGTCGCTGGCGAGGGCGCAGGGATGAGAACTGGGACGGGCGCGGGGGCAGCAACCGCCGTGGATAGCTCATTCAGGGCCATGTCCATGAGGCCCCATTCCTCCTTATTTTCTATCTCGTTCGGCTCGGAGTTGACTTCACCAAACTGGAAGACTAGTGGCAGATGATCCTTCTTCGCCATGGCATTGGTGGAGGTCTACGGGAGGGGAATGAGAGGTGAATAGTAAGGCCGCCCATATTAAACGGCGGTTCGGGCGCCATTAATGGAGAGGATGCGAGCAAGGCGGGCGGCCATGGAAGTCAAAGGGCTCGCTTCCTAGTGAGCTTGTGCAGCGTACAGCTCGCATGCTTCCCATTGATCCTACGCATTGGAGGACAGCTTGCACGCCTCTCGGTCAGCCTGCGCAGTGGACTGCGCTCGCACGCCTCCCGTTCAGTCAAGCAGCTGTCCGCACGACACCTCCTAGCCATTAAAAGTGTGACGCGTGGTGTCACGTGTATGGTTAACAGAACGCATACAATTTAAATTATGCAAACGTTTGAGATGTTAAAGTGGCAACTATTTGTTTCAAAATGCCTTTGTTGGCTGTTATTCGAGTGCGCCTTCTCTCAAAATGGACATGAAAAATACCCCAGCATGTCGGGTGCCATTCCATGATAGCATGCCAAGTTTCATGAATTTCAGACGGGTTTTGGATTTACTAGAATTTATAAACAAAGTATCTAAACGTTTTGTCGGCAATCAACAGTGCCCTGGTGTTTGAAATTCATTCCCATTTCTTGTATGGGACCTAAGCATGCGCCCAAGGAGGCACATTTGATATGTGAACCCATTTTTCTGCACTGGAGCATGTCCATGTAATTCAAATTTGAATTATGCACATAAAATTCCTAGAAAACTCAGTTAATGTATAAAAATGTCCAAACGAACCCCGAAATTGCAAATTTTAACACGACACTCCTGTTGCTCTATGTTGCCACTAGGAAAAAATTTGAAAACAGGAAGAGGCAACGAATATCGTTTCATCCACCAAGGAGGCACATTCCCTAATGGAACCATGAGGCTTGTCAGAAGCTCTGGTATGTGAGAAGCTTATACCCAAACCAGCCCCAAATGGGACAAATTTTTCCCATAGCATTTTTATGCCGTTCCATGATAGCATGCCAAGTTTCATGAATTTCAGACGAGTTTTGGATTTACTCGAATTTAAAAACCATGTATCTCAATGTTTGCGGCCGAGCGATGGTGGCAAGGTGTTTGGTATTCATTCCCATTTCTTGCATCGGACCTAAGCATGCAACCAAGGACACATATTTGTTTTTTCAACCAATTTATATGCACTGGAACATGTGCATGTAATTCAATTTTGAATTATGCACATAAATGCCTAGAAAACTTAGTTAACATATAAAAATGTCCAAATGAACCCCAAAAAATTCCAAAATTTAACACGACACTCCTGTTGTTCTATGTTGACAGCAGAAAAAAATTGAAAGCAAGAAGAGGCGACGAATATCCTTTTGTCCACAAAGGTGACACGTTTCCCTACTGGAACCATGAGGCTTCATGTGAGAAGCTCTGGTTTGTGAGAAGCTTATACCATAACCTGTCCCAAAGGGACAATACTTTTTACCCTAGCATGTTGATGCCATTCCATGATAGCATGCCAAGGTTCATGAATTTCAGACGAATTTTGGATTTCCTAGAATTACAAAAGCAAGTACCTCAATGTTTGCGGGAGAGCCACGGTGCCGTGGTGTTTGAAATTCATCCCCATTTCTTGCATGGGACATAAGCATCAACCCATGGACACATATATGATTTTACAACCCATTTTGGTGCACCAGAGCATGTGCATGGAGTTTAATTTTGAATTGTGCAGCTGAAATGCCTAGAAAACCAAGTTAATGTGTAAAAAAGTCCAAACAAACCCTAGAAAATTCCAAAAAATTTCACGACACACCTATAGTTGCATGTTCACTGCAGGTAAAAGTTCTAGCAATTCAAACACCCTCCTTTACCGCTGTGACCCCATTATGTAATTCAAATCAAGACGAAAAATCAAGTAGACCGCACATAGTTTATTAGCACCAACCGTGTGAGATGCAGTACAAAATATCTTGGAGCACCGTCGGAGTATAGTATGCATATGGCTTACGCGAGGAGGTGCGTCGGCTACAGTCCACAGCTGGCGTGTCAACCACACTAGCTCGCTCCCCAAATATCATTTCACTATTCAATCATCACCGGTGAAAGATGGGGACGTGGACCTGCGTCGTGAGGGCAACTTCGGCGGCCCACTCCGGCGAGAGCACGGCTGCAGCCACCATGCGCGTGCTAACAAGCTGCATGAGCGCGGCTGCAATCTACGACCTGGCAGCCAAGGCAGCCCAAATGACCGTTGTTGCTTCTCAGGTGGCGGCAGCAACATCTGCCTCGGGGATAGCAACTGGCGAGAGCGGCATAGCAGCTGTCCATTCCGCAGCGGCGGCCTTAGCCCTGATGGAGGCCACCCACGACCATGTCGTGGCCGCCCACGCCTAGCTCCTGGCGGTTACCGCACAAATCGAACGAAGCTTCTCCAACAATGGTCGGCAACCCATGGCCGAAGAGTTGGCAATCGCCGAGAGTGTTCAAGTAGCCGTCCGTTCCTCCACGGCATACCTTGCCACGACGGAGCCCGTCCAAGCCTAGATCGCGGCCGCCCACGCCCAGCTCATGGCGGCCTTTTCCAAAGAGATGGCGGACGCGGATGGCGAGATGCTTGTAGAGTATGGTGCGATGGATGCCATGGAGCCCCTTCCCTAGGAGATCGTCGGGCGTGAGCTGGACATGGAGGAGGCGATGGAGATCGACGAGCACCAGCCGGAGCAGTACTCTTTGTTTTGTTTAATTAACATCGCCAGTCTTTAATTTGTTAGAGTAATATTTAGGTCAGCTAGCTCTGTTTAATTGCCGAACTTGCTTGATTAAGAAGTGTGGGTGTGTTGTAGTCTCCTTTGTGTACCCAAATTATGCAATGACGTGGATGACCACTGTAACTAGGGAAATTCGGACCAAAATTTGCACGTTCAAACTCATCACACACGGGTAAGCTATATGAATTGTTTGTGATGTTCATATATCGTAAACAGTGCTGAATAAGGGACCGTGTCTGATGACACTTTGCGCGCCAGTTTTTTCGCTGCACCGATCAGAAATTTTCGGCTTCCGCGGAAATATCTACCTCCCCGCCCCTCCCCCTTACCAAAAGCCACATTTCCCCTGTTTCCGCCTTCCTTTCCAAGTTGAAACCTTCACTCCTTGCTTGCAGCGCTGCCTCCTCACCGGCGACCCTCCTTCATGCTGCTCGGCCTCGTCGATCCAGGCAGGTAATCCACACCCGACCCCCATCATCCTCCTCCTCCTTCCACATCCCACATGACCCGACCGCCGGCACGACACCTTCCACCCAAATCATGGACCCCTCCCCCAAATAAGCACCACTGTAAGCCATGGTGCACGCAGTATAGACAGGAGCTCAAGGAGCATTTGGCAACGGAGAAGCAAATCGCGGCCGCACACGCGGATGAGGTTGTGATGGCTGCCATTCGTGCCAACCCCCAGATCTTGGAGGAGCACCTCATCGTCGAGGCCACCGTCGACGCCTCGCGTGCCAATGCCGCGACACGGTTGGCTGCTTTAAATGACAGTTCGTGGCGTTTTCTCGAGGCCACCATCGGTGCCTTCGACGAAGACTACGAGGTGTTTTGTCAGCGTGCCCGTGCTTACCTCAAATCAAGAGCCAGCAGGTTGGTGCCCAAAGCGGCTCAGGCAACTCACCACTACGATGAGGGCACCCATGATGTGGAGGCCTCGCCCTCTTCCTTCTCCAAGGAGCCAATGATCATCGATATCTCCGACGATGAGGACTGGCTTGTCTTATTAGCTCACTGTAAGGACCTATGTTCAGTTTGCTAGCTATGCCGGTTAAGCATGCTAGGTTTACCCGTTGCATGTGCTGCTCCTGCCTTTCGTGTTCATTTAACTGTTTAGTTCAATTCTGCAAATGTGATGTTCAATTATTCAGGGTGCAATTTTGTATTGTCTTCCATGTGAGAAATAAATTGAATTTATCTTTACAAAATACATGAGAAACAAATACAATTGCTATATTTCCAAGTTGTCAAGCATGCTTGGTTTGGTTAACTGTTTGATCTTCTAGTATGTTATATATTATGCAATGTGGTGCTCAATTAACGTTTGGTTCATTTATTGTGGTGTTTAGTTAACTGTTTGGTTCAATTCTGCAATGCGATATTCAATTGTTGTGGGTGCATTTTGTTATTGTATACCATGTGAGAAATAAATCGAATTTGTCTGTACTAAATACATGAGAAACAAATACAATTGCTATATTTCCAAGTTGTTAAGCATGCTTGGTTTGGTTAACTGTCTGATCTTCTATTAGGAGTATGTTATATTGTGCAATGTGGTGCTCAGTTAATGTTTGGTTCATTTGTTGTGGTGTTTAGTTAACTGCTTGGTTCAATTCTGCAATGCGATGTCCAAATGTCATGGGTAGAATTTTGTATTGTTGTGCATGTGAGGAATAAATCGAATTTGGCTGCACTTAATACATGAGAAACATATACAATTGCTATATTTCCTAGTTCTTAATCATGCTTGGTTTGGATAAATGGGTTTTCCATGTGGCTCGAATTAATCTGATGAATCTGTAATGTGCTTATTTTTCATCAACATATTTTACTGATAGCATGCGAACCCTCACTTAACCTGATCACTAACTACCTTATATGTGTTGCAGGGAAACAATGGGAAGAACTGAGGTTTACAATCGAGGTTTGCACATGCATGGTCCTTTGTCTAATAGCACACTATTGTGCAATTGCAGGAACCATTCTAATATTTAGGTTTTTAACAATTTGGTCTTGCATATGTAGGTCCTGCTATCAGAGGTTTTGACCCACTTTTTGACCCTTTTTGCATATGGGGAAATGAGTTCTCCATGAATATCAGTCAAGTTAAGAAAGTCAGAAAGATTGTTAGGATAATGAAATTAGCGACAAAAAATAACAAGATCTTTGTCTGCACAATGAAGAAGACATCAGTTCACTACAGGATGGTACTAACTATTATACCTTGGCTTTTTTATTCCTTTGCCCCATTTCCAATCTAGAGAAGATATTTATACACATCCTTGTTTTCAAGCCTTTCCAAAGCAGTTCACTGATGATTACCTCTCAAACCACCTGTATGGTCAGGAGGTGAGGAAGGTATTCATACAACACCCACAGTTCAATATTGAAGTGTTCCTTAAGAGACGAAGGATCGACAGTCAATCATCCACAGGCACTGGCCTAAAGTTGCAAAAGACCTTCAACATCAATGAAGGCTCAATATTCGACTTCTGCTTCAGCAGTTTTCCAGATGAGATTCATCTATCTATGTACCATCTATGATGCTAATTTCGAAAGGTTATAGATGTTGCATGTGAAACTTGGTGATGGTGCAGTTGTGTAATGGGGTAGCTGAGTGCTGAAGCTATATGATGTTGTACTCTGATGTATTTCAATTATGAAATCCTGCTTCCTTAATACAAAAATGAAATATATTGTGTGCTTAATATGAAATGTCAATTAGATTAATAAATAGATTATTAATAATAGGACAATTAGCCTGCTAATGGACAATTAGCCTGCTAATTGGGTTTTTCTATTGCAAATGGTTATTGAGAAAACACCATGGGCGATGACCTCAGGCAATGCACACAGTTTCTAGGAATAAACCGTGTTGGATCAATGAACAATCACACACGACTTCCTCTTGAAAATTGTGTGTGTTAGGCCACCTTGCGCAAACGTTTACCACATAAAAAGTGTGTGTGATGGACAGCCTATGCCACACAGTTTCTTCTACACACCATGTGTGATGCATTCAATAATGCAAATGATAAAATTGTTAATATCGTCTGCAATGGCAATGCTATCACAAACAATTTAATGGGGAAATTTGTGTGAGATGTACCTGCGAACGGAAAAGTTTTCCTTGGAGTGACTATGTGGGATGTATATACGAACAGAAACGTACTTCTTGGATTAACTGTGTGGGATGTACATACTAATGGAAACGTATTCCTTGGATTGACAGTGTGGAATGTACATACGAATGAAAACGTTTAGCGAGGACTGACTGTGTGGGATGTACTTATGACTGGAAATGATTTGGCATGTATAATTCTATTTTTTAGCACAATTATACGTATAATCATATTTGATCGCTCGCCCGTTGCACACGACCTCATTTTGTCGAGCGTGTATTAATGGAGGGCCTATCCCTGACAGTTTCTGGGTCATGTGGGAAGGACCCCTGTCGGTGTCAAAACTGGTAGACCTCGGGGTAGGGGGTCCCGAGCTATGGATCTAGGATCGATGGGAACAAGGGACGACGAACACAGTGTTTACCCAGGTTCGGGCCCTCTCGAAGAGGTAATACCCTACGTCATGCTTGATTATATTGGATGTATGATGTGGTTTACAGAGTAGATCTACCTCAAGATGAGCATGAGCTAAACCCTAAGGAGATGAGGTGATGAACGTAGCTCTAGCCCTAAGACTAAAAACCCTCGGTTTATATAGACACCGGTAAGGTTAGGGTTACCAAAGATAGATTACAATAAGGTATTAAAGAGATCCATCGCCTTCTTGACTTGGAGGGCACACCATGGCTTCATATGTCTCCTGTTACTATACGGCTCCACCAGTCCAGCCCAAGTCCAATGGGCCGTTGCCCCGAGGACCCCTTAGTCCATGACTCCCTCAGTAGCCCCCGAACTTGCCTCCAACGCCGGGGATTGTCCTCTCAAATCTTCACATCATCGGCTTGCGAGACGAGTTCTTTTACTCCTTCATTCTATTTGAAGCTGTATAAATTTCACCGAACACTATCCGGAACCTGCTCTAATATACTCGGGTCCGGACAGTTTCAAGATTCTGGGATCCGAAGATATCTCGAGATTGAGGTGGGACCATCAGAGTTTAATGTCGTTCCTCGGGGCAAGGGCTTCGCACACCTTTCTAGAGGGTGTGCGGCCCAACGCCGTCCTTCCATGCACCCGTCCTTTCGACTTCATGATAAGACGCTTATTTATAGATCCAAAAGGTCCTGAGAACAGTTACCTCCCCCCTTCGCCAAGAACGACACCGAAGAAATTCTCCAACGCCATGGCCGACCTCCCAGGTTCATCCTCGCGCCCTCACGGCCCGCTCCCAGGCGATCGGTCAAGCTGTTCAATCTCGCACCTCCAATTGAGTCATTTGCAGACGCAGTGCTTCCTCCCTCCGGCTGATTTGGTTCCAGTTCACGCCGGTCTCATCTCCATCGATGGCTGCGCCCTTGCCGAGAACTCCCCCGTCCCAAGCAAGGAGGAGAGGGTATGTCTCGTGCCCTTCCTTTTAAAAGGTTTGGGTTTTCCTATTCATCCCTTTCTATGGGGCCTGTTGGAGTTCTACGGGATCCAGCTCCACAACCTCACCCCGGGGTCCATATTGCACATTTCTGGCTTTGTAGCCTTGTGCGAGATATTTCTGAGCTGCGAGCCCCACTTTGACTTGTGGAGGAAGTATTTCTGTCTTGTCCCTTGCCTCCGGGAGGGATCCATATTTGAGGTAGGCGCCGCTGTAGTATGGCGAATAGCCGGGATAGGGTACCCAGTCAGAACCCCACAGAAAGATCCCGAAGGATGGACTTCAGAATGGTTTTACATTGAAGACGTTCCACTCACTGATCCAATTGGGTAAGGGTTACCCGAATACTCAAACGACCCGCCTATAAAGTGGTTCAACTGGTGGCCCAGAGGCCCTTCCCAATAGGACAATGAAGAGGTGCGTGCGCTGGCGGCCAAGATCAGGCTGCTTACCAGCAGTAAGCTGACCATGGTTGAAGTAATGGCCATCGCTATTACCTGATGCGTGCAACCCCTGCAGCAGTGGGGTCATCCTTTATGGTGCTATAACGGGACCAACAACGTAACCCATTACCAACGACAAGGGCCAGACAACAAGGCGGCTCTGGCCAAAATATTGGTTGATCTCTTCAAGGGAGAGGAGGCAGAGATCGCTCGCAATAGTATTCAGGAGGGCTGCTCCGGATACAATCCGGCCGACTTGGTAAGCCACGATCCACTGTCATGAGCTCACGGATTACACCCAAACTCTATTTGGTTGTATTTAAACAGGGATGGAGGCGTCAGGTTGCGTCCATTAATTGCCCTCCTCCTCAACCGGAGAATCATTCCCGTGATGACGATCCGGGGGATCATGACGCCCCAGAGACGTCGATCTATTTTGAAGACGGGGTTTTCTAACAGGAGAGCCTTGACGGCGTCTAAGTTGCTGTGACAGCCGATCACCCCGGGGCTCTTCCATCTTCCACAGTAAGTGAAAAGAAGACCCTTACCCGAACAGGGCGCTCATCTCGCGCTATTCCCCATGTGCTGACTTCTGCTCCCAAGGGTCACCGCACTACGCATAAGACCGTTTTGGGAGGAGTGTGGACCGCACCAACTTCGGCCCCTAACGGGAGATCAAAGTGGAAAGCCTCCGCCGAAGCATAAGCACCTGCCCCCTCGGCCCAACGGTAACATATTTCAGAATTGCAGCGAGGGTTGATTTTAGCACTCTTTTACTGAATTTTGCTCAACTTTTTGCAGAAGGCGTATGCCTCTGCACCAATCCAAATATTCCCTGGGTGCGCCGAATCACAGCTCCGGTCCCAATTCTTCAGCACAAGCCAGAGCCTCCCCCGAACACACGGCGGCCGGCGCGCCTCCGGCGAATTCCGTCGATGTTTCAGTCACCAACTCCGAAGTCGAGAGCGTAATGAATCATCACCATCGGAGGGAGATGTTACGTCATACTGCCTTTGCCGAACAGGAATTTAGTGCTTTTAATTCGGTGGATGCGTACCTTGGAGCGGCCCGGACAGGTCTTGAAGGGATCGCCGGTCTATTTGCCGCCAAGGTGTAGGTATATAGCTTGAAAGCAGATCATGTTCCCTAATTAACCACCTAGCCCCAAGCCTTAATTTGGGCGGGACAGCCGAGTTAAGGGTGTCTACTGATATTATTTTTCTAGGCCGCGAGAGAGCAGAACAAAAAGTTGTCCGAGGACCTTAAATTGAGTCGGACACAGTTGGTCGAAACCAAGGCCGGACTAGATGCGGCTTGAAAAGCCAGCAACGAGTTGTCCGGTAAGCAGAAAAGACATGTTGCGCAGGTATACGCTATATTTTATGCATTAACACCGTATTCTCCGTATAGCCACAGGAGCTGCAAGCGAGCTGTAGAGGGAGCTAGAGGCTGGCAAACGAGTGCTGACGCGAAGTCAGGAGGAGAAAAATGAGCTCAAGGAAGAGAACCGGCGAAAAACTGAGGAAATTGAAAGCTTAAGAACCCAGCTGGCGCAAGCCTTGGAGGAGAACCAGAAGTTAAAAGGTGGCATGTTTGGTAAGTACTGCTCTAACTAGTATGGTGGTCCAGTGTCATTTGGCGTTGTAATGACGATATGCAACACCTGCTTGATAGGTCTCCTGACTGGGTGGCCCGAGGAAGAAGTCAGCTCCTATGACGGGAATCTTTTAAAGGAGCTGTCGAAGACATATGAAAGGGCCCGGAAAGCCATGAAGAGCATGACGAAGGCATTATGGCCGTAAGATGTGCCGCCAGAGGGTATGGCTGAACTAGCCAGTCGCTTTAAAGGGGCTCGGCGAAGGATTGAATTATGGAAGATCTCGGCATGTCGAGAAGGAGCACGGGAGGCGTGGGCTATGGTAAAGACCGGTTTCACCAAGCTAGACCAAGTGCATATGGCCCGGGTTGGTCCCGTGGGCCCTGACGGCCGAGAGATACCACTGAGCTTGGTATACGATGAGGTGATGCCAGCCACTCGCTATTCTCAAAAGTATTGTGCTTTAGAACAATTGATAGACAATGTCAAGAATGAGTAATCTGGTCAATTCTATGTATCTATGTACTTTACATTGACCGTGCTCAATCCGCGTTCTTATTGTTATTTTTTTGAAAGAACGTTGTCTTAACCGGCCATCGGCTTCTGCCTCCCCGATCAGAGATCGGGGAGTGTTCCATACTGTGTGCCATGGGAAACAAGGCAACAATTCGGGAACCAGGCAATCCGACCTCTGGTTTAAACAGACGAAACATATGTGGAGAGCTATGTTATATTACTGCTTAACGTAAGAAACATCTTCTGATTAAAATAGTTCCTCCAAGGGTTCCTTTCATCGGGTAAAATTATAGTCCGGATACGTATGATCAACGGACACCAATGGCTTTGAAAAAGAACCCTGGTAGTAAGCTCGAGGCTATATTCACTTCCCTTTGGCCGACTTGTTGTATTCTGTAAGAATGCTAGCTTTCGGCTTCACCCGTCTGAGGTACGGTCCCGGATGACCCGGTCGTAACAATCGCAGAGGTGCTCCCTTTATGCCCTAGCCGAACAATTGGGAATGTAGGGGTAAGCACAGGAGCCAGGCAACCCAGCTTGGCAAAGATCTTAAGTCAAACAAGTGCATATGTTGGCTTAACATGTGTGAGAAGGACGCGATCCGTACGAATGTGATTTATACATTTATGCGGCTCTTCTAATGGAGCCCCCATGCACAGCTGGGTGTTACATTCAATGATGTATATAAAACGAGCTTAGTATGGTTCAGTTTAGCCGAACTAGCAGCATGTCGAAAAGAGAGAAAAAGGGAAATTAAAAGAAAGGAAAGGTGGAGATGGATGTCGAGCTCAGGCGTAGAAATGCCGCAGTCTTGCTGCGTTCCACTGATTCGGCTCCAAGCCATCATCGGACGGGCGGCGAAGATGATATGCTCCTCCTATGAGTACTTCATCGATGATGTATGGTCCTTCCCATTTAGGTGATAGTTTATTCTTCTGTTTTTCGGGGAGTCGGAGGACAAGGTCTCCCACATTATATGTCTTTGCCCGGACTTCACGGTTGTGGTAACGTCGTGCTTGCTGCTGATAGAACGCGGACCGAGCTCGAGCTATCTCCCGCTCTTCTTCCAGAGCATCCAGATCATCCTGCCGATCGAGCTCGGCTTCCTTTTCTTCATACATGCGCAATCTAGGCGCGTCATGGATAAGGTCGCATGGGAGAACTGGTTCCTCACCGTATACCATAAAAAATGGTGTGTATCCGGTTGATCGATTAGTAGTAGTGCGCAGTCCCCATAGTACGGAGTCGAGTTCCTCGACCGAATGGCGGTCTGATTGTTCAAGGGATCAAACTAGGCGAGGCTTAATGCCGCTCATAATGAGTCCGTTGGCTCGTTCGACCTGCTCGTTGGTCTGTGGGTGGTACACCGAGGCAAAATCGAGCTTAATGCCCATTTTACCGCATCAGTCTTTAGCTTCCTGGGTGGTGAAGTTGGTACCATTATCGGTAATTATGATGTGGGGGACACCATAACGGTGTACGACATCGGATAAGAAGTTGACGACTGGTCAGGATTCTACCGAAGTGACGGGTCTTGCCTCGATCCACTTGGTGAATTTGTCAACCATGACCAATAGGTACTTCTTTTTGTTTGTCCCCCCTTTGAGTGGCCCAACCATGTCGAGACCCCAGACTGCAAAAGGCCATGTGATCGGTATCGTCCGAAGAGCTGTGGGGGCATGTGGCTTTGATTTGCGAATAGCTGGCATCCGACGCAATGTTGGACTAATGTCCGGGCATCTTCACGGGCGGTAGGACAAAAAAAACCTGCTTGGAAAGCTTTGCTGACCAGAGCCCGAGCTGCCACATGATGTCCGCCCATGCCTGCGTGTATCTCTGCCAAGAGCTGTTGCCCCTCTTCTTCGGAGATGCACCTTTGTAAAACTCCTGTGGTACTCTTCTTATAGAGTTCACCCTCATGGACCTTGTATGCTTTAGAGCGGCGAACTATGCATCGTGCTTCGGTTTGATCCTCTGGAAGCTGATGTTGTGTGAGGTAGGCTAGCAGGGGTTCTGTCCAGGGTGGGATTATGGCCATTACCTCATGTGCGGAAGGTATTTCCTCGAGTGCAGAGCCGCTGATGACGTTATCGTCTTGTTCATTTTCAGGCGAGGCATTGTGAGCAGGCTCGTTGGATAGTGCACCGGTGACATCGTCCTGCCACACCACGGAGGGCTTAAAGAGCCGCTCGAGGAAGGTGTTTTTGGGAACTGGGTCGGGCTTGGCACCCATGCGGGTGAGGACGTCGGCTGCTTGATTGTTGTCTCAAGCGACATGGTGAAATTCTAGGCCCTCAAATCGAGCTGATATCCAGAGGACCATGTTTCTATATGGCGGCATCTTGGGGTCTTTGGCGTCGAATTTGCTGTTGACTTGAGAGATCACCAAGTTTGAATCTCCCCTTACCTCGAGGTGCTGCACGCCCATTGATGTGGCCATACGAAGACCATGTAGTAGTGCTTCCTACTCAGCTGCGTTGTTGGAGTCCGTGTACATTATTTGGAGGACATACCGAATAGTGTCGCCTGTGGGGGAGATTAGGATGACCCCAGCCCCCAGTCCGGCTAACATCTTTGAGCCGTAAGTACATTGTCCAGTGCGAGTATGTAGAATACTCCTGGGGTAGTTCGGCCTCGGTCCATTCGGCTATGAAATCGGCCAGCACCTGAGATTTAATGGCTCGGCATGGCTTATATGTTATCTCGAAGGGGAGAAGCTCGATGGCCCATTTGGCGATGCGGCCTGTGGCATCCCTGTTATTGATTATATCATTCAAGGGGACCTCTGATGCCACTGTGACCGAACATTCTTGAAAGTAATGACGTAGCTTTCGAGATGCCCTGAAGACCGTGTAGGCTATCTTTTGATAGTGCGGGTATCATGATTTGCATGGCATAAGCACCTCAGACACGTAGTAGACCGGCTTCTGGACTTGGAACTTGTGGCCCTCGGATTCCCGCTCCACGACGAGCACCACGCTGACCACCTGATTGGTGGCTGAAATGTATAGTAGTATGGGTTTGCCGACGCCGGGTGCGGCCAGGATAGGGTTGCCGGCGAGGAGTGTTTAAATCTCCTCGAGTGCCATGGTTGCTTCATCTGCCCACTGGAAGTTCTTGGTCTTTTTGAGCAGTTTGTAGAGTGGCAATGTCTTTTCTCCGAGGCGAGATATGAAGCGGCTCAAGGCGACCATGCATCCCGCTAGCTTCTGGACATGCTTAAGCTCTATTGGTATTGCAAGCTGAGACATCGCTCTAATTTTGGCCGGATTGACTTTGATTCCTCTATGGGAAACTATGAATCCGAGTAGCTTTCCGGCAGGGACCCTGAAGACGCATTTCTCCGGGTTGAGCCATATGTCGTAGACCCACTGGTTGTCGAAGGTTTGGCGTAGCTCGTCTATCAGTTGGTCGATGTGTTTGGTTTTGACAACCACGTTGTCCACGTAAGCCTCAACTGTTCTGCCAATTTGGTTTTCGAGGCATGTTTGAATCATGCGCTGGTATGTGGCTCCCGCGTTTTTTAGTCTGAACGACATGGTGTTGAAGCAGAAGGGCCTGTAAAGGGTGATGAATGTGGTTGCTGCCTGATCGGACTCCTTCATCTTGATCTGATGGTATCCGGAGTATGCGTCAAGGAAGCATAACGAGTCGTGCTCGGCGGTGACGTCGATGATCTGGTCTATCCTTGGCAGGAGAATGGGTCCTTAGGGCAGGCCTTGTTGAAGGTCTTTAAAGTCGACACAGAGCCGCCAGGACTTATCCTTCTTGGGTACCATAACCAGATTTGCTAACCACTCGGGGTGCTTGATCTCGCGGATGAATTCGGCCTCTAGCAGTTTTGCAAGCACTTCTCCCATGGCCTGCCATTTGGGTTTGGAAAATCGGTGCAGGGTTTGCTTCACTGGCTTGAAGCCTTTTAAAATGTTGAGGTTGTGCTCTGCTAGCCTTCGTGGGATTCCTGGCATATCTGATGGGTGCCAGGCGAATATTTCCCAGTTTTCACGCAGGAATGCCCTTAGCGCCTCGTCCACTGCGGGGTCCAGCTGTCCTCCTATGGATGCTGTTTTGTTGGATCTGTTGGGTGCACTTGAAATTTTACTATTTCGTCTGCTGGCTTGAATGATGTGGGTTTTTGTCTTTTGCTGAGAACCACATCATCCCTGTCAACTGTAGTGCATAGCGCTGTCAACTCTTCGGCCGCGAGGGCTTCGGATAGTGCCTCTAGGGCGAGGGATGCCGTCTTGTTTTCGGCTCACAAGGCTTTGCTCGGGTCTCTTTTAAGAGAGATCACCCCATTGAGCCCTGGCATCTTGAGTTTCATATACCCGTAATGTGGTATGACCTGAAATCTTGAGAATGCCTCACGTCCTAGAAGGGCTTGGTATCTGCTACGGAAGGGCACAATGTGAAATAGTAAGGGTTCGGATCTGTAGTTATCGGGTGTGCCGAACACGACGTCCAGGGTTACGCGTCCCGAGGAGTGTGCCTCCCTACCGGGTATTATACCTCGAAATGTGGTATGACTGCGTTTGATGCGAGACCTATTGAACTGCATCTTGTCTAGAGTATCCTCATAAATGAGGTTGAGGCCACTGCCTCCGTCCATCAGCACTTTAGTCAGCCAGAAACCATCGACAATGGGGTCGAGGACCAGTGTAGCCGGTGTGTGGTTGTTACGGGGGCTTGGCTCGTCCTTCTCGTTGAAGGTGATAGGCGTGGCTGCCCATGGTTGTGCGGTCATCACTTGATATATTTGATTGAGCTCTCGGAGAGACTTTTTCCTTTTATTGTTTGAGGTGAACGTCTCGTATACCGTAAGGACATTATGGTCCTGTGGTTAAGCCGAGGACTGTTTATCTGGGGGTGTATGGCCCAAGATTGGCTCGCCATATTTGGCCACTTGTCTTACCACCCAACAAACTCGAAGTCTGTGGGTTGGGTTTACATCTAGCAAGACCGAGTGTATTGGGCATGGTTTATCCAGCAACTCGTCTAACACCGATCTGGGCCTAGTTTTTTTCATTAGGCTCGCGCTCCGGTAACCGATTTGTGTAAGCTCGTTTAAAGCAAGGCTTTTCGTGATGCGTGGCGGGCTGTGGCCCCATGTTCATCTGTTGCGCCCTCCACGTGTTCTCCATGGCGCAATATTTGCGTACCATGTCTGATAGTTCAGTGAAGCTTTGAATTCGGCGACGCGTGAGGGCGTTTAAGAGGTCCTCGTCCTTGTAGTTAAACTGGAAGGCTTTAATTATTTCTTTGTCACAGCAAGGTGCCATCCTGTTCTTTACCAGGAGAAATCTAGCCCCATAATGGTGGACTGTCTCATTTGGCAGCTGTTTGACATACATGAGGTCCCATATGTCTGGATTTCCCGAATTCGGAGAGTATTCCGTGTGGTGGGTGGGTGGGAGAATTTCGAGAATTCCCTCCTGCTGCGGACCCGGACTATCCTTGACGGGTTGTTGAGTCATGTCTGGTTCTGGTCGTGCAGGGCTCGAATCCGGACTAGTGTCCAGCTGGATCGGCTCGAGGCCGGATCTAGCATTGGGGCTTGAGTCCGGACGTACATCTGAGCTGGTGTTTGACTCCGAGCTAGAGATTCGAGTGTACACCGTTCTTAGCTTGCAGGGCTGTAGCCCCTCCTAGGCCTCTTCGACCGTGGCGACGAGGTGCGTGACCGGAGGGGTGTTGATTTCTCGGTCGTCGGGTTTAAGCCCGATCCGATCATAGGTCGTGGGCCTGATAACAGAGCTTCCCATTGCACAGAAAAGACTCGCCAAGTGGTCTGCCGGCTGGCCACGTGGGGGTGCCGGACACTCCGGCGATTTGGCAGGAGATCTTGTGGGCGGTCTGTCGGAGTCGAGCTTCAAGGCCGGACTCTGAGAGATACCAGATTTTTGTGAGTCTACTGGTCCTGGGGTCGATGTCCCTGAACCAAAGAGCCCTTCAACGGGGGTGGAGCCTTCGATTTGGTTGAGGCGACTAGTGGGATCGGAGCGCACTAACATGCCGCCGAAGACGAAGAGATGACTGGGGGCGGGGAAGCTATCGGCGCGGGTGTGGTCTCCAACGACCGGTTGAGCCATCGATTCTTCTGGCGATCCAACAGCGGAACTCTCAATGAAAGCACCAATGTCGGTGTCATAACCGGAAGACCTCGGGGTAGGGGGTCTCGAGCTGTGGATCTAGGATCGATGGGAACAAGGGACGACGAACACAGTGTTTACCCAGGTTTGGTCCCTCTCGAAGAGGTAATACCCTACGTCCTGCTTGATTATATTGGATGTATGATGTGGTTTACAGAGTAGATCTACCTCGAGATCAGCATGAGCTAAACCCTAAGGAGATGAGGTGATGAACGTAGCACTAGCCCTAAGACTAAAAACCCTCGGTTTATATAGACACCGGAAGGGTTAGGGTTACCGAAGATAGATTACAATAAGGGATTAAAGAGATCAGGAGCCTTCTTGACTTGGAGGGCACACCACGGCTTCATAGGTCTCCTGTTACTATACGGCTCCACCAGTCCGGCCCAAGTCCAATGGGCAGTTGCCCCGAGGACCCCTTAGTCCATGACTCCCTCAACCCCCCTATCGCACACATTCACTTGGCGACGGTTCAAAATGCCGCCGCAGAAAGGGGTTAAAAACCGTTTGTATAGCACCTCACTATACCAGTGAATGTCTTCCATAGAGAGCCCATTGCCTAATTTAAATGAAGAATGCATTGCCTAAATTTAAATGAAGAACCATTATTTATCAAAATTTGATGGTCCAAGTGGTTGGTTATTATCATATAGCAGCACCACCTGAAAGCATCATATAGCAGCTACAGCAGCTCATAGCAACTCATCATACAGCAGCAGCAGCAGCTAGCAATTCATCATATACCAGCAGCAGCTCATAGAAATTCATCATATAGCAGCAGCAGGAGCAACTCATAGCAATTCATCATATAGAAGCAGTAGGAGCAGCTCATAGCAACTCATCATATAGCAGGAGCAGCTCATAGCAATTCATCATATAGAAGCAGTAGGAGCAGCTCATAGCAACTCATCATATAGCAGCAGCAGCTCATAGCAATTCATCATATAGCAGCAGCAGGAGTAGCTCATAACAATGCATCATATAGCAGCAGCAGCTCATAGCAATTCATCGTATAGCGGATCAGAATGAAAATTTGGTAAAAAGTCAGAGGAGATCCTCACCTTGTTGGACGAGCACATCCTTTAACAGTACCTCAAGGCCACGGCCTGGGAGGAGGGGAGGGGGAACAAGGTGCCTTCTGTTGGAGTGGGGCATCGACCGTAGTTGTGCGGCAACCGCTGGAGTAGTGCGTTGGACGGACCATAGCAGAGCAGCTCCTGGAGACCATGAGAGTGAGGGGCGGCGCCAGAGGGAGGAGCAGCCGGGGAGATTGGGCCCTACCCGCCGTCCATGTAGCCTAGCTGGACAGAGCATCGTCGAGGAGCAGGCCAGATGGGGCCTATGGCGGAGGCTTGCTGGAGGAACCCTAGCGCTGCAGGCAGGGGATCGAGGTAGAGGGAAAGGGGAGAGGAGATGCAAGCGGGCAGGGCAATGAACGCTTGCGTGTTTGTTTTTACATGAGGGACAGGTGTGACGCGGGCGCGAGCAGTGGCATTTTGAGTGTAATATAGGCAGACAACAGAGTCATTTCGCTATTCCCCTTCCCTTCAACTTTTAGTGAGCTTCTACGCGAAGTACCCCCCCCCCCCCAAGCGAAATTAGTTAAGCCCAAGCCCATAACTCAAAAATGCGTTCTTTACATCTTTTATGGCTTATTTTGACAATAAGCTCTGAAAAGGCGGAATAGAACTGGCCCTTAACCTGCAATTCAATTGTGCGTGCAATGATGAATCACTCCTGCCTGCTACAGTGTACATTTAGGCATCATACATGTGCATTTCATTATAGAATCTGAAATATGCAATGTTTATGTTAGTTCATATGTTGCACATGATGTTTAAATGCCCCCTAAATCTGGTCAATCAAGTGATGGTCTTTAAGCCTCCTTCTATGCTTCTTTTCTTGATATGTAATTCAGTGTTGTGCAAGATTTGCTCATACATCTGTTCAATTGGTTGTTTGTATCAGCCAGCCATACTAGGACTGTTTGCTTTGATTACCTGCTGTTCTTGACCTAACAGAGCTTGTCAATGATTTAAACACTAAGGGCTGCTGTAGTGGGGGCTTGTATAACTCATAGGTGACATAAAGGTTTGGCTGTACACTAAACTAGGCTCTCCAAGAGTACCTGGAGGTCTAGTTCGAAGGTATGCCTAGTTTTTACACAGAGTACACATAGTAAATGCTTATTTCATTGTGTGCAAGAGATGTGGCATGTTTCACTATGTGGTGTTGTTTTGTTATGAACTCATCCTATGGTGTTGTTCACAGACTGTAAAGTATGCATATTTATCTTCCAAGGAGACTAGTAACTAGTTTGTGTCACCTTGCAAAGGGGGTGCAATGAAGATAAGATTGAGGATTTTCAAGTACAAGATGTTAGGAAGGAGCCTTGCGAGAGAAGGAGGAGCAGCGCTGAGCCTGTTCAACCAGTTATGGTAAGTCACTGTATTACAATTACCAGGACATCCTATTTGTCTGACATTGTGCTTGCGTAGGGTTCTTCACCTGTAACCTAGTCATTGGGCCATTGATTAAAACTCCGTCCGCTCACTACTATATGATGTTCTAACTTTTTTGTATATGAGATGTATGTAAACACATTTTAATGTGTCTGCTCACTCATTACGGATGTAGTCTACTTTTAAATATCTAAAACATCTTATAGTAGTGAACAGTGTGAAACTGCTTCCTGCTATGGTAGAGTTGTCGATGTCATAAATGTCATAACCAAATGCATATTCACATCATTAGCCTCCCTATCATTACTAGGATCTTGATTACATACTAGTCGAGATACTTCATAGGGGGCAAACAATATTACATTACTTGTTCCTTTATATAGTAAATGTAGTTAGGCCATGGATGTTATTGAGGTGTGCATGTATACAGGCTGCCAACTCAACAGTTCAATTGCTTGTTTGTTTCAGGCATAGTTAAATTGCACTTTTGAATTGCTTTATTTGTCCCTGGTTAATGAGATGCCCAAACAATGATGCCTGATGTAGGGTACTTGTATAACTATTAGTTGACATAATTAAAGGTCTTACCATTTAATTACTCTGGAGAAGTGTGCCTGAAGCTTTGATGTCTATTAACCAACTATTATTGCATGGGGCTCACAATCTAGTTTTTACGAGGCTAATTATTGCATAGTTTTGCTTGCTATAGTAGGTTTGTATGAATCCTCTGCTGTTCATTATGCTCCCTAAGACTTTAATTGAGCTACAGAATGGCCAACTGCTTGCTTACTTATACGCAAGACATATATATATAGAGAGAGAGAGAGGGAGATAGAGAGAGTAGCACTATTCTAATCCCAGGATTAGAATAACTATTTGGATCACGGCGCGCCTATATAGGAGCCGATGGATGTTTCCAAGATCCAGAAAAAAGGAAAACAGAGCGACACACCAGCCCGCTCCGATCCCCTTTCGCCGTCGTCCTCCCCCGCAACCCCGCCGCCACCCTCCTGCCGTGGCTCGCATCCAACGCTGCCGACATCCTCCCACGGACCCTCCCGTCCGGCGATGCGGGACGCAAGGGAGGTCAGAGCCACCATCCCCAAGCGCGGTCGCTGGAGTTCGATTCATGTCGCCGCTGACCCCGTGCGCTCCCGCAACCCACCTCCGAGCCCCACCCCGACCACAACCTTCCTGCGCCCGGCGCCCGGCGCTACTGCCGCGCGCCCCGCGCTCCCTTTTATTTGGCCAGGGTCGCTGCTTCCTTCATCTGCGCCATGTCGGAGTGCATACGCCGACCAGCCGCCATCAAGCTCAACAAGTGAGGGTCGCCAGCAAAAAAGAGGAGCCACCTGCCATCACCGTCCTCGCACAGCTCCGGCCAACAGCACGCACCCGCTGTCGACCTTCTCGCGGCAGTCACCTTGACCTTCTAGAGGTAGCATCTCGCTGGCGACAACTACCCAGCAGCACATCCCGCATGAGGTCAGCACGCTGCCCACCACTAGTGGAGCGCCACTCGTGCCACCGACCTACTCTCCTCCGTCGATGTCGGTCGCACCAGGCACCTGCTCGCCCTATGTTGGCTGCCCTACGAATGGCCGTTTCTCGCAAGGGTCCATGCGCTGGCCTGGCCATGGCCTGCGGGGGCACCTGAACCTAAACTTTAGTAGTGCCTCTCCGACACCGTCGTTGAGTGCCATTGCCGGCCAGCGAGTGAGCCACACCTGTGCTCCCAATTTCCCGGGCCGTCCCCATCACTCTGCTTTCCCTGTTGGGTGCTCAACTTTCCCCAAGCATGCTTCAGTTAAAGCAAAAAGCTATAGGAAAGTTTAGAGTCAGGATTAGTTTGACTTCAAGTTACCTCCTTGGTTTAATTAGTCAATAGGAGTTATTTTG
The DNA here is from genome assembly GCA_011799875.1 of Thinopyrum elongatum. Classification (NCBI taxonomy): domain Eukaryota; kingdom Viridiplantae; phylum Streptophyta; class Magnoliopsida; order Poales; family Poaceae; genus Thinopyrum; species Thinopyrum elongatum. The sequence continues at coordinate 511,852,572 of CM022298.1, forward strand.
GTCATGGGGATACATCTAATGTTGCTTTAATTCTTTCTCAGTCAGGGGAGGGGCTGCCATTGTTATGGCAGTGGAGAGGAGCAGTGAGGTGAGTGGGGAAAAAGATGCATGGCGATCTGCACCTCTGCTAATTCCAGTACAGTCTGCAGCTTTCCATGGTCTCATGTGTGTCTTCTCGTTACTTCTCCAACACAGTTTATTACTACAAGAACAACTGTGAACACAAGATGTTGTGAATGATGTAAGTACGCGCGAATAGCTACAGTTAACTATTTTTGTACATGCTATTACAGAATATATGTTTGTTAGTTGTCATTCTCTCAAAGTACCATTCTTCCGTATATATTCTCAAAAAGTTCAGCTATCGTGTGCCTGGTCTAAATCGTGCGTCCTTGCTTTCTCTCACTTTTGCTCCTGAATTAAAGGCAACATGCTGATTTTTGCACTAAATGAAGAATAGATCCGAAATGAGTGAAAAAGGTGTTCCATAATGAACAATTATATTATTTGTAAAGAAAATTTTTCTTCGAGAATGATGAGTTTTTGCTCCTACGCGAAGAACTTCATGTACGTGTTTCTTCAGTAACTTAATGCATAAAAATGCCAGCTAGATAAGTTCATCGAACAAAATTTTGGTAGTTCAAGGTCAAAAACCAAGGAAGTTCAAAATAAAGAAATCATAAAAAAAAATAGCCTCGAATTTCCTAGAATGTTTGGTGGATTCGCAAAAATGCAAGAGATAAAAATAAACACAGAAGATCAAAGTCAGAAAAACACGAAGTTCAAGTTTAAAAATCAAAGTTGTTCGATATCTATGGAAAATATTTATTTTTCCTGTTTCTAAAACATGAAAGACATAAGTTCAAAGTAAAAAAAATAGTGTAGTTTAATGTTTTTTTAGAAAAAGAATTTTGCGGCTACTAAAAAAGTACAAAATAAGAAGTTCACGTACTGCATGGTGTGTGTTTTCATATGAGAAAATAGAATAAAAAGTTAAAGTATAAAAATTACAGAAACGAGCCCGGAGAGAAACGCCTCCTTGACCGGGCGGTGGCCATGGCCAGCGAGCAGCCGGCCATACCATCCGACCCCAAGGACGTGGAGGCCCAGGGCTCCTTCCAGCCGGCCAAGGAGACCAAGAAGATCGCCTTGAACCCGGCGCACCCGGAGAGATTTGCTGTCGTGGGGTCTAACCTCGATAGCAAATAGGAAAGCGAGCTCGTCGATTTCCTCTGTGAGAATCGGGATATCTTCGCATGCTCCCCAAAGGACATGCCGGGTGTTCCGATGGATTTCGCCGAGCACAAGCTACATGTGAGATCGGATGCAAAACCGGTCAAGCAACCCCTCCGCCGCATAGGCAGAAGAGAAGAGAAGGATCGTTGGTGAAGAGATCGCCCGGCTTCTGGCAGCCGGCTTCATCATGGAAGTGTTCTACCCAGACTGGCTTGCCAACCCAGTCATCGTTTTGAAGAAGAACAACAAGTGGCGCATGTGTATCGACTACACTAGCCTCAACAAAGCCTGCCCCAAGGACCCTTTTGCCTTGCCCCGGATAGATCAAGTGATCGACTCCACGGCCGGCTGTGAGCTGCTGTCCTTCCAAGACGCCTACTTCGGCTACCACCAGATCAAGCTGAACCCGGCCGATCGGCTGAAGACCGCCTTCATCACACCATTCGGAGCCTTCTGCTACCTGACCATGATGTTCGGCTTGAGGAATGCCGGCGCCACCTTTCAGCGTTGCATGCAAAAGTGCCTCCTCAAGCAACTCGGCAGGAACGCCCACGTCTATGTGGATGACATTGTGGTGAAGACGGAAAAGCGCGGTACCCTTTTGGAGGATCTCAAGGAGACCTTCGACAACCTGCGCCGTTTTCAGATCAAGCTCAACCCGGAGAAGTGTGTCTTCGGAGTGCCAGCCGGCCAGCTCCTTGGTTTCCTTGTCTCCGAGCGCGGGATCGAGTGCAACCCCATGAAGATCAAGGCCATTGAGCAGATGAAGAAACCAACCCGACTGCGGGATGTCCAGAAGTTCACCGGGTGCTTGGCGTCTCTCAGCTGGTTCATCAGCCGGCTGGGCGAGAAGGCCCTCCCCTTGTACCGGCTGATCAAGAAGACCACCTGCTTTGAGTGGACCGACCAGGCGGACGAAGCTTCCCTGTAGCTCAAGCAGATGCTGTCCACGCCGCCTGTTCTGGCTGCTCCGACTGACAAAGAGCCCATGTTCCTCTACATCGCCGCTACCAGTCGGGTCGTCAACACCGTGATCGTTGTCGAGCGTCCAGAAGATGGCAAGGCCCAGCCGGTCCAGCGGCCGGTCTATTACCTGAGCGAGGTGTTGTCCGCCTCCAAGCAGAACTACACCCACTACCAGAAGATGTGCTACGGCGTGTATTCCACCGCCAAGAAGCTGAAGCAGTACTTCCAGGAGCACACCATCACGGTCATCTGCACCGCCCCTCTTGCCGAGATCGTGGGCAATAGAGATGCATTAGGTTGGGTGGCAAAGTGGGCCATCGAGCTAGCTCCCCACACCATCCTCTACCAGCCCCGCACCACCATCAAGTCCCAAGCATTGGCTGACTTCCTAGTCGACTGGGCCGAGACCCAGTACCTGCCGCCAGCACCGGATTCTACTCACTGGCTGATGCACTTTGATGGCTCGAAGATGCAACGGAGCGCCCAGGGAGAAACTCTGTCCAAAAGAAGACTAAGGATTTAGAAGCCGGCCCCCTGCAGTAGCCGGCGACTAAGCGACAAAGGAAGAAAGGATATACCTTCGACCATGTCCTCGATCACCCTGTAGCCATCTGATAGCAGCTTCTCCCTCTCGGCCCAGTCCGAGCGCTCAGTCTCGAACTCGGCCTTGAGGAGCGCCTCCCCGTCCTTCAGCTGCCGGACCTCCTCCTTGTGCCGGGTCGCCTGGTCCGCCAGCTCCTTCGCAAGCCTATCACGCTCCGCGGCAGCTTGGCTGCGCTCCTGCTCTTTGGTCTGGAGCTCAGTCTCGAGCTCGCCCACGCGCGTCCTAAGATTGGCGGCGGCCTCTGCAAAAACAAGAAAGAAATGTCAACATCGACAAAAACAAAGAAGTCGCCGGAAGATCCGGCTCGACTGCTCAGCAGCCGGCCCGAATCTCGGGGGCTACACCCAGCGGGTGCGCTTGTGCGCCCCCACTGAAAGATGGCCTACGTACCACGGCTCTGGTTCAGATCAGCGGTCCGCTTGGCCAGCGCCTGATTTTGGGAGTTGTAGGCGGCAGCACGCAAGTTGTGGTAGTCCTGCAACAAAAACGGCTCCTCAGCATTCAGAAATATGCCTTGAAGTTCCAACCCACCTGCTCAGCAGCCGGCTTGGAACTCGGGGTGTACACCCAGTGGGTGCGCTGGCGCGCCCCCACTGAAGATTGCAAGAATAAAAAACAAAATCGAGAACGTACATGGACGGACGCCTGCATCGCCAACATCTCGTTCCTGCCCTTCAGAAGGGTGGCGTCATGGGCGTTGAAGTGGTCCAGGACATCCTTCACCGCAACGTTGAGGACGGCCGGGCCGGGTCCTGGTGCCCAACCAGGCGGAGCAGAGCTTGAGGCCTCGGTGTCGGCCGCAGGTGAACTCGCGGCCCCAACCTCCCTCGGCCACGGCGCAGAGGTAGCCCGCGATGAGCGTAGGCGCGGGGAGGTGCGGGTCGCTAAGGCCCGGCTTGCCACCAGCTCGGTGCTAGCTGGCGGCACCTCTGGCCCTTTGGGATGGCCGCCTCCCCCCTCGTCAGCACCCGGCGTGCGCTGGGTGTCCTCCGGGATGTTGGGGTCGGTCGCCCCCTGCCCCGGCGCCGTCTGGTCAGCTCTGGCTCCTCCAGTCGGCATCCGGTCCTCCACCACCGGCGATTCCGGCTGCGGCGGGTCGGTGGCCTCCGGAACTACATTGCGGGCCGGCTTCTCCGCCTGCGCCCTGGCCGCCGCGTCCACTTGCGCCTTGGCCGCCGCGTCCGCCTGCGCCTTGGTCGCAGCCTCGGCCTCCGCCTGCGCCGCGCTCGCCGCGTTGGCCTCCTGGCGTGCCACGGCGTCCCGCTCCTCCCGCGCCTCCCGTGCGTTCCTTTCCGTCGCCTCCCGAAGGGCGGCGGCCGGGTCCATGCAGCGGGCATCCTCAGGGCCGCTCGCCGCTCCAATCACCAAGGCGGACGGGGCACGTGACACAGAAAGGGGAGCCCTGCGCAGCGAAGCAAGCAAGAATAAGAAGATTGCGAGAAGAAAGCAGCCAAGACAAGACAAAAACAAGCAAGACAATCAAGTCAAAACGCTTACGCGAACACCATCGAGCGTTGCTTCGGGCTCCTCCTGATGGCGGCCACCTTCGCGGCCTCTTGCCGCTTGGTCGCGGCAGCCGTTGACTTGGCCTTCTTGGTCGGTCGGCTGCCGAACATCCCCACGTCGGTGCGGCGCTTTGATGTGCCGGGTGCTCCAGTCGGTGCCCCGCCTGTCAGCCACGCCGCGGAGGGGCCGGCACCCACCCTGTCAGCGCCTGCTGGGCGGCGTTGTTCATTGCCATCTTCGTCATCATCCGGCCAATCCCGGACATCGCCGCCTCCTCCTGCACCGCCTCCTGAGGTTCCGCCTACTCCGTCGCCGCCTCCCCCGGCAGCGTCGTCTTCCTCCAACGCGGCCGCCCCCAGCTCGGGGTCGCCCACGTCGCTCACCTCCCGGTCCGCCATCCATTGGTGGCCAGGAGCCGGCCCGGTGGCGTTCGCCTGGCCAGCAAAGGGCTGCGCCAAGTTCAGATGGTCAGGGCGGATGAAGAGAATGGCGTGAGCAAAGAAAGGGGACCAGACACTCACCGCAGGCGGAGGGTTGGCGCGGCTGTATGGCAGCTTGCCAAAGCTCTAGTCCTCCTCGCTGAGCAGGCTGTTGGAGAAGTAGTTCACATGCCGAACCACCTCAACAGTCGGCAGCTCCTTCGTCGACATTCGGCAGGGGTCCCGGCGGCCGCTCATGTCGCAGATGGGATGCGGTCGGAGCTGGAGGGGCGGTACCCGGCAGTAAACGAAGGCGGCCAGCAGATCTACCGGCTTGAGCCCCTTTGACTCCGTCATCTCCTGGAGCCAGTCGAGGGCGTTGGAGATAGCAGTTGGCAGCGGCTTGCCGGGTTGCTGGCCCCAGTTGCTCCGCGTCCCAGGAGGCGGGCCGGGCGCAAAGGCCAGCAGGTTGACGTAGTCATTGGTCGGGTGGACGTTGTGGACGTAGAAGTACGACTTCTGCCACAACTTGGCTGACTCATGCAAGGCGATGGGGGGAAAGCGAATCCCGGAAGGAGTCCGCCGCACGGCGACGCAAGCACCGCACTGGGCCGGCTCGCCCTTGGCCGCGGTGCCGAGTTTGAGGTAGAAGAACCTGCCCCACAGATCAAGGGAGGGCAGGACGCTGAGGTAGCCCTCACAGAGCGTGACGAAGGCGGAGAGGAGAACCACCGTGTTGGGCGTGAGGTGGTGCGGCTGCAGGCGGTAGTAGTCGAGGAACTCCCGGAAGAAGCCGCTCACCGGCAGGCCAAAGCCGCGGAGGAAGTGGCTGCGGAAGACGACGAACTCGCCGGCCTCCGGCGCCGGCGAGATCTCCCGCTCGTTCGGGAGGCGCGTCCCCAAGCACGCCTAGTTGGGCATCCGCCGCGTCGCGCGGAGGAACTCGATATGCCCGTCGTGGACGTTGGAGCCGTCCCACTAGCCTCGCGCCATGATCCTTGGTGACTCGGCAGCGGTGCGGTGAGGTCGGGTGGCGGTGAGGCTGCGGTGGCGCGGAGAAGCCAAGCGACGGCGAGCTGTGGCAACACTTCGGTGGCGGAGCAGCGCAGCGGCAGCGAGGGAGCGAGAGCAGAGGAGGAAGAAGATGGAGAGCGGAGGGGGGGGCACACATGCGTTCAGCCGCACCCCCTCCCTCCTAATTATACAGTGGCGGCGGCGGAGCCGAAGCGGCAAGACGTGGGGGCGTGGGGATTAGCTGCGCCCACGCCCCACACGACCCCGTAATTTCCGCGCCTTAAAGGCGTGGTCATTGCATCTGGGAAGGGCAACCGCCCACCTCGGCCGCAGCGGATCCACGCGCGTGCTGAGGCCCTGTAGTGGTGGACCCGGCCTGCGGCGACGTCCCGTCGCGCGCGTGGGCTGGCAGGTTGGCCTGGCCTGCTGGTGCTGCGTGGCGCGCGAGCAACGGGCGGCAGGCGCGCCGCCCGGTGGCGTCAACTCGGCGCCCGCCACGGCGATTCGAATTCACCAGGCGGCCGGCCTTGCTTTGGTCGGCCCCTGGTAGACGGCATCTCCCAGCCGGACGAAATAAGGACACAAGACCTCTCGGAGTAGGAAACTGCTGAGGCACTCCGGCTTGAGCCGCGGCGCCTCACCAGCTTCGGGGACTACTGTCGGAGGGATTGACCACGGGTAGCCTCATCTATACCCCTTAGCATTTTAAGACATCGGGGCTAGCATGGCCCCTCGCACCTTCCGGACGCGCGGCCGGCTCCTTGGGCCAGCTGGCCCAGGAGGCCGGCTCCCAGAAGACGGCGCACTCTTAGAAGGCGGCCTCAGGAGGCCGGCTCCTAGCAGACGTCCCCTCCTCCCCTCGGAGTTTGCACCCATTCATTGCGATGAGACGGGGCGTGGCTACAGGGCCTCCCCCTCCCCCGAATCACGGAGGAGCGTGGCTACAATGCGAGCTGACCAAGCGGTCACTTGCTCGCCCGGCGCGGCACTGTAGCCATGCGTCTCATGGCGTGGCCCTCGTCAGCAAGGGCCATGCTCCCACGAAGGGCGGTCGGTACGGCCTGCAGGCGGCGGGCCCTACCTGTCTGCGAGCAACCAGCAGACGGCGCTCCCCAAGAAGGCGGCCTCGGGGGCGGGCCGGCCTCCAGCAGCCGGCCCTTCCCCCCTCTCGGAGTTCGCGCGCCATTACACCGACAAGACAGAGCATGGCTACAGTGAGCGCAGACCAGGCGGCGGGACTGTAGCCATGCGTCTCCCGACAAGGCCTTCGTCATCAAGGGTGAGGCTACAGTAAAAGGCAGTCAGCATGGCCCACAGGCGGCGGGCCCTACCTGTCGCCCGGGTCCTCGACAGCCGGCGAGCACCGCCAGGCGGCGGGCCCCAGCAGCCGGCGGAGAACCCGGCGACCCTAGGCACTGACGTCCGGGTCCTACACCCGACCGTGTTACCATTGTACCCCTGGGGGGTAGGCCTATATAAACCCCCCAGGTTCACCCATGCAAAGGGTTCAGCCCCCACGCCATACACACACATAGCTAGGAGAAGCAAGAGAGCTAGCCTTGCCCTTCTTCTTGCTGTAGCAATACAGCTCAAGGAGCGAGCTTGTAGCTACCCATTGATCTTAGTCATCATGCGGAGACCCCGTAGAGCAGGACTAGGGGTGTTATCTCCTCGGAGAGCCCCGAACCTGGGTAAGTCTCGTGTGCGATCGAGCTCTCGCCCATTCGCGCTTCCAGGGTCCGACGACGTACTCTTGTCCTCATCCATGATAAGCCACTCCCTGGCATCTGTTGCGAGAATACCCCGACATGTGTAGATGATCTGAAAACTACGTCTCTTATGATCTGAAGATATATATAGAAAAAACTTGATTCAGGTATGAAGGAAACTTCTTTCAACTTGTAGAACATGTTTACAGTAGGAGAAAATTTGATGTGTAAGAGTCCATTTAGATGCGTCCGCATCCATATTTTTTGTATTTCAATTGATCAAGGGGATTTTACTTACAATGGAAGAAAAAATTGGCATGTACTATATCTTACACCGTCGGTCCAGGTTTTCTTAACTGCCTTAAGTCCAGATTTGTTGGAACCGCGTGAGCAAGGGAGAGGTGTACCCGGCAAAAAAAGGAGATGTGCACGGTAGGCCAGTTCAAGAAAAGCTTGTTGGAACCCTGAGCATGGGAGAGGTGTCTCGTACGTATTAGGGCATTCCATCTGACAAAAAAAAGTCTGACTAAATTAACTGAAAAGTGGTGCGTGTATTAAAAAACGTGAAAAGTTGTGCATGCATGCGAGATTAGCGTGTGGCAGCAGCAAATAAAAATACGCAATCGTTGCATGCGATTTTACAATCCCATTTCAGCCTGGGCACTCTTTTCCATCACCAATCCAAGCCCAACAATCCCCTATGTAATCCAAGCCCAACAAGCCCATCAATCCATAGGTTGGATGCGTGTTAAATTCCCACCAATCCAGGAATTCCATTAATTCACCATGCATATCCGAATCACTTCTTTCCAAATTCCTTCTTTGTTTAAGGCCCCAATAATCACCATTTTTTTCATCACCAATTTTATCAGGCTTCTCTTTTGGAATATCAGATCTCATTTTTCCTTTTAATTTCTTCCTTTCAAATTGCCCCAGCAATCACCTATTTTAGGCAGGGCCTCTCTTTCCGAATAACTCCAACAATCGAGGTGTCCATTAATTCAACCATGCACGTCTCATGGATTTTCCATCTTTTCTTTCTGTTAATTCCTTCTTCTTATTTTTCAGAAGTGTGTTCGTTCTCCCTTATAGATTCTTTAAGCGGCTTATTAATTTTAATTGGCATACGTATATAAATTGGTGGTTTTGTGAGTATGAGAGTGAGGTGGGACTATGTATACTGTATACGAACCTACTGTTGCTAGACAGACCAGGTTGGGCCGTTTTTGTTGGGCCACAGTGTGGTTGTGTAATATAGCAACGTCGGACGAATATTTATAAAGGACGAAATCCTAAATTGTGAAACAGGCGAGAGCTAGGCCAGTCGGTGGCAGCCGGATGAGTGAGATTACAGGTCGTGAGATCGAATCGCTCCACGCGCCAGGAAGCCGATGGCTCGCCAGCCCACTGCAAATTCTGGCCCAGGAGGCATATTTCTCTGTTGACGTACTGCAGACTAATAAATCGGACACATACGTTAATTTTAGTACCACCTTGTTAACGGCTTCTGATATAAAATCATCTAAGCAGGACGAAACTTTGAATATCATCTTGCTTTATATATATATATATGTATATATTCATCATCTAGGATGCAGAATAAGTTATTCTTCACCCGAGGTAATCTTACGATCGCTTCATAAATAAATTACGTTTGGAATACAAATAGTTACATTCATATTGATTCACTACATAAAATTTGGTATAAAAAAACAAAAAATAAGTTATAAGACCACAAATATCGCATTTTTTGTATGTTTTACACTACGTTTTTACGTTCGTAATTTTACGGAACATAAAATATTTTTTACGGCGAGTATATATTTTCTTACGTTCTCTTTTTACGTATAAAATAAGACAAAATTTATGAAATCTAAAAATACGGTGCATTGACGTCAAAATAGAGAGAGGTGAAGAATAACTATTCCTCACCCAGGGTGACGAATAGCGCGACCCATATATATAGTAATACTATTCATCATATATATATATATATATATTAACCTAGGGTGAAGAATAAGTAATTCTTCACCCTGGTCCAACGACCCAGCCAATCGACACCATCAACACCCGCAAAAGGTACCATCGCACCCGCACCACTCTTGTACCCACCTAAAAAAATTACCTTTTTTGTCACGTTGTTTGTGACTTGTTTTCCACCGTTTATGCCCACGTCCCCACTTTTTTTGGGGTCGATTCGACTTCTGAGTGGAAAGCGGTGAGCAGTTTTGGAGGCGAGCGGCGGCAGATTTTGGCGGCGTGCGGGCGGCGGCAGATTTCGGCAGTCTACGGGCGGAGGCTGCTGCTTGCGGCGCTGGGGTGACCCCGTTGACCGGTGGCAGCGTCGAGGTGAGCAGCGATGCGGGAGGATCCGCTGTGGGTGGTTGCCTCCTCGGCCGGCGATCTTCCGGTGGCTGCCAGCAGGAGAATAAGCGCCTTGCTCTCCTCTGCGACCTCATCATCAATTGGAATCGAGAAGGTCGCATCCGTTGCTTACTCTCCATCAGAAGCCGCCAGAATCGATCGCTACCTTCCTACCTGAGCGCCACCAGTCGCCCCAACCTCGAGATCCCGCCCATCAGCGCCTCAAAAGGTCAGTAATCTACTTGTGCATGAGTTCTCGTGACATAGTAGCAGTCTCGATTGTGCAGAATCACCAAGTGCGTCAAATTATCTGTTCCTTGCATTTAACTATTTGACCCAATTTTTGATATGGTGTATCAGAAATTCAGAATAGGATAAGTTATGATGATTGTATGAATGATCTGCAGCTGTGAAATTATCTGATTTAGGTAGATTTCGATGCAAGAGCTCTTCTTGGGTAAATCAATTAGCCAACAAATCTGAAAGAAGTTTAAAGAATGTTGATTAGAGTCTGATTTGCGTCATACTAGTATATTCTGAAGAGTAACTTGCTGCTTGTTATTGCAAATGTCATAATAGTAACACTTTCAATCTTTTACTACTGTCTGGTTTGGTTTTAGAGGAGATTACAGCTTTATTATGTAGTTAGTTCTTTTTTTTGGTGTGTGTGTGTGTGGGGGGGGGGGGGGGGGGGGGGTTCAAGCGAATCATTATTCTTGAATTCACAGTTGTCTACTTCATTTTCATGGGGTTGAAAGGGTCTGTCTAAATGTTAACCTGATATAACAAAACTCTGAGGCATAATCAAGTTGTTTATTGAGTCCCTGGAATCCAATTTCTACAATAATTCAACATATATTCTTCAAAAATAGTTTGTGTTCTTTAATCAAATTTGTACATTGCCCACTAGTGATTTTAGTGCCATAAAAGGAGCTGATAAGTTGCATATTTTCAATGTTGTTTCTGATTATGCTGTAGTCTGATGTGGCATGAGATGAGCTCAAACCTAATTTACTCCCACTGAATCTGACTAGCTTTTTACACTTGTGTTACTGTTTCCATCTGGGGATTAAAAAAATTCTATCGTCAGATTTCAGCTGACAGGGTAAATGTTGCCAGTCCCTCATCGTCCCACCGGTGCTGCTGCTTCCATTCCTGGTTCCTCTTTGTCGTGCAAGGCAACAAAAGAAGAGTCACCATGAATGCGAGGCTTGCCACCCCCGTCTTCACGACTGCTCTGGAGTCCTGATGAGGCAGAGGTCGTTGCTGGCAATCATTCAGCGAGCATGTTGTAATCAAATGATTTTTACAAATAAAACTATAAAAAATGAATCTGAGAAATGTTCCAAGATCGCCGTACTGCGTGCCAAGAACAAATGTAGTTGATCCAAGTCAGCGAGCATGTTGTAATGAAATGTAAAAAAACAAATATGGTTAAACAATTCTGCCAAGATCGCCGCACACGAAGTATTTTAAATGTGCTCACCATTGGGTATGATCATCATTCCTTTTAGATGTCTATAGTACAATTTACATAAACGCTTCTAGCCAATTTTATGTTGGATGGTTAGGATGCGAAGTTAATTTAATATCTGATACCACTTGGAAAGTTCATGTGGTCAAAAAAGGAATGATTTACAAGGCTACTGAACTGATCCTTTGCTTACTGGTCACAACCACAAGAAAAGCAGCTGCTGCTCATGAACATGAATTAATAAGTAAAACATATGAACAAGATGATTCTCATTCTTATGTGTTCCCCTTGGTTATACATACTTTTTTTCTTCTAAATTCTTCTCTCCTCCTTCCTTTTCCTGTATATAATTTTGGGCTATGTCTTATAGAATTTTTTGTGTCATCATAGGTACAAAGAGCCAATTACTCGCCATTAAGAGAAGAAATGCATAGCTCCGGCTTTATTTAGAAAGCGGGGTGAAAGCCTATTTCGAGAGAAATGCATAGCTCTCGTTGCTATGGTGTCTGGCAATTATGGAAATCCATAAGAAACTACTCCTTCCGTCCCATAATATAAGAGCGTTTTGATATTATGGGACAGAGGGAGTAGATGTCATTTGCTATTCTGCATCAGGTTTGGCAATAGATAGAGTGGTACTAGAAACTGGTGCTGAGACACTGAAGCAAGCTCTTTTGGGGGAAGTGAAGCACCCTTCCTTTCCTAACAATCAATAGAAAAATTCAGGATTGGTGCAAAGAAAGGTGAACCTGAAGGCTTCAGTTCTATTAATAGGATGATATGTTGCTTCCAGCCCATGGATATGAATGTTTCAATTGCTGCAGAGATTGTAGGACACATGAAAATGATGGGCAATCTGTGGCCACCTGCAAATTAAGTTGCTTGAAGACCAAGTTTAAACCTGTACGATGTTAGTGAAGTTGCACCTCCATGTCTCTTCACTTCCTGATGTAATTAGTCTGGTAGTATTCAGTTCTGTAATAACGATTTCTGAAAAAAAAATCATGCTTCTGGTTACCGATTTGCCAAGTGATATTCGATGTTCTCCAAACGAATTTTATTAGTATAATAGGGATGTTTTTTTATTACGTGAGATATTTACTGGAAACATCAGTTACTTTCTACATGGAATCTATTTATCATATGGCTCAGTTGTGATTTTAGGATTTAAGGCCACCAGGCAGAGTTCTTGTATTGGCTCTCTGTTTCTGTACGTTAATGCCTTTCACGGGGCCGATTTCCCCTTTTTAGATTGGTTATTATCATAATATGTAACGTTGGCTATTATAGCTTTTTCTTAAGTCATGGTTGTACAAATGCCTCCTGTACGCTATGATGTCAAAGAAAAAAAAAATGCCTCACGCTACATTGGTCATCACTTCTTTAAGCCTGTTCTGATAATTTCTTCTTATGCCAAAAGTGCCTTGTGTACAAAATGAATTAATGGACCATTTCCTTATCGCTACGAAAATTACCTTGTACAAAACGATTAGTGGACCAGGTGCAGAACAACTATTAAAAGACTGCGAGCCAACCTGTAGTTGGATGGTTAGAGGGACCGTGGTATCGCCAGCCCACCAGGGTTCAAATCCCGGTGCTCGCATTTATTCCTGGATTTATTTCAGGATTTCCGGCGATGCGCATTCAGTGGGAGGAGACGTTCCCGTCGACGATGAGGCGCCTATGGTGTCTTCGTAAATCTCAAGAATATATGCCGGCTCAGTCTTTCGAATGTGCTCATAGGGGTAGGGTGTGCGTGTGTGCATTCATAGGAGTGAGTGTATGCGCGTGTATATGAACGCTTGTGTCTGTACTGATGTTCAAAAAAAAATTTAAAAGACTAACGAAAATACCTACTATACATTATAGGAAGGCAACTCTGTCCTATATGAAAGAAGTCAGCAGGAACGCCTTCCCATTCGTTGCCGTAAGATTACAGCAGCATCGTTCGTTTTTATAGTGCGAACTTGTTAGGCGATACACAAGAGGACGTAACTTACAGCATGCATTCTGTAAGATTACCTCGATCCTTTTTGTATGGCGCGGCAGTACAGCTTTCCTTTCATGCCATTGCAATCTTACCTCAAGTCTTTTATTTCTAACGTTTTAAAGTTTTGAGCATGGGAATTCCTCACCCAGGGTGACGAATAGCGCGACCCTATATATATATATATATATATTTCGTAAATTTTGATGTCAATGCACCGTATTTTTAGGTTTCGTAAATTTTCTCTTATTTTATACGTAAAAAGTGAACGTAAGAAAATATATACTCACCGTAAAAAATATTTTATGTTACGTAAAGTTACGAATGTAAAAACATACATAAAATACGATATTTCTGGTCTTATAACCTTTTTTTTGTTTTCTTATACCAAATTTTACGTAGTGAATTAATATAAATATAACTATTTGTATTCCAAACGTAATTTATTTATGAAGCGATCGTAAGATTACCTCGGATGAAGAATAACTTATTCTGCAACCTGGGTGATGAATAGTATTACTATATATATACATAGACACACACACACAGCCGGTCTATTCTGCTAATATTAGTTATTCTGCTAACACTTCCGCACTGCGCGCTCAACAGAAGTGCACGTCATTGTTTGAAGCAATAGCACTGCACTACTAACGCGAGTGAACTTCCGGTCGCAAAAAAACTGCAAACAACTTTTCGGTACTGTTTTCGCTCCAGTTTTTAAACCGTTTGTCGGAATGAGATGTGTAATATACCGTTGGAAAGCTATGGATTAGGCGCAACTTCATCATGTAGAAATTTTTTCGAGATTCATCACGGTTTAAGAGCAGTTTTGAAAAAGGTGCGGCACCCTATTAGTGGCAGCGAGCATATTTTCACTTTTTTTCTAAACCACTCGTCGGAATGAAGCAAATGATACGCCGTTGGAAAGATATCGTCGAGGCGCAACTTTTTCATATATATTTCGTTCAATAATTCGTTACGGTTTAAAAGCAGTTTCAAATTTACTAGATCAAGGAAATTTTTTTTTCAAATTTTTGGTACTGTTTTCGCTTCAGTTTTTTAACCGTTTGTCCAAACGAAGCGTGTGATACTCCATTGGAAAGCTACAGACGAGGCGCAACTTTCATATGTAGAAATGTTTTTAAGATTCATTACGGTTTTAAATTAATTTTAAAAATTGTGCAGCAGACGACAAGTGGCAGCGGCCTTTTTTTCGCGAAATTTTTACAAACCGCTTTGTCGGAATGATCCAAGTGATACGCCGTTGGAAAGATATCGACAAGACGCAACTTTTTCACGTAGAACACTCTCTAATTCCTTACGGTTTAAGAGCAATTTTGTTTTTTACCAAAATGCGGACACTCTGTTTTTCGTGACACCAAAATCGACGAGGGAACTTCATCAGCCAGAAAACCGCACTGCAATGCCTACAAAGGGAACTGTATTATTACAATTTTTGCTAACCTTTTCTTTTGTAATTTCATCTAAACTACGAGGCCGAATGTAGCGAACCACACACGATGATGAAGTGATGCATTTTACTTTTTTAGGCCTTCCTGAAACACAGGGCGGGATGAGTGCAGCTCACTTCAGGAAAAATTGAAGTGCAGCACGAAGTTGAAGTGAAGTACATACTTCTCCTTTTGTCTTTCTCTAATTTTGTTTTACAAAAACACGTGTGTATTCCATAGTCAAGGCTAATGAGCTGCATTAGACATGACTAATAAACTGCATCTAAAGAAATGAACTTCGGAAAAGCAAACCGTCAAAGTTTTCAAACAAGTGCAACTGTACTGCAAGGTCGAGTCGAGAGAACTGCAATGTTCTTTTTCTTCTGTTTCTAATTTGTTACAAATGCATCCGGACAACATGGACGAGGTGAACTTCATGTTCTTTTTTTCCAAAGCTGCAAAGTAAACTCTGGAGTGAACCACAAGTTTGTTATCGGACTGAATTTTATTTTTTATAATTACACAAAATTACCCTGCAAATTTATATAAAAAATCCTCAAACAAAAATGAAATTAGATCCCTAGGTTCTGGGTCCAGTTCCATTGACCCTGCCAGCGCCAAACGAACTGCGAGGCTGAGGCTGGTGAGCTGCACGCCCGCCCGAAGTACATAACCTGAAAAATTAATTGCGTAGAAGAAAAGCTCAGTGGCCCAGCAAACTGCACGCACGAGCTGGGTGAGCCACAGGCACGCGCAACCGAGCTTCATGCCGCCCGGCCGAGCTGCAATTCCATCACCGGTGAACTGCAAGGACTCGCCGGCCGAACTTCACCGGCCGAGGTGGAGCTCCTCCTTCCTTTCGGCCGACCACGTCGCGTGTGGAGCGAGGGGAACAGCTCGCTGGGAGACCAAGACGAGAGAGAGAAAGGGAGAAAGCCGCACGGAGACTGGGAAGGGAGGGAGGTGGGATGCCAACGCGGTTGCACGGTGGCTGCGGTGCGCCGGAGTTGTAGGAGTGCGCGAGCATGAGGCAGGGAACAACATGAGAGCTCAGGGGAGGGGAATCCACGACGGGCAAGTCGCGGGGGAGAGGCTTGGCGAGCAGCGCCCGTGGTGGATGGATCTGCTACTGGCGACTATGCCGGTGAGGGGAGGGGAAGCATGGCGCCGGTTGAGGGGCTCGCTGGATCTGCGCGGGGCGGAGCGGGGAGGCCACCGTGGCTGGGGGAGATGACGGCGGCCCTCGGTGGCGCTGGGCTGTGGAGTGGCGCGGCCAGCGGGGATCGGGAAGGAAGTGACCGGGGTTGGGGAAGATGGCACGGGAGCAAGGTGAGGCGCCCAGGGGTACGGCAGGGAGCCGCGTGAGGAGGTGAAGGAGGCTCTGGCGGCTTGGGGTCCCCGGCGGCGCACCTGGCGTAGGAGGTGTACAGGTTGGGGTGTGAGGTGGGAGTGGACCGGGGGCGTGGATGGAGGAGGATGAGGGGGACGTGGGGGCACCGCCGGGATCGACGGATCCGGCGCATTGCTCGAAGGTAGGGACGGTGACGCGGGGAGGTGGTAGGACGGCGCGGTGGCGCGGGGAGGTGCTAGGGCGGCGTGGTGGCGCGGGGAGGTAGGGCGGTGGAGGCGGAGGGCCCCTGGCGGCGGTGGTGGTGCAGTGCCCGAAGGAACAATGGAGGTTTGGGGTTTAAGTGAGCTGGGGATATATATATATATAGTCTATTATGATAACACGTATTAAATAATAACATCCATTAAGAGTCTTATTCTACATACAAAACATCTTATTCTGCTAACACTTCGGCGCTGCAACAGCCCCCGAACCGAACCACACGGAAAACAAAAAGGAGCAGCCCCACCCCACCCACCTCCTCCCCCCACCTCTCCCCGTATCCACCCACTGCCGAGCCACCACCTCCTTCCCCTGCTCTACCCCAAAGCACAACTCCCGGCGGTAGATCCCGGCCGGCAACTGCGCGGCCACCAGCGCGCCTCCCGGCGGCGGAACCGGGCCGGCAACCGCCCCCAGCGCCCGAAAAAAGCCTCCCCCGATCCCATCCCCACCCACACACGAACACACTCCCCTCTTCTCTTCTGTCTCCCCGTGGTCCTCAAACCACGCCGCACCACCTCCCCTTCCCAGCCGCGGCCGCACCACCTCCCCCTCCCAGGCCCCGCCGCACCAGCTCCCTCCCAGCCGCCGCCGTAGCTCCTCCTCGTGCCGCCACACCAGCTCCCGTCGCCTGCCCAGCCACCTACACCGGCCCAGAGACCGCCGGATCCGGCGGGATCCTCCTCCCGTGCCTACCCGGCGACGCGCGCATCCTAAAACAGAGGCGAGGCACACGCGCTAGGGAGCAGGCAGGCTTCCTTCTCAATCCTCGATGCGACGGCGCGGGCCGTGTTCCTCCTCGAGCTCAGCCAGGCCAACGGTGCCGGCCAAACCTCCCCTGACCCCGGATCCACATCGCCCGACCGGGATCCGGTGGTGGGAGGCTAGATCGATGCGGTGGGGGCTGGCTTCCCACGGCAGTTGAGCGCTACAGCCACCGCTCAAGCTACCTCCCTGCGTTGATAAGCACCACGACGGCAAGATCTCGCCGGGTCCTCCCCTCCTACGGCCTCCGAGGTACCCATCGCCCCGTCGCGACCTCGACCAAACCAGCGGCATACTGCAGTTTTTTGTGGTTCAATTTTTGTCGTTGCGGTGCAGATTGCAGCTCGCCGACGATCACCTCCTCATTCCGTGTCACTCTTCCTTCTTTCTCCAGGCGACCAGGTCCACTATGCTCCGGCCGGCTCCTCCGGCGAGCTTGCTGACATCGGGACAAGGAGATCCGGTGATCTCCGGCCTGGGGACGACAGCTGCCCTCTGATCCCGGTGACTTTTTGATTCTGGTGGTGTGGCCGCAGCACACAACCCATGTGGTGGTGACTACTTCGTTGCAGCCCACATCAGGGGTGTGTGCAGCTCCCGTGGGGGAGTCTGCAGTGCACTCCAGTGGCCGTTGTGGTTGTTTTCTCCTCTCAAAACTGAACTGCAAGAAAACGATGACCGAAATGCATCAAACTGAACAGCATAAAAAGGATGACCAGCGATGCAGTTCTTTAAAATTGGTGCGGTTCACATGGTGTTGCAGTGAACAAATTAGAGAGACCAGATGACAATATATGTGTATTTTGATGGGCTGTTGTACAAAAAAAAAACCAATGCAGTTCTTTTTTTGGGGGCTATTTTTGCATTCATCTGTTCACTCTTGTGGCAAAATAAAAACACCCTGAGATTTAATTATTATAATTTGTGTTGATCTCCTTTTGTATTTTTTCAATGGCAAAAAATAGTTGGAAAGGTTCACTGCAGCAATGTTATCAGTTTATTTTTTATGTCAAAGCGGTCCCCTTGTTTACCCCCATCCCCTCTTTAGCTGTTAGTTTATGAACAAATAAAACAAGGAAAATAAAGAAATTAAGAGAACAAATAATGCAGTTTATTGTAGAATTTTTAGTGGTTCACTTTGTCCAAAAAAACTATGCAGCTCATTGCAACAAAGCTTGCGGTCCGCTGCTTCAATTTGATGCAGCTCACTAACATTGACCGTATTGTCAAATGAATTTACAAAAAAGTTAAAAAAAACAACAAAAACAATAATGTAGTTCACTTCGATACATCTGGCGGTTCACTTGCCCTCATCTCTGCGGTCCGCTCTTGTTCATAAAAAATGTTAAAAAAAAGATAGCAAAAACTCATCTGAGAAAATGTACGTCCGACAAAAAAAATCATGAAGTTCACTTGACTGTCTGATGCAGTGCGGTTTTCCGTCTGAAGTAGTGCATTTTTCTGTCTTATGCAGTTCCTTCGTCGATTTCGGTGTCGCAAAAAACAGAGTGTCCGCATTTCGGTAATTTCAAAACTGCTCTTAAACCGTTAGGAATTATAGAGGGTGTTCTACATGAAAAAGTTGCGCCTCATCGATATCTTTCCAATGGCATATCATTTGCATCATTCCGATAAGCGGTTTGTAAAAAATCGCGAAAAAACAGCCGCTGTAACTCGTCGTCTGGCGCACCATTTTCAAAATTAATTCAAAACCATAAGGAATATCAAAAACATTTGTACATAAGAAAGTTGCGCCTCTTCCGTAGCTTTCCAACGACATACCGCACGCCTCGTTTCGACAAACGGTTAAAAAACTGGAGTGAAAACAGTACCGAAAATTTGAAAAATAGAATTACGTGATTTAGTAAATTTGAAACTGCTCTTAAATCGTAACGAATTAGAGAAAGTAATACATACGAAAAAGTTGCGCCTTGACGATATCTTTCCAACGACGTATCATTTGCTTCATTCCGATAAGCGATTTGCGAAAAAACGCAAAAATACGCTCGCTGCCACTTGTTGGGCGCCCACCGTTTTCGAAACTGCTCTTAAACCGCGAGGAATCTCGAAAAGTGTTCAACATGGAGAAGTTGCGCCTAATCCATAGCTTTACAACGGTATATTATACGCCTCATTCTGACAAATAGTTAAAAAACTAGAGCGAAAACAGTATCGAAAAAAACACTGCATGCAGTTTTTTCCGACGCGAAGTTATATATAATGTTCAGTAGCAGCGTGTGGTCTAAATTTGTAACCTGTCTGTGTTTCGGATTTGGCCCCAACATCATGCTCCTCTGATGAGCTAAGAGAGATTTCTGTATGCGGGCTGCAGACACTATCATTTTTAATTTTTTTTTAAATATCACCTGCTTATGCTTCATGACGTGTAACATTATTGTTAGTCCCGTTTTGCCATGTACAAGATAGTCTGTCTTGCTCGCTTCAATGTTGTAACTATATTTTTGCCCTAGTCATGTGTACTTACAGAAATATTTCAGGATGAAGTGACATCAACACAAAGATCTGAGAGCAGTGCGGCATGGCCGTTACCAAATGATTATGGATAGGAATTGGAATGTGTTGATGTTCTCGAGCATCAACTAGAGGTGGCAAGACAACGTGTATATGATTCTCAACATGTAATCAACATGTTGAGATTGGAGTTGCAGGTATTAGATGCAGGAGCCAAAAAATGAAACAAGACACTGAGGTAACCACAAAGGAATTGGAGATTTTGCAGACTGATATTTGTGCTATCTGAATCTGGCCAATCCTATTTTCTGAAGAGATTATAGTTCAAATGGTAAGTTCTGTTGATGCATGTCCATGATGTATGAGCTTTATTTGCCCAGTGTATGTAATTTGCTGTTTGTGTACGCTTTATTTTCACTGGTGCCGAACTATAATGCCCAGTGGATATAATCTGCTGTAATTTCTTTATTGTATAGTGTAGGATTGTTCTTCATTTCTATGCCTTAGTCTCTTATTGTATAGTGTAGGTTTTTTTAGAGGCGATAGTATAGAGTAGGATAATTCTTTGTATATGCTATATCGTTGAAACGTGGGCCAACACGCCTAAACATTACCTGGACGCCATCCGAACAAACAAACATGTGTAGTCAAAGCGGGCCTTAGTTGGGCTGGTCAACTTAATATTTAGTGGATCCCAATCGATGTGGCCCACCATAACAACAGCTCTTAGCAGGCCGTTAACAGGCCGAAAGCTCAATAGGGCCGTATAAATGGAAACGGCCCGCGGGCCTCTAGCAGGCCAAAATAAATGTCAATTTTGTCTCGACCCTTTTACTTGACGGGCCAGTAAGAGGACGAAAGTGTTTTGGGCCAAAAGAGGCCCAATTCACAAACTAGGCTTTTAACAGGCCGAAAGTCGCGTCGGGTTGAAATTGTGACCTGCGGAACGTGGGCCGCTAATGGACCCAAAATCAGGTGGCACCGTCAAAGGCCCAACTGTTGTGCGGGCCGTTAACAGGCCGGAAGACCAAAGGGCTAGAAGTTGGCCCATGTACAGAATGGGCCAAGGAAAGGCCGAAAGTCACAACGGCCTAGAAGTTGGCCCAACTACAGAATGGGTCGAGAAAAGGCTGAAAGACGTACCAGCGGCATATTGGTCCATATCTATAATGGGCTGCTAATAGGCCGAAAGAAGGTCGGGCCATCATTGAGCCCAAAGACGTAGCGGGCCGTTAACGGGCTGGAACTGACGATGAGCTGGAAATTATCAAATCTAGAATGGGCCTTTGATGGGCCGATTCTGTGTAACTCGCATGGGCCGTGCTTGTGAATGGGCCTGACTCAAGTAGGCCGCTAATGGGCCGGCCCGCTTTTTTTGACAGGCCCGACCTTTTAACCTAAACGGGCCACTGTTGGGCCGAGCCACATGTCGACGTACCATAGGCGCGTCCCATCCACTTGCTGGATGACACCTTTTCCAACGCGGAGCTGACACATGGATACTCCCTCGAATCATAATTTTACACGTGGAAAATCCCCATTGGTCCGGGCTGTTAATGGGTTATCAGATCCAAACCGAAACCTGATAGCTTAACAGCGACCCGTTACGGTGGATGCCACGTGTCGGTTACCCTTGACGAAACCACTTCGATGACATGCCATTTATCATCATGGAAGTGGACACTTCTGTGATGATAATTTTGGTATTGTCATGGAACACTTCTACGACAGCACAGGTATGACTATCGTGATTCTGTCATAAAATCATCATGGATGTACATGCATGACAGAAAACGTGACCTACTGTGACCAACACGTATCATCAAGTGGTTTTTTTGTAATACCAGCTCATGTGCCCTCCGGACTCCATTTTTCTCCTAGATTACTTGTTTTGCATGGAAAAAAAATCATTATATAATCTCCTGAAGCCTTTGACCATGGTATTACGACAATATCCTCTATTCTTGTTTCAAGCTATTTCTGCAGCAGATTTAGAGCAAGATGTCTTCGCAAGATTCAGAGGGAGAGATCTATGTTTCCCTTTATATGGCGTATACAAAGATCTTTGGGAAGATTTATCCCTACTTATGGTCCACGGAGGAGGAGCAAGATTCCGACCCTGAAGAGGCAAAAGATGCGAGCTCGGAGGAGGACGATGTCCCCCTACTTCAACCAGGGGATATGCATGTGGAGTTCAAGAAGTCAAGCCTCCCGAACGGATCAAGCAAACCTAAGGTTCAATTTACTACGCCCCATTTTCTGCAGGAAAGTAAGGCAGCATTATGCAAGAGGATATTAAAGCTTGAGAAAGAAAATAATGACTTGAGGGAGGAAAGGTTCATCCTCAAACATAAGCTGGAGAAGCTCACCGCCGCATCATCACCACCTCTGAAGAAGGAGACTTGAGTATATGGGTATGGGCACTCCCCTTGGCTTCTGGCAAGCTTGGGGGAGATGCCACGATATCGTATCACCATCCCATCTTTATGTTTATCGTTTATCTTAGTTCGATCCTTTTGGTTAGATCTTGATCTAGTAGAATAAAAGTTTTAGTATGATCTAGTCTTTGAGTTTTTCTTTGTGTTCTATCTATGTAATCAAGTGTGAGAGTTATATAATAAATATTAGTTTTGAGTTAAGGGCTTTGCTTTCTTGCTTTGATCTTGGAAAATAAAAAGAATAAAAGAAATAAAAAGATTATATAATAATCTTATGGAGAGTGATGACTTCACATATAAGAAGTATGTCACATGAAATTTATTGAGGGTTGACAAACATAATATTGGTCATTGTTGCAATTAATACGAAGTAATAAAGAAAGAGAGGTTTCACATATAAATACACTATCTTGGACATCTTTTATGATTGTGAGCACTCACTAAAATATTATATGCTAATAAGTTGATGTTGGACAAGGAAGACAACATAATGTGTTATGTTCCCTAACATCTGAATAGAAGTTATATTGTCATGGATCCTCCAACATGTTGAGCTTGCTTCTCATCCTATGCTAGCCAAAAATTCTGCACTAAGTAGAGATACTACTTGTGCATCCAAAATCCTTAACCCAGTTTTGCCATGAGAGTCCACTATATCTACCAATGGATTGAGTAATATCCTTCAAGTAAGTTGTCATCGGTGCATGCAATAAAAATTGCTCTCTAAATATGTATGGTCTTCTAGTGTGAGGAAAATAAACTTTATACGAACTTGTGATGGGGAAGAAATAAAAGCGACGGACTGCATAATAAAGTTCTCTATCACAAGTGGCAATATAAAGTGACGTTCCATTGCATTAAGATTTCTTGCATCCAACCAAAAAGCGCATGTCAACCTCTGCTTCCCTCTGCGAAGGGCCTATCTTTTTATTTTCTTTAATTCTTACCTTTATACAAGAGTCATGGTGATCTTCACCCTTCCTTATATATTTTCTATTTTTGGCAAGCACTATATGTCGGGGAAAGATCCAGACATACATATCCACTCGGATGTAGGTGATCATAAATTATTATTATTGACATTACCCTCGAGGTAAATAGTTGGGAGGCGAAAATATAAGCCCCTATCTTCCTATGTGTGTGATTGAGGCTTTGATCTCATAGTTATCGCGAGAGTGTTAGCAATTATGAAAGATTAAATGATGGTTGAGTATGTGAACTTGCTAGTTAGAAGCTCTTACATTGACTCTTTCCGAAGTTATGATAAATTGCAATTGCTTCAATGACTGATATCATAGTTTGTTAGTTTTCAATAAAGTTTTTGGTTCATACTTTACCTTGTGAACGAATTATCACTTTGGCATAAGAAGTTATATGAAAATATATTGTTGTTCTAAAGATGATCATGATGCTCTCATGTAAGTATTTTATTTTATCAACGCCTCTATCTCTAAACATGTGGACATGATTATCGATTTTGGCTTGCGCTTGAGGACAAGCAAGGTCTAAGCTTGGGGGAGTTGATATGTCCATTTTGCATCATGTTTTTATGTTCATATTTATTGCATTATGGACTGTTATTTCACTTTAAGATACAATTCTTATGCCTTTCCTCACTTATTTTACAAGATTTACATGAAGAGGGAGAATGCCGGTAGCTGGAATTCTGGACCGGAAAGGAGCAAATCTGAGATACCTATTTTGCACAACTCCAAAGGTCCTGAAACTTTACGGAGAATTATTTTGGAATATATAAAAAATATTTGGTGAAGAAACAATAGAAGGGGACCCACCAGGTGGCCACAAGCCTGGGGGGCGCGCCCTACCCCCAGGGCGCGCCTCCCGAGCTTGTGGGCCTCCTGGCCATCCCCCGGTGTTAATCTTTTGCTATATGGAAGGTTTTGATCTAGAAAAAATCAAAAGGAAGCTTTCGGGACGAACTGCCACAGTCTCGAGGCGGAACCTGGGTAGGAGCAATCTAGAGCTCTGGCAGAGCGATTCTGCTGGGGAAACTTCCCTCCGGGAGGGGGAAATTGAAGCCATCGTCTTCACCAACGATCCTCTTATTGTGGGAGGGCCAATCTTCATCAACATCTTAACCAGCACCATCTCCTCTCAAACCCTAGTTCATCTCTTGTATTCAATCTTTGCTTCAGAACCTCAGATTGGTACCTGTGGGTTGCTAGTAGTGTCGATTACTCCCTGTAGTTGATGCTAGTTGGTTTATTTGGTGGAAGATCATATGTTCAGATCCTTAATGATATTTTTATTACCCCTCTGATCTTTAACATGAACATGCTTTGTGAGTAGTTACGTTTGTTCCTGAGGACATGGGAGAAGTGTTGTTATAAGTAATCATGTGAATTTGGTATTCGTTCGATATTTTGATGAGATGTATGTTGTCTTTCCTCTAGTGGTGTTATGTGAACGTCGACTACATGACACTTCACCTTGATTCTGGCCTAGGGGAAGGCATTGGGAAGTGACAGAGGCTTAAACCCTAGTTTATGCGTTGCTTCGTAAGGGGCTGATTTGGATCCACATGTTTCATGCTATGGTTAGATTTATCTTAATTCTTCTTTCATAGTTGCGGATGCTTGCGAGAGGGGTTAATCATAAGTGGGAGGCTTGTCGAAGTAAGGACATCACCCAAGCATCGGTCCACCCACATATCAAATTGTCAAAGTAACTAACGCGAATCATATGAGCATGATGAAAACTAGCTTGACAACAATTCCCATGTGTCCTCGGGAGCGCTTTGCTTTATATAAGAGTTCGTCTAGGCTTATCCTTTGCTACAAAAAGGAGGCCACCTTTCTGCACCTTTGTTACACTTGTTACTTGTTACCCGTTACGAATTATAATACTACCAAACTATCTGTTACCCACAATTTCAGTTCCTGCAGAAAATACCTTACTGAAAACCGCTTGTCATTTCCTTCTGCTCCTCATTGGGTTCGACACTCTTACTTATCGAAAGGACTATGATTGATCCCATATACTTGCGGGTCATCACCCCTCCCCCCTCGAACCCTAGCTCGCCGCCGGTGCCGGCGCCGGCGCCGCCTACCCCTGCCGGTCTGCCCGTGCCTCCTAGCTTAGATAATAAAGTTCAGGTTACCGAGTGATTCCCATACCATCGCCCCCCTGAGTTTTTAGATGAGGCTTGTGGTGTCCCTCCCCGCCAGGTCCAGATCCCCTGTTCCAGAGAGTTACAGCCTAAGCCCGCCCACGTATCCCGGGGAGCCCAATGAGCGTTCGGCTAAAAAGAGGTTTATCATGGCCTCTCCAGTGGACGTTGGCGAGGTGTCCGCCGTTCGTCCCGACCTGTCGATCTCGGAGCAACACCTCGCCCCAGAAGCCGGCGAGGACATTGACTACGTTGCCATACCGAAGGGTTCACACCAGCGGGCTAGCGTATTACTGCATCTCGGGAAAGCTGGCTACCGCATCAAGCTCGTCGACAGCGGCGGCTTCACACGGGCCATTTCACAGGTTAAGAGGTCCATCCCCAACCCCTGTGGTTAATCCACCGTTGATCTTTTCGAAGGCCCTGCCAATGATCTCCTCCGCCAAGCGGTCAAGGATTTGCGATCCTTGTATGCCATTGAACCCATTTTGTCATTTCTGAAGGACACGTTCTACGGCGGCAGCTTAGGATCCTCAATTGCCAAGTTAGATCTCATCGACCACGACCACGAGGAGGGCACTCACAAAGGTTCTTTCACGGTGAAACAACTCATCTGTGACATCAGAGAGAGCACCATGGGTATGTGCTCTTCCAACTGGAAAGATCTCGTCCATGAAAAGTGAGGCAACATCCTATCACAAATCTTAGTTTTTTTAGCTAGCCAACCCACACCCTTTGTTGTAGTAGCTTTTGCCATGCGGTGTTTTAATTGTGCCGTGATTAATTATTTCAGTTATGCAAAAATGTAATGTTCAATAGGGCTATGTGATGTTTAAGTATGAATTGTCCACTTCAGTTTCATGAATGGCTATATTTGGTTGTTTATAGTGAGTAGATGCCTTGTTTATATGTATTTGGTTGTTAGGTTGGTTGCAGTGAGCATTTGTCCAGTTATCAAGTAGATGCCTTAGTTATCTGTATTTGGTTGTTAGGTTGGTTGAAGTGAGCATTTGTCCAGTTTTCAAGCAGATGCCTTGTTTATCTGTATTTGCTTGTTAGGTTGGTTTGCAGTGAGCATTTGTCTAGTTTTCAAGCGTATGCCTTGTTTATCTGTATTTGCTTGTTAGGTTGGTTGTAGTGAACCCATGTCCAGTTTTCAATGGCTACATTTGGTTTTTATACTGATCATTTATGCCTTGTTTATTTCAGTCATTCACAATGTGATGTTCATTATGTGCAAGTCAGAACTGTGCAGCTCGATTTCATCAATACCAGTTTGAACGGCTATATTTGGTTCCAGTTATGCCTGGTGTAGTTAACACATGCCCTTTATTTTAGTTTTACATATTTATCCAGTGTGATGTTTAAGCATGAGCTACATTCTATTCATTTCCAACAATACCAGTTTGAATTGCAATATTTGGTGGCTGTTAAGCCTGTTGTGGATAACATTCCCTTCCATTTTATATCCGCTTTAACAACATGCTAAAACCAACACATTCAAGCTATCATTTGGAGATGATGTTGTTTACCTTGGCTATATTTGTTTGATGTTAAGGTTGATGTACTTATCATGCCTTCCCACTACTTATGCAGGAAAACAACGGGAGTGGCCAGCATTTTCCGCTGAGGTTAGTTTCATCCTCGGCTTGTCCTCCCCCCATCCACTACTGTAGGAGGATGCTAACGCGACACTATGATCAGAGACCCTTCGACGAAACTGTGTGCAATGCAATAATCGCAAACGGTGATGTAAAAAACCGTCAAAAAAGGTGCAAAACATTTGCGATGACTGATGCATTAAACACGGTTCAGATTTTAGTTACGTGTGCGATGCAGGACATACGGTTCAGTTCAATGAACTGTTTGCGATGAGGCAGAAGAACAGAAACGGGCAGCCAGATGAAGATGTGTGCGATATATGACATATGGTTCACTCGGATGAATTGTTTGTGATTAGGCGGAACAAAAGAAACGGTCAGCCAGATCAAGGTGTGTGCGATAGAGGGCAAACAGTTCACTTGGATGAACTATTTGCGTTGAGCCAAGATAACAGAAACGGTTCAATATAACAAGATGTGTGTGATACGCGGCAAACATGTCTGTAATCAGAAATGTGTGCGAAGACAGATAATAACACAGACGATTGCTGCTAATAAGACGTGTGTGTTGTGCGTTGGGATTGCATACAGAACAACAACATATATATATACAAACTTATAAGGACATGGTTGCATAACCAAATTAAACATCCAATTACATAGCTGGCTACTACATACATGACATTTGCACACACCAAAGTAAACTATTACATGCATAATTACATAGGTGGCTACTACACACATGACATTTCCACACACCAAAGTCAACTATATATTACATGCATAATTAACTAGGATAAACGATCATCTGATCATCATCTACTTCTTGTGACGCTTGCCGCTACTTCTCTGCTTGTGGCTCGATCCGGCCTCGTCGATTTCGGTAACGAGGCACTTCCTCATGTCAACGATCCGCCTGTGCATCTCGTAGCATGTGTACAGGCTCTTGGCCACGAACCTGAGGTGAGGTTCATCCAGTTGCCGCATCCAGGCCCCGTGCTAGGATACGGGACGTGTTCTGTTGGCATCCTGCTTCATCTTTTCATAGTATGGTTCGATGATGGCCGAGGCGAGTTCAACCAGGGAGTCCTTCTTCGTGCTGCCCCAGACCCTGTAGTGCTCATAGATTTCGACAAGGTTCTTGCAGGCCAAGCCCGTAACACTCAGCGCTTTTACATCATTGGTGGTTTCCACCGTAGTGAACTTGTAGTCGATGCTGTTGACAAACCTGGTGAAATGGTTGCAAGGCTTTGTGGCCATGCAGTAGTGGCAGATGAGGACATGATGGCGCACGCATAACTGGGTGACGGCAACATTCTGATCTATGTTGGGACGACCGCCGGTGTACTGGAGGTCGATGCCGACCACCTTGTACTTGTCTCGGGCAAGAAACTGCTCAACGGTGTTGATGTAGTCGTCCACCACGGCCGGGTCGATGGTGTACACCACCGAGAGATCCGTCTCCCTCGCGTGGGTCTCCACTTTATGCTCGCCGAACTCCATTGGAGCGCCGCTAGACATCCCCTCTCTATGTGTCTTCGTGGGTGTGCTTGTTGTGTTGTCGGGCGCGATCAAAAGTTTGAAGAGACTAAGGTTATAATGGCTGCGGGAATTAAAGGGGAAGCCGGACGGCTTGGAATATCGGCACGCCCGGATGGCAGTTCTAATTTGCAGCGCATAACTCCATCGTGCGGCACGTAACTGCATCACGTGGCAACGCGCGCGGCGCAACTGCATGCATATGGGGCCCCCGACATGATCGTGCGCAGGCCAAACCGCTGGCAGAGCGCGTGCGGAGGGACGCGAGCAGAGCGCTCCGCGGTCGCCTCAACAGCGAGCAACCATATATATGCATATAGCAGTTGAACACGCAAGGAAAAGCTATCCACAAGCCGACCGAGCCGACGGACACGAGCAGAGCGCGCCGCGGTGCCTAACGGCAAGCAGAGCTTGCCGAGGGACGCGAGCAGAGGCCGGCACAGTGATACGTGGCAAATAAGACGAACTGTGCGAGCGATGTCGGAGACATCAAGCATGAATCAGATTAGAGTTGCGTATGCGATACGTGGCATACAGTTGATCCATCCGAGCTGTTTGTGATGGAATAAGTCGTGTGTGTTGTGGGCAAATGCTTGCTAGTATACAACCGTTTGCGATTGATGAATTCATCGCTGATGGGTTCCCTAGTGTGGTCTGTGTGCGATGTGATATGCTCTGTCTACACAACATCTATTTGCCATTGGGCGACGGGCGGTCATCCGGGTACGCCATAAGGATGCGAAGAGGCATCCTATATCAGCAAGGACTAGCTGTTCCACCAATAGCTCATCTAAGAGAACTCTCAAGTTAACTGTGCTCAGGATGGAGCAGCCATCAGATGGGTGACTGGATGGGAAGTTGTCTTGATGTTAAATTAACTGATGGGATGGATCATAGAGGTCAAATTAAATGACCTCTATGATCCATCCCATCAGTTAAATTAACCTCAAGGTCCTTGTTTTTTATTTTTTAACACATCTTAAAGAAGGTCTACCGCATTACTTTTTGACAATGTGCGATACGTGACATACAGTTGATCCATCTGAGCTGTTTGTGATGGAATAAGCCGCGTGTGTTGTGGGAAAACGCTTGCCTCCGACAGATCGACCACCACAAGCGCGAGTTTTTTTAGTAGTGGGAGTCGAAGCATTTCTACCAGATTGTCTGGTAGATGACACCGGGCCAGGGTGGTGGTGTGGAGAGAGGAGGAAAACCATGAGATGGACACTGGTGGTGAGGGCACAGCTACAACGCTTGGTGGACAGCTATTTCCATAGTAATGGTAGAACTCAAGATGTTGGACTTTTTCGAATTGACGCGATGTCAGCCAGGCGTTCACCGTGAAGGGTATGCGCAGCAGGCAGCATGCTGGGATGCATAGGCATTGAACGGAGTCCTGGTGGGAGGAGATGATGGCTCCGTGGAGTTCAAAATCATGAACGATAGATAGCCAGCGACAGTCGAGATTAAAAGGCGCGGCGCGCCACAGAGTGTGCCACCGAGATGCGAGGACCTCTGTGCGGCAGCCATCCTTGGTGGAGAGAAGGAAGATGATATCCCCAAGGATGGCGTCCGGGAGATCGCTGATGCGGTCCGCCCGATATTCTATGGGTTCCTCAGATCCAGGGGGCGTGGCCGCTTCTGCCCGCGCTGCCGGGTGCAGGATCTACAGCCGGCGGCGCCACTGGCCATCATTTCACACAGCTACTAGCATGCCTACCTTCATTTCACATAGCTACTAGCACGCCCCACGGTGAGTGCGTAGCAAACACGCGCATGCCTTGGTCTCCCAGTCTGCCTGCTAGCATGCGTCTCGTCAACTCACACATGCTAGTACGGCACACGGGACGCGTGTGCAGCATGTATTATATTGATTTTTCCTTTTTAATGATTAATTTTGCCGCTTTATTGCTTAACCAAAGCACTACACTTACATTATTGGTCTAAAGCACACGGTTCGAATAAAGAGTTCGTTTGCGATATTCGTTGATAATTATTTATAATTTCCTGTATGTAAGAAGATTATATCAAAACTTGTCTCAGATTTGAAAAAAAAATATCACAGTCTATTGGTGTCCATATGACACCACGATAAGTTTCATGAATTTCAACTTAGTTTTGGATTTATTGGATTTTTAAATCAAGATTCTAGATGTTAGAAATTTCTTGCATGGGGACGATTTTGCAATCCATTTTCGTGCACTATCACGGGTCTCATGTAGATCAAATTTGATTTTTACACATTTAAATCCCTGGGAAATCAATCAATGTATAAAAAACGGATAGATGTTATCTATTTTTTTCAATTTTCAACACTAAACTCCTTTGGTTGCATGTTCGCTGCAGAAAAAGTTTGACATGCATCTTTGGGCCACATGCACGCGGTGGTCCTAGGACACTCACTCGCGTGGGCCCGCGAGGTCGCCGTCCAGCACTATGACATGCGATGAGAGAGGTTAATTTGACCAACAAGGATGGTCATTTTTTGGTTTTTGTTATACGTAGGGTAGGAGTATATATATATAGTATGCGTTGAAGAGGGTGGCCAGGAGCAATACTACGCGTCATATAGGACACTCACTCGCGTGCGATGCTTCCATCCGTGGGCCCGCGAGGTTGTCCTCCATCACTTTGACCCAGCAAGGAGGTTTCTTTTTGGGTTGTGTTGCGGCAGGAGTATATAGTACGCGTCGAAGAGGGGAGGAGGGGGCCGAGGCAGCACATATATACTATACACACACGTCATGAATCGATCTCGCTCCGTGTGGGGACTTTTTGGTTTCCGAGGCAGGTGCAGCAAAGAAGTTGTGAATATTGGGTATTAAAAACATCACCAACACATTGGGCCACGTGCGGACGATGGTTGTCACTCATTCGCCTGCGACTCTTCCCTCCATGGGCCCGCGAGGTCATCGTCCATGTAATATATGACACAACGAGAAAGGTAATTTGACGAACAAGGAGGATTATTTTTGGGTTGTTTTACGATACGTAGGAGTATATATTACATGTAGAAGAGGGGAGGGGGGCAACATATATATACTACATGTCATGAACCTCGGTTCGTGTGGGGGACTTAAAGGTTTCCGAGGAAGGTGCCACATCAAAGTTCTGCATATATATTAGGTATTCAAACATCACAATCACACATCTCCATACATGTGTTTGGCCCACAAGCAAGTGATGGCGGTTGTCCTCTAGCACTCACTCACGGTGTTATCAGCGAGATGCTTCGTCCATCTCTGTGTGCCCGCTTGGTCAATCACTTCGACCGACGGTGATAGGGGTTAATTTGACTTACAATTAGGAGGGGATTAAATTTTGGTTCGTCTTATATGGTTCGGTACATGCAACTATATACTTCGCGCGCATGTGTACGCACGAATCCCTCCCACCGGTTCGAAGTGGGGGGGGGGGGGGGTGGCGAGCACGCGATGCATCATGAACCAGATCCATGTGGGGACTGTGCGTTTTTCGACGCATGCATGCGCCACATCAAAATGTTGTGCTTTTGGTATTCAAACATATATGCATGCATCACGCATGTCCATACATATGTTTGGGGCACATATATACATGCGGTGGTTGTCTTTGGACACTCTCCCTCTCTTGGTTATATATCGACGGCCTATATATTCGTGGGCCCGTGTGGACGTCCATCACTTCGACCAACAACGCGAGAGAGGTTACCAGGGTGGATTCTTCTTCTCTTGGTTCGCGTTACCGTATAGTCGTACGTCGATCATGGTGAGATTCGAGACCTAAGTTCGAGGGCTCGCATACACATGAATCCCTATATATATAGTATACTATGCGTCATGAACCCTCGCTCCGTGTGGGGACTTTCTGGTTCCAAAAGCATGCAGCCACATCAAAGTTGTGCATTGGGTATATTCAAACACCACATGACACTTCATACATATGTTTGGGCCACATGCACGCAGTGGTTGTCTTCAGGCACTCCCTCGCATGGTTATCGGCGACAAGCTAGCCTATTTTTGTGGGGCCGCATGTGGAACGTTAATGCATGACTTTGACCCAACAAACAAGAGAGGTTATACGACCAAGGTGGTGATTCTTCTTGGTCAGTCTTACAATACGCCTTGGTGAGATGTCCGGCCCCTCCCACCGACTCAAAGTGTGTGTGTGTGGGGGGGGGGGGGGGGCACAGTACTACTTCGTACTAGATGAACCTCCGTGGGGTCGGGAATGCCCAGTTAATTTGCGATGCACATGTGCCACATCAAATTTGTGATTTGGTAACGCCAGAAGAACACATCTGTGGGC
Source organism: Thinopyrum elongatum (assembly GCA_011799875.1). NCBI lineage: Eukaryota > Viridiplantae > Streptophyta > Magnoliopsida > Poales > Poaceae > Thinopyrum > Thinopyrum elongatum. The sequence goes on from CM022298.1 coordinate 511,885,146, forward strand.
CCGCACACGGTCCACATGATCGGAAGCAAAGGGGGGAGTGGGGTTGATGTACTCCTTTCTGTTTTGTGTTACGGTACGGTGAGATGTCAGACCTAGCTATTTGGGGGCATGCGTTCATAGCAAGGATTCCCCTCCCGGCAACACAAAGTGTGTGTGTGTGTGTGTGTGTTTGGGGGGGGGGGGAGGGGGCTAGCAATAATAACGTGCGCTTTGTGCGACAGGTGCCACATCAAAGTTGTGCATTGGGTATTTGAACATCAAACCACCCTTTTCATACAAATATTTGGTCCACATGCAAGTGTGTTCGTGTTCTGACCCTTTCCCGCGTTTTTTGGCCAAATTTATAAACAGCAGACGAGTCGGATGCAGCAACCGTCTGCGATCGGGTACGAAACAGACACGGTTCCCTAGGACTACCCGTGTGCCGCGCCCCTGCCCCTGTCACCCACATGATCACAGTAGATTGGGCTCCGTGAGGCTTCCCTCCCCCTCTCAAAAATAACTACTCCCTCGCAATCTCGAAAATATCTACCCGCGTCTGCGTAGATGGTTTTTCTGTTTGATAGCACACGATTAGTATGTCTGGACCGTGTGCGATGTCTGTTACTCCCGCTCTGCTTCAATCAGTAGATTCAAATTTTTAGTAGCCCTGGCATTTTACTCCTGCCCTGCTCTGCTTCAATCCCTTGATCCAAATTTTCGGTAGCCCCGCCATTTTACTCCCGCCTAGTAAAATTTTCAGTACCCGCGGCATTTCCTCAAACACCACCTTGGACCCCCTCCACACACACACCCCAAATCCCCCGCTCACCCCAAATCCCCGCTCACCCCAAATCCCCCGCTCACACACATACACACCACCCCTCCCTTGCTCCAAACCTAGCTAGGTCGCCGCCGCCGCCTCCATTGTCAACCTCTGCCGGTCTGCCTGTGCAGTTTACCCACCGATATACATACCCTCACCGCCCTGAGTTTCTTAGATGACGCCTGCGAAATGCCCCCTTTCCCAGAGATCCCCATCCCCACCCCCTCCCCCACTCCAGAGCATCGCAGCCTAAGCCCGGCTACGCTTCCCGGGGAGCTCGAGGAGCGAATGGCCCAAAAGAGCTTTACCGCAGCCTCTTCGCCCGACGTCAGCGAGGTGGCCGCCGAGGAAGCTGACGACAATGACTGGACCTGGATTGAGCCTTTCAATCAGCGAGCTAGAGTATTCTGGCATGTCGCGGATGTCGGCTACGACATCGAGGTCGTCGACACCGATGGCTTGACGTGGGTTATGTCACAGGTTAAGTTGCCCACCCCCAACCCTTCGGGTTCGACAACCGTCGATCTCATCAATGGCCCTGCCGCTGATCTCCTGCGGCTCATTATGAACAATTGGCCATCCTTCATCGCCATGGAGCCCCTTTTGTCATTTCTGAAGGACAAGTTCTGCAACGCTGGCCTGGGATCCTCAGTTGGCAAGTCAGACCTCATCGATGGCGACCACGAGGAGGAGCCAATCTGTGACAAGTGAGGAAACCCATGATTTGTTTTCTCGAACCCCTTTTGTAGTGAGAACATGTCCAGTATTTATTTCTATATTAGGTTGTTTGCATTACGCCTTGTTTATTTCTACGATTTATGGTTGTTCGGTTGTTTGTAGTTAGCATATGTCCAGTTTCAATTGCCATCTTTGGTTGTTCGTAGTATGCCTTGTTTATTTCAGCTATTAACAGTGTGATGTTCTATATGTGCTAGTATGAACTGTGCAGTTCAATTTCATCAATACCAAATTTAACAATAGCTCTATGAATGACTATATTTGGTTGCTGTTAAGCATGTTGTACTCCCTCCGAATCTTTTTAGTTCGCATATAAGATTTGTCTAAAGTCAGGCCTCTTAAAGTTTGACCAACTTTATAGAACAAAATACCAACATTCACAATATGAAATAAATATCAGTACATGTGTCATGACTAAAATTTTCATATTGTATAACTTTAGCATGCTAGATGTTGATATTTTTTCATATAAATAAGGTCAAACTTTATGAAGTTTGACTTCAGACAATTCTTATATGCAGAGTAAAAAGGACCGGAGGGAGTATTGAACACGCCTTTTGATACGTCCATTTTGCATCATGCTTTTATATTGATATTTATTGCATTATGGGCTGTTATTACACATTATATCACAATACTTATGCCTATTCTCTCTTATTTTATAAGGTTTACATGAAGAGGGAGAATGCCGGCAGCTGGAATTCTGGACTGGAAAAGGAGCAAATATTAGAGACCTATTCTGCACAACTCCAAAAGTCCTGAAACTTCACAGAGAATATTTTTGGAATATATAAAAAATATTGTGCGAAGAAAGTACCAGAGGGGGGCCACCAGCCAGCCACAAGGGTGGAGGGCGCGCCCCCCGTCCTTGTGGGCCCCCTGGCAGGCCTCCGACGCCCATCTTCTGCTATATGGTGTGTTTTGACCTGAAAAAAAATAAGAAGGAAGCTTTCAGGATGAAGCGCCGCCGTCTCGAGGCGGAACCTAGGCAGAACCAATCTAGGGCTCCGGCGGAGCTGTTCTGCTGGGGAAACATCCCTCCGGGAGGGGGAAATCGTCGCCATCATCATCACCAATGATCCTCTCATTGAGCGGGGGTCAATCTCCATCAACATCTTCACCAGCACCATCTCCTCTCAAACCCCAGTCATCTCTTGTATCCGATCTTTGTCTCAAAACCTCAGATTGGTACCTGTGGGTTGCTAGTAGTGTTGATTACTCCTTGTAGTTGATGCTAGTTGGTTTATTTGGTGGAAGATTATATTTTCAGATCCTTAATGATAATTAATACTCCTTTGATCTTGATCATAAATATGCTTTGTGAGTAGTTACGTTTGTTCCTGAGGACATGGGAGAAGCCTTGTTATAAGTAATCATGTGAATTTGGTATTCGTTCGATATTTTGATGAGATGTCTGTTGTCTTTCCTCTAGTGGTGTTATGTGAACGTCGACTACATGACACTTCACCATGATTTGGGCCTAGGGGAAGGCATTGGGAAGTAATAAGTAGATGATGGGTTGCTAGAGTGACAGAAGCTTAAACCCTAGTTTATGCGTTGCTTCGTAAGGGGCTGATTTGGATCCATATGTTTCATGCTATGGTTAGATTTATCTTAATTCTTCTTTCGTAGTTGCGGATGCTTGCGAGAGAGGTTAATCATAAGTGGGAGGCTTGTCCAATTAAGGGCAGCACCCAAGCACCGGTCCACCCACATATCAAATTATCAAAGTAACGAACGCGAATCATATGAGCATGATGAAAACTAGCTTGACAACAATTCCCATGTGTCCTCGGGAGCGCTTTGCTTTATATAAGAGTTCGTCCAGGCTTGTCCTTTGCTACAAAAAGGATTGGGCCACCTTTCTGCACCTTGTTTACTTTTGTTACTTGCTACCCGTTATGAATTATCTCATCATACAACTATCTGTTACCGATAATTTCAGTGCTTGCAGAGAATACCTTGCTGAAAACCGCTTGCCATTTCCTTCTGCTCCTCGTTGGGTTCGACACTCTTACTTATCGAAAGGACTATGATAGATCCCCTATACTTGTGGGTCATCAAGACTCTTTTCTGGCGCCGTTGCCGGGGAGTGAAGCGCCTTTGGTAAGTGAAATTTGGTAAGGAAACATTTATATAGTGTGCTGAAATTTACTGTCACTTGTTACTATGGAAAATAATCCTTTGAGGGGCTTGTTCGGGGTATCTTCACCTCGACCGGAAGAGCAAAGAGTTGCTCCTCAATCTACTGCACCTACTAAAAATATTTATTATGAAATTCCTTCGGGTATGATAGAGAAACTGCTAGCTAATCCTTATGCAGGAGATAGAACATTACATCCCGATATGCACCTAATCTATGTGGATGAAGTTTGTGGATTATTTAAGCTTGCAGGTATGCCTGAGGATGTTGTCAAGAAGAAGGTCTTCCCTTTATCTTTGAAGGGAAAGGCATTGACATGGTATAAGCTATGTGATGATATTGGATCATGGAACTACAACCGACTGAAATTGGAATTTCATAAGAAGTTTTATCCTATGCATCTGGTTCATCGTGATCGAAATTATATATATAATTTTTGGCCTCGTGAAGGAGAAACTATCGCTCAAGCTTGGGGGAGGCTTAAGTCAATGTTATATTCATGCCCCAATCATGAGCTCTCAAGATAAATTATTATTCAGAATTTTTATGCTCGGCTTTCTCATAATGATCGATCCATGCTCGATACTTCTTGTACTGGTTCTTTTATGAAGAAGACTAATGAATTCAAATGGGATTTATTGGAAAGAATTAAATGCAACTCTGAAGATTGGGAACTCGCCGAAGGTAAGGAGTCAGGTATAAACCTTAAGTTTGATTGTGTTAAATCTTTTATGGACACCGATGCTTTTCGTGATTTTAGCACTAAATATGGACTTGACTCTGAGATAGTAACTTCTTTCTGTGAATCTTTTGCTACTCATGTTGATCTCCCTAAGGAGAAGTGGTTTAAATATCATCCTCCCATTGAAGTTAAAGTAGTAGAACCTATTAAAGTTGAAGAAGAAACTATTACTTATAATGTTGATCCTATTGTTCCTACTGCTTATATTGAGAAACCACCTTTTCCTGTTAGAATAAAGGATCATGCTAAAGCTTCAACTGTGGTTTGTAAGAGTTATACTAGAACACCTACACCCCCTGAGCAAATTAAAGTTGAACCTAGTATTGCTATGGTTAAAGATCTCTTGGTTGATAATATTGAAGGGCATGTTATTTATTTCTCTGATGAAGCGGCTAGGATTGCTAAACCTGATACTAAAGATAAACATAGACCTGCTGTTGGCATGCCTGTTGTTTTTGTTAAAATTGGAGATCATTGTTATCATGGCTTATGTGATATGGGTGCTAGTGTGAGTGCAATTCCTTATACTCTATGTAAAGAAATTATGAATGATATTGCACCTGCTGAGATAGAAGATATTGATGTTACTATTAAGCTTGCCAATAGAGATACTATATCACCAATTGGGATTGTTAGAGATGTTGAAGTCTTGTGTGGGAAAATTAAATACCCTACTGATTTTCTTGTTCTTGCTTCCCCACAAGATAATTTTTGTCCCATTATATTTGGTAGACCTTTCTTGAATACTGTTAATGCTAAGATAGACTGCGAGAAAGATATTGTTACTGTTGGTTTAGGGGATATGTCTCATGATTTTAATTTCTCTAAATTTCGTAGACAACCCCATGATAAAGAATTGCCTAGTAAGGATGAAATTATTGGTCTTGCTTCTATTTCCGTGCCTCCTACTGATCCTTTAGAACAATATTTGCTAGACCATGAAAATGATATGTTTATGAATGAAAGAAGGGAAATAGATGAAATATTCTTTAATCAGGGACCTATTTTGAAACACAATTTGCCTGTTGAAATCCTTGGGGATCCTCCTCCACCCAAGGGTGATCCTGTGTTTGAGCTTAAACAATTACCTGATACTCTGAAATATGCTTATGTCGATGAAAAGAAGATATATCCTGTTATTATTAGTGCTAACCTTTCAGAGCATGAAGAAAAGAAATTATTGAAAACTCTGAAGAAGCACCGTGCTGCTATTGGATACACTCTTGATGATCTTAAGGGCATTAGTCCCACTCTATGTCAGCACAAAATTAAATTGGAACAGGATGCTAAACCAGTTGTTGATCACCAACGACGATTGAATCCTAAGATGAAAGAAGTGGTAAGAAATGAAATACTAAAGCTTCTAGAGGCAGGTATAATTTATCCTATTGCTGATAGTAAATGGGTAAGTCCTGTTCATTGTGTCCCTAAGAAGGGAGGTATTACTGTTGTTCCTAATGATAAGAATGAATTGATTCCACAAAGAATTGTTACAGGTTATAGAATGGTAATTGATTTTCGCAAATTGAATAAAGCTACTAGAAAAGATCATTACCCTCTACCTTTTATTGACCAAATGCTAGAAAGACTATCCAAACATACACACTTTTGCTTTCTAGATGGTTATTCTGGTTTCTCTCAAATACCTGTGTCAAAAGATGATCAAGAGAAGACCACTTTTACTTGCCCTTTCGGTACCTTTGCTTATAGACATATGCCTTTTGGTTTATGTAATGCACCTGCTACCTTTCAAAGATGTATGACTGCTATATTCTCTGATTTTTGTGAAAAGATTGTTGAGGTTTTCATGGATGATTTCTCCGTTTACGGAACTTCTTTTGATGATTGCTTAAGCAACCTTAATCAAGTTTTGCAGAGATGTGAAGAAACTAATCTTGTCGTGAATTGGGAGAAGTGCCACTTTATGGTTAATGAAGGCATTGTCTTGGGGCATAAAATTTCCAAAAGAGGTATTGAAGTTGATAAAGCTAAAGTAGATGCTATTGAAAAGATGTCGTGTCCTAAAGATATCAAAGGTATAAGAAGTTTCCTATGTCATGCTGGTTTCTATAGGAGGTTTATTAAAGACTTCTCTGAAATTTCTAGACCTCTCACTAATATCTTGCAAAAATATGTTCCTTTTGTTTTTGATGATGATTGTGTAGAAGCATTTGAAATACTTAAGAAAGCCTTGATTTCTGCTCCTATTGTTCAGCCACCTGATTGGAATTTACCCTTTGAAATTATGTGTGATGCTAGTGATTATGCTATTGGTGCTGTTCTAGGAAAAGAGTTGATAAGAAATTGAATGTTATTCATTATGCTAGTAAAACTCTAGACAGTGCCCAGAGAAATTATGCCACTGCTGAAAAAGAATTTTTAGCAGTTGTATTTGCTTGTGATAAGTTCAGATCTTATATTGTTGATTCCAAAGTTACTGTTCACACTGATTATGCTACTATTAAATATCTTACGGAAAAGAAAGATGCTAAACCTATACTTATTAGATGGGTTCTCTTGCTACAAGAATTTGATTTGCATATTATTGATAGAAAGGGAGCTGAGAACCCCGTTGCTGACAACTTGTCTAGGTTAGAAAATGTTCTTGATGACCCACTGCCTATTGATGATAGCTTTCCTGATGAATAATTAGCTGTCATAAACGCTTCTCGTAATACTCCATGGTATGCTGATTATGCTAATTACATTGTTGCTAAATTTATACCACCTAGTTTCACATACCAGCAAAAGAAAAAGTTTTTCTATGATTTAAGACATTACTTTTGGGATGACCCACACCTTTATAAAGAAGGAGTAGATGGTTTTTTTAGACGTTGTGTACCTGAGCATGAATAGGGACAGATCCTACACAAGTGCCACTCCGAGTCTTACGGAGGACACCACGCTGGAGATAGAACTGCACATAAGGTATTGCAATCCGGTTTTTATTGGCCTACTCTCTTCAAGGATGCTCGTAAGTTTGTCTTGTCTTGTGATGAATGTCAGAGAATTAGCAATATTAGTAGATGTCAGGAAATGCCTATGAATTATTCACTTGTTATTGAACCATTTGATGTTTGGGGCTTTGATTATATGGGACATTTTCCTTCCTCTAATGGGTATACACATATTTAAGTTGCTGTTGATTACGTTACTAAGTGGGTTGAAGCTATTCCAACTAGTAGTGCTGATCATAACACTTCTATTAAGATGCTTAAAGAAGTTATTTTTCCGAGGTTTGGAGTCCCTAGATATTTAATGACTGATGGTGGTTCACATTTTATTCATGGTGCTTTCTGTAAAATGCTTGCTAAGTATGATGTTAACCATAGAATTGCATCTCCATATCATCCTCAGTCTAGTGGTCAAGTAGAATTGAGCAATAGAGAGATTAAACTAATTTTGCAAAAGACTGTTAATAGATCTAGAAAGAATTGGTCTAAGAAACTTGATGATGCATTATGGGCTTATAGAACTGCTTATAAGAACCCTATGGGTATGTCTCCGTATAAAATGGTTTATGGAAAAGCATGTCACTTACCTCTCGAACTAGAACATAAGGCATATTGGGCTATTAAAGAGCTCAATTATGATTTCAAACTTGCCGGTGAGAAGAGGTTATTTGACATTAGCTCACTTGATGAATGGAGAACCCAAGCCTATGAGAATGCCAATTTGTTTAAAGAAAAGGTTAAAAGATGGCATGACAAGAGGATACAAAAGCGTGAGTTTAATGTAGGTGATCATGTTTTGCTATACAACTCTCATTTAAGATTTTTTGTAGGAAAGCTTCTCTCTAAATGGGAAGGTCCTTACATTATCGAGGAGGTCCATCGTTCCGGTGCCATAAAAATCAACAACGCCGAAGGCACAAATCCGAAGGTGGTAAACGGTCAAAGAATAAAACATTATATCTTAGGTACTCCCATAAATGTTGAGATCAATATTATTGACACCGTAACACCGGAGGAGTACATAAGGGACACTTTCCAGAATGTTTCAAACTCCGAAAAGGAATAGGTATGTGGTACGGTAAGTAAACCGACTCCAAAACTATTCTAATAGCAATTTTTCTCCATTTTGGAATATTTAAAAAATTAGGAAAATTAAAAGTAGTCCGAAAGAGACACGAGGTCACAACAAGGGTGGAGGGTGCGCCCTACCCCCCTGGGCGCGCCCCCCGACCTTGTGGCCACCTCGTGTGCCTTCCGGACTCCGTTTTCCTGCACGATACTTCTTATGGTCGGTAAAAATTCATTATATAATCTCCCGAAGTTTTTGACCACCGTACCACAACAGAATCCCCTGTTTTCGTTTTGAGCTATTTCTACAGCAGATTTAGAGCAACATGTCGTCCCAAGATTCGAAGGGAGAGAGCTATGTAGCTGATTATATTGCAGACCCCAAGGTCTACGGGGATTTGGAGCATTATGGTTGGACCACGGAGGAAGAAGAAGACTATGATCCGAAAGGAAAGGAAGAGACAAGTTTTGATGAAGAGGAAGTCCCACTACCCCAACCTGGGGACATGCACATGGAGTTCAAAAAGTCAAGTCTCCCGAACAAAGCAAATAAACCAAAGATCGAGTTTATCCCTTTTAGTCTTTTGCAAGAAAACAAGCAAGAATTATGCAGAAGGATATTAACACTAGAACATGAGATCGGTGAGGTGAAGGAGGAAAATTCCATCCTCAAGCGAAAGCTGAGGAAAAAGGACAAGCCTACATCATCAACAACCCCTTCATCACCACCTCCGAAGAAAGAGACATAAATATATGGGTATGGGCACTCCCCTTGGCAACTGCCAAGCTTGGGGGAGGTGCCCCGGTATTGTATCACCATCACACCTTTATCTTTATCATTTTTCTTAGTTCGATCCTTTTGGTTATATCTTGATCTAGTAGAATAAAGTTTTTAGTATGATCTAGCTTTGAGTTTTGTTTTGATTTCTATCTATGTAATCGAGTCTGTGAGTTATATATAATAAAGAGTAGTTTTGAGTTGAGGGATTTGCTTTCTTGCTATGATCTTGAGGGAATTAAATAAAAGAAAAGAATAAAAACAAATAAAAAGATCATATATTGATCTTATGGAGAGTAATGACTTCACATATAAAGAGTATGATGAATAAAAGTTGTTGGGAGTTGACAAACATAGTATTGGTCATTGCTGCAATTAATAGGAAGTAATAAAGAAAGAGAGGCTTCACATATAAATATACTATCTTGGACATCTTTTGTAATTGTGAGCACTCATTAAAATACGACATGCTAAAAAGTTTATGTTGGACAAGGAAGACAACATAATGGGTTATGTTTTCTTATATCCGAATAGAAGTTATATTGTCATGGATCATCCAACATGTTGAGCTTGCCTTTCTCCCTCATGCTAGCCAAATTCTTTGCACCAAGTAGAGATATTACTTGTGCTTCCAAACATCCCTTAAACCAGTTTTGCCATGAGAGTCCACCATACCTACCTATGGATTGAGTAAGATCCTTCAAGTAAGTTGTCATCGGTGCAAGCAATAAAAATTGCTCTCTAAATATGTATGATCTATTAGTGTGAAGAAAATAAGCTTTATACGAATTTGTGATATGGAAGAAATAAAAGCAACGGACTACATAATAAAGGTCTTTATCACAAGCGGCAATATAAAGTGACGTTCTTTTGCATTAAGATTTTGTGCATCCAACAATAAAAGCGCATGACAACCTCTGCTTCCCTCTGCGAAGGGCCTACCTTTTACTTTTATCTTCTACCCTTATACAAGAGTCATGGTGATCATCACCTTTCCTTTTTACACTTTTTATTTTGGCAAGCACTATATGTTGGAGCGATCCGGATATATATATCCACTCGGATGTAGGTTATCATAAAGTATTACTGTTGATATTACCCTTGAGGTAAAAGGTTGGGAGGCGAAACTATAAGCCCCTATCTTTCTCTGTGTCCGATTGAAACTTTGTACCCATAAGTATCGTGTGAGTGTTAGCAATTGTGAAAGACTAAATGATAGTTGAGTATCTAGACTTGCTGAAAAGCTCTTTAATTGACTCTTTCCGATGTTATGATAAATTGCAATTGCTTAAATGACTGAGATCATAGTTTGTTAGTTTTCAATGAAGTTTCTGATTCATACTTTACCCTGTGACTGAATTGTTACTTTAGCATAGGAAATTATATGGCAATATATGTTGCTGTTCTAAAGATGATCATGATGCCCTCATGTCCGTATTTTATTTTTTTGACACCTCTATCTCTAAATATGTGGACATATTTTTCGTTATCGGCTTTCGCTTGAGGACAAGCGAGGTCTAAGCTTGGGGGAATTGATACGTCCATTTTGCATCATGCTTTTATATTGATATTTATTGCATTATGGGCTGTTATTACACATTATATCACAATACTTATCCCTATTCTCTCTTATTTTATAAGGTTTACATGAAGAGGGAGAATGCCGGCAGCTGGAATTCTGGACTGGAAAAGGAGCAAATATTAGAGACCTATTCTGCACAACTCCAAAAGTCCTGAAACTTCATGGAGAATATTTTTGGAATATATAAAAAATATTGGGCGAAGAAAGTACCAGAGGGAGGCCACCAGCCAGCCACAAGGGTGGAGGGCGCGCCCTACCCCCTGGGTGTGCCCCCCGTCCTTGTGGGCCCCCTGGCAGGCCTCCGACGCCCGTCTTCTGCTATATGGTGTGTTTTGACCTAAAAAAAATAAGAAGCAAGCTTTCGGGACGAAGCGCCGCAGTCTCGAGGCGGAACCTGGGCAGAACCAATCTAGGGCTCCGGCGGAGCTATTCTGCCGGGGAAACATCCCTCCGGGAAGGGGAAATCATCGCCATCGTCATCACCAACGATCCTCTCATCGAGAGGGGGTCAATCTCCATCAACATCTTCACCAGCACCATCTCCTCTCAAACCCTAGTTCATCTCTTGTATCCGATCTTTGTCTCAAAACCTCAGATTGGTACCTGTGGGTTGCTAGTAGTGTTGATTACTCCATGTAGTTGATGCTAGTTGGTTTATTCGGTGGAAGATTATATTTTCAGATCCTTAATGATAATTAATACTCCTCTGATCTTGATCATGAATATGCTTTGTGAGTAGTTACGTTTGTTCCTGAGGACATGGGAGAAGTCTTGTTATAAGTAATCATGTGTATTTGGTATTCGTTCGATATTTTGATGAGATGTATGTTGTCTTTCCTCTAGTGGTGTTATGTGAACGTCGACTACATGACACTTCACCATGATTTGGGCCTAGGGGAAGGCATTGGGAAGTAATAAGTAGATGATGGGTTGCTAGAGTGACAGAAGCTTAAACCCTAGTTTATGTGTTGCTTCGTAAGGGGCTGATTTGGATCCATATGTTTCATGCTATGGCTAGATTTATCTTAATTCTTCTTTCGTAGTTGCGAATGCTTGTGAGAGGGGTTAATCATAAGTGGGAGGCTTGTCCAAGGAAGGGCAGCACCCAAGCACCGGTCCACCCACATATCAAATTATCAAAGTAACGAACGTGAATCATATGAGCATGATGAAAACTAGCTTGACAACAATTCCCATGTGTCCTCGGGAGCGCTTTGCTTTATATAAGAGTTCGTCCAGGCTTGTCCTTTGGTACAAAAAGGATTGGGCCACCTTGCTGCACCTTGTTTACTTTTGTTACTTGCTACCCGTTACGAATTATCTCATCATACAACTATCTGTTACCGATAATTTCAGTGCTTGCAGAGAATACCTTGCTGAAAACCGCCTGTCATTTCCTTCTGCTCCTCGTTAGGTTCGACACTATTACTTATCGAAAGGACTACGATAGATCCCCTATACTTGTGGGTCATCACCTTTCCATTTGATTTAACAATGGCACTGTTTGGATACTCTAACTTAGTTAGAGGTTAGAGTTAGTTTCTTGCTCATGACAGTTAAAAGGGAGAGAGAGAGAGATTGGTGGAATAGTTGATTGTATTGCTTGAGCCTCGTGGGCATATATATAGGAGTACATGGTCATCTTGGAGTACAAGTCATGGTAGAATAAATCCTACGCTATCCTACGTTTCCTAAATAACAATGATACTCAACAATGACTAACCCTGAACTAACTCTAGCCAAAGAGGTGTTTGGATGACAGTGTTAGATTGACAATAAATGCACTAGGAGAACTAGCCCCAATCAGCACCTCTTGGGTGGGATAGTTGTTTTGGGTGGGTTTGACGCAACTAGCTCAAACTAGCCCTCATGTTTGGATACTTTAGTGCTATTTGAGCCCAATCTAGCTCAAACTAACTCTAACCCCTGGATCCAAACAGGGCCAATAACTAGTGTACTTAGACGTGCACAATACAAGTTTGAATGACTATGTTTGCTTGTTTTTAAATTTAGGCCTGTTGCAGTTAATAATACACCTTTCCACTTCTTGTTTTTAAATATTAGGATGTTAACAATTTGGTCTTGCACATGTAGGTCCTGCTATCAGAGGTTTTGACCCACTGTTTGACCCTTTTTGCATATGTGGAAATGAGTTGTCCATTAATATCAGTCAAGTCAAGACACTCAGAAAGATTGTTATGATAAAGAAATTAGCAATAAAAAACAACAAGAACTTTGTCTGCATAATGAAGAAGATATTAGTTCACTACGGGATGGTACTAACTGTTATACCTTGTCTTTTTAATTCCTTTGCGCCATTTCAAATCTGGAGAAGATATTTATGCATATCCTTGTTTTCAGGCCTTTCCAAAGCAGTTCACTGATGATTACCTCTCAAACCACCTGTATGGTCAGGAGGCGAGGAAGGTTTTTATACAACACCCACGGTTCAATATTTAAGTGTTCCTGAAAAGGACGAAGGATGGACGGTCAATCATCCACAGGCACTGGCCTAAAGTTGCAATGACCTTCAACATCAATGAAGGCTCAATATTCACCTTCCGCTTCAGCAGTTTTCCAGATGAGATTCATCTGTCTATGTTCCATCTATAATGCTAATTTTGAAATGTTGTAAATGTTGCATGTGAAACTTGGTGCTGGTGCAGTTGTGTAATGGGGTAGCTGAGTGCTGAAGCTATATGATGTTGTACTCTGATGTATTTCAATTCTGAAATTCTGCTTCCTTAATATGGAAATGAAATATATTGTGTGCTTAATATGAAATGTCAATTATATTAATAAATGGATTATTAATAATAGGGCAATTAGCCTACTAATGGCCAATTAGCCTGCTAATTGGGTTTTTCTATTGCAAACAGTTATTGAGAAAACACCATGGGCGATGACCTCAGGCAACACACACAGTTTCTAGGAATAAACCGTGTTGGATCAATGAACAATCACACACGACATCGTCTTGAAAACTGTTTGTGTTAGGCCACCTTGCGTAAATGATTACCACATAAAAAGTGTGTGTGATATACAGCCTTTGCCACACAGTTTCTTCTACGCACCGTGTGTGATGCATTCAATAACACAAACGATAAAATTATTAATATCGTGTGCAATGGCAACGCTATCACAAACGATTTAATGGGAAAAATTGTGTGTGATGTACCTGCGAACGGAAACATTTTCCTTGGAGTGACTGTGTGGGATGTATATACGAACGGAAACGTACTTCTTGGATTTACTGTGTGGGATGTACATACTAACAGAAATGTATTCCTTGGATTGACTGTGTGGAATGTACATACGAACGGAAACGTTTAGCGGGGACTGACTGTGTGGGATGTACTTACGACCGGAAACAATTTCGCCTGTATAATTGTATTTTTTAGCACTACTATACGTATAACTGTATTTGAGCGCTCGCCGGTCTCACATGACCTCATTTTTGCCGAGCGTGTGTGCCAGGAGGGCATATCCCCGACGGTTTCTGGGTCGTGTGGGAAGGACCCCCCTATCGCAGTCACTCACTTGGCGACGGTTTCGAACGCCGTCGCGGAAAGGGGTTAAAAACCATTTGTATAGCACCTCGTTGTACCAGTGATCATTCCATAATGTAGTGCATATAGATCTAGGCCTGGACACTTTTTAGCTTCTAACTATTAACTTGTTACTTGTAGGTACATATGTCCTTGGCAAAGATCCACGCATCGACCCTTTTTTGCGTATGGGGCAATGAGATATTCATGAACCAGTATCAAGTGAGGAAACTGATAAGGATTATTAGCAAAAAGATACGAACGGTGGCAGTCAAATTATTTGTTTATGCTCTATCCAACACAATAGTGAGCTGTAGGATGGCAATCAAATTCACAAACGAGTAGCAAGGATGGAGTGTTTCACTAAAAAAAAGACACATCCGTGACATTTTGGGCCGAACGAATTTTTTTTCTGTCATGCTTATGACACTTCTATGATGATAATTATGACAAAACCTGGTATCATCATAGATGTGGTAGGCTCCTACTTCTATGACAAAAAATCATGACAGAAAATGGGATTTTCGTCCTGGGCGGGCCGGAGACACACCTGCATGACATTCTTTGGGCCGTCCATGACGGAGAAAATCATGGTAGAAGCGAGGGCGAGGAAAATATCGGGGAGTTCCTGGTTACGGTAGGTGGTCGAGGTCGAGCGATGCAGTGTGGTTTGCGTGTTTCTCTCTTACGCGCGCGTGGTGCGAGCCGTGTCGCTATAACTGAACCCGAGCGATCTCCTGCTGCTACATACTGAAGCCGATCGATCGATCCCTTCACTCCTAACTGAACCCGAACGAGACTCGTTTGATGCTAATTGAACCCAATCGATCGCTGCTGCTGCATGCTTACTGAAGCCGATCGAACCCTCGTGCGAGACGTAACTAGCAGGTTGGGTTGCCTCTGGATGAACAGTGCCCGTTGCTGCCGCGCGCGCGATATGTTTAACGAGTCAAGACATGGTGTGAGTCGAGCCGGTTGGGTTGGCTGTGGATGAACAGTTCCCGGTGGGGGGTTGGATGAATAGGACCCCGGCCGTGTGTATAGGCGGTTGCCGCTGGATGAACAGGACCCCGTGGTATATAGTACGCGGTTGCCACTAGATGAGCATGAGCCCAAGGAGGCCGCCACACACCCCAGCCGGTTAGGGGTGGATGAACAGGACCCGATGGAGGCTGGTTGAACTGAAGCCGGTGGAGGCTGGATGAACAGTAGCCCTTGGATGAACAGTCTCTGGTGGAGGCTAGAGACGGTGGATGAATAGTAGCAGGTGGAGACTGGAGGAAGTTGACGGTGGATGAACAGTAGTCCGTGGAGTCCCGTTTTGCGGTATGCCACACCCCTCCCGATGAACAGGACCCCCGTTTCGACTGTAGGAGGTTGAAGAGAAGTCCGTTTCCTCTATTTTGCGGTACGCCACACCCCTCCCGATCAACAGGACCCCGTTTCGATCGTAGGAACTCCAACACAACTCCATTTCCTCCATTTTGCGGTACGTCAGACCCTTCCCGATGAACAGGACCCCGTTTCGACCGTACGTGGTCGAACAGAAGGCCCGTTTCCTCCGTTTTGCAGTACGCCAGACCTCGTTTCGGCTATTCCGTCCAAGCCGGTTGGCTTCCGATGAACAGGATGCGTTCCGACCCAGTGGCTTCGCTCCTGATGAACAGGACGCATTCCGACACAGTCACTTGGCTCTCGGTGAAGACGACGCTGTTTCCTTCGTTCCGATCCAGCCGGTTAGCTGCCGATGAACAGGACGACGTCGCTGCCGTTCGTTTCCTCTCCATGTACACGAGCCCTGGCCGTACGTATGCGCGAGTACGTGTTCGAGACCCCGCCCTTATGTACATACGTAGCCGTATTTAATTTCTTGCAGCGTGGCTGTCCGTACGTGTACACGATATATATAGACGGGACTGCGTGACATGCTACGTCCGCGCCTCTACTACGACACGTGCATCTCCTTACTCGGACATGGTTCATCGCTATAGAGAGACCGATCGACCAGTATGTACGTACATGATCGCGACCAGACAGACAACCCGATGTACGGTTCGACTCAGTGGGTCCTAGCTGTCAGGGAGGATAAGGAGGCACTTCCTTCCGTGCGAAGATATAGCTGGTGAGTCCCAGCTGTCAGGGGGAAGAATCATTTTTTTGCCTGTAATACGGACGCACTTCCTTGCGTATGAAGATGTAGCTGGTGGGTCCCAGCTGTCAGGGGGGAAACATTTTTTTCGCGGCCCTTCCGTTAGGTCCTGCTGTCAGATGGAGGAATCATTATTTTGCACGTAATAAGGAGGCACTTCCTTGCTGCGGCCATGGACCCAGCTGTCAGCCTCTCCACGTATAGTCCTCTTCCGATGGAAGGCGTTCCTTGACCACGTTGACCACGCCGCGCCAAGAGCACCAAGGCGGTGGACGACGGCGAGGCCTAAGATGGGAATGATCTGGAGTCATGGAACAAGGGGCACTGGAGTCCCTGGCGGAGGGGTGTACGAGGGACTGGTTCGGCTGCCGGGTGAGGCTGCCTTCGCCGGAGAATAACAGAAGGTGTGGGTGAGTACAGGTATGACTTGGCTACCATTGGGAGTAGAGTGGGGCGGCGAGGCCTGCGCGGCAGCACAACCGGCCACGGGAGGCAGATGCAGGTGCTCCAGCCGGCGATGGTTTTGGCGGCTGGAGCAAGAGCAACTAGATCAGAGATTGAAGAAGCAGGATCGCCATTGGATGTCAATCCAACGACTACAGATGCCAGAATAATTTGTTGACTCTTTGTTTTAGACCATTAAATCATTTTGTTCACTAAATGGACTACACCTTGCGCAGGCTTCGTCCAGTGGGCCAACAAAGTCAGCTTCGAAAGTTGTGGCGGAATGCAGCCCATTTATTTAGGTTTTACAGCCCATTTCATTTTGTTTGTCAATACATCTATTTCCTGGGCTTTGACTCAAAAAATAATCTATTTCCTGGGCTAGTTAAACATAATAATAATAATCGATTTACTATTTATGATAATTGTTTCTCAAAAAAATATTATTTATGATAATTTATAGCGCATTTGATTATTTATTCGAATACACCTATTTACTGAGTTGGGTCAAAAATAATATTGCGTACATGCAGCGCATTTATCATTTCTGATAATTTACAAGCCATTTGATTTTAGTAGAAATGGACCCATTTTCTGGGATGGGTGAAAACACAATGATGGTTTGGACTGAGCATTTCATATAAAAATAATATTGAGATACGAATATTATTAAAAAATTAAGTTGGGCTTGGTAATCTTATTATATAAAAAATGAACTGGCCTGTGCATTTTATTTTATTAAAAGAAAGATAGGGTAGGCTGCGCTTATTTTAGGATATTGTGTACAACTGTCGGCCCAGTTGCATTGCTGATGTTAAAAAAAAGGCCTGTGTAGTACAGTACAACTTTACATGGCTACTCAGCCCACATTCAACGACGCCGGAAAGGCCCAAACAAGGCTTCTGTACAACTTTTTGAAGTCACTGAGCTCAATTAATAACTTAAGAAAAAAGTTAGAGTACAGTGGAACCTAATTAAAAGTTGTCACGAGCGAAGAAATAATTCAACGGGTCCCACTTGTGTGTGTGTGAGAGAGAGAGACCCATCGGTCGATGCTCGTAAATACATCTTTCAGCCATATGCATTGCTGATGCTCAGTAAAAACTTATATAGTTGACACAATCATATAGAACATCATAGCACACTGAACTTGCATACAAAAATTTCACGCAGGCGGCACAATCAGGGTGGAAGCAGTGGACCGCTACGGGTAGGGCTATGTTAAAACCAACGAACTTGTACATAACGGTTCATCGTCTTTATCAATGACGAGGAAATATCTTGAATGTTGTGCAAAGAAAATAGGCAGACAACACAATAAGTTCTGCTAGCACATTAAGTTGACGTACAACCCTTTCTAAAAAAAGTTCAGGTACAAAAATAGAATAGGTCACAATCAAATGTACTGGCACATCAGTGCTTCACACCGATAGCTTGGATTTAACTAGTATCTGACAAGATTCAGTTGTTACCTCAAATTAGAGCACATCCAGGCAGCCAGCCCTGCCTCTTCTCCCAAAGAAGCAGTGGCCTCCGCCGCGTGATGGAGTAGGCCCTGTGCCATCCATCATTCTGAGCAACACGGAGAAATTCTGACGTTGACTCCTGTAATAGATGTCGTCGATGGACCCAGGCACCAGCGGTGGCGGCAAGACTTCGATTGATGGATTGACCACTTCTTCGACATGCACAAACACTCGATACAGGTACATCCCTAACTTGGTCCGCGACGGCCTTGGTGGCGATGAATAGTACAACCCCGGTTCCTGCACCGGTATCTCAACACCAATCACCTTCGGTATGGTGGACGGCTTCTTCATCCATGCCATAACCGTCAGAGCCCAGCTGTCTAGAGGAACAAACATACTTACGAGCTCACCTCCAAGGTCGTTGATAAGCTCATTCATGGACTCGCTGTTCCAACCAAGTCGAGGCATGCCGTGGAAGGTAAGCTTTGTTAAAAACTCAAGTTCAGAGGGCACCGAGCCCCATCCTGGGTGCCACCGATCAAAGCTCACCAGCGCGCCATCGCAGAACAAACGCCGGGAAGATTCGAACACACGACTGCAGTCGAAAGTTGTCCAGAACCTGACAAAGAAATCAGCCGGTGGCGGACAGACTTCGATGAGCAAGTCACTTATTTGGATGCCGTGCACAATGCCAAGAGCTTTGACAAGGTCGTCCGACAAGACGGGAGGCCGGTCGCCGTTGATGGTTACCATCAGCACTTTGCCGGCAAACTGGTCGTCAAGTGCCGCCATGCCACTGTTGAGCGATAGCACGCAGCGCCCGAAGGTAGGATGGACCTCAGGATCTCCGGCTCGGAGATCCGCGTACACCTCAGTAATCTCGGCGCGTACATCCCTAACGTGGTCCGCGACGGCCTTGGTGCGCTTATGAAAAGGTAGCATGAATTTCGAACACGCGCCAATATGCTCTCAGCGCGCAAGCGCATGAAAACACCGGTGGCGCCCACATGTCAGCCTAAGAGTCCTTATTCTTTCTTTTTTTGAGAGCCCGGCCTTTTTTTGAGGATCTTTTGAGAGCCCGGCCTGAGAGTCATAATTGACCTGTTTGGCATTGTGTTACTACTCGGCCCATATTCAACGACACCTCACTGGCCCAAACAAGTGTACATCATCGAAAAGACACTGAGCTCAAATTATAACTTGAAAAAAGGAGATATACTCTGAACATTAGAGAATGGTGATGCCCTCATTTAGGCCACTGCAGCTCGAGACAATAAACAGTTCGAAACAACGATATATACAACATTCAAACACTGACTAGTGACTACTACTGACATAAACAACAAGACATGATAGTTCATAAGAAGTCTTGCTACACCACCAAAACGCACCCATCTGCAGCACTTAGACTCTCGTGATCCAGATGAGAATGACATTCTAAATAGAGGCAACTATTACATAGTAAGAGTGACATAGACAAGGATGACCAAATGACAAGGAATATGCAGAACAAAAGAGAGAACTACCCATCCAGAACAAGCAGCAAAGACAACAAGTCATTCGAAGAGGGATGATCCAACACCATCATAATTTGTAGCCCCGCTTCAGTGACCAGTGATCCGGAGACACCAGTACTCCACCCTTTCGACGCAACAACCCAATTACCTATCAACCTGAAGGCTTGAACCACATCACTGCCTGTCGGACTTGAGACATCCAAGGATCAAAGTTAATCCAGATGCCTTTGTCATTCTCACCTTCTTTTGGCTACAGGTTGTATCGTTGACAATCAGGGGAGTTTGCTCCCGAAGTCCTAGGGCTCGCCGTGTAGACACAATTTTCCATAGCAAACAGAGCCTCGCTGCCATTAAGGTCCTTGCCAACGGTGATCTCCTGGTTAATCGGATAATTGAGTCTGAGAAACAGAGAGTGTGAACCAAGGCTGTTTACCCGCCTCCAACTCAAAAATCTGAAGGCCTCAACAAGCTGGTATCCTGCTCATAGACGTAACAGCCACTGTCCGGATACTCACGTATTTCACGGTGCTTGTACACAGTGGAGTTTTTGCAATATAACTTTTCCGGCTCATGTGTGCGAATGATCATCAGTCTTTTGCCATCGTCTGATCGAGCCAGGAACCAGTTGTGCTTCCCTGTTTTTGGCAAAGGTGGTGTGATTACAAAGGGCAGTAACTGTAGGGACACTGCATCAAATCAAAAAGGACAGGCATTATTAATGTAAGATCAGCATTGTTCAGAGTATGAGTAGGATAATGCAAGAAACAACATTGATATGTCTCTGTAGGAACTGAGAGGAAAATACAGGGAAATGTATACTGGGTTCGAAAATATAGAAGTGCCATGCATGGTTATACTCATGTTATCTCGCAATCGATTCTTCACAGGAAACTACCATGTCATGCATGTTATGTAATCATGTTCTGTCCTCACAAACAAATTCTTCAAGGATACTGACAGACCATGCATTGTTATATACTCATGTTCTGTGGGCAATTTTTTTGTGAGGATATTATTCTAGCCATTGATTGCTGAAGGGCGAATATAGGTATGTACACATGGTAAGCATTACAGGATATCACTACTTCCAAATATAGAGTTCTCCATATGCACATTTACTTCCCTAATGTATGGTTAGATGAAACCAACAGTGTGATGCATGTTTCTACATCATGAAAATGAGGAAACTAACATGGCTATTGATACAATATAGATTACTATAAAATAAGGAGAATATCCATATCTTCGTAACCGTTTGATTATTCAGGGGTACAAATTGGCTGTAATGACATGGTCACAATCGCATGAATTAACTCATTCCAAATATAGCTGATTTACGGCATCTCTAATACATTGCCATAGTTCTACTCAAATTCTGCTCAAACGGGGATATCCCAATCATCACAAAAAGTTCAAATAGTGTCATGGCGTTATCGTTAACATCAGACGAAAACAACTTACACGCGCCGTCCCAGCAATACGTGGTTCCATCTGCTTTGTCGATCGCGTAGATGATGCCATTGTGTTCAATAGCATCACAGAAGTGTGTATTAGCTTTGACGATCCACTGCGAGGTGAGCTGTCTCCAGCTAAAGAAGGCACCAGTGGAAAGATAGGTGAGTCTGCGGTCGAACAAGGCAATTAGCTTGAACTCTGCGTAATCCGCATCTCGTGTGGGCACTTGGCAGATTACAATCTTCTGCAAAACAAGGTGCGTCCAACTGACGACGTAATCTAGATGACTTGGACCGCGACAGTAAAACCCTATATAATCCAACGTAGGGAGGATAATCTCATGGGAGGTGTGGAAGTTCATGAGCACCAACTTTTTCCGGTCTTCTCTGACGGAAGCCATCCAGTGGGAGTTCATGCCGACCCAGTACATACCTGCCAAGAAGTTTCAGGCGATGGTGATCGGATCGAAGTCGAGGGAAATGATGTATGGCGACCCACTACATACCTGGAAAGAAATTTCGGCTAATGGAGGTCGGATTGAAGTCGAGGGGCATCATGTACGCCTCCGTATCATGGTGAGCAAATCTCGCAAGACCAGATAGCAGCAAGCAGGGTGTCTTGAAAAGCTTAGGCCTCGCTTCGACGATGGCCATGTGCATGTCCCTCGAGCATGCAGCCAGCCGTAGGGCGCTCAACATATCCATACATGAACAGCAGAGGTCGAGGATGTCACTGGGGAGATTGCTCCAATCGCGGCTCATATGGATGTTGCGCGGTTCGCGTTCGGCCATGGTGGAGTTTGGAAGGTGGGGTTTTTGGGGGCTTGATTTACGGGGGAGAAGGCTCTCGGTGCTGGAGCGGCTAGCGAGGGAATAGTGGTACTGGGGGAGGCGAGCGAGGCGAGGGTACGTGGGGGCACAGTGAGATGATGAAGAGTGACCTCAGGATCTCCGGCGAGATGGAGATGGAGATGGAGTGGTGCTAGGGGAGAGGGAGACGAGGCGAGGCATGCTATACAGCGGCAGTGACTGCACAGTGCACAAGGTGAGGCTGACTTTGGTAACCTAAACACGCCGCCTAGACTAGTGTCACCTCGGGCGCAGGGTCTTGTCACTTCACTGTGAGGACCGGATGAATAATATTTTGACCATCAAGTGTACCACAGTTGTACTACTACTAGTAGGAACATACGGAGTAGTACTGTATAGCGGAAATAGGTCTCCCGTGCTAGCATGCCTCTGGGTTCACTTCATCCTCCAGGTATCATCCATATTGCGAGCAGAACCAAATTCTCGTGCATGCGGAAGCGCGAAGAAGGGTTTTTTTCTTTTTTGAGGATAACCGCATATTCCTTTACCAGAGAATGTTGTGTCTCCCACGCACGCGCCAATATCCATCCGAACCAGCTAGGACACATTTTTTTTATATCTCTTTGCATAGGTGCCACCTGTCAGGAGGGGTGCAGAAATAAAAAGGAATCATAAAATGTCTCGCCACGGTGATTCGAAAGAGTGACCTCAACTAGCCAGTGGCACATGTAGCGCTAGAAGGATGGGCACGTACACGGACAGGTACCACTCCTCAGTCTACCCGCATAGCCTTTTTCGTTTAGTCTACCTAGCCGTCTAATCAACTGCCTGCAGGCCACTTCTCCCATTTACTTCTCCATCGGGAACCGATTTTCCTCGGCTTCTTCACCTCTCCTTCATCTTCATTTGTATCCAAACCCCACTGCATTCACATTGTTTTAACCTCTTCACATACTCCTGGAGTAATTCCGAAGCCCCTTTAAATAATCATCTTCTTCAGTTAGACTAGCCATCTAATCCTAATTCTCTAAACCATAGCCCTCCGGTCCAAAGGTTCCAAATGGCGAAAGAGATCCAGATGCAGGTTTTTAGCGTCCAACATGTCCTCGTCGAAGGCTTGTTGAGAATAGTTGCCACCGTCACCGACCACCCAAGGGTTGTTCGGAAGTGGATCAACAATGTATCCAACTCCCTCCAAAAGGTAGAGATGAAGGTCATCGGTCTCGACGCACAGTACACGGAGCGTGCCACTGGGAAGATCCAACGTGCCGCCGTCCTTCAGCTGTGCCTTGAAGATGATGTTTTGGTGTACAACATCATACACACACCCTCCATACTAGGTGAATTCCACGATTTCTTGTCTCGGGAGGATATATACTTCTGTGGGGCAGCCATCGAAGGGGACAAACAAAAGCTAGTGCTGTACAACCTTGATTTGAAAAGCATCGCTGACCTACAAACCAGAATCAAAATTCCTGTAGAAGATTGTGATAAACAGACACCATCCCTATTCGACGTAGCAAATTTTGTGCTCGGTACAAATCTTCAGAAGGGTGACGAGACGCTGGCATTAAGGTCATCTGGATGGGAGAATTATCCCTTGACGTACGAGCGGATAAAATATGCTGCCCTCGATGCCCGTGTGAGTTTCGAAATAGCTGCACGGTCCAAAGAGCTTGTTGCGAAGCCGTCTCCCACAGAAAATGAGAAGAAGAAGAAGAAGAAGAAGAAGAAGATGATGATGAAGATGAAGAAGAAGAAGAATAAGAAGAAGAAGAAGCTGCACCAGCAGTAGGGCATTATGGATGGATGAACTATTTCCTCTCTTGTAAAAAAATATTTCCTCTCTGTGTATATTGATATAGATGAACTATTTCGATGGTGTGCATGTCTTTGGAACAAGTAGCAGCGTAGGTCCACTTGACTATAAGGAACTATTTACCCACCTAACTTTCTCTACTACTCCTTCCAGTGATCGGTATGCAATGCATGTGTCAGTAGACATGACAGCTTGTCCATGGAAGTTGAACTACGGTGACCATCATGTTTCATACACTGCCACTCGCGATTCCCATGACGCCGCTCCAACCCATGACACCACATTCCCCGACGTGCGCCTCATCCCTCTAGGCCGCCCCGCCCCTCTGCCTTTGTGTGCATGACATGTGGGCCAGCTGAAATGCGGTGAGTATCAAGTTTCTACCACAGCCACACGCGATTCCCACGACGCCGCTCGAACCCATGACACCACACATCCCCCGACCTACGGCTCACCCCTCTCGTCCCCACCGCCCCTCTGCCTTCGGGAGCATGACATGTGGACCAGCCACCTATCGGGTCCACTGAAGCTCACTCCCGTGGGCCCCGAGAGGGAAATGTAACTCCTGCGCCAGGCCTTGTGGTGCTACCGCTGCACGAACTCGTGCCAAACTCAAGATTTGTTTCTTACTAGCAAGATGCCCGTGCGTTGCACGGAACATCAAGATGCATTTGTATGAGTAGTTTATCTTGTGGGAGAAAAGGATGAACGAGAGAAGGCCTTATTTGCAAATGTGGAGAGGGGTGTGGGTATCTTTTTGCAAAATTGCCATAGTTTCCTTCCATGGACATCTACGCCTCATAACACCCCGACGTCCAGCTGTGGCACCCTCACCACGGCCAGGCCACCACTGGCCGGTTCAACTCGAACGAGTGAGTCATGAACGCTGCCGCGACAACGGCCAGCTGGGTATCTCGAACCACACCGATGCCGCTTCCCCGTAGCTGACCTAAGCAGGCACGTGGCCACACACCGTTGAGCCGTGCGTCAATGTACGATGGCAGGAACGCCTCCAGACTCACTGGCTCAACTACGTCGAGTACATCATGTTTGCAAACCGGTATCTGTCGGCGTCCTGGGACCGGGGGTGCCCAGACTTGCCTGCCTGCGGCCCATGGCGTGGCTCCATCGACGACCTGGTACGGCCCAGCTTCAGCAACAACAACTCAAGACCCGCGCGAGGGGCCAAGCCTCGCGAGGCGGATGACACCAAGACCTCCACGAGGGGCGGCCTCCCCAGGCTGGCTCCCGAGGAGCGGAGATATCAATGCAAGCTGCACCTCACGAGGTTCACCTGACGTGAGCCATGACGACCAAGACCAGGCGGGCACCAGCGGGCGCAGTGTACCAGTTTCCCCTTTGGTGCAAAGGAGGCAAGCGCAGGCGCGGAGTCCCGAGGAATCAAGCAAAGATTTCCATATCAGTGCAACAAGACCAGGACCGCCAGGACGGCAGGACAGAGGTCGTCGCGGAGCCCACTGCAGCGTCACCACCAGAGGCTTTTGCAGGCGAAGAATGCTTTTGTCAGGATAACTTGTACTAGTTGTCTCCCTTCGAATTTGGCCGTTGTGGGATCCCTTCCCGCCTTCATTTGGGAAGAGGACCAAGGCCACTATAAGTAGGACTGAGCCACCACCATAGAAGAGGGACGAAAAAAGAGAGAAGAGAGAAGAAGGGGGAACAGAGCGGGAACAGAAGGGGATCGACCGGAGCTGGATCAGATCCATTCCACCCTCACCACCTCACCAGCTCGTCGAGCTCAAGAACACCTCACCTCCTGAGGTCGTTCCACCTCTGTACTAGTTCATCCTCAGCCCTCCGAGGCAATCCACCAAAAAGCTGGAGTAGGGTATTACACCACAAGGTGGCCCGAACCAGGATAAACTGCTGTGTCTCTTGTCCCTTGGGTTCGTCGAGTTAGGCCATGGAATCGTTGAGCAGGCAGACTGGGGAGGGAGAGTTCTTCACACGCACCCCAGAGTTCGAACCTCTCAAGGGTCTGTGGAACCCCGAATCCGACGGTATCCATTGAGCAGGTCGCTCCCACCCACGAGCACACGCCTATACGTATCCAGCATTCTAGCCTCGTCGCTGAGTGGTACTTCCTCAGGACGGTGCAAGCGGTCGGAATCTCGAGCCCAAGTCGAGCTATGTGCCCCGGGTAGATCACTGGCTCACGCCCGAGCTCCCACCCGGCCGTCGTTGCCGTCGCACCACTGACGATCGGTAGCAGCACCCCTGCCGCTCATCCGGAGCGCGAGCTAGTAAACATCGTGTGGAACATCACAACAATCAAGCACCTCGACATGCATCGCCCGGGCAGAGACTTTTCTTGGCCACAAGCTCCATGGTCTCATCCAACATCGGTGTCGTACTGCAGTCGAACATGCGGGTAAAATACTACGGGAGCAGCTGCATGTGCATGGCCCAGACGCCGATGTTGGCATGGAGGAGGTGGTACTCGCTGGCGCCATAGCGTGCTACATGACTTAGGCAGGCACCTGTTACGACGCTCTGGCGTTGGCACCGACATTGTCAACGCAGCTGATGATCCGGAGGAGGACGAGTAGGAAAGGAAAGGGTCTTGCATGCATGTACAGATTCATGCAGGAAATTATTTCCTGGAAATATGGCCTTTGTTTACCTTTCTTTGAGGCTATAGATGACCCACACGAGGAAATCTATTATTATCGTTGGATGAAAATTAGTGGTGTGGGAGTATGGATCGGAGCATGGGAGGGGAGCAGGCAAGCCTCGTCCGCCGACCTGCGCCTCACCCCTCTCGGTCCCACTGCCGCTCTTCTTTCATGAGAATGACATGTGGGCCAGCCGCATTTAAGGTCCACATGTCATTGACTCATAGGCCGGTGCACTAAGCCACTGAAGCTCAGTCCCGTGGGCCCCAAGAGGGAAATGCAACTCCTGCGCCAGGCCCTGTGGTGCTCTTGCAGTACGAACTCATGCCAAACCCGGAATTTGTTTCTTACTACTACCAATGTGCCAGCCCGTGTGTTGCAATGGATCCAAAGTATCTATTTAGTGGAGTGCACTCTAAACACATTATCTATTTATTTTTCTCTAGCCTTTCCTAGCCATGCAACCAAGCCACATAAGCTTCATGGGTGCCCCCCACATCATATTATTCATACTACGTTGACTGAAAAAAAAGATAAATCACCCAAAACAAGATCTTCCCATTTTTTTGTTCCTACGATGATGTGTCGTGCACGTACCTAGTTGTATAGTGGTAGTACTAGTTGTAGTACAAACTTCGTACTAGTAGGAGTAGTAGTACGGAGTGCTCCTACTCTATCAACGAGCCCCATCTGACACCAAATTTCTTGGCTTCCGTGCTACAACTAGATCTTCCCGTCCTCGTTTTTGTTTTCCAACATGGCGGGCGGGGTGCGGTTTGCCGATAGTCGGTTTGCTCAACTGCGGTCCCACATGAAAGTGAAAATGCTAGGCAACATGCCTTCCCTAGCTATGTGGTGTGCCGGACGGGCCATGGAGTACTCCCGATTCCCAGGCTTGTGGGGGTGCGACGCGAACGCGGCAGGTCTTTTTCTTTTACTAGCAATGTGCCCGTGCGTTGCGATGGATCCAAAGTAGAATAGTACTTGTTCACAAACTTGAAAGAAAACACTCTTGTTTTGATATACATATATACCACTAAAAATATATTACTTTTCACTCAAAATATATTTCTCAGGTTGTTTTGATGAGGTGAGGGAGGGATGTGGTTGCTTTCAAGATAATAAGGGGTTTTCTGCAAATTGGAGCAGAGAAGTGGGCTATTGTTGCAAAAATGCCACAACTTACCTCACAGCCGTTAGATGCAGATCTAATGGTCAGAAATGACGGATGGCAGACACACCACCATCACCAACTAAGTCTTTTATAGGAGACTAGCAAGATGCCCATGCGTTGCACAGAACATCAAGATGCATTTGTATGAGTAGTTTATCTTGTGGGAGAAAAGGATGAACGAGGGAAGGCCTTATTTGCAAATGTGGAGAGGGGTGTGGGTATCTTTTTGCAAAATTGCCATAGTTTCCTTCCTATCCGTCAGATATAAATCAGACAGCCTATATTATAGGATGGCAGGCACACCATCATCACCAACTCTGTTTTTATAAGAGTAGAGATAGAGAAACATGTATAAATTTTAACATTTGGTTCTGCTCCTTGGCACGATCGATAGATAGAAATAACGATTGGAAATGCTAGGGCGGGGCTTTTTTCGCCAGATAAGCAGGGTAGTAGCTAGGTTGGCGCATCGTCGGTTTGGTCACATACGGTTCGACATGTTGTAGTGTTTCTAGCAAGATGCCCGTGTGTTGCACGAAGTCGATGGAAAAGGTAAGCACAACTTATAAATTGACGGATGGAGTACTAGTTACAGTGACGCATATAATTGCCTCCAAATGTGAGCAAAGGGATCGCACATGTCTGTATTGACTGGAACGAGAATGCAATAGCGCAATAAGAATTAAGGCCACGATGATGCGATCGCAGTGGTGGTTACAGGAGGCAAGAAGAAAGATGCACCCATCAATGTACGACCTCCTCCTCCTCGACTCAGTGCGCCAGGCCACCGACCGGCGGCTTAGGAGTGGCGGCTTTTGTGGCGAGGTCAAGGTGCTTCTCAACAAAGGCATCCAAAGCTTCCAGCCGGTTGACGAAGGCCAATGTCGCAGCGTCCTCACCGGCCTTGTAGATACCTATGTACACAACTTGCTCGTACACGTGGATGTGTAGGTCAACGAATTCTTGCAGGGCAAAGCGCCTCGCAGCGAGCGCGACCTCCAGGTGGACATTCTTTGTTGCGTCGGCGGGCAGTCGCAGGGCCACCAGTGCTTGAAAGAGGTTCTCGCCATGGAGGCCGATTAGGGTGGCAGGCAATGAGGAGCCCGGGCACGCGGGATGGAGGAGTACGACGATGTCGTCCGTGAGCTTCTTGACGATGATGAACTTGTTGATGGTGGCAACGATCATCTGGTCCAACTGAGAGTCGTAGCTGGCGTCGACGATGGCCATGAACCAGCCGGTCGCCAACACCGTCTGGAGATGATCCTCGGTGCCATGCCGTAGGCCGGCATCGTGGACCATCTGGCACACCTGCTGGCCGCTCGCGCGCATCACCGCCATGGGTCTGGAGTGAGCACTTTTGCGCTTAGTGTAGGTGCTTAGGTGCGTACGATGTGGTACATGCATTGGAATGGAGGGGCGCCTTTAGATGAGTGCAAACTGCATTGCATTCACATCGTGCTTCCTCTTTTCCCCGTCCTCCTCCCATTACTACCCTCATGCATTCAGGATGCTAATTGAAGGAGGATGCATCATTGGCCGTTCAACATTTCGGGAACCGCTACCCTCTCCCTCATCTGCATTAAAGCCGTATCAGGAACTGTCCTAGTTTACTAGTAGCTATCAAATCGAATAGTACCGCATCGCCCGCTGCACGCCCGACTGAACACGCCTCCATCAAACGCCTTCGTTAAATCCGCATGCAAACCAAGAAACCTACTCTAGCCACACGTCCGTTCATGAGCGGGCCGGAATTAAATGCAACGCCGGCCAAGCTCCTGCTGTCCGCCCTCAGTTAAAACAAGGCCAAACGCCGACCAAGCTCCTACCGTCCACCCTCTATTTAAATGAGGCCAGACAGACAGCGAGCAAGAATCGCACCCCTCCGTCGCTCCCCCACCTCCTCCTTCACCATTTTCTCCACTCTTCCGATAGCTTCCGAGGAGCCATTCTCCGGCATACTACCCGGATGGGTGGCCCGCCGAGCCCTTCGGATACGAGCGAGGCCGCTCGGTGCTTCACCAACCTCGCTTGGCCCGACGGAGCCAGTTGCCGCCCCAAGCCGGCGCGTGGTTCAGCAAATCGCTGCTCCAGTTCAGCTCGATGAGGAGTGGCGAGTTGCTCCACGCCGGCACGGCGGCGAGCACGGCGGCACGGGAGTCGCCGTTGCCGCGTCGTACCGCGCCACCAGTGTCTGCGGTGGTCACGACTCCGATGTCTATGGGTGCGCCTCTCGTGCCTGCGGCAGCGCCATGCGGGCAGAGACAGAAGCCGGGTGTGTGGAGAGTGACGAGTCGGTGGCCACCTTCTTCGTGTCCGCCACCATCATCGAGGAGGAGTAGAACACGGGAGGACGCCACCACTTGGGTCCCATGAAGGCCACCGCCGAGGCGATGACTATGTATTCAGGTGGTTTCTTTGCTGCTTCATCTCTTTCGAGGACCTTCGTCGACCCTGCAAGTGTTTGCCGGACATGAGGAAGACAAAGGGATCCGCGGACGGCCATTTAGATTAGGTATTACTTATACCATGAGAGCCGGATTATCACCGCTTAGTTCATGTAAATGTAATGAAATCCATCATGTTCATATGAAGATCCGGCTTTTTCATACGAAATCCTTCATGCTTATATGAAATCAGTCCGTGTTTGCATGAATTTCCTCTGGTTGGTTAGAGTTGTGAAAATGTATGCCGCTAGCGTTGGATGTCGTCCTCTGCGGAAGGAAGCGGGACGAAATTTGCCGGCTACTGTTGGAGATGCTCTTATGCTGGAAATAATAGAGTCACATCCAATCCATTTGAGTTAATTGCATTTATGATTCTCCCTCTATAAAAAGTTAATTGCATGTACAGTGTACACATGACTTGCAGGGTATCTACAGATTCGTACAGAAAGTTAAAAAGAAACATATCCATCCTTAATCTTGTATTCTAAGTACTCTGTGGGTTCCATTGTCAGTACAGTAGCGAAAGAAGTATATATTAAATAATATATAATATAAAAATCTAAAGTTAAAGACAGAATTCGAACTCAGGTCATTGCGTTGCTAGCATCCGGCGCTAACCAGTCCAGCACATTTTCGTTGTGGACGATGCTGGAGATATATCTCTATGTCTACTCTTATACTCCCTCCATTCCTAAATATTTGTCTTTTTCAGATTTCAAA
Organism: Thinopyrum elongatum; assembly: GCA_011799875.1. Taxonomy (NCBI): domain Eukaryota; kingdom Viridiplantae; phylum Streptophyta; class Magnoliopsida; order Poales; family Poaceae; genus Thinopyrum; species Thinopyrum elongatum. The sequence goes on from CM022298.1 coordinate 511,916,143, forward strand.
TGGACTACCACATACGGATGTGTATATAGACATATTTTAGAGTGTAGATTTACTCATTTTGCTTCATATGTAGTCACTTGTTGAAATCTCTAAAAAGACAAATATTTAGGAATAGAGGGAGTAGAAAACAGAGTTGATGATGATGGTGTGCCTGCCATCCTGCAATATAGGCCGTCGGATTTATATCTAACAGATAAGAAGGAAACTATGGCAATTTTGCAAAAAGATACCCACACCCCTCTCCACATTTGCAAATAAGGCCTTCCCTCGTTCATCCTTTTCTCTCACAAGATAAACTACTCATACAAATGCATCTTGATGTTCCGTGCAACGCACGGGCATCTAGCTAGTTTCTTTTAAAATAGTTACTGCGATAATTGGGTTGAAGTGATGTATTTTATGTCTGCCCCGAATGATCTCAGATTCACTAGTAGTAACAAAGAAAAGGTTGCCTTGTTAATTAATAGAAAACAGGGTGAAAACTATCACATGAGGCCGGTAAAAACAAGGCACACTGGGTTCAGCGTCATCGTCACTACAGTTGTGCACGCGCGAGAAGTCTACATATCGAGGGGGCTACGGAGAGAAAGTCGTCTCGAGTGTGTGTGAGCGAGGCACAGAGACACAACTAGCATGTGTTTGTGTATGTGTGTGTGTGTATGTTTGAGAGAGAAACCAATTGATAGATTAAGATCAGGTTGTCACCCTTCTGGTGTCATTGTTGGGGGGGGGGGCAGCCTAATGGGGGGGGGGGGGGGGGTGGGGAGGGGGGAGGGAGAGAAAAATGTATCGAGAGTGTGCGCGGTAGGCACAGAGGCACAACTAGCGAGTGTGTGTGTATGTGTGTGTGTTTGAGAGAGAAGCCAGTAGATAGATTACTATCAAAATTGAGGTGCCACCCTACTCCTTCGGTGTCGGGTAGTGTGTATGTGTGTGTGTGTGTGTTTGAGAGAGAAGCCAGTAGATAGATTAGTATCAAGACAAGGTGTCACCCTACTCCTTCGGTGTCGGGAAGTGTGTGTGTGGGTGTGGGGGGGGGGGGGGGGGCAGGTGACACTAGATATAGAGAGAAAGGATTTTGTGGTGTGACACATATCTATATTAAGGGATAGGTAGATAGCATGTGTGCGAGGCATACTTAAAGCATCACGGAGATAAACAAGCGGTGTGCATGCAAGTGCCGGAAAAAATGAAGAGAGAAACAATGTTTATGCGTGCGCGCGCGTGTGTGTGTGTGTGAGAGAGAGAGAGAGAGAGAGCGAAATCTCAAAACAAAAGGTGCTCTACTGGAATCCCATTGTATGTATTCATATGGTTCTGGGACTCGAGTTAACCTTAGGCATATGTGTGAGAGACATAATTATAATTTGAGACATTAGTGGTGGTGGGTGGGCGGAATTAAAGGGGTGGGCGTGTTAGACAGAGAGAGCGTGTGTGTTTCTGTGTGAGAGACTTGTAGGATGGGGTAGAAAGATGAATTCTAACCTTGACGGAGGGAGAGAAATACACGAAGTGCGCATATGTGATTCCGATGCCCACGGAGAAATGATATATGTATGCGTGTGAGAGAGATTGCACAATTCATTCACGTATCACTATCTAGTGATCGTGGACGTGCATCGCTTGAACATAAATCAATATCTACTTCGTATCGTGGCCAAAGATACAATATCGATTCAACGCTATAAAGATTGGACACTCACATATCACATTTTTTTTCTAAATAATCCTTTTCAATTGTGCATGCCAAAGTTACAGTGATGTTTCTTCAAACAACCAATGTAGCTATCATGTACATGCACCATTGTTAGTCTTGCATTCAAATTCATTAGTCTTGGATTATTTAAGGTTCTATTATGAAGTAATATATGTAATATTCATATATGAATTCAACGGGTACGCAATTTATGAAATGGAGGCTATGTAATCATATGAGGTAACACTTTTAAGTAGCAGACTACAATATCCATTTCTTTTGTGGGACTACAATATCCATTTCTTTTTGTGTGCCTCTACAATAACACGTCAATGCATTATGTTTAAAGTAAATTACCAATGGCACTAAATTACCTATTTACACGAGAAATACATAGGCTGAGCGTTTGATCCCTTTTTTGTGAACGCGCCTCTACACCCGTAGGATTGGCCGCGCCTGTGTGAACGTCCAAGTTATCGGTGCATCATCCCGAGTTATTGTCTTTTTTTCTGGGGTGGACTTCACACTAGTTATTAACTGCTGACGTGTGCCACATGTACACAGTCTTGCATGACCTTCCCGCAAGCACTGTCCAAAATTAGTTGAAACTGGATACGAACGATCCCGCGAGCGGCAAAATCTCCCGCATCCTTCCAAAATATCCGTCACCTAGTCTTTAGCATGCGAAATTCCCCTTTTGTCCTTGGTGCACGGAGAACAACAGTTACAATACGGCCCTCATTTACATAATAGGTTGGGGCTGCTTTGGTAACTTCCGGTTCCCCCCACCACACGGCACCCCCATTTCCTCTCCCCCTCCCGCAAAAATGACTAACTCCACAGCATGAGAGCATCTTACAACACGCCGTCCGTACTTCATCGGCCTTTCTACCCCTCCCCTCTCGAAACCCTAGACTGCTCATCCACCGGCGTACCAGAGCCCATTCACTGCCAGTGGCGTCCACCTCGCCGGATCTGCTTCTACGGCCGCATCTACCCCCTCCCACCTCCCCTAGAAACAAGTAGACAGCTCATCCACCACTGTACCACAGCCCATTCAGTGCCGGCCTTGTCCACGGCGCCGGATTTGCTTCGCCGGTACTCTCGTCAACCGCAACACATCTGCAGTAGCTCCTTCGTACTCCCCATCAGAGACGCTTCGTCCACACCCCCCGGAGCCACCCCACCGATGCCCCCATCGACGGCCTCTGATCCTCTTCGCCGACAACTTCCTCAACCCTTCCGGAGCCGCTTCGCCGACACCATCATCAACCCTACCAGAGTAGCTTCGCCTATACCATTCTCAACCCTACCGTTGCCGCTTTGCCAACACACAAGTCCACGGCCTCAGATCCGCTTCGTCGCACACTTGTCCAACTTACCGGAGCAGCTTCTGACGCCCCGTCCACGGCCGCAGATCCACATCGTCGACACCATCCTGAACCCAACCACCGGGGCAGCTTCACCGACGCCCTCATCCACGGCCTTAGATCCGCTTCGCCCACACCGTAGTCCACCCTACCGGAGCCGCTCCACAAACACCCTACTCAACGGTTCTAGATCTCCTTACCGGACCCCGACAGCCAGCGCAGCATCATCACCCTTGACGTTTCTAACCTGATTCCCACCGTATGGCAAGATGCCAAGCACCCGCCACGGCCTAAGTACTTGTCACCTTTAAACCCGTCCAGCATCACCTGCCCGATGTACTTCAAATATACTAACAGGTCGCTGTTACATGTTATGCAGCTGGCAAACACTAAAAGGACGATGTTTCTTCTGGATCTAACAGCTTGGCCAACCAAGATCCTGGACCGAGGCATTGCTATGATCTTGTAAGTGCGTCTCTCTCTCTCTCTCTTGTATTGTTGTGTGCCTGCCAGCGTGCTTTGCTAGGATTTTCGACCAGTAATCCCTTTGTGTAGACAATGATTTCTACTACTGGCTGCTAAATTAGATATGTAGATGTCATACATGATACTCCCTCTATTCCTACATATAAGTCTTTCTAGAGATTCCACTATAGGATACATACAAAGCAAAATGAGTGAATCTACACTCGAAAATGCATCTATATACATCTGTATGTGGTCCATACTGGAATCTCTACAAAGACATATATTTAGGAACAGAGGTAGTACATTACACAAAATCGTAGGTGGCATGTAGGAATTCCAGTGCACTACATTAGGCTCCCTTAGAGTGCCTGCTAGTCCAGCACACAGAGTCATGGCTAGTTTATGCTACGCACACAATCGTTAATTGGTGGTTTAAATATGCGCAAGGGATATGCAATGTATTATCATGTAGAGATGTCTGAAATTAGCCGTGTCAACTTGCAGATAGGGTTACGTAATGAAAAAGTGCAAGATGTATGTGGCAATTTCATGGAACATCGAAAAAAAGGAGAGGCAGCGGTGAGCCTATACAGTGTGCTATGGTAGGTCACTCCGGCCCAGTTCTTTTGCAGGATTCTCCCAGAATCTGCCCCTCTCTAGCTTCTCCTAGAATCTTTGACCCCCTTTTGTTTTACAATCCTACCTAATTAGACCCTAACTAGATAGGATTGTAAAACAAATGGGGCTCAAAGATTCTGGGAGAATCTAGGTAGGGGTCAGATTCTAGGAGAATCTAGCAAAAGAACTGGGCCTCCATTGCAATCATCGTGACATGCTATTTGTATGTCAGTTCTATTGGCCAAATTTCTTAGGGACAGTTATTTCGAGTTATCCTAAGTAAATAAGCACCTTTGAATATAAGCTCCAGGTAATAAGCCAACCAGTTCTTTTCATTGCCTGCCTTTTCAGCTTATCTGTGGTATGATCAGTGAAAAGTCTAGATTGCATTATATTTTGTCATTTTGCTGCCCATATGAAAATTAATTTAACTTGCAAACATCACAAATTGAACCCAGTGTAGTAATTAATATGATAGGAAAACAGACCATCAATATTTGTTCAAAATGCAAATACAAAGATACCATCTACTTGGCACAATCTACTTTGGTCAATGTCTTCCACAGAGATCCCATTGCCTAATTTAAACGAAGAAGGCATGACCTAAATTTAAATGATGAACAATTATTTATCGAAATTCGATGGTCCAAGTGGCTGGTTATTATCATATAGCAGCACCACCTGAAAGCATCATATAGCAGCAGCAACAGCTCATAGCAACTCATCATACAGCAGCAGCAGCAACAGTGTGCAATTCATCATATAGCAGCAGCAGCTCATAGCAATTCATCATATAGCAGCAGCAGGAGCAGCTCATAGCAATTCATCATATAGCAGCAGCAGGAGCAGCTCATAGCAATTCATCATATAGCAGCAGCAAGAGCAGCTTATAGCAACTCATCATATAGCAGCAGCAGCAGCTCATAGCAATTCATCATATAGCAACAGTAGCTCATAGCAATTCATCATATAGCAGTAGCGGGAGCAGCTCACAGCAATGCATCATATAGCAGCAGCAGAAGCAGCTCATAGCAATTCATCGTATAGCGGATCAGAATGAAAATTTGGCAAAAAATCAGAGGAGATCCTCACCTTGTTGGATGAGCTCATCGTTCAACAACACCTCAAGGCCATGGCCTAGGAGGAGGGGAGGGGGAACGAGGTGCCTTCTGCCGCAGTGTGGCATCGGCCGTAGTTGTGCAGAGCCCGCCGGAGTAGTGCATTGAAAGGGCCATAGCGGGGCAGCTACTGGAGACCGTGAGAATGAGGGGCGGCGCCAGAGGGAGGAGCAGCCTTGGAGATTTGGCCCTACCCGACGGCCATGTAGCCTAGCTGGACAGAGCATCGTCGAGGACTAGGCCAGATGGGACCAGTGGCGACGGATCACTGGAGGAACCCTAGCGCTGTAGGTAGGGGATCAAGGTAGAGGGAAAGGGGAGAGGAGATGCAAGCGGGTAGGGCAATGAACGCTTGCGTGTTTGTTTTTACTTGAGGGTCAGGTGTGATGCGGGCGTGAGCAGTGGCATTTTGAGTGTAATATAGGCAGATAACAGAGTCATTTCACTATTCCCATTCCCTTCAATTTTTAGTGAGCTTCTACCTGAAACACCCCCCTCCAAAGCGAAATAAGTTAAGCCCAAGCCCATAACTCAAAAATGACTTCTTTACATCTTTTATTGCTTATTTTGACAATAAGCTCTGAAAAGGCGGAATAGAACTGGCCCTTAACCTGCAATTCAACTGTGCGTGCAATGATGAATCACTCCTGCCTGCTATAGTGTACATTTAGGCATCATCATACATGGCATAACCTAATACATGTGCATTTCATTATAGAATCTGAAATATGCAATGTTTATGTTAGTTCATACGTTGCACATGATGTTTAAATGCCCCTTAAATGTGGTCAGTCAAGTGATGGTCTTTAAGCCTCCTTCTATGCTTCTTTTCTTGATATGTAAGATTTGCTGACACATCTGTTCAATTGCTTGTTTGTGTCAGCCAGCCATACTAGGACTGTTTGCTTTGATTACTTGCTATTCTTGACCTAACAGAGCTTGTCAATGATTTAAACACTAAGGGCTGCTGTAGTGGGGGCTTGTATAACTGATATGTGACATAAAGGTTTGGCTATACACTAAAGTAAGCTCTCTAAGAGTACATGGAGATCCAGTTTGAAGGTATGCCTAGTTTTTACATAGTGCACACATAGTAAATGCTCATTTCATTGTGTGCAAGAGATGTGGCATGTTTCATTATGTGGTGTTGTTTTGTTATAATATCATCCTTTTGTGTTGTTCACAGACTGGAAAGTATGCATATTTATCTTCCAAGGAGACCAGTAACTAGTTTGTATCACCTTGCAGAGGGGGTGCAATGAAGATAAGATTGAGGATTTCCAAGTACAAGATGTTAGGAAGGAGCCTTGCAAGAGAAGGACGAGCAGCGCTGAGCCTATTAAACTAGTTAAGGTAAGTCACACTGTATTACAATTACCAGGACATCCTATTTGTCTGACATTGTGCTTGCGTAGGGTTCTTCACCTATAACCCAGCCATTGGGCCATTGATTAAAACCCCCTCCACTCACTACTATATGATGTTCTAACTTTTTGTAAATCAGATGTATGTAAACACATTTTAATGTGTCTGTTCACTCATTACGGATGTAGTCTACTTTTAAATATCTAAAACATCTTATAGTAGTGAACAGTGTGAAACTGCTTCCTGCCATGGTAGAGTTGTCGATGTCATAAATGTCATAACCAAACGCATATTCACATCATTAGCTTCCCTATCATTACTAGGATATTGATTACATACTAGTCGAGATACTTCATAGGGGGCAGACAATATTACATTACTTGTTCGTTCATATAGTAAATGTAGCTAGGCCATGGATGTTATTGAGGCGTGCATGTATGCATGCTGCCAACTCAACAGTTCAATTGCTTGTTTGTTTCAGGCATAGTTAAATTGCTCTTTTCAATTGCTTTATTTGTCCTCAATTAATGAGATGCCCAAACAATGATGCATGGTGTTGGGTACTTGTATAACTATTAGTTGACATAATTAAAGGCCTTACCATTTAATTACTCTGGCGAAGTGTGCCTGAAGCTTTGAAGTCTATTAACCAACCATTACTGCATGAGGCTCACAATCTAGTTTATACTAGGCTAATGATTGCATAGTTTTGCTTGCTGTAGTAGGTTTGTATGAATCCCTCTGTTGTTCATTATGCTCCCTAAGACTTTAATTGAGCTACAGAATGGCCAACTGCTTGCTTACTTATACGCAACATGTTGTCTAAATTTGTAACCTGTCTGTGTTTTTTATTTGGCCCCAACATCATGCTCCTCTGGTGAGCTAAGAGAGATTTCTGTATGCGAGCTGCACAGACTACCATTTTTATAATTTTTAAAATATCACCTGCTTATGCTTCATGATGTGTAACATTATTGTTAGTCCTGTTTTGCCATGTACAAAATAGTCTGTCTTGCTCGCTTCACTGTTGTAACTATATTTTTGCCCTAGTCATGTGTACTTACAGAAACATTTCAGGATGAAGTGACATCAACACAAAGATCTGCGAGCAGTGCGGCATGGCCATTACCAAATGATTATGGATTGGAATTGGAATGTGCTGATGTTCTTGAGCATCAACTAGAGGTGGCAAGACAACGTGTACATGATTCTCAATGTGCAATCAACAAGTTGAGACTGGACTTGCAGGTATTAGATGCAGGAGTCAAAAAAATGAAATGAGACACTGAGGTAACCACGAAGGAATTGGAGATTTTGCAGACTGAAATTTGTGCTATTTGAATCCGACGAATCCTATTTTTCGAAGAGATTATAGATCAAATGATAAGTTCTGTTGTAATTTGCTATTTGTGTACGCTTTATTATCACTGGTGCCGAACTATAATGCCCAGTGGGTATAATCGGCTGTAATTTCTTTATTACATAGTGTAGGATTATTCTACGTTTCTATGCCTTAGTCTTTTTATTGTATAGTGTATGTTTTTTAGAGGCGATAGTATAGAGTAGGGTAATTCTTTGAATATGCTATATCGTTAAAACGGGGCCCAACACACCCAAACATTTCCTGGACACCATACAAACGAACAATCATGTGTAGTCAAAGCGGGCCTTAATTGGGCTGGTCAAAATAATATTTAGTGGATCCCAAATGATGTGGCCCATCGTAACAACGGCTCTTAGTAGGCCGTTAATAGGCCGAAAGCTCGATAGGGCCGTATAAATGGAAATGGCCTGCGGGCCTCTAGCAGGCCGAAATAAATGTCAATTTTGTCTCGGCCCTTTTACTTTACGGGCCAGTAAGAGGCCAAAAGTGTTATGGGCCAGAGGCGGCCCAATTTGCAAACTAGGCTTTTAATAGGCCGAAAGTCGTGTCGGGCTGAAATTTTGCCATGCGGAACATGATCCCCTAATTGACCCAAAATTAGGTTGCACAGTCAAACGCCCAACTGTTGTGCGGGCCGTTAACAGGCCGAAAGACAAAATGGGCTAGGAATTGACCCATTACCGAATGGGCCGAGGACAGGCCTAAAGTCACAACGGGCTAGAAGTTGGCCCAACTGCAGAATGGGCCGAGAAAAGGCCGAAAGATGTTCCGGGCCGTTAACGGGCTGGAACTGACGATGGGCTGCTAACAGGCCAAAAGAAGCTCGAACCATAATTGGGCCCAAAGACGTAGCGGGCCGTTAATGGGCTAAAACTGACGATGGGCTGGAAATTGTCAAATCTAGAATGGGCCTTTGATGGGCCGATTCTGTGTAACTTGTATGGGTCGTGCTTGTGAATGGGCCTGACTCAAGTAGGCCGCTAATGGGCTGGCCCGCTTATTTTGACAGGCCCGGCCTTTTAACCTGAATGGGCCACTGTTGGGCCGAGACACGTGTCGACGTATCATAGGCGCGTCCCGTCCATTCGCTAGATGACAACTATACGAACATCGGGCCGACACGTGGATCTGTCGGCGAATGAGAATTTTACACGTGGAAAATCCCCATTGGTCCGGGCTGTTAACGGGTTATCGGATCCAAACCAGAACCCTATAGCTTAACGGCAACCCGTTATGGTGGATGCCATGTGTCAGTTACCCTTGACGAAAGCACTTCTATGACGCGCGATTTATCGTCATGGAAGTGGACACTTCTGTGATGATAATTTTGGTAATGTCAGGGAACACTTCTACGACAGCACAGGTATGACTATCTTGATTCTGTCATAAAATCATCATGGATGTACATGCATGACAGAAAACGTGACCTACTGTGACAAACACGTATCATCACGGAAGTGGTTTTTTTTGTAGTGTTTGGGATATGCGAGATATCACAAACAGTTGTCTGAAGACTCGTGTTTGGGATACATGCCGGCAACACATACGCTTAGTTATGCAAAATGTATGCATTGCTACTCCCTTTCTCCCTATCGCCCACACTCACTAGGTGACGGTTTAAAACTTCATCGCGAAAAGGGGTTAAAAACCGTTTGTATAGCAGCTCGTTGTACCAGTGTAAGCTTAGCACACTGTCGGAATTATTTTCCGGGGATGAAGAATATAGGTAGCATGGTCAAGCTTTAGCATGACGATGATCATACAGACAATCGACTGAGAATGACATGATCGAGTGCAAACTCGTAAGCAATGAAGATTACTAAAACTTGTTGAATCACAGAGCGGACTCGATTCAGTTATTGGTGTTTCGGTTGACAAACAACTTAGAACCCGGGGAAAATTGGACTCGGTGAGAAATAATAGTTGATGAAGAACTCATAATAAGTTATTTAGTTCCGTTATATTCTCGGGATACCAAAGGGTAGAACTCGAAGGTAGATCAGAATAGAGGTTAGACTAGTGTATTGATCGGTGGAAGACAAGCACTTTAACTTGTATGAGAATGAAATCAAAGTAGAACAACATGGTCAAAACCATGACTGCAGTGGAAAAAAAATCATAGATACAAGATCAAATTATACCAAGGGAATAATTATTGTTACAAGAAGCTTCCATGATAAGATCTACATCGTTTCCATGGGCATGAACACAAAGTTCAAGGTCGACTCCAATGCATAACCTTACATTCACTTCTCATTTCGAAAATGGCATTAGTGTTGAATGTTTTACCTGGTGAAATACCAGATAAGTATGACCCGTGAAATCTTTCGGGTTCACACGGATTAGGGAAGACATACGTTCAACCCATCAAGGCATCTTTGGAACATATACCATGAACTTCAGGAGTAAATATCACAAGCTCGATAGTAGAGCATGGTTGACAAAAGCAGAGGATACAACTTGCCAAAGGCGTTATCTATCAGGGGAAGAAGTTGTAAAGAGTTCAGATTTACGAAGAAACTATCGGGTAGTAATCCACAAAAGGGTCTGGCAGACCGCAAAGAATCTGATGTGAGTATCGATGTTCAACCAGAAGAAGAAATAATGCAAGGGTGTCGTATTATAGGAATACCTGGATAATTTCAGAGCTTAGATACAAAGGAATTAGGATTTCCGAACCGAAGGATCAGAAGCAGAGGCTTTGACCAAAAGATAAGTAAGTAGAATAGACATAGATCGACAATCAATCAAGGTTTGATTTCTCGAGAACTAGCTCATGTCCGGAGTGACGTCTGAGCGAAAAGGAGGAATTCTTGTTTCGACTGATGATTGGGACCATTCACAAACATATCGAATCAAATGCTCAAAATGATGGCAAAGGATGCCAATGAGTATTGCTAGACATATGGAAGTGACCATAATGCAGGCAGGCAAGACTTTCTAGAGCAATAGGTTGCAGAGGATTCTTCGAAGATCGGATAGTAATTCAATGTATCTTATGAAACATATGAACAACTGGGGATGAACGGATACTCGGTAAGTGCGAGGAATTATCCGTAGGTCATGTGGCAAAGAACTACAAGGTAGTGGCACCAAGGATTCTTAATAAGTCGGAGAATAATTGGATGTATCTTCTAATAACAAGAGTGACTAGGAATGAAGTATGAGCGACAGGTGTATGTAGTTATCCATAGGGGTTGACGGTGGAAGGGAATTGCAAAAGCGACGAGCACAGTTTCTCGGGAGAGTGCCGGAGAGTATCTTCGGAGTCTTCTAATGAATCAAGGCATCATCTGGAATGAGGGGCTCTTTGGGAGAAGGTAGTTTATGAGAACCTAAAGTTAGAATTAGCAAAATCCTTAACTCGAATAGAAGAGTGATCAGAATCCCAGAGTACAGAAGAGGAATAAAATATCCTAATACCACCCATTTGTGATGTGGGCCCATAAGCCACACAAGACTAGACTCAACTTCGGCCAAGGAGTTTGAAAGGGGGGTTCCTACAGGCAGTCGGCTCTGATACCAACTTGTGACGCCCCCAATTCAATCGTACACAAATCAGACACATAAACATGTACGATCAAGATCAGGGACTCACGGGAAGATATCATAACACAACTCTAAACACAAATTAAAGTCATACAAGCCTTTTATTACAAGCCAAGGGCCTCGAGGGCTCGAATACAAATGAGTCAACGGAAGCAACCATATCTGTGTACAGACATAAGTTAAACAAGTTTGCCATAAGATGGCTAGCACAAAAGTAGCAGCGGTCGAAAAGGCAAGGCCTCCTGCCTCGGAGCCTCCTAACTACTCCTGGTCATCGGCGACCTCCATGTAGTAGTAGGCACCCTCGGGGTAGTAGAAGTCGTCGGCGGTAGCAGCTGGCTCCTGGGATCCACCATCTGATCGCAGCGGGTATAGGGGAAGAAGATGTAGCAAAGCAACCGTGAGTACTCATCCAAAGTACTCGCAAGAGTTACATTAGATCTACACTACATATGCATCGGTATCAACAAAGGGGGTAGTATCTGTGGACTAAACTCTAGAATGCCAGAATAAGAGTGGGAGAAGCTAGTCCTATCGAAGACTACTTCTGGCAGCCTCCATCTTGAAGCATGTAGAAGTGAGTAGCTGATATAGAACAATGTCATTGTATAGCATAATCCTAACCGGCTATCCTCCCCTCGTCACCCTGTGGGAGAGCGATCACCTGGTTGCATCTGGAACTTATCTGGGTGTGTTTTATTAAGTATCCGATTTTAGTTGTAAGAGGTCGGAATACAACTCCAAGCGTCCTGTTACCATGGACACGACTATTCGAATAGTTCAACTTCCCTATAGGGGTGCACCACATTTCCCAACACGCTCGATCACTCTGGCCGAACACACTTTCCTGGGTCATGCCCGGCCTCGGAAGATCAACATGTCGCAGCCCTACCTAGGCTCAACAGAGAGGCCAACACGCCGTTCTACATCCTAAGCACGTAGGGGTCTTGGGCACATCGCCCGTTGCACTCCTGCACGTTGCGTACGCGGTCGGGATCAGTCCTGGCGACCTCCTTATAAAAGGCAGGTGCTTACACGTTGAGTGTGCGAGTTAATTCCATGTGCAGTAAATTAGAAGGAATTTTCAAACATATTGGTCTCCCGGCATGGACACATGCATGGAGTGCCATGGCATTTTAATTATAAAAAAATTAAAAAATGATTAGAAAAACATGAAACCTTGCTTGATGTAATGTCATGCCACCAAGATGATGTGGTAAAAAAAATTGGCATGTTTGACGAAAGTTTGGACACACACCCCTCACAAACCGGAGCAAGTCACTAGAAGGCTCGTGGTTCCGAGAGGGAACAATGCATGTTTGATGACGAACGGGAGATAGCTTCCTCTTACGGCCTTCAAAATTTTTCTATGTTTAACGTGCACTAATACAACTGTCACGTGAAAATTTGGAAAATTTCAGTGGTCGTTTGACCTTTTAAAGACATTTAAGTGATTTTCGAGCCATTTAATGACCGTAATTCAAATTTGAACTACATCTACATGCAATGGCTAACCATAACGGTTTGAAAAAATCATATTTTTGTGTACTTGTGTGCGAGTTAATTTGATGTGCAGTAAATTAGAAGGAATTTTCAAAAATATTAGTCTCACGGCATGGACACATGTATGGAGTGCCATGGCATTTTAATTCCAAAAAATTAAAAAATGATCAGAAAAACATGAAACCTTGCGTGTTGTAATGTCATGCCACCAAGATGATGTGGTAAAAAAATTGGCCTGTTTGACGAAAGTTTGGACACACACCCCTCACAAACCGGAGCAACTCACTAGAAGGCTCGTGGTTCCGAGAGGGAACAATGCATGTTTGATGATGAACGGGAGATAGCTTCCTCTTACTGCCTTCAATTTTTTTCTATGTTTAACATGCACTAATACAACTGTCGTGTGAAAATTTGGAAAATTTCAGGGGTCATTTAACCTTTTAAAGACATTTAAGTGATTTTCTAGCCATTTAATGACCGTAATTCAAATTTGAAGTACATCTACATGCAAAGGTTAACCATAACGGTTTGAAAAAACATATTTGTGTACTTGTGTGCGAGTTAATTCCATGTGCAGTAAATTAGAAGGAATTTTCAAACATATTGGTCTCACGGCATGGACACATGCATGGAGTGCCATGCCATTTTAATTCCAAAAAAATAAAAAATGATCAGAAAAACATGAAACCTTGCTTGATGTAATGTCATGCCACGAAGATGATGTGCTAAAAAAAATTGGCCTCTTTGACAAAAGTTTGGACACACACCCCTCACAAACCAGAGCAACTCACTAGAAGGCTCGTGGTTCCGAGAGGGAACAATGCATGTTTGATGACGAACGGGAGATAGCTTCCTCTTACGGCCTTCAAATTTTTTCTATGTTTAACATGCACTAATACAACTGTCATGTGAAAATTTGGAAAATTTCAGGGGTCATTTGACCTTTTAAAGACATTTAAGTGATTTTCTAGCCATTTAATGACCGTAATTCAAATTTGAACTACATCTACATGCAACGGCTAACCATAACAATTTGAAAAATCATATTTGTGTACTTATGTGCGAGTTAATTCCATGTGCAGTAAATTAGAAGGAATTTTCAAACATATTGGTCTCCCGGCATGGACACATGCATGGAGTGCCATGGCATTTTAATTCCAAAAAATTAAAAAATGATCAGAAAAACATGAAACCTTGCTTGATGTAATGTCATGCCACGAAGATGATGTGGTAAAAAAATTGGCATGTTTGACGAAATTTGGACACACACCCCTCACAAACCGGAGCAACTCACTAGAAGGCTCATGGTTCCGAGAGGGAACAATGCTTGTTTGATGACGAACAGGAGATAGCTTCCTCTTACGGCCTTTAATTTTTTTCTATGTTTAACATGCACTAATACAACTGTCATGTGAAAATTTGGAAAATTTCAGGGGTCATTTGACCTTTTAAAGACATTTAAGTGATTTTCTAGCCATTTAATGACCGTAATTCAAATTTGAACTACATCTACATGCAAGGGCTAACCATAACTGTTTGAAAAATCATATTTGTGTACTTATGTGCGAGTTAATTCCATGTGCAGTAAATTAGATGGAATTTTCAAACATATTGGTCTCCCGGCATGGACACATGCATGGAGTGCCATGGCATTTTAATTCCAAAAAATTAAAAAATGATCAGAAAAACATGAAACCTTGCTTGATGTAATGTCATGCCACCAAGATGATGTGGTAAAAAAATTGACATGTTTGACGAAAGTTTGGACACACACCCCTCACAAACCGGAGCAACTCACTAGAAGGCTCGTGTTTCCGAGAGGGAACAATGCATGTTTGATGACGAACGGGAGATAGCTTCCTCTTATGGCCTTCAAATTTTTTCTATGTTTAACGTGCGCTAATACAACTGTCATGTGAAAATTTGGAAAATTTCAGGGGTCATTTGACCTTTTAAAGACATTTAAGTGATTTTCGAGCCATTTAATGACCGTAATTAAAATTTGAACTACATCTACATGCACCGGCTAACCATAACGGTTTGAAAAATCATATTTGTGTACTTATGTGCGAGTTAATTCCATGTGCAGTAAATTAGAAGGAATTTTCAAACATATTGGTCTCCCGGCATGGACACATGCATGGAGTGCCATGGCATTTTAATTCCAAAAAAATTAAAAAATGATCAGAAAAACATGAAACCTTGCTTGATGTAATGTCATGCCACCAAGATGATGTGGTAAAAAAATTGGCATGTTTGACGAAAGTTTGGACACACACCCCTCACAAACCGGAGCAACTCACTAGAAGGCTCGTGTTTCCGAGAGGGAACAATGCATGTTTGATGACGAATGGGAGATAGCTTCCTCTTATGGCCTTCAATTTTTTTCTATGTTTAACGTGCACTAATACAACTGTCATGTGAAAATTTGGAAAATTTTAGGTTTCATTTGACCTTTTAAAGACATTTAAGTGATTTTCCAGCCATTTAATGACCGTAATTAAAATTTGAACTACATCTACATGCAACGGCAAACCATAACGGTTTGAAAAAAATCATATTTTTGTGTACTTGTGTGCGAGTTAATTTGATGTGCAGTAAATTAGAAGGAATTTTCAAACATATTGGTCTCACAGCATGGACACATGCATGGAGTGCCACGGCATTTTAATTCCAAAAAATTAAAAAATGATCAGAAAAAAATGAAACCGTGCTTGATGTAATGTCATGCCACCAAGATGATGTGGAAAAAAAATTGGCCTGTTTCACGAAATTTTGGACACACACCCCTCACAAACCGGAGCAACTCACTAGAAGGCTCGTGGTTCCGAGAGGGAACAATGCATGTTTGATGATGAACGGGAGATAGCTTCCTCTTACGGCCTTTAATTTTTTTCTATGTTTAACGTGCACTAATACAACTGTCATGTGAAAATTTGGAAAATTTCAGGGGTCATATGACCGTTTAAAGACATTTAAGTGATTTTCCAGCCATTTAATGACCGTAATTCAAATTTGAAATACATCTACATGCAATGGCTAACCATAACGATTTGAAAAATCATATTTGTGTACTTATGTGCGAGTTAATTCCATGTGCAGTAAATTAGAAGGAATTTTCAAACATATTGGTCTCCCGGCATGGACACATGCATGGAGTGCCATGGCATTTTAATTCCAAAAAATTAAAAAATGATCAGAAAAACATGAAACCTTGCTTGATGTAATGTCATGCCACCAAGATGATGTGGTAAAAAATTGGCATGTTTGACGAAAGTTTGGACACACACCCCTCACAAACCGGAGCAACTCACTATAGAAGGCTCGTGGTTCCGAGAGGGAACAATGCATGTTTGATGACGAACAGGAGATAGCTTCCTCTTACGGCCTTCAAATTTTTTCTATGTTTAACATGCACTAATACAACTGTCATGTGAAAATTTGGAAAATTTCAGGGGTCATTTGACCTTTTAAAGACATTTAAGTGATTTTCTAGCCATTTAATGACCGTAATTCAAATTTGAACTACATCTACATGCAACGGCTAACCATAATGGTTTGAAAAAAATCATATTTGTGTACATATGTGCGAGTTAATTCCATGTGCAGTAAATTAGAAGGAATTTTCAAACATATTGGTCTCCCGGCATGGACACATGCATGGAGTGCCATGGCATTTTAATTCCAAAAAATTAAAAAATGATCAGAAAAACATGAAACCTTGCTTGATGTAATGTCATGCCACCAAGATGATGTGGTAAAAAAATTGGCATGTTTGACGAAAGTTTGGACACACACCCCTCACAAACCGGAGCAACTCACTAGAAGGCTCGTGGTTCCGAGAGGGAACAATGCATGTTTGATGACGAACGGGAGATAGCTTCCTCTTATGGCCTTCAAATTTTTTCTATGTTTAACATGCTATAATACAACTGTCATTTGAAAATTTGGAAAATTTCAGGGGTCATTTGACTGTTTAAAGATATTCAAGTGATTTTCTAGCCATTTAATGATTGTAATTCAAATTTGAACTACATCTACATGCAACGGCTAACCATAACTGTTTGAAAAATCATATTTGTGTATTTGTGTGTGAGTTAATTCCATGTGCAGTAAATTAGAAGGAATTTTCAAACATATTGGTCTTACGGCATGGACACATGCATGGAGTGCCATGGCATTTTAATTCCAAAAAATTAAAAAATGATCAGAAAAACATGAAACCTTGCTTGATGTAATATCATGCCACCAAGATGATGTGGTAAAAAAATTGGCCTGTTTGACAAAAGTTTGGACACTCACCCCTCACAAACCGGAGCAACTCACTAGAAGGCTCGTGGTTCCGAGAGGGAACAATGCATGTTTGATGACGAACGGGAGATAGCTTCCTCTTACGACCTTCAAATATTTTCTATGTTTAACGTGCACTACTACAACTGCCATGTGAAAAGTTGGAAAATTCTAGGGGTCATTTGACCTTTTAAAGACATTTAAGTGATTTTCTAGCCATTTAATGACCGTAATTCAAATTTGAACTACATCTACATGCAACGGCTAACCATAATGGTTTGAAAAATTATATTTTAGTCTACTTGTGTGCGAGTTAAAAAATCATGAGACGATGTAAATATCTGGTGTTCAAAAAAGAAAATGTAAAGATCTGGCAAGACAACCGACCCCCACACGATTGGCACTCTATTTCGTGGCTCGAGGTTTGGTAGGTGAGTGGCGGGGGTTATTAATCAGACATGGTTCTGTATTGGAAATTGTCAGCTATTAAGTTCACACACGGATTTTGCCGTGGGAACCATGTGTAATTCAAACTACAGTACTCGTAAATTCCGGCGGCCGGCGTGTGTACTGTTCCCATCGATCTAGATTCCGGCCGCCAATAAATACTACCTTGCTCATGTCATCCCGCCTGCATTCTCATCTACATCATTCCATCACCCGCCCTCTCTCTCTCTCTCTCAAATCTCTGCCATGGCGCCGCCGGTCTGCCCACGCGCCGACGAGGAGTCGCCGCCCCCCGAGGACGCTCACTCGGAGAGCAGCGACGAGGACCCCTACGCGCCGCCGGACGAGGTTGCGTCGGACCCCCCAACTTTGATTTGGTTTTGGGGCCAGTACAATCTTTGTCTGTGGAAGTCGCTGCCGCCGGCCGAGAAAGCCAGGCAAGTGGCGTTCAAGAAGGAGATGGCGGAGGAGGATGCCAGGTACCAGGCGGCCTATGAAGCCCGTGATGCCGCCTGGAAAAAGGAGGCGGTGGAGCTTTGGAGGCGGGCGCGTCGTCGTGCGGAGGAGGTGTATGAAGACGGGTACTTCGCGAGGAAGGTCAAAGGCGCTAGGCACCTCATCGATGTGTGGAGGTGGGCCGATAAGCTCCAGCGTGCCACCGACGAGGAGCTCCGGTGGGTGCCCAACGAAATGGCAAGATTATTCGCGCTCGTCCGCCAGCAAGAGGCAGATCGGTACGTCAAGCGCTGCGAGGCGGAGGAGGCGGAGTACTGCCTGCGCGCTGGGAAGACGCCGCGCACCAGGGAGCTGCTGGCGAGGGGCTGCCAGAATACTTCCCCCAGGAGGGATTATTAGTTTTAGTATTGTTCATTTTCAATTTTATGCATTGTACCTAGTAGTTAAGTATCATCACATATATGTGATGATATTATATATATTCTGTGATGAACTAATGAACAATTAATATATATATATATATATGTATATATATATTATGACTTCCATTTTCTATCTGTTTTTGTATACTAATTTGAATCTAGCTGTTATCATCCACATATATAGAATGGAAAGCATATATACACACATTGAAACATAACATATAAGAACGTTAAACAGAGTACACACATTGAAACAGAGCAATAAACAGAGCAATACTACGATTTCTGTGAATACATAGCTATCCACGTCAAAATGACTCAAAAAAATAAAATGCGTCCATGAGACCATGACCAGCAGCCCTTGCCTGCGGTAGCTCTTGGCTCTGCTTGAACTCGTGTAGGCGTTCGTCCAAGCGGTCGACACGCTCGCGGTACATCTGGAGCGCGAGCTCGAGCTCCAAGTTGGCTATTTCATCGGAGATCACCAGCTCGAGGATGCGACGGCCATGTTCCCCTACTGCGCCCAGGTGGACACCTGGGCCAAGGAGGCGGTCGTGCCTACCGACCAGCGCGTTGGCATCGAGCGGGCTGCGGACAAGGCGAACGGTGCGACCCATGCGAATGGAGCGGCGGGCGTCCGGAACATGTACGGCGCGGCCAGCCTCTTTTGCAAGTACGGCGCAGAGGGGCTCTGCCCACTCCTGGTGAGGAATGGGGGTACTGACGGGACATGTACCTAGCTACGACGCCCTGTCGACAGCAGGCAAGCACTGATGGATCCACTCTTGCTGTGCGGCGCACCGCATCTCTCGCTCTGCGGTGCTCCAACGGTCTCGCCGTGCGATGAGCCACAGCCTATCGGCGCGGACGCGCCTAGCTTGCTCTGCGGTGTGCCAACAATCATGTTGTGTGGCGAGCTGCAGCCTCTCGGTGCTGACATGCCTATCTTGATCCGCGGCGCTGAAGCGCAATGCGCCAAGGGTCTGCTCAACCCTGGCGATGACGCGCATCACGGCGTCGTCCATCGTGTAGCCGGGGAGCGCCACGGCCCATCGAGGCCGTGGCGCCTACTCGTTTTCCTCGTCGACGAGGTTGATGGCAGAGGCGGCGCTTTGGTGGGTTGGCATGCTTGGAAAAGGTTGATGTGCTACAGGCTGCGCTTGTTGCCTTCGTGCGTCGCGCGCCGCCTAGGTTTATGCGCAATATTGCTGGGTGGCGGGAAACCGGTGAGGAAATGGCGGGAAACGGTGGCGTGTTCATAACATGCCATCAATTAATGGAAACTTAGCATAGAAGGAACATCGAGCTAGCACAAGAAGTAGATGATGATCAGATGATCGTTTATCCTAGTTAATTATGCATGTAATAGTTTACTTTGGTGTGTGGAAATGTCATGTGGGTACTAGCCACCTATGTAATTGGATGTTTGCCGCGTATTACACACATCTTGTTTATGTGAAATGTTTCTATTCTCTTGGCTCAACACAAACAGTTTATCGGAATGAACTGTATGCCCTCCATTGCACACACCTTGATCTGCTTGAACCATTTCTGTTGCGTTGCCTAATAAAAAATAGTTCATCAGAGTGAACCGTATGCCGTATATTGCACACACCTTGATCTAGCTGACCGTTTCTTTTGTGTTGCCTAATCACAAACAGTTCATCCGAGTGAACTATATGCCGTATATCGCACACGCCTTCATCTGGCTGCCCGTTTCTTTTGTTCTGCCACATCGCAAACAGTTAATGGAACTGAACCGTATGCCCCTCATCGCACACGCAACTAAAAGCTGAACCGTGTTTGATGTATCCTTCATCGCAAACGTTTTGCATCTTTTTTTATGGTTTTTTACATCATCATTTGTGATTAATGCATCGCATATAGTTTCGTCAAAGGGTCTCTGATGTCTACTACGCAACTTGTTCTTGTAGACTTGTGTTGGGCCTCTAAGCGCAGAGTTTTGTAGGACAGCAGCAATTTTCCCTCAAGTGGATGACCTAAGGTTTATCAATCCATGGGAGGCGTAGGATGAAGATGGTCTCTCTCAAACAACCCTGCAACCAAATAATAAAAAGTCTCTTGTGTCCCCAACACACCAAATACAATGGAAATTTGTATAGGTGCACTAGTTCGGCGAAGAGATGGTAATAAAAGCGTAGCAATGATAGTAGATATTGATTTTTGTGATAGGAACAACAAAAAAACAGCAAGGTAGCAATTGATAAAATGGAGCACAAACGGTATTGCAATGCTTGAAAATGAGGCCTAGGGTCCGTACTTTCACTAGTGCAATCTCTCAACAATGCTAATATAATTGGATCATATAACCATCCCTCAACGTGTGATGAAGAATCACTCCAAAGTTCCTATCTAGCGGAGAACATCAGAAGAAATCGTTTGTAGGGTCCGAAACCACCTCGAACCTATTCTTTTCGATCGATCTATCCAAGAGTTCGTACTAAAATAACACCAAATAATTTCAGATTCATAATACTCAATCCAACACAAAGAACATCAAAGAGTGCCCCAAGATTTCTACCGGAGAAACAAAGACAAGAACGTGCATCAACCCCTACGCGTAGATTACCCCAATGTCACCTCGGGAATCCGTGAGTTGAGTGCCAAAACATATATCAAGTGAATCAAAATAATACCCCATTGTCACCACGATTATTCATTTGCAAGACATACATCAAGTGTTCTCAAATCCATAAAAGTATTCAATCCGATAAAACAAAATCTCAAAGGGAAATTTCAATTCACAAAAAGATAGAGAGGGGGAAAACACCATATGATCCGACTATATTAACAAAGCCCTCGATACATCAAGATCGTGACATCTCAAGAACAAAAGAGAGAGATATTAAACACATAGCTACTGGTACAAACCCTCAGCCCCGAGGGTGGACTACTCCCTCCTCATCGTGGTGGCCGCTGGGATGATGAAGATGGCCACCGATGATGATTTCCCCCTCCGACAGGGTGCCGGAACGGGGTCTAGATTGGTTTTCGATGGCTACAGAGCCTTGCGGCGGCGGAACTTCTGATCTATGTTAACCCCCGAGGGTTTTGGAATATTTGGCAATTTATAGGGTAAAGAAGGGGTACGGGAGGCCACCGAGGTGGGCATAAACCACCTGTGCGCGCCTGGGCCCCCAGGCGCGTCCTAGTGGGTTGTGCCCCCATCGGGGCACCCCCCAGGTGCTGCTCTGGCTCGTTGGATGTCTTCTTGTCCATAAAAAATCCACAAAAAGTTTCACGGTGTTTGGACTCCGTTTGATATTGATTTCCTGCTATGTAAAAAACAAGCAAAAAACAACAACTGGCACTGGGCACTAGGTCAATAGGTTAGTCCCAAAAAATGATATAAAGTTGCTATAAAATGATTGTAAAACATCCAAGAATGATAATATAACAGCATGAATACTTCATAAATTATGGATACGTTGGAGACGTATCAGCATCCCCAAGCTTAATTCCTACTCGTCCTCGAGTAGGTAAATGATAAAAGAAATAATTTATGAAGTGTGAATGCTAGCAAAGTGCATAAGTTTGATCAATGATAATTTCAATCACTTTTCCTAGCATCATATCAACAATTCTTTCTTATAAAACTTCTCATGTTAAAGTAGCAACCAATTCACATGTTAAGATTCAAACAATGAATTCTCTTGAAACTCAACAACCTATGTTCTCAGTCACCAAGCAATTGCAATTCAACTTATTCAACAAAGTCTAAGTAAGAGCTCCACATACTCAATCATCATATAGTCTTCCATGATTGCTACTACTCAAAGCATATTCTTAGAACAAATGCATCCATCGAACACAGAGAAAGATAGGGGCTTAATATTTCGCCTCCCAACTCATTTATCATAGAGATAATTGTCAACAATAATAAATCATGATCAAATATATTTGACTGGTCATATGTGCCTAGATCTTTCCCCACCACATGATGCTTGCCAACTAGATAATAATTGAGGTTGAAATGAGAATTTGTACTATTGACTCTTTGCATAAAAGTAAATACTGAAAAGTAAAAGATAGGCCCTTCGCAGAGGGAAGCAGAGGTTGCCATGCGCTTTTATTTGGATGCCCAAGCTCTTAATGCAAAGGAACGTCATGTTATATCGCCCCTTATGATAGCAACCTTTATTATGAAGTCTGTCGCTTTTATTACTTTGCCATCAGAAGTTCGTACAACGCTCAATTTTCCCTTACATTAAAATATCAAACATATTTAGGAGCAATTTTTATTGCTTTATGCACCGATGACAACTTACTTGAAGGATCTTATTCAATCCATAGGTAGGTATGGTGGACACTCATTGCAAGAAACTGGGTTTAAGGGTTTTTGGATGCACAAGTAGTATCTCTACTTAGTACGAATTTTTGGCTAGCAAAAGATCCTAGGCAAACACCACATGTTGGAGGATCCATGACAATATAACTTCTATGCAAATATACCCAAACATAACTCATTATGTTGTCTTCCTTGTCCAACTTCAACTAATTTGCTCAAGTTTGAAAATAATTAATGGGTATTCACAATCATAGAAGATGTCCAAGATAATATATTTGCATGTGAAAGTTCTCTTCCTTATAGTAATCATTCATGAATTGCTTGTATGACCAATATTGTGATTGCCAAGCTTCAAAAGATTTCACTTTCTAAACCCAATGTGAAGCTACTAATAGGCATGATATGAACATATAATTTCAACTTCATGATATTCAATTCATTCAACAATTTACTCATAGGATATAAGTGAAGCACAAGAGTAAATGACAAGCTACTCCAAAAAGATATAAGTGAAGATCAAGCGAGTAGTTATGTAAATGGGTAGCTATTGAGGACTCTCTCTTATTTAAAAACTTTTAGATCTAAGTATTTTATTAAAACAGCAAGCAAAACAAAATAAAATCATATTCCAAGAATAGCACAACTCATGTGCAGAAGCAAAAACTTAGGCTCAACCGATACTAACCGATAGTTGTTCATGAAGAAAGGTGGGATGCCCCAAGCTTAGATGCTTGAGACTTCTTGGATTATTAACTTGCGATGCCTTGGGCATCCCCAAGCTTGATCTTTTGTGTCTCCTTAATTCCTTTTATATCATGGTTGCCCTAAATCTTAAAAACTTCATCCACACAAAACTCAACAAGAACTCGTGAGATAAGTTAATATAAATCAATGCAAAAACCTTATCATTCTCTACTGTAGAAAATCACTAAAATTATTATTCAACATTGCATACTAAATGCCTCTGCATATTTAATACTCCTATCCTCAAATAGAATCATTAAACAAGCAAACATATGCAAACAATGCAAACATAACAGCAATCTGTCAAAACAGTACAGTCTGTAAAGAATGCAATATTCATCATATTCCCTAACTCCAAAAATTCTTAAAAATTACCACACTGTATAAAATTTATTATATCTTACTATGCAAAAAATTTCAACAATTTATGACATTCTGACTTTTCTAGAGAATTTTTGCAACAGCGATAAACTTTCTGTTTTGAAACAGCAACATGTAGACTTGCAAAATAAGCATGGCAAAGGCTATACTTGACATTTTTATTGAAAAGAAAGATGGAAAACATTATTATAAATAACAGCAAGCAAATACTAGTAAAATAATATGATGCTCCAAGAAAAACACATATCATGTGACGAATGAAAATGTAGCTCCAAGTGAGGTTACTGATAATGTTGGAGACGAAAGAGGGGATGCCTTCCGGGGCATCCCCAAGCTTAGTTGCTTGGATATTCCTTAAATAATACATTGGGGGTGTCTTGGGCATCCCCAAGCTTAGGGTCTTTTCACTCCTTATTCTCCTCATATCAATATCTCACCCAAAACTTGAAAACTTCAATCACACAAAACTTAACGGAACTTCGTGAGATGTGTTAGTATGATAAAGACAAATCATTCACTTTGGTACTGTCAAAGACAAGATTCATAAATTTTTCTCACACAATGCCTACTGTACCTTATCATTTCCACAATTTATATTGAGCAAAATAAGCCATAGAAACTAGGAAACAAGCAAACTATGCATTGAAAACAGAATCTGTCAAAAACAGAATAGTTCGTAAAGATCTGAATTAAGGTCATAATTATTTAACTCCAAAATTTCTAAAAATTTAGGAAAGCGTAGAAAATTTGTATACCCATAAACTGTAAAAGTTTCAGAATTTTTTCACGTCCCAGTAAAACATAATAATTTATGCACTGGACACAAAAGTTTCTGTTTTTGCACAGAATCAAGTCAACTATCATCCACACTATCCCAAAGCTTTACTTGGCACTTTATTGAAATAAAAGCAATAAAACATGATTAATACAGTAGCCTAATCATGTGAACATACAAAAACAGTAGGTAAAAGTGTTGGGTTGTCTCCCAACAAGCGCTTTTCTTTAATGCCTTTTAGCTAGGCATGATGATTTCAATGATGCTCGCATAAAAGATAAGGATTGAAACATAAAGAGAGCATCATGAATCATAAGTTCCTCTCTCATAATAATTTCCAGTAGCATCATGAATAGATTCATCAATATAACCATCACATAAATCATTCTTTTCATGATCCACAAGCATAGAAATTTTATTACTCTCCACATAAGAAAATTTCTTCTTATTCGCAACGGTGGGAGTATCATATGAAAGTCGAATACTATAAATTGTTTCCACATTAAAAGAGTAATGTTCAGAAAAAGGGTGATCATAACTATGACAAGTTTTATAAATATAATCATCACTACTTTTTATAACATAATTATCATCACAATAATCATCATAAGTAGCAACTTTGTTCTCATCATAGATAGGAGGCATGCAATCATCATAGCAAATTTGATCATTCAAAGTAGGGGGACTAAAAAGATCATCTTCATTAAATATAGCATCCCCAAGCTTGGGACAAACATTAATTGCAGTGAATAAGTTCTCAAACATGTCATTCTCATCAAACATAGCATCCCCAAGCTTGTGGCTTGGCATATCGTAAGCATAATCACTCTCATAATTAATAGTATGAATAGCACCAACGGTATAACAATTGCTATCATCATAATTTCCCAAGTTGGTGCCAAAAAGATTTCCAAGATTATAAGAAGTATCATTATCTTCCCAATCATAATCATCACAACAAGCAATAGGCATAACAAAATCATCATCAAGTGCATCATCTTCCACGATTATTTTCGATTCATTTTCATGAGGCACAACAATAATAGGAGCAACATTATTTGGGAGAGATACCTTTTTACCTCTATTCTTTCTTCTTTTATTCTTCTTCACCACATCATGTGTGGGTTTAATTAA
Source organism: Thinopyrum elongatum (assembly GCA_011799875.1). NCBI lineage: Eukaryota > Viridiplantae > Streptophyta > Magnoliopsida > Poales > Poaceae > Thinopyrum > Thinopyrum elongatum. Next base: position 511,942,172 of record CM022298.1, read on the forward strand.
TTTCTTCAAGCTTCTTGTTGAAGAGATCGATTGGATAGGAAGCTCCTCCTCGTTACCTGATTCATCATAATAAACACTAGGAGGGTATTGGGAAATATTTTCCCTTTCATTAGTACTCTCTTCATATTCTATTTGTTTTCTTGTCTTTAGATAGTTGGCAATATAAGGATTCTCAATGAAATTTACCACACAAAACATATAAATTTCCTCTAGATCAAAATCAAGAAATCTCTCAAGATTAAATTTTGGAAAACCCACAGTTATACGTTTCATTTCTTCATACCCCAAAAGAAGACTAAGCTCTTTATGATGCTCAAGAGTAATCAAATTATCACAATTTTTGGACACAATCTGATCATGAAACAATTTGCATTGGAGTTTTAAATGACCACGTTCATTGCAAAGTTCACAAGGATGGCGAAAAAAAATAAATCTTTCAGCACAATCATCTAGCCTCTCTTGCAACTTTTTCGTTTCTAAATATTTATGCTTCTTACAAAATCTATCTTCCCTTTTTGGTGTGCAATTGCACTCCCAATTCACTCTGCAAAAATTGACATGCTTATAAGAAACATTCTTGTCATGACTTGTGCAAGCATCATTAGCATTTCTGATATTCAAAGAATTCATACTAACAACATTGAAATCATGCTCATCATTCAAATATTTTGTGCCAAATATTTTATTGACTTCTTCTTCTAACAATTGAGCACAATTTTCCGATCCATCATTTTCAAGAAAGATATTATAAAGATGATCAATAATATGATGCATACTTAATTCCATTTTTTTGTAGTTTTCGTTTATAAACCAAACTAGTGATAAAACAAGAAACTAAAAGATTCAATTGCAAGATCTAAAGATATACCTTCATGCACTCACCTCCCCGGCAACGGCGCTAGAAAACAGCATGATGTCTACTATGCAACTTGTTCTTGTAGACTTGTGTTGGGCCTCCAAGCACAGAGTTTTGTAGGACAGTAGCAATTTTCCCTCAAGTGGATGACCTGAGGTTTATCAATCCGTGGGAGGCGTAGGATGAAGATGGTCTCTCTCAAACAACCCTGCAACCAAATAATAAAAAGTCTCTTGTGTCCCCAACACACCAAATACAATGGAAATTTGTATAGGTGCACTAGTTTGGCGAAGAGATGGTAATAAAAGCGTAGCAATGATAGTAGATATTGATTTTTGTGATAGGAACAACAAAAAAACAGCGAGGTAGCAATTGATAAAACGGAGCACAAACGGTATTGCAATGCTTGAAAATGAGGCCTAGGGTCCGTACTTTCACTAGTGCAATCTCTCAACAATGCTAATATAATTGGATCATATAACCATCCCTCAACGTGCGATGAAGAATCACTCCAAAGTTCCTATCTAGCGGAGAACATCAGAAGAAATCGTTTGTAGGGTACGAAACCACCTCGAACCTATTCTTTTCGATCGATCTATCCAAGAGTTCGTACTAAAATAACACCAAATAATTTCAGATTCATAATACTCAATCCAACACAAAGAACCTCAAAGAGTGCCCCAAGATTTCTACCGGAGAAACAAAGACAAGAACGTGCATCAACCCCTACGGGTAGATTACCCCAATGTCACCTTGGGAATCCGCGAGTTGAGTGCCAAAACATATATCAAGTGAATCAAAATAATACCCCATTGTCACCACGAGTATTCATTTGCAATACATACATCAAGTGTTCTCAAATCCATAAAAGTATTCAATCCGACAAAATAAAATCTCAAAGGGAAAACACAATTCACAACAAGATAGAGAGGGGGAAAACACCATATGATCCGACTATATTAACAAAGCCTGCGATACATCAAGATTGTGATATCTCAAGAACACGAGAGAGAGAGATTAAACACATAGCTACTGGTACAAACCCTCAGCCCCGAGGGTGGACTACTCCCTCCTCATCGTGGTGGCCGCCGGGATGATGAAGATGGCCACCGGTGATGATTTCCCCCTCCGGCAGGGTGCCGGAACGAGGTCTAGATTGGATTTCAGTGGCTACAGAGCCTTGTGGTGGCGAAACTTCTGATCTAGGTTAACCCCTGAGGGTTTTGGAATATTTGGCAATTTATAGGGTAAAGACGGGGTACAGGAGGCCACCGAGTTGGGCACAACCCACCTCGGCGCGCCTGGGCCCCCAGGCACCCTCTGGTGGTTTGTGCCCCCCCTCGGGGCACCCCCCAGGTGCTACTCTGGCCCGTTGGATGTCTTCTAGTCCATAAAAAATCCACAAAAAGTTTCGCGGTGTTTGGACTCCGTTTGATATTGATTTCCTGCGATGTAAAAAACAAGCAAAAAACAACAACTGGCACTGGGCACTGCGTCAATAGGTTAGTCCCAAAAAATGATATAAAGTTGCTATAAAATGATTGTAAAACATCCAAGAATGATAATATAACAGCATGAATACTTCATAAATTATGGATACGTTGGAGACGTATCAGTCTCTGATCGTAGTGTCGCGTTGGCAGCATCCTGCAGTAGTGATTCCACTACCTCTCTATCTCACTCTCCTCTCACACTCTCTTGCTCGCTCTCTGTGCCGTCGCCGTCGCCCGTCATCGCCCCCAAGGTATCTCCCTCCCTCGCTCGTGCCCCCTCCCTCCCTTCATCCCTCCTCTGGCCGCCCGTCGTCCATGCCCTGCTCCCTCCTCCTCGTTGCTCGCCGTCCTCCTCCCTCCCTCCCTTCCTCCTTCCTCCCTTCCTCCCTCCCCCATCTATGTGTTTTTGAATAAAATAGACCATATAGGTTATATGAACATAATGTAGGTATTTTGAATAGAATAAAATAGGAAATATAGGTAGAATGGAGGTTTTATGAATAGAATAGATAGGTAGAATTTTGTTGTAGAATGTAGGTAGGTACATAGAATGATCTTTTGAATAGAATAGAAAACTAGTCAATAGGTTTTTTGAATATAAGAAAGTTTTAGTAATAGAAAATTTTAGGTATAGAAATTTTTCAATTATAGAAATGTATTGGAATGCCATATGATAAATGTTTAGGTATCAAATGTAGTAATAAAAAATTTTAGTAAGAAAATTTAGGTATAGAAATTTTTAGTAATTTTTTTTCAATATACAAATGTATTGGACAATTTAATTATTTTTATGTCATTATCACAATGTAGAGTCGCGTCTCCCTGGAGTGATCATCGTTGGAGCTACCTATACTTCCTCGACACACGAGTCGGTGAGCTAAAAGTCCACCTCCTCCTTCTCTACTACTCGGTGTTAAATAGAGTAGAACTAGGGTATTTTGTTATGCTTCTTAACTAAATGAAATGGTCGGGTTATAAGATGTATTGAAATGTTTTTGTCAATATTGAACCATTGAAATGCAATGAGCACCAGTTTGAATGCTTCTATGCGAATGCTTATGATAATTGATCCGGATAGAATTTCAAGTTTAAACATCGTTGTATGTGTATGGACATCTTTGTATCGCAGGGGAAATCCAAGTGGCCTATGTTTTGACAGAGTGTTGATTCATTTCCCTTCCGGCAAATTTCAGGTGCTCGATATGTCCTATTTTAGCAAAGGTCATGCCGGATTTTTCTGTGATTTTTAGCATGACTTGTGCTAGAATATGTAGGAAATATCGAGTGCTCTGGATTTTCCCAAGTGCTATGTTTTGCCGGAGTGTTGATTAATCTCATGGGTTGACTTTCAGTCTGTCAATGCTACTTGAGTGTCCACCATATACTGTCGAAATATCAGAGGGTCGCTTCCTCTTCCTTCTCTCGTGAAATACCTTGGTAATACACGAGAGAAGGAGGGGAAGCGACCATCACCGATGGTCGAAAGAACTGTGAGGGAGTGTCCACCATATACTGGCGAAATATAAGAGAGGAAGAATCCTGACTGTTGTCGTGAGGGGAGCTTCTTCTTCATTCGAAGGTGCTAGTAATTTTGGTGTAATGCACTTTCCAATGAACGTAGGAGCTTCCATCACTGACGGTCGCAAATGTCAGATAGGAAGAATCCTGACTATTGTCATGGGGGTTGCTTCTCCTTCCTTCCCGTGTGCTAGACAATTTGGTGTAATGCACTCGGGGACAAAGGGAGGAGCGAGCATCACCGATGGTCGAATATATCAGAGAGGGAGTGCGCACCATATACACCACGTGAGATGAGAGTTTTCAACGAAGTCTTGACAGACCGAAAGTTAACCCGTGATGAATACTAATGATCTAATTTAGTTTTGGTAGTACATATATTGAATTTTAGAAGTTTAATCTTTGAATTATGAACATAGGAAATGTCTAACGACGATAGAATCCCTGAGTGTGACTACTGTGGCGACGACCGGAGTCTGTGCAATAGGTCTCACCTGGAAGACGGTCGGTGCTTCACTATTAAGCTCGATGAGACCTTCAATGTTTGTACGGTACGCAATGACAACAAGTTTTTTTCGTAATTAAGCATGCCTTCTGCTTCTTCAACATGTAATTCTGCTTTTTACAATTCGACTAGTGCATCCCATGCCATGCAAGACATTATGTCTTGGAGAAGCTAGATTTCGAAGAGCATGAGAATACGAAGACAAAGAGAGTTCACCTCAGGACCCATCATGGTTATGCTTTTGCCATAAAGCTATACAATGCGGAGAGCTACTCCCGTTTTGGTTGCTCGAATTAGGAAGCACTATGCAAGGCGTACGGTTTTCAGAAGGGTATGCATGTCACCTTCGATCTTGGTGATCTTGAAGATGACATCGATGAAGTTAATATCGACATTTGGGTCGATGTTGATAGGCTTCCACTTCTACCTCTACGTGAGTTTCTCAAACATATTTATTAATTAATTTATATTGTTTATTTAAAAATAGTTGACAGCTTATTTCCATTGACAACTTATTTCCGTTCTTCAAAAAATGTATAGAAAGTAGTAGACAAAACCTACTACAGTTATGGGTCTGAGCTAACTTGCGAGTAGATAAATCATTTTGTTTCATGGATTAATGATGTTGAGACTTTTAAGACGGGTCATAGTATCCCTCCAAGTTATGGTCAATACGTGCCACTAGTGCATGTGTTGAACTACGGTAACACCCATCGAGATATCAGGGTAAGATTTTTCCTATTATGTCACCAGTGCATTTCTTGCATATATTCTTCTTAAGCTAAACTACATTTTGCTAAGTATGTTATTATGATGTTGTTCAACAGAGACTCCCAGAGGATTGTGTACCTCGTCTTATGGAAATGAAAGGTGACATGAAAATTATTAGCTTACGGCCAAGTTGGCCTACACTTCACCGCAGTGCATACACGATTCATCGAAGTGATGGCGTCCTCACAATCAAAGACTAGAGAAAAGTTCTATATGATCGCAGAGAACTGCTTGGGGGCAACATCAAGCACAATGCACAAATGGGAGACAGGTTCATCAGTATTCTCCATAATGGAGAATCAGGGGTTTACCTGTTTTATGCTATTTTACCTTCGAGAGAGTAGCAGGTCTTACGTAGTTATGTGCTACATTGTGCTAGAATGAGCTAGTTCCTATATGACTATGATGATGAGTTGTTATGATGATGATGATCATGAGTTATGTGCTACATTGTGCTAGAATGATGAGCTAATTCCTATATGACTATGATGATGAGTTGTTAATATGATGATGATGTATGAGTTCTTATATGAATAAGATGATGAGTTATTATGATCATGTTGAGTTATGATATCATTGGGTGGAAGAAACACGGATTAGATTCTTGTGACCAAAAGTTGGATTAGCCGTCTTACTAATCCAACTTTTGGTCACATGAATCTAATCCGTGTTTCTTCCACCTAATGATATAATAACTCAACATGATCATAATGATATAACAATCCTTTAATTTCTACTATATCAAAATTTGTAAAAAGATGAACAAATAAAAAGGAAATATGCAGCAGGAAAAAAATTCAGAAACTAATAACAGTAGCGCGGGGTATGTTTTTATCAGCAGCGCGGTTTATCAATACACGCTACTGGTACCTACAGATAGCAGTAGCGCGGGCGGACACGCGCTACTGCTAAAAGTTAGTTGTAGCAGTAACGCACCTGCCCACGCTACTGTTAGGCCTTTTGCCCGCGCTACTGCTAGGGTTTTCTCTAGTAGTGTTTACCTATGAGATTTACCTGGTCGACACTCCTAAGGACAATTCCAAGAAGAAACCTAAGGAAAACCCTAAGCGACATCACCCTAAGAGGTGACTGAAGGTCAATAACGAGAGCAGAAGTACGACCAACACTACGGGCGCCACCGATAATGGTGTTGCCGCTGATGCCACTGAGAACCAGGGCGAGGACGACCAGACCTCGCCCACCCAACTGAACAACCACGTAGGGACACTTGTGGAGGACGATACCGAAGACATAGTCGCCTTCGACGACGGGTCGGACAGGGATTGCCTCCCCAAATATGAGGATGACGCCAGCCTTGGACCTGAAGACTTTGTAGTGCCCAAAAATCCATACAAGCAGGCACGTTTCCAATGGTAGCTAATTGCAACTGCACGAAGCATGAAAAAGAAGCAGCACGAGCTCTATATACATGAAAACGCGCTCAATGAAAAATGGACAAAAATCCTCACGGCCGAAGCAGACCTCCAAGTTTGATGCGCGGCTGCCAAGTCGTTCCCACGATGGCGACTGTTGCCTGACTTCGATGATGAGGCAATAGATAATGAGCTGCTAACACACGGCCACGCAGGTTAGGCTAATCGTCCTCCTAGAAGACGAGACCAGCCAGCAAGGGCAAATAACAAACCCCTGGCCAAAACCTGCCCTCACGGTAAGAGCCCGGTTGAGTACCCCGAGCCCTATGATTTGCGCCGTAAGTTACAGGCCAAATCAGCCCTTCAAGATCCATTTATGGATAAGGGAGGGCGCACATGCTGGCCTAGAGGGCTACGATTCCTGATTGGATAGATATGAAAGAGCTTGGGAATAGACACGGGCTGGGATGTCAGTCGACGTTCGACCAAACATGACTCAATAGCGAGGGCCAGCACACCCAATATATTTCATAGACGAGGTCATGGAGCATCAGTTCCCAGAGTGGTTTAAACCCATCAATATTGACCAATACGATGGAATGACTGACCCGGCTGTATGGATCGAAGATTTTCTTCTCCAAATTCACATGGCCCGAGGAGATGACCTCCGTGCCATCAAATACACTACAAAAAAAGAGACATCCATGACATTTTGGGCCGAACGAATTTTTTTCCTGTCATGCTTATGACACTTCTATGACGATAATTGTGACAAAACCCGGTATCATCATAGATTTGGTGGGCTCCTACTTCTATAACAAAAAAATCATAACAGAAAATGGGCTTTTCGTCCTGGGCGGGCCGGAGATGCACCTGCATGACATTCTTTGGGCCGTCCATGACGGAAAAAAACATGGTAGAAGCGAGGGCGAGGAAAATTTTGGGGACTTCCCGGTTACAGTGGGTGGTCGGGGCTGAGCGATGCACTGAGGGATTGCACGTTTCTCTCATACACGTACGCGCGTGGGTGCGAGGCGTTGGGCTCTAACTGAACCCGAGCGAGGCGTTCACTTACTGAACCCGAGTGATTGCACTAGCTACGTTACTGAACCCGAGCGATCGATCCCTGGCTGTTAACTGAACTCGAGCGATTCCTTCGCTACTACTGCTAACTGAACCCGAGCAATTGATCACTGCTGCTGCTTACTGAAGCCGATCGAACTTGCTGCCTCTTGATGAATAGTGAACATGGGGGTTGGTTGAACGAGTCGAGATGTACGTGGTTTGGGGTTGGATGAACAGTTCCCGGTGGGGGTTGGATGAACAAGACCCCGTGGTAGTAGAGGCCGTTGCCGCTGGATGAACAGGACCCCGATCGAGAGGAGGCCGCCACACACCCAAGCCGGTTGGGGGTGGATGAACAGGACCCCGTGGAGGGCTAGTTGAACAGGACCCCGTGTGGAGGGCTAGTTGAACAGTAGCCGGTGGAGGCTGGATGAACAGGACCCCCGTGGTGAATAGTAGCTGGTGGAGGCTAGAGAAAGTCAAAGGTTGATGAACAGTAGCAGGTGGAGGCTGGAGGAAGTCGACGATGGATGAATAGCAACCCGTGGAGGCTAGAGCGAGGCAGTAGACGGTGGATGAATAGTAGCCCATGGAGTCCCGTTTTGCGGTACGTCACACCCATCCCGATGAACAGGACCCCCGTTTCGACCGTAGGCGCTCCAACACAAGTCCGTTTCCTCCGTTTTACGGTACACCACACCCCTCCCGATCAACAGCACCCCATTTCGATCGTAGGCACTCGAACACAAGTCCGTTTCCTCCGTTGTGCGGTATGCCAGACCCTTCCCGATGAACAAGACCATGTTTCGACCGTACGCGGTCAAACAAAAGGCCGTTTTCCTCCATTTTGCGGTACGCCAGACCCCGCGCGTTCCGGCTATTCCGTCCAAGCCTGTTGGCTCCCGATGAACAGGACGTGTTCCGACCCAGTGGCTTCGCTCCCGATGAACATGATGAGTTGCGACCCAATCATTTGGCTCCCGGTGAACACGACGCTGTTTCCTCCGTTCTGACCCAGCCGGTTAGCTGCCGATGAACAGGATAACTTCGCTGCCGTCCGTTGCCTCTCCATGTACATGAGCCCTGGCCGTCCGTATGCGCGAGTACGCGTTTCGAGACCCCGCTCGTATGTACATACGTGGCCGCATTTTTTGGCGTGTGGCTGTATGTACATGTAGACGGTTTAGACGGGACAGCCTGAACTGCTATGTGGGGGGCTCTACTATGACATGTGCAGCTACTTACTCGGCCATGGTTCATCGTTGCAGAGCGACCAATCGACCAGTATTTACGTACACGTTCGCGACAAGACAGACAACGCTACATACGCTTCGACCGGATGGGTCCCAGCTGTCAGGGAGGATAAGGACGCACTTCCTTGCATGCAAAGATATAGCTGCTGGATCCCAGCTGTCAGGAGGAGGAATCATTTTTTTGCCCGTAATAAGGACGCACTTCCTTGAGTGCGAAGATGTAGCTGGTGGGTCCCAGCTGTCTGGGAGAGAAAATATTATTTTTCAGGGTAAAAAGGATGCAGTCGCATGCATGTGTCCATGGGCGTGGTGAGTCCCCACTGCCAGCCTCTCACGTACAGTCATCTTCCGATGACTCTCGTTTGTTGACCATGTTGACCACACCGTACCGAGCGCACCAAGGCCAGTGGACAACGGCGAGGCCCCAGACTGGAGCGACCCGGAGATGGGGAAGACGCGGCAGTGGAGTTGCAGATGGAGAGGAGTGAAAAACTTGACTGGTTCGGGTGCGCGGCAGCACTGCCGCCCACGGGAGACAGGAGCAAGAACAAAGGGTGAAGAAGCAGCACGGCTGTTGGATTAACATCCAACGGTCCAGCTGCTAGAATCATTTGTTGATTAAGTTGACAAAGCCCTGCGTACGCATCATCTTAGTAGGCCCACAAGTCAGCCACCAAATTTGCCGGGTCCCAGCTGTCATCGGGAAGAATAGTTTTTTTTTTGCATAACAAGGAGGCACTTCCTTCCGTGCGAAGATACAGCCGGTGGGTCCCAGCTGTCAGGGGGAGGAAACATTTTTTTCAGCTTAATAAGGAGGAACTATCCTTGCGTGCGACCATGGATCTCGTGGGTCCCAGCTGTCAGGCTCTCCATGTACAGTCCTCTTCCGATAACTCTCGTTTGTTGACCACGCCACGCCGAGCGCAGCAAGGCGGTGGACGACGACGAGGCCCCGGACGGGAATGACCCGGAGATGGGAAGACGTGGCAGTGGAGTTGCAGATTGCGAGGAGTACAAGGGTTATAGCTGGTTCTGCTGTGGCGTGGGGCTGCAGTCGATGGAGAATAACAGGAGGTGTGGAGGGGTGGAGGGATAGCCTGGCCGGCGGTGGGGTAGCGCTTCGCAGTGATGCGTGCTAAGCAGAGCCGCTAGCCACCGGAGGTCGGAGCAGGCGGTCCCGGCGACGCAGGAGGAAGAAGACAAGAGATTGAAGGTGCATGCCGACCGTTGGATATAAATCCAATGGCTGTGGATGTCAGAATCATTTGTTGACTAAGTTGACAATGCCTTGCGTAGGCTTCGACCTATTGGCCCACATGTCAGCCTGCAAAAATGAGGCATATATTTAACCCATGTTTTCTAGAATTTACAATCCATTTGCTGGGCTGGGTGAACAAATAATTTCACGTTAATGCGGCCCATTTAATATTTTCTAAGAAATCCGAGCCCATTTGCACTTTCTTGAAATACACGAATTAGCTGGGCTTGTTCTATATTTAATGTTAGGTTAGAAGGAGCAATTAATATCAAAAAAATAAACTGGAGCTACACATTTTATTATATATAAAATTAACAAATTAGCGAGTTATTGCTCAAAAGAAAAATGAGCGCGTTATTATTACATTGGTCCTTAAAGTCTTCGCAAACTTTTGTACAATCACGCGGATTTTCCTTGCCTATGAGTCAAAAACAACCAGGATTTTCCTTGTCAACTTCTGTTAAACATTTACTTTTATAAGTTAATAAGACGTGGGATGTTTTTATAATGTATATATAAGTCTCTATTAAATATATGATAATAGTAATAATATATATATATATATATATATATAATGTGGTTAGAAGGAAAAACATAAATTGGACACTACATTATTATTCTTATATAGAGATAAATAGAACAGAGATTTGAGTTTTATTAAAAAAATACATTGGGCTGTCGATGTTTAAGAAAAAGTAAAACCTACGCTAGGAGGCCCATAGGCCAGTACGTACATGATGGACCTCAAAAAATAAGTTGAAACCACTGTCTCGGTATGTCGTGGGCTACGCATGTTAAAAAACAAAACCTAGGCCTAGCTGATACTTGTTCGCCCTCTGAAAAAAATGATACCAGCTAGATCCCCGATACCCCTTTCCCGCAACAAAAACAAAAGATCCCTGATACCCCTGAAAAAAAGCTCCCCGATGACTGTCATCGTTGGAAATTTATTTCGTTTATTGACTAGGTTGACAAACCCGTGGGCCCCAACGTCAGTATACAATTAGGAGGAAGCTTGTTTCCCAATGAGGCACTTGCTTGCGTACGGCTTGGACTTGGTGGGTCCCAACTGTCAGCCTCTCGGCGTACAGTCCTCTCCGGATTCCTCTTGTTTGTTGAGCATGTTGACAACGGCATACGGCGGCGCCACGGCGAGCGCACACGGACGGGAAAGAACCGGAGCCGGGGAAGACGCCTTCATTCTTTCGAACATACCGCACTAGCCCGGTGGCTGCAGCCCTCTCACCAAAAGCTGTACTGCCCGGGTTCGATTCCAACTGGTGCAGTTGAAAAATATGTAACACTTGCCAAAATTTCATCCCTAGTTTACCCAGTTTTTCACCCACTCAACATTGTCTTGCCATTTTGAAAATAGCATATCTTTTTGACTTTGCATCATATGAAGATGTGCTATACATGAATGTTGATCAGCATGATGTTAACTTGTTGTTAGTTCCATTTTTTACCCTGAATAAAATTTCCAACATTCTGTTGTCAATGTTTGAAAAGTGCATGTTGATTTAAATGCTTTGCCTCTGAAACATGCAGTTTCTTATCTGAAAATCACTTGGACAAGCAGCCATCGCCGCTGTTGGATTCGATGCCACACTTCTTCAATCCCCCGGCAGCGTGAGGGGGAAATAAACTTTCGTCTCGTGCTACCGGTTGGGGAATGGAGCGAACTAGATTAAAGAGGGGGCCGGCGGCGCGACTGAAGAAGCACATCAGACGTGATTTTTTTTATTCAGTGGATGGCTCTCGATGGTATTTTTTTTACTTGCCTCTGCACCATACAACTTGTATTTTTAGCCTCCCAGTTCATGGTGGACCAGCAACCCATTTGCTGGGTGGGCCAACCTACAGAAAGCAGCACTTGATTTTTCATCAAGGCCCAAAAACAACGCAGTAGTATGTTTATTTTGAGGCCAAAAACATTACGGACATGGAATTTTCTTGTCTCCTCTTTTCTTTGGGGGGGGGAAGACAGAGCAAAAAGATAAAAAAGAGCTGATGCGGCGTTGCTACCCTAACAAGCAGGTGCAATTCTTCTCGGGAAGAAGGTGTGCCGTTGACACTCACACGTCACAATCCCACAGTAGACATTCTAACAAGTTCACACACAAGTACAACAAAAAAGGTAAACATTCGTATCAAACTCAGGTTCGCAGGACACGTTCATATTCATAGCCAACATTCACAATCAACAACTCAAAAGATTCATATATACACAAGTTCAGCATGTCTATGCATCCAAATGATTGATAGATCACAAGACAATATTCATAGATAATTCACAAAAAGATTCAGATATACACATGTTCAGCATGTTTATGCATCCAAATGATTGAGATCACAGCCAATATCATCCATGGACAAACTTTAATTATCTAGGGTACAGACTGGTAAATGGTGTTCACTCGGTGGTACTTCTTGCTAAAATTAATGCTTGTACAAGTAAACTTTCGAGTACATAACAGGCAGCACAGACATTCTGAACTTTGCTTGTAGGTTTATCCTCGAGATAGTGGCCTCGATGCCGAGGGAGGTTTGAGCAACTTGGCCACTACTTTCATCCAACTAGTTTACTGGCTCATCTTGGACCTGTAGCTCGCGAAAATTCTACATTACAGACAAGAAAGGAGGCGGTCGGTAAAATGAACCACCCAAATTTTTTGTACAGTTCAACTGAAATGGAGCATCCCTGGCGTGCAGAGTGATTTAGTGCCAGATGAATATACACGTCAACCAACTTGTCTGGAATCTTCAGACTCCATGCCATACAGTTCGCTACCATATGTACCGATAACCAAAAGGCACAAGTTGGGACCAAAGACTGGACTACGTTTTTCTGGGCTATGCGCCAAGCAATATTGTTGGCGTTCAGTCTGGCACTTCTTCTTGTCAACATCGATGCTTGTCTGGGTGAACTTTGGAGTACGTAGCAGCAGCATAAGTATCTGTCCATCTAATCTTTTTGTGCGGTTCTACTGAAATCACCCAATGTAATGATTTGCCTACGAGTTCAGGCTCCAAGTTACTCCTTTATGAAATGGCAAACAGTAGCACAATACCAAATTACCAATACATATGACAAGCACAATAATCAGGATAAAGACCGGTACCAACCTGTGTGAGGAAGCATATCAACTACTATTTCCTTTGACTAGAAGCCGAGATAAGCGACTGACAGGAAAGGAAGGATGCAGTCGATGCAATGAAGCACCCAAAGTTTTTGTGTAGTTCCACCAAAATCGAGCATCCCTGTTGGCACATATATTGAGAGAGTGAGATTACTGTCATACTGGGACTAGTTGATGAAACATACACTAACAAATAGAAGCACCCTCATTATCTTAATGGGTAAAGTTAGCAACATAGTAGTCTTGCTTAAAGAGAGGTATTAGTTTATTTAATCAGCACCAATTAGCTCAACACTCAATGCATTGCCATGTATCATAGGTTGCAAAACTTTAACGTGCAAAGATAAAGGAGTTTCTCATGACAGTAGCACGATACAAATAGAGATGACAACAAACTAATATGGATGAAGGCCTTAGGCTGGCACCAACCTGAGCAAAAAAGCTTATTCAAGTAGTCCCAGAAGAGATGATAAAGCACTCACTGGAATCATTCAATAGTAAATATTTTTGTGCACTTCAAATGTATGGTTGACATCACTCTTGTTTACCAGTGGTGAGATTATATTGAGAGATTATTAAGAACTTTCAGCAGAGTTAAAGCACTGGCTGGGATACAGTTCATTGTATTCTCTTGTGCAATTCCACTAAAATGTACGATTGGCACAATATGATCCATGTTTGCACAAGTAGGAACAAGGTGAAACCTTCATTAGCTTAGTGAGAAAGGATAGAAAGACATTAGCATATTACTTTAACAGTAGCATCCAATTCATGATGGACAATATGAAAAACATCGCCTCATTAAACCAGTGGCAATAAATTGACATGCAAAACAATAGCATTATTATGTCATGACACTACCAAGATTCCCTCCCTGCTCCACCACATGATTCACCTCCACAGTCACACATACACACATACATGATTCAGCATAGGGTGCTACTAAAGATTTTTTTAACTTCGACAGGAAAATTAGGTAGCAATAAATTAGTGCTACTTAAGTCCTCCTAATTAATTAAGTGACCTTGCAGGAGAGATAGCAGAAGTGGAAGGGCTCCTGGAGGATCGTCTCACATGTAAGGGAGATGTTGCCGCGTGTCATTAATGCGGGCGGCGGACGGACGAATGGCCGTGGTGTCGTTAACGCGGAGCAGTCGCTTGCACCGGGATGCCGTGCGGGTGGTGCTCTCTCGGGCGTCGTGCTGCTGCAATGCCGGCGCCAATGAGAGGTCGCGTCGGTCGTGAATGCGGCATTGACGTTCTGGAGCGACGGTGACCGTTTCAGGCGGGAAGCGCGCGCTAGCGATGGAAGGCGTTTCGGTGGGCTAGGGCGGTCAGACGCTGGTGTGGTGGTATATTGTTTTTGTAGTTTGCAAAAGTACTCAATTAATGTGGCAGTTCATTTTTTTTCTACGATCAACATACACCCTACAAAGCACCGTGTTCAAATTTGGCAGTTCTCCGAGTTCATTTACCATATTTAGGCCATTATGTGCATTTTGTAGAAATTTACTACCACTACAAGAATTAGGGGTTGTTTGGTTCCCAACCACAGTTTGCCAAGCCAAAATTTTGCAGCCACACTTTAGTTGGTATGTGTTTGGTTTTTGCCCCACTTTGGCTTCCCACACTTTATTGCCCCTATGGTCCACTTGTCATAGAGACAAATTTTTTGCCAACTTTTGCCAAAGTTTGGCATCCAATTTCTCAGCCACACTTGTGTGGCTTGCCATACTTGTGTGCCTGGCCACACTTTGGCTTGGCCACACTAGTCTCCAACCAAACAGACCCAACGAACATCTACATCATGCATATATGACTCAAAGCTTACATGCTATAGTGTGGTATTTATTCATAATTTGGTTGCCAAATCTCATGCGTGCAATGCACGTGTACCTTACTAATAAACATAGTTTCTAGTGATATTATTTGTAGTTACATGCATCAACCAGGACGGAGGTGCAGAAACATCAAATCCCAGCTACAGCTATACGGGTGTGATGATAGGGACGTGGAATGCCGTTCGATCATGGTGCACGCGCGCGATCTGCGTGGCTGGGGTGGCGGCCAATCTGAAAGCAACCCACAATAGGGTCAGCGCACACAGTTTCCACAGGCAACGGAAAGTAACCGTGTGCAGTAATAAAGAGTAAAATGCACTAGCGGTCATCGAACTTGTCTCGATAGCTCACTTTGGTCACTGTACTTAAGAATACGATCAATACGGTCACTATATACGACTTAAGATGATTATACGATCACTGGCTTAGCATATAGCTCCATATTTTGTCTAGTTGACCGGTCAAACAGTCCAGATGCGCCTCACCCAGGTTCTACGGCCCACCCGTCAATGGGTCAAAAATAAATAAATTAGAAAAGCTAAATTATGCATTGCATGGGTGGGGAATTAACCCCGAACCTCTCTAGTAAAGCCCCATGAGCTAACCAAATGAGGTATTTTTGCAAGGAGCAAAAGCGACGCACATGCATGCATGCAGACGACCCACACACACGCAGTACGCACGCACACGCACACAATACATACTAGCACACACGCGAACGCACTTACACAGTTACGCTTATGATTGTACTAAAATAAATTATGTGAACTCATGGACGACGAGCCTTTGAAGCGTATGCGGCACGTATAGACAACCAGGCGTCCATGCAACTGCTCTTGTCGCCAGCTAGCCTTCGACGACCACCATTAGACACACACAACCATGCATAACTTACGAATAATGGACGAATCGATCAAACACACACTCGTGTGCAGTGGCACTATGATTGGTCGCTCATGATACATATATAGGTACCATAGAACCCTCTCTAGCTAGGCTGTTTATAGATTGTCGTTGTGATGGATGATATACATGAGCAAGGCGCCGAGTCACGTCGTCGCGTCGTGTGCAGAGCCATGGCTAATGTCGAGCAGCTCGGTGCCCAAGCACGAGTATGGCGTTGGTGTTAAGCCAGGTGAATACATGCTCGGTGTTCACGGAGGCCGCCAGCAAACGTCTAAACAGCAATGTGAGGCACCGCCGGGGCGCGCAGGTGACGGGCTCGCCGTTTGCGTTACGCCATGAGCAGGACTTTGATCAAGAGGGCGACGTGCATGCATTACCATGGTTTGACAGTGTGAGCGTGAGTGTCTGCACGCGTACATGCTACTTGCGTCTGTGGATGGTGTGCGCTAATGTGTGCATCACGTATAATATTAAAAAAATCGGTTTGTGCATTTAACGCAAAGTATTTCATTTTCATTTGGCTGACAAGTGTACGTTGCAGCGACGAGTCCGTGGTTTAATTCCTCACATACGCATAATTTTGGTTTTTATTTCTTTCTCCACTGACAGGTAGGCCCGCATAGATAAATAGATACAGAACACGAGCTGATGAGGTGCATGTGGACTGTTTGACTGGTCAACCAGACACATACGGAGCTATACGCTGAGCCAGTGACCGTATAATCACCATATCTCGTATATAATGACCGTATTGACTGTATTCTTAAGTACAATGATCAAAGTGAGCTATCAAGACAAGTTCGATGACCGCCAATGCATTTTACTCGGTAATAAATGACCAGGATTGAAGGGGAATCCAAATTTCCTTCGTCGTCGATCCTTGAGCTCTTGAAAAACCAATGCACTATACGGTTGTCCGACCACTCCGCCCAGAGCTCTCACCAAGCGTCGTTCATGCCGCCGCGCCACACAATAAACAGTAAGGAAGCAATGGCATCCCGCCGCGCCGAGTTCCTCGCCGCCCACGACCGCACACAAAATGGTAGGGAAGCGATGACATCCCGCCGTGCCGAGTTCGTCGCCGCTCGCGACCTCACACCTACGTGGGCGGACTTTGAAGCTGCCAAGGCCGAATGGGCGATAGAGCAACAGGCGGCCATAGCAGCACGCAGGGAGCGGAAAAGGCAGAAAGCACTCAAGAAAAGAGAGGCCCACTGCCGCAAGAAAGAAGAGGACGCACGCGCTGTTGCGGAGAGCTTAGCGGAGATCCAAGCACGGTGGGGTGTTGCCGACAAAGCCGGGAAGTAGAACGACGGCATCTGGCCAGCATGTGAGAAGTAGTAGTACTAGTAGTTAGAGCATGGTTAATAATATAGCCATCTGCTGGCTATAACATGTTGCCATGTCATTTGTAGCCAACGTAATAGCCAACACGTATAGTAGTTGGCTATAAGAAAGTACTACTTTGTCAACATATGGCCCACCTTCTAGTCTCATAAAGCTTATTGGAGCCTGTGTTATAGCCGGCTGTAAGTCTACAGCCCGCTTCTCTTCTCTATCTTCCAACTCAACAGTAATATAATATTTAAATCCTTACAGCCTGCTTACATCACCTTATTATACTTGCTCTTAGTGTGTGTGTCTGTGTCGCCCGTACGTTTGTTTAATTAATTACGAGCATGTACCAGTACTAGTTACTACTATAGTTTTTAGAGCAAATTACTAGTACATTAGCCTAGACTCAATGGAAAAATTCCTATCCTATGCATCAAATGGCATCTCTTTCTCTATAGGAATTGAGATGCATGTCATCTCACTTCCTATGATTTTCATATTCCTATAAAATTCCTATCCTATGAACCAAAGGAGGACTCCGCTTGAGTACAGTACTACTGTAGCTAGCAGTATTGCTAATATAGTAGTTTTCCTCAAGAAGCGGAATTCAACGAAGTCATGATGGTTCCTTCGTCCGAGCAACTTTACAGTGGGAAAGGTTGGGCCTGTGATTTGACGGCTCATTAGTCATTATTACTGCGGCGCGACGACCAGGGTGACTCTCCCTTGGAGTTCTGCGTGCATGGCGAGTGGACCAGGATGGTCGACGTCCCACATGTCGGCGAACGGAAGTATTCTTTCTGATATCAAGGAGCAAGGAAACCGCGTGGTTTAGTATCACTGCTGATTTATATTTATTTTTTATTTTTGATGAAAGCTAGCGTTTCAACTCTTACGACAAAGGAGTGCCAAACACGACACGTGCTGGATGTCCCACATGTCAGTGAAAGGAGTGGGACATGAACAGCGTGGTAGAGCGTCTCCGCTTCTTCCACTTCTAGGTCAGAGACCACACGTAGTACTAGTAGTATGTAACGATACAAAGTGCGACCTGGAGAGAAAGACACATCTAGTTGGAAGGTCTCGGGCCATACACGTAAACAAATATAAAACCTAATATGTGCCTCCATTTAATATAGTAGTAGAGTACTTAGGCACGTACATCATAATATCACCGTGCATTACACGTACAACATTTAGTGGTAGTAAGAGACAAATGCCTATATGCCTCGCATGTTCATACTATTTGTGCCTTTCTACTTCACTTACTGCGCTACATTACTCAGGTTCGTACATCCCTGGGTACATGTCCGTCTCGTAGTTCCAGTCCCACGTGTTCTTCATAGATGGAACGATCCATAAAGGTGGGCAACGGGAGTCCATATCATCGCAGCTTCTTAGTGTGGCTCCCCACGATGGAGACTCACCCAAACTGAAGCAGCATAGATCAGGGATAGGGGCTTTCAAGATATGATTCCGTCGGTGCGCAATGAAAACGCACCCATTCTTCATGAACGGCAGGCCGTCGGCGTCGTGCACGGAAGGTGGCATCGTTTGCACTATGGGGTAGTTGTCCCCGATGAAAATCGAGTACTCTTCAAGTGTGTTCATCCGCACCCAGGTAGCATCACAGGGGTCGAACACGCCGCCGTCCATCTGGTACACCTGGCATTTCAAACCTGGATACATGCTGACGTGCATGGTTATGGTCCATGCAGTATAATAAGGTGACGTAAGCAGGGGATACGGATTAAAATAAAATACTTTATAGTGCTTATTTCTATGAGGGGGAACAGAAGCAATGTATAGACCAGCTGCGGCACGGGCGACGACAAACAATTTGAGAGTGTTACCTGGGCCATGTACATTAATTAAAGTAGGAGTAGTTTTGTTTGATGGGATTATGGCTACCTAGCTAGTACTACATGAAATTGAAATTGTTAAGTCCTTTAAAGTTTATACAACTGGCATTATAAAGTTGCGTAGATGACTATCCCAATCAATAAAAAAGAAGAAGGAAAGAACTACTCCTACTCCTGGAGTACAAAGAGACATGTACTGAAATGTTATAAGATGACATGGCAATAAGATATACGATAGTTCCTGGCTCTACTACTCTTGGATTGGAGAGAAGGGATTACCTGGGTACATGATCAGGGTCCGATCGTGATAGATTGTGGCACCTTGTTGCCCTTCAATGGTACCATGGGTAACGACTGCTAAGATAATACGTCCCAACTAGGTGTCGTCAGCTACAAGGTTCCAAGTTAGACCAAATGCCCCATGCACATCCATGATTAGCGATCTGATTTTGATCGGGGGATGGCTTTGCCTTGCATAATCATGCAAATATGGCGGAATTCATAGAAACCGGACGAAAATCATTACATTTCGAAAACTTTTCATATAAATTGGATGTACATTATAGTTTTCATACAAACTGGAGTAAAACCTACTCTAAACAAGTTGCAACTATAATGTGGGTGGCGCACAGACGACGGCCGGCCGTGGTGCCGTTTGAGGCTACTCACAGTGGGGAGTATCATATACAATATACTAGTGCATGATACTAGTGTATGATATACTACTTTTATAGTGCATAGTATCAGAGAGTAGTAGCATAGATGATCATATTTATTGCCATGCATGACCCCCTGTCTCTTCTTTAATTCTCTGCCACATCACCATCACTACTGCACGTTGCTGCTAACGTGACACTACGATCAGAGACCCTTTGACGAAACTATGTGCGATGCATTAATCGCAAACGATGGTGTAAAAAAACCGTCAAAATAGGTGCAAAGCGTTTGCGATGACGGATGCATCAAACGCGGTTCAGATTTTAGTTGTGTGTGTGATGCAGGGCATACGGTTTAGTTCAATTAAATGTTTGCGATGTGGCAGAACAAAAGAAATGGGCAGCCAGATGAAGGCGTGTGCGATATACAGCTTACGGTTTACTTGGAAGAACTGTTTCTGATTAGGCAACACAAAAGAAACGGTCAGCCAGATCAAGGTGTGTGCGATATACGGCATACGGTTCACTCAGAAGAACTGTTTTCGATTAGGCAACGCAACAGAAACGGTTCGACCAGATCAAGGTGTGTGCAATGGAGGGCATACAGTTCATTCCGATAAACTGTTTATGTTGAGCCAAGAGAACAAAAATGTTTCACATGAATAAAATGTGCGTAATACGCGGCAAACATCCAATTACATAGGTGGCTAGTACACACATGACGTTTCCACACACCAAAGTAAACTATTACATGCATAATTAAGTAGGATAAACGATCATCTGGTCATCATCTTCTTCTTGTGCTAGCTCGATGTTCCTTCTATGCTAAGTTTCCATTAATTGATGGCATTTTATGAACACGCCAGCGTTTCCCGCCATTTCCTCACCAGTTTCCCGCCACCCAGCGATATTGCGCATAAACCTAGGCTGCGCGCGATGCATGGAGGCAACAAGCGCAGCCTATAGCACATCCACCTTTTCCAAGCATGCCAACCCACCAAAGCGCCACCTTTGCCATCAACCTCGTCGACGAGGAAAACGAGCAGGCGCCACGGCCCGTCAAGGACGAGGCGCTCCCCGGCAATGCGATGGACGAAGCCATGATGCGCATCATCGCCAGGGTTGAGCAGACGCTTGGCGCATGGCGCTTCAGCGCCGCGGATCAAGATAGGCATGTCAGCGCCGAGAGGCTTTAGCTCACCGCAATGGCGCGCCGCAGAGCAAGCTAGGCGCGTCCGTGCCGATAGGTTGCGGCTCGCCGCACGGCGAGACTGTTGGAGCGCCGCAGAGCAAGAGGCACGGCGCGCCACACAACAAGAGCGGATCCATCGGTGCTTGCCTGCTATCGACAGGGCGTCGTAGCTGGGTACACGTCCCGTCAGTACCCCCATTCCTCGCCAGGAGTGGGCAGAGGCCCTCTCCGCCATACTTGCACCAGAGGCCGGCCGCGTTGTACTTGCACCGGATGCCCACCGCGCCGTTCGCATGGGTCATGCCATTCGCCTTGTCTGCAGCCCGCTCGATGCCAACGCGCTGGTCGGTAGGCTCGACCGCCTCCTTGGCCCAGGTGTCCACCTGGGCGCAGTAGAGGAACATGGCCGTCGCATCCTCGAGCTGGTGATCTTCGATGAAATAGCCAACTTGGAGCTCAAGATCGCCCTCCAGATGTACCGCAAGCGTGTCGACCGCTTGGAAGAACGCCTGCACGAGTTCAGGCAGAGCCAAGAGCTACCATAGGCAAGGGCTGCTGGTCATGGTCTCATTGACACGTTTTATTTTGTTGAGTCGTTTCGACGTGGATAGCTATGTATTCACAGCAATCATAGTATTGCTCTGTTTCAATGTGTGTACTCTGTTTTCCGTTCTTATATGTTCTGTTTCAATGTGTGTATATATGCTTTCCATTCTATATATGTGGATGATAACAACTAGATTCAAATTAGTATACAAAAATAGATAGAAAATGGAATTCATAATATATATATATATATATATATTAATTGTTCATTAGTTCATCATAGAATATATATAATATCATCACATATACATGATGATACTTAACTACTAGGTACAATGCATAAAATTGAAAATGAACAATACTAAAACTAATAATCCCTCCTGGGGCCAGTATTCCGGCAACCCCTCGCCAGCAGCTGCCTGGTGCGCGGCGTCTTCCCAGCGCGGAGGCAGTACTCCGCCTCCTCCGCCTCGCAGCGCTTGACATACCGATCTGCCTCTTGCTGGCAGACGAGCGCGAATGATCTTGCTATTTCGTTGGGCGCCCACCGGAGCTCCTCGTCGGTGGCACGCTGGAGCTTATCGGCCCACCTCCATGCAGTGATGAGGCGCCCAGCGCCTTTGACCTTCCTCGCGAAGTACCCGTCTTCGTACACCTCCTCCACACGACGACGTGCCCGCCCCCAAAGCTCCGCCACCTCCTTTTTCCAGGCGGCATCACGGGCTTCACAGGCTGCCTGGTACCTGGCTTCCTCCTCCACCATCTCCTTCTTGAACGCCACTTGCCTGGCTTTCTCAGCCAGCGGCAGTGACTTCCACAAACAAAGATTGTACTGGCCCCAAAACCAATCCAAAGTTGGGGGGTCCGGCGGAACCTCGTCCGGCGGCGCGTAGGGGTCCTCATCGCTGCTCTTCGAGTGAGCGTCCTCGGGCGGCGGCGACTCCTCATCGGCGCATGGGCAGACCGGCGGCGCGATGGCAGAGATTTGAGAGAAAGAGGGGGCGAGCGAGGGGAGGATGTAGATGGGAATGCAGGCGGGACGACATGAGCAAGGTAGTATTTATTGGCGCCGGAATATAGATCGACGGGAACAGTACACACGCCGGTCATCGGAATTTACGAGTACTGTAGTTTGAATTACACATGATTCCCGCAGCAAAATCCGTGTGTGAACTTAATAGCTGACGGTTTCTAATACAGAACCATGTCTGATTAATAACCCCCGCCACTCACCTACCAAACCTCGAGCTGCGAAATAGAGTGCCAATCATGTGGGGGCCGGTTGTCTTGCCAGATCTTTACATTTTCTTTTTTGAACACCAGATATTTACATCGTCTGATGATTTTTTAACTCGCACACAAGTACACAAAAATATGATTTTTCAAACCGTTATGGTTAGCCCTTGCATGTAGATGTAGTTCAAATTTGAATTACGGTCATTAAATGGCTAGAAAATCACTTAAATGTCTTTAAAAGGTCAAAATGACCCCTAGAATTTTCCAAATTTTCACATGACAGTTGTAGTAGTGCACGTTAAACATGCATTGTTCCCTCTCGGAACCACGAGCCTTCTAGTGAGTTGCTCCGGTTTGTGAGGGGTGTGTGTCCAAACTTTCATCAAACAGGCCAATTTTTTTACCACATCATCTTGGTGGCATGACATTACATCGAGCAAGGTTTCATGTTTTTCCGATCATTTTTTATTTTTTGGATTTTAAATGCCATGGTACTCCAAGCATGTGTCCATGCCATGAGACCAATATGTTTGAAAATTCCTTCTAATTTACTGCACATGGAATTAACTCACACACAAGTACACAAATATGATTTTTCAAACTGTTATGGTTAGCTCTTGCATGTACATGTAGTTCAAATTTGAATTACGGTCATTAAATGTCTAGAAAATCACTTAAATGTATTTAAAAGGTCAAATGACCCCTAAAATTTTCCAAATTTTCACATGACAATTGTATTAGTACACGTTAAATGTAGAAAAAATTTAAAGGCCGTAAGGGGAAGCTATCTCCCATTCGTCATCAAACATGCATTGTTCCCTCTCGGAAACACGAGCCTTCTAGTGAGTTGCTTTGGTTTGTGAGGGGTGTGTGTCCTAACTTTCGTCAAACATGCCAATTTTTTTACCACATCATCTTGGTGGCATGACATTACATCAAGCAAGGTTTCATGTGTTTCTGATCTTTTTTTAATTTTTTGGATTTTAAATGCCATGGCACTCCATGCTTAATTGTGTCATAGCCGTTAGACCAATATGTTTGAAAATTCCTTCCAATTTACTACACATGGAATTAAATCGCACACAAGTACACAAAATATGACTTTTCAAACCGTTATGGTTAGCTGTAGCATCTACATGTAGTTCAAATTTGAATTACGGTTGTTAAATGGATAGAAAATCACTTAAATGTCTTAAAAGGTCAAATGACCCCGAAATTTTTCCAAAATTTGACATGTTAGTTGAATTAGTACTACAAATTTTCTCGTACATTTAAAACACCATCTGTTGCCACGTTACTACAAATTTGTCTTTCACAGCTAATAAAAAATATCCACAACATCACACACAGTTTTTTAGTAGGAACCGTTTGCGATGAAAATTTCTGGGTCTATTTAAGTCTTCCTCCTTAAGCTTCGCCGACTCGTCTGCTCCAGTGCTGGCAACCCCCGAATCCACGAATCCCGATCCCCATTCCTGCACCCCCTTCTTGCAAAGATGACGCCGTGGAAACGCTTCATGAAGGCCCGTACGATGGCCGCGTCCTCCCCGAGCGCCGCCGCCTGTGCCGAGAGCGTGGCCGCCTACGCTGAGAGTGCCACCGCATCCGCATTGAGCGCGGCCGCATCCGCCGAGAGGGCGTCTGCAGCAGCCGATAGGGCAGCTGCAGCAGCCGAGACGGCTGCAGCTGCTGCTGCGACGGCGGCTGCAAACGCCGAGAGTGCTTGAGCTGCCGCCCATGCCACCGATGTAGCCCTGGCCCGGGTCGAGGCAATCCACGCTAAGATCGAGGACGCACACGCCAAGATATTCCAGGCCAGCTCGGAATCCAGCATGCAACCCATGCTCGAAAAGGTGGCGGTGGCCATGGAGCACCTGCTTCCTCATGAGATCACCGAGCGGGAGCTCGAGATGCAGGAGGCAGCGGAGATCGAGGAGCGCCGGGAGGAGGAGTTGCGTGTGGGCGAGGTCGAGGTAGAGAATAGTCTGTCCGTCGAGGAATTGGCGGTGGAGTACCAACGCGAGCTCTGGCGCAGCCACTACTACGAGTACGACGACCTTCAGGGCGGCGCCGAGGATGAGGACGAGGACGCGGTCGACTTCAGCAGGGGGGACGCGGAGTCCACCAGCGGCGGCATTTCGCCAGGACAGGTCATCGACGTCTCATCTCACACCGGCGATGCATAGGCCGGCGCGGCGGCGGATTTGTTAAAATTATGCGTACTTAGGCTTTGTTTTTAATGCTGGTCTTTTGTTAGAGCAATGTTTAGGTCAACTGGCTCTGTTTAATTACTAAAATTGCTCGATTCAGTAAGTGTGGTCTGTGTGCTGTACGCTCTTTTGTGTGCCCAAATTAGCAAGCAATGTTAAATTATGCAATGACATACCCGGGGAAATTTCCACTAAAATTTGAATTATCAAACTCATCCCATGCACGTAAAGCAAAAGAATCATTTGCGATGCACACAATCGTTCAAAGTTAATGGTTTCCGGCGGCACCGCGTGCAAAGTTTCTCTCCACATTTTGAAATTTTTGGCCTACCGCCAAAATATCTACCCCGCCCCCCTCCCCCTTCCCCACCCCCTTTTCTCCCCGACCACAAGTCACATTTCCCCTATTTCCTCATTCCTTCCTTCCTTCCTAAGCTATAGCCGCTTCCTTGCTAGCTTCCTCGCTCTCGCCGTCTCGCATCCTACTACCGGGGTCGCCATGGTCTTCTTCAATGACCTCTCCAGCGCTTCGTCCTCCAACGACGACTCCTTCACCACCCGGGTATGCCTCTCTTCTCTCTCTCGGGCTATGACTTGGAATGAAGGATTTTAACCCGACGGTTGATTTGAGTCATTTCTTCCTCTTGTAGCTCCCTAGGACCATCAGTTGCAACGAATGGAGCGGGGTGGCTGAAGATCTGTCTGCTCGTTGTCACCATCAATCTCCATGCGTGAAACTAGTTGTGTTTGAATTTGTGGACAGTGGGAGGAAGTTTCTGGCATGTGCAGAGAAGGTTAGACCCTCTTTCTTTGTTACAAATCATATGTTAGATGTGATTCAGACACTATCACGGTCCCAACCCATTCATACCACACCTTCAACCAAACGCATCCTAAGACAGTGTCACAGTTTGTACCTAGTATCTAAAAATGTTGCCATCTCATCAGCGGTGCCAATAGAAAATTATTTGGCACCACTTCAGCAGTTTGTGTAGCCAACTTTGGTCCACACATCCGAGCAGCCAAGTAGTGAAATACTAAATCTTTATGGCATGAAGGAACTGGGCATCGGAGCAACTAGGTGCTCTGGAGTCCGGGTCCCTGATTTTTTTCCGCTGCATCGGCTCGCCAATGTAGGGCGCCGATGCGAGATGTAGCAACAGTTGACTTTACACCGGTTTTGGCATACATAGTGGACGGCCTTAGTGCTATTAGTTCTCTGTTACTAAATTTGTGCATGTACACACCTGCTAGTATCAATTTGCTATCATCCAAACACTATCGCTATGCTGTTGCAGTTATATTTACCTTCCTCATAAAATGTTCAATTTGTTATTTATAGTACATGAGTAAGAACTTGTAGCGTTGTTGTAGTTAATTATAGCTTCTGATCTTTCAGAATTTGGTTGTTGTCTCAGTAGCAATTAATTCATTTGCACATTGATCTTTTTGAGAAGATATGTCATAATTAACCTATTTCTTCAGTTTTTCAAAATAAGTATTGGTGATTTTCTATGTTGCTATAAACCCATTTCCCCTACAATTGTTACTGATCTAGTTTTAAATATTATAGAATGAACGGAAGTGTTCTTACTTGGAGTGGGTTGATCAAGAGTGGCCACAGTCTTTGAAGATGTGCCTAGCAAAGCTCTGGAGCATGTTTGAGGAAGAGAACATTGGTAGGCTTAGAGAAAGTGTTGTCAACGCGGAAGAATATTTGAAGATGCAGGATAAAAAGAGGAAGGTGGAGAATGAGCTCAGATTTTTTAAATCAGACTTTGCTAAGATGGTGTTGGCGAAGGAGGAGGCACTTTCCCAGTTGGCCTGTGCAAAACAGGTTCTTATTGAACTGAAAGCAGAGGTGGATAAGACGTGCCTGGATGATCTCGATTAGGGAAATGTATATATTATTCTAATATTGTTCTTATGAAGTTGAACTAGCTATATGATGTACTGTGTTGTTTTCAGGTAGCTATCGTACTGTGATGTTGAAATATATTTATGTGCCTGATATGAAATTGGCAAACAGCTGTTCGATATGAAAGGTGAATTTGCGTAATACTGGAATTATTAATTGTAAACTAATAAACCTACTAAATGGGTCATGGAACTTTGCAAACGGTTCTAGCAGTAAAAGCGCTTGTGATGGATAGCCCAATGCCACACAGTTTTCTTCATCAAATCGTGTGTGATGTAGTTGATAAAAGCAAACGGTTAACCAAGGCAGAGCGTGTGTGATAGTTACACCTTTCACACACGAGGCTATACATAAAACTGTGTGGGATGTACATACGAACGGAAACATTTTCGCTAGATTGACTGTGTGGGATGTACATAAGAACGGAAACATATTCCTCTGATTGACTGTGTGTGATATACAAACGAACGAAAATGTTTTTCTGGGATTCACCGTGTGGGATGTACATACGAACAGAAACGATTGGGTTTCGATGCCTCGCCCGATCGCACACGAGCTCATTTTGCCCCAGCCTGTGTGCCAGGAGGGCCTATCCTTGACGGTTTCTGGGTCGTGTGGGAAGGACCCCCCTATCGCCCACACTCACTTGGTGACGGTTCCAAATGCCGTCACGGAAAGGGGTTAAAAACCGTGTGTATAGCACCGACGCGTACCAGTGCATGTCTGCTATTCCCAACTGTATGTACCAGCTAAGTTACCACCACTATGGCCAGCCTCGACGCGGAGCAATCACGTGCACCGGGAAGCGGCGCTCTCTTGGCCGTCGTGCTCTTCAAAGCCGGCGCCAGTGAGAGGTCACCTCTGCTCTGGCCAGGCATTAATGCGGCACTGACGCTCCGGGGTGACGCTGACCGTTTCAGGCGGGAAGCTCGCACCGGCAAGGGAGGGGGTTTGGGTCGGCCAGGGCGGTCAGACGCAGGCGTGGTGGTGGTATTGATTTTGTACCGTTTCAGGTGTAGTAATGGTAGTTTGCAAAACTACTCAATTTCCTAAAAAATTGTGGTAAAAAACATTACTTGCAATGCATGCATGCGTGACCAATATAAATGACCAATAAAAAACTACTACAAGCACGCAACGATTTAATGCACATTGTAATCTCAACATGTGATGGGGAGCTCTAAACTTGAATTTGAAACTTATAAAACGAAAAAAATTGAAACAAATAAACTGGAAGAGAGGGAGTATACCGTAGGATGTGTCCCATACGAAACAAGTCCCCTGGTTTGTCACCACAAAGATGTGGTTTGAAAGGAGCACGGCGTCTTCGTACTCGTACGGCAACAAATCGGCTACAGACAGGATGGTCCACCTTTGACCGGCATTTGTAGGGTTCGTGAAAGCAATCATGATGTCGAACACCGCGATGAGAGTGTAATTTTGGTTGGCGGATGACCTTATCGGGGCTTCCGGGATTGCTATCTTCTTCAATCTCACCGTGGTTCATTGTACCAATTCAGGCGATGGCCCATTGCATGGTTGATCCCAATGTTGGACAAAGGTTCTACGGGAACGGTGTCACCGTTGTAGATGTTGTGCAAATTGATGTTGGTACCCTCCCGTACATATGCAAGCCAATATCCACTGGCACCAAGCCTAACCTGTGAAACAATGGGCAGTGGGGGAATTAGGAAATGGACATGGAAGTAGTCTTTATAATGCATTTACTACGTGATCAAACTCATCACTTACCTACTCATCGGACAAAATCCGAGTGCCCCTCAACGTCGGCATCTCAAGGGGCGTCAACTTGCAACTACGGCCACGCCGCGCTGGAGAGACCCCCAAGGAAACATCCTCGTCCTCGAGGACGCATGGCAGACCAACTAGCATGGCCTTCTCCCACGCATATTTATGCACCCTCTTAAAATATTTGGTGCAAGTACCGCTAAGTCTTGCGGATGTGAGGAAGTCGAAGCAACTTACAATTTGTCCCAAAAGATCATTGTCCAAGGTCTCCCAACCTCAACAAGGATGAGAAGCACCATCGCCTTGTGAATCCATGGCAATGGCGACCAACTGCCTTATCCCTTGTGGAGCTGGTTTACATGAGAGGAGATGGTAACTGCAGGGCTTCGTCCCTCCGGAAAGGATGTTCTGCGGGCACGCACTAGTGCAGTTTATATTTGAGACTAGCAAGAGGACCAAGCGTTGCACGGAACATCAAGATGCATTTATACGAGCTGTTTATCTCGTGGGAGACAAAGATGAACGAGGGAAGGACTTATCTGCAAATGTGGAGAGGGGTGCGGGTATCTTTTTGCAAAATTGCCATAGTTTGCTTTCTATCCGTCAGATATAGATCGGACGGTCTATATTGCAGGATGGCAGGCACACCATCATCACCAACTCAGTTTGTTATATTTTTTATTACTAGCAAGATGCTCGTGCGTTGCACGTAACAACAAGATGCATTTGTATGAGTAGTTTATCTTGTGAGAGAAAAGGATGAACGAGGGAAGGCCTTATTTGCAAATGTGGAGAGGGGTGTGGGTATCTGTTTGCAAAATTGCCATAATTTCCTTCCTATCCGTCAGATATAAATCGGACGGCCTATATTGCAGGATGGCAGGCACACCATCATCACCAACTCTGTTTTTTATAAGAGTAGACTAGCAAGAGGCCTATGCGTTGCATGAAACATCAAGATGCATTTGTATGAGTAGTTTATCTTATGGGAGAAAAGGATGAACAAGGCCTTATTTGCAAATGTGGAGAGGGGTGTGGGTATCTTTTTGCAAAATTGCCATAGTTTCCTTCCTATTCGTCAGATATAAATCGGACGGCCTATATTGCAGGATGGCAGACACACCATCATCACCAACTATGTTGTTTATAAGAGTAGATTATTATTATTATTACAAGAATAGAGATAGAAATTAGGGAGCTGGCGGGTGGTTCGTTGTACGGCACGTTCGCGTCCATCCACAAGCCCGGAATTAAAGCATGCACGACATTTATAGCGACTGGGATTAGTTGTTTTTTGGGCACATGGACCAATGCGGACTAGCGGACCTGGTCGCCCTTTTTTGAGCACGCGTTCGACAAGTACGTGCGTGACATGCGTGCATGCAAATCTTGTGTGACCAAACTGTGCGAAGCAGAGCGGTAGGCCGTCGAACTGGAGCCTGCATGTTGCAGCCATGTCATCCACACGCAACGTAAAGGCCAATTCATAATTCATTGTACTATACTGTACTACTATGCATTGTTTGACATGAATGTTCCTTGGAGCTCGTGCTCCAACTAGCGTACTCCACAGCCCGCATCCCCTCTCCTTCCTCTTCCACCGCCCGCGCACGTCCACGGGAAGCGACCGGTCAACCCTTATATAGGAGTGCTAGCACAAAAAGATGCATGCATGACCACTAAAATTTCCTTTCTCTTATCTCTATGAAATAAATGTGGCATGAAACTCAAAGGCCTTTAAGTCTGAGTATAATGGAAATCATCGTCCTCCTCCGGCTCCGCTTCTCCCACGTCGTCGTCCTCTTGTTCCGGCTCCGCGTCATCGTTCTCCTCCTCCGGCTTTGCATGCTGCTCCACCTCCAACGCCTCCTCGTCTGGCTCTGGCTAGTCCGGACTCCGAGGCAGGGCGGCTGCGATCCGGGCTTCGCATCGCCTCCAGATCAAAGCGCCGCTCCGGCGGGAGCATGGCGTATGTCGTTACCTTCGGCCGAGCCATGGCTATCGGGCGACGGCGACCAGAGAAGAGGCGGCGGGAGGGGAATGAATGTAGCTACTATTTGGGTTCTCCGTCCGGCTTAAATAAATGCGCACCATCACGTGTACCCGTGGGTGCACAAATTGTAACATACGGGTCTGCTTAGGGGCGTCACGTAACTGGTATGTGTGTGAGATTCTGAGAGACAGAGTGTGTGTGTGCGACTCTACGCTTCGGACATGTACTTCACCTTTTGCATCGGGATATAAGTATAATGGTATTACACTTTAGCTTGTGATTTACGTGGCCATGTTAACGCGGTTGTGTTAAAAAATGTCACTTCCTGCTCGTGATTTGCGTTATATAATCATGAGAAGTTTGCTAACTACTAAAATAAAGTGGAATTTGTCCATATTATATAAGTAAATTAGGGTGATTGTTTATCATACGGGTAAGGTTGGACGAAGGGTGGTAGGAACAAATGCTCCACCTAGAGCATGTGTGTGTGAGATGGAGTCTTAGTGTGTGTGTGTGTATGTGTGTGTGTGTGTGAAGCGGAGTCTTCGGTGGCGAAAGTAATTTAAGTGTGTGTGGCTTCATCGTAGAGAGGTGATGTGTATGGCAGAGGCCACCAACGAGGGGGGTGCGAGAGAGAAGAGGCCCGTAAAGAGGGAAGAGAAGGCGTGTGCGCGTGAGAGGAGTCGATATTGAGATAACGTGTTTGTTCGAGAGACACCGAGGCAGACTACTATATATCGATGGTGCATGTAGGCGGGAATTAAACGAAGGGATGGTCTTATTGGTTTCGGGGATATAGGGGAAGAGTGAGAGAGGGGGGGGGGTGAGGGAGTCCTGGATTAAGGGGTCCTCGGGCGTCCAGGCTACGTAACGTGGGCCGGACTGATGGGCCATGAAGATACAAGACAGAAGACTCTCTCCCATGTCCGGATGGGACTCTCCCTGGCGTGGGCGGCAAGCTTGGCGTTTGGATATGAAGATTCCTTTCCCTGTAACCGACTTTGTACAACCCTAGTCCCCTCCGGTGTCTATATAAACCGGAGGGTTTAGTCCATAGGGACGATCATAATCAGACAGGCTAGACTTCTAGGGTTTTAGCCATTACGATCTCGTGGTAGATCAACTCTTGTAATACTCATATTCATCAAGATCAATCAAGCAGGACGTAGGGTATTACCTCCATAGAGAGGGCCCGAACCTGGGTAAACATCGTGTCCCCCGTCTCCTGTTACCATCGAGCTTAGATGCACAGTTCAGGACCCCCTACCCGAGATCCGCCGGTTTTGACACCGAAATTGGTGCTTTCATTGAGAGTTCCACTGTGTCGTCGCTAGAAGACTCGATGGCTCCATCAATCATCCACAACGATGCGGCCTTGAGGGAGGTTTTTCTCCCCGGCCAGATCTTCTTATTCGGCGGCTTCATACTGCGGGCTAACTCGCTTGGCCATCTAGAGCAGATCGACAGCTACACCCCTGGCCATCAGGTCAGGTTTGGAAGCTTGAACTACGTTGCTGATATCCGCGGAGACTTGATCTTCAACGGATTCGAGCCCATGGCAGCCGCTCCCTACCACCGCGATGAACATGACCTAAATCTGTCATCGGACCATACCCGGGAGATATCGCCTGTAACTGCCCTGGCCCTAGATCCGGAGCAAATTGCGCCATCCGAGGACGGGAAGCTCTACCCCGCCACGGAAGCCGCAGACTCAGCGGCGTTGGAGCCGCACACAGACCCAACTTTGAACAGGATCTGTGTCACTGGAACCTCGGATTCGTCTCCGGCCACAGGTTCCGAACCGCGTGCATCCGCGCCCATCAAGCTCTATCGGGCGCCGATCATCGAGTTCAGCTCCGCGGACATCTTTCGACACTCACCTTTGGGTGATGTGCTCAAATCATTAAAAACCCTCTCCTTAGCGGGGGACTCACAGCCGAATTATATCCGGTTTGAACTGGAGGCTGATGACGGAGAATTTCGCTTGCCACCCACCGCCCACATCATTGCCACTGTCGAAGACTTAACCGACATGCTCGATCACGACTCCAAAGACATTGATGGTATGGACGACGATGCCGGAGAGGAGCAGGCCCAAAACCCTCCGTTTACTGGGCACTGGACAGCCACCTCCTCGTATGATGTGTACATGGTGGATACTCCCAAAGAGAATAACGGCGATAACGAGAAAGATCCAGTCGAGAATAAACCTCCTGAGACACAGCCAAAGCGCCGACGCCAGCGGCACCGCTCTAAATCACGCCGTGGAAAAGACAGCAATACCGGCACAAGAGAAAACAATACTCCGGACGATGCCAAAGACAAAGAAGATCCCGCCGAGCCGACTTCCGAATAGGACGGTAGGGAAGATGGGCAAGTCAGCCCTAACGAACAGGCCATAAACGAAGACTCGGAGGACAGCAACTATCTTCCACTCTCCAAAGATGAGGTGAGCCTCGGCGACGAAGACTTTATCGTGCCTGGGGAACCCATTGAGCAGGAGCGCTTTAAGCGCCGGCTAATAGCCACTGCGAGGAGCCTGAAAAAGAAACAGCAGCAGCTTCAAGCTGATCAAGATCTGCTCAATGACAGATGGACTGATGTCCTGGCAGCCGAGGAATACGGACTCGAGCGCCCCATTAAAAGTTACTCGAAGCGCAAATTGCTACCCCAATTCGACGACGAGGCACTTGAGCCCATGCCATCAACACGTAATGCGGCTGACCGACCACCACGTGGCCGGGACAAAGCGGCAACTCAAGCCGAACACCTGCCCATACTACCTCGCCGTAAAGGCAAAGACACCACAGCTCAGGAATACACATACGACCTGCGGCAAAACCTGGAGAACAGAGCAGGTCAGTCCAGATCGATCTATGGATCACGGGGGCATGCCCTGGCGTGCGACGACGGCATTGAAGCCAGACGTACCGAGCATAACCACATCCGGGCCGAAAACCGCAGATGGACTACATCCGCACTATGTCGCGACTTGGCCCGATACAGAGGCACCGCACATCCCCTTTGCTTCACTGATGAAGTAATGGAACACGAATTCCCGGAAGGGTTTAAACCCATGAATATCGAATCATACGATGGAACAACGGATCCCGCAGTATGGATTGAAGATTTCCTTATCCATATCCACATGGCCCGCGGTGATGACCTCCATGCCATCAAATACCTCCCACTAAAATTAAAGGGACCAGCACGGCACTGGCTGAACAGCCTCCCAGAAAACTCCTTTGGCAGCTGGGAAGACTTGGAAGACGCTTTCCATGATAACTTTCAAGGTACATATGTCCGGCCTCCGGACACCGATGACCTAAGTCACATCATCCAGCAGCCCGGGGAATCAGCCAGGAAGCTCTGGACTAGGTTCCTAATTAAAAAGAACCACATTGTCGATTGTCCGGACGCCGAAGCCCTCGCGTCCTTTAAACATAGCGTCCGAGACGAATGGCTTGCCCGCCACCTCGGTCAAGAAAAACCAAAATCCATGGCAGCCCTTACCGCTCTGATGACCCGCTTTTGCACAGGAGAAGATAGCTGGCTCGCTCGTAGAAGCAACAACACCAGTGATCCGGGCACTTCCGAAGTTCAAGACGGCAACGGCAGGCCATGACACAAGAAACACAAGCGTCGAAATAATAATGAAGGAACACAAGACACAGCGGTAAACGCCGGATTCAGCGGCTCCAAAGCCGGTCAACGGAAAAAGCCATTCAAGGCAAACAGAGACGGACCATCCAATTTAGACAAGATACTGGATCGGCCCTGCCAGATTCATGGCACCCCCCGTAAACCAGCCAATCACACCAACATAAGCTGTTGGGTCTTCAAACAAGCCGGCAAGCTTAATGCCGAACACAAGGGGAAGGGGCCGCCCAGTGACAGCGATGACAAAGAAACTCGCCAACCGAACATTGGGGGTCAGAAGCAATTTCCCCCCGAAGTAAAAACAGTCAACATGGTATACGTGACACACATCCCTACAGAAGAGCGCAAGCGCGCACTACAGGACGCCAATGCCATAGAGCCAGGCACCCCAAAATTAAACCAATGGGCGGCCTGCCCGATCACTTTTGATCGCAAGGACCACCCAGCCAGTATCCATCACGAAAGTTCAGCAGCTCTGGTCCTCGATGCAATTATTGATGGGTTCCATCTCACGAAAGTCCTTATGGACAGCGGTAGTAGTCTTAATCTACTCTACCAAGACATTGTCTGCAAAATGGGCATTGATCCTTCACGAATCAAGCCCACCACAGCCACCTTCAAAGGTGCAGTGTCCGGCGTAGAAGCTCGCTGCACGGGATCAATTACATTGGAAGTTGTTTTCGGCTCGCCGAACAACTTTAGAAGCGAAGGCTTGACCTTCGATATTGTACCGCTCCGCAGTAGCTACCACGCACTACTCGGGCGTACCGCTTTTACTCATTTTAATGCGGTCCCACATTACGCCTATTTCAATCTTAAGATGCCCGGTCCACGCGGCGTGATCACGATAAACGGAAATACGGAATGCTCCCTCCGTACAGAGGAGCATACTATGGTTGCTGCAGCCGAAGTACAAAGCGGCCTTATTAAGCCGCATATCCCGTCGGCCGTCAAGCCGCCGGTCTCTACTAAATAGGACCAATCAATCTCAAAGCTGGATTAGCAGTTCGGCCTCCGTCGTCCGCCCCATATAGCGGCGAAGTTTATACCGCGCATATATAATTATGCACTTAAAATACCATGGTCATCGGCGGAGGCACAGTACGGACAGGCTTACAATGCGGTCTGCACTCTCATAGTCTTTTTATTTTTCTAACTACTTTTTTTTATCCTTTACAACAGGTGATTCAAAGCCTGGTTATCTTACGGACTCTTTCTACAGTCCGGCTTCGTATAAATAACCAAAGGCTATTTCTACCAAGAAGTCCTTTCACCGAGGCAAGGCAGCACAGACGTGCGACAGGAGGTCCTAATGATTTTTGTAAGACCGCACTCTTTATTTTAAACCTGTAAATTGCCTTTTTCCTCAACCCTCGGCCCCCGGCATGTTAAATAGCCCGGGTAGGGGCGTTATAATCTATAGAATTGCGTTTGACGTATCAATCAGATTCCAGTGAACATAACCTGTATTCAGTATTCACTTTTTCTACGTTCTGAATTTTGCTTCTTCGGTTGTTTCACGAACGCACCTCGGCACAAATTGCCTGGGGCTCGATACGGCAACACATGAGTTGCCGACTAGTCCGAATAGCTTTTCAGCACACTTTGGCGTCACGAGTTTGGCCTTATATGCATCAGCTCCGAATCATGTCTTTGGTCAATAGTTGGGTTGCCCGGCTCCTGTGCTTACTACCTTACGTTCCGCTATATCGGCTAGGGTAGTAAAGGGAGAACTACTACGATTGTGTCCTGGTTCATCCGGATGAGCACCTCAGTACAGAAAGCCGAAAACTGACTGTCATGATGCGGCGAGAGCTGGTCAACCACTCGATGACTCATCAGAATCCTTAGCGATTCTTTCCGTATTACACGAAGGACCGTTTTTTCTGGTCACCTATGTAACGCACCGTATTCGGGTAAACGTGCACATACCAGGGGCTATATCGTAGACCCGCCGTCAAACTCATATGGCTAAGTGAAAGTGTTAAAGCCCTATAGTCCGATTGCCTAGTTCGCCGCATTGACACCTCCTTCATGGACCAAGACGTTGGGTCAAAGAGTGATCAAGTGCTTTTCCGAACACCCCCGCATTATATGCGAGGGGGCTGAAGCCGACGACTGGCAAACTTTCAGATTATACAAAGAACGGCCGCACAGGAGGAACCAATACTTTCAGGCAAAAGTATAAAAATATGGCCTTAATATACCATAGTATTGTTTTTACAAACTTGGTATATTCACTCGAACATCATATCTTTCGAGCACTGACCCTCTATCAAGCGGGCACCCTCTAGGACGTCCTCAAAATAATGCTCTGGCGTGTGATGGTCCTGGCCCTCGGGTGGACTCTTCGCTGCAATATCGGTGGCCTTCATCTTCGCCCAGTACGCCTTGACGCGGGCAAAGGCCATCCGTGCACCCTCAATGCACGTTGACCGCTTAACAGGGTCGATACGCGGCACCGCATCAACAAGTCACTGCACCAAACCGAAATAACTATTCGGAATTGGCTCAGTCGGCCACAGCCGGACCACAACATCCTTCATGGCAAATCCGGATATCTTGTGGAGCTTGGCCCACTGGGCCATCTGTTCGTTCAGCAACAGCGGATGCTTCGACATGCTGAATTGCGACCAGAAAAGCTTCACCGTTACACGTCCTTCTTGCGCTTGGAAAAACTGCGCCGCATCGGAGACACTCTTCGGCAAGTCCAAGAATGCGTCTGGAGAACTCCACATTTGATTAAGGGGGGCATACTTCGGATCGCCGAATTTAGTTTGTAATAAGAATGGCTTACCGGCGGCTATCTCCCCAGCTTGCCGGATTTCTTCCCGAGCCGCTCTAGACTCGGACCGTGCTTCTCTCACCTCTTGTAAGGCCTTGCCGAGTTTGACCGTTCTGGCTTTGTTATCCTTCTTGAGGAATTCGCATCAAACATTGGCATCCTTTAACTCGCGCGTCATGGTAGATATTCTCTCCTCGCACCGGCACCGAGCAGCCTGTTCGGCCTTTAACTCACCAGCTGTCTTCTTGGCAGCCGCCTCACTCATCCTGGCTTGCTCCTTGGCTCGGGCAAGCTAAGCCCGTAGGGCCTCAACTGCGGCAGCATTATCTGCAGTTATGCATATCTCAGTATACAATTTTCAGCGTCATGCTCATATTATCATACTTACATATACTGACGGCCCCAAAAACATACCTTGCGCCTCGTCGAGCCGCCTGTTAATAAGCGTGAGGTCATCATCTGCCACATCAAGTTTCTGCTTCAGCCTCGCAACCTCTGTAGCTTGGGTAGTCGTCATGGATGAAACAACCTGTGTTCCAAATCATCATATTATTTCCTGGGAATATCTTTTTTGATCCTCTGATCGCCTCCCTCCGGACGGCAACCAGAGTCTCAGGGGCTACTATCTATAAACGGGTGCATTTTGCACGTAGAAGTGCAATTAAAGATATTACATTGCATACCTCGAAGCCTCTTAGCAGGCTCATGAAGGATTCATTCAATCCGCTTTTCACGGACAGAATCCTCTTAACAACCGTACCCATTAAGGTACGATGTTCCTCTGAAACGGATGCATGTTGCAGCATGCCGGTCATTGTATCCGGCGCCCCCGGATCCCTGGGAGCGGCCGCGGGAGTATGGACTCCCTTGGAAAGAATATGTTTGTCCGGCTCTAGCGTCGTCCCCGGCTGTATACCGGATAGTCCGGGCCCTTTATTGTTGCTCCCCATAGGGTCCGCATACCCCGGACTCTGGACGGCCGAAGTATCACCTTCGGGCGTAGTTTTCATTATCCCTCGCACCGCTTGTTGGTCGGGAGAGATCCTCCGGGACTACACCTCGGAGTCGTCTGCCCTGTCGGGCGAGAAGGTCTATTAGGCGTCTCGCTTTCCATCATCTCCGGAAGAAGATCCCCCGAGGAGGAGGACTGTTGAGGAAGACTGCGTGCCGGACTGCAAACATATATTTTAAATGTTACCCTGGTAACCGGAAAGCAATGGGATATGTTTCGGACACCTCTGTTCACTTATGGTTCGGCTAAAGGCTTGTCCTTACGGAGGAACTGCGCCACAACATCGTCTTCTGAACCTGAGCCACCTGACAGGGACATCTTCCCTCGTTTAGGAGCCTTTGCTTCCAAATCTTCGAAGGCCGCCCTCTTCTTCCCATCGGGAGAGGGGATGTCAGTTTGTCCTTCTCATTAGTCTTCGGAAGAGGGAGTTCCAATCTCCCTGGACATAGTGACGGGTGTACCTCTAGAATAGAGGCCACCTTCGGCCTTCTTGCTCTCCTCTTTGTCCCCCTTCGCCGACACTTGGTATGGCGCCGGAGCCAGCATCCTTGTTAACACAGGATCTGCTGAGTCTTCGGGAAGAGGGGCCGAACACCTAATTCTTTCCGCCTTCTTGATCCAGCCCTGGTCGAAGACGGTTTTCTCAATATATTGTTACGAGATATTTAACTAAGCTGTGTTTAGGAGTCGAGGGCCTACCGAAAATTCAGATTTCATATCGAACAGCTGTTTGCCAATTTCATATCAGGCACATAAATATATTTTAACATCACAGTATGATACCTACCTGAAAACAGCATAGTACAGCATATAGCTAGTTCAATTTCATAAGAACAATATTAGAACAATATATACATTTCCCTAATCGAGATCATCCAGGAACGTCTTATCCACCTCTGCTTTCAGTTCAGTAAGAACCTGTTTTGCACTGTCCAACTGGGAAAGTGCCTCCTCCTTCGCCAACACCTACTTAGCAAAGTCTGATTTAAAAAATCTGAGCTCATTCTCCACCTTCCTCTTTTTATCCCACATCTTCAAATATTATTCAGCGTTGACAACACTTTCTCTAAGCCTACCTCTGTTCTCTTCCTCATACATGCTCCAGAGCTTTGCTAGGCACATCTTCAAAGACTGTGGCCACTCTTGATCAACCCACTCCAAGTAAGAACACTTCATTTCATCCTATAATATTTAAAACTAGATTAGTAACAATTGTAGGGTAAATGGGTTTATAGCAACATAGAAAATCACCAATACTTATTTTGAAAAACTGAAGAAACAGGTTAATTATGACATATCTTCTCAAAAAGATCAATGTGCAAATGAATTAATTGCTACTGAGACAACAACCAAATTCTGAAACATCCGAAGCTATAATTAACTACAACAACGCTACAAGTTCTTACTCATGTAGTATAAATAACAAATTGAACATTTTATGAGGAAGGTGAATATAACTGCAACAGCATAGCGACAGTGTTTGGATGACAACAAATTGATACTAACAGGTGTGTACATGCACAAATTTAGTAACAGAGAACTAATAGCACTAAGGCCGTCCACTATGTATGCCAAAACTGGTGTAAAGACAATTGTTGCTACATCTCGCACCGGTGCCCTGCACTGGCGAGCCGATGCAGCGGAAAAAAAATCAGGGACCCGGACTCCGGAGCACGTAGTTGCTCCGATGCCTAGTTCCTTCATGCCATAAAGATTTAGTATTTTACTGCTTGGCTGCTCGGATGTGTGGACCAAAGTTGGCTGCACAAACTGCTGAAGCGGTGCCAAATAATTTTCTAATGGCACCGCTAATGAGATGGCAACATTTTTAGATACTAGGTACAAACTGTGACACTGTCTTAGGATGCGTTTGGTTGAAGGTGTGGTATGAATGGGTTGGGACCGTGAAAGTGTCTGAATCACATCTAACAAATGATTTGTAACAACGAAAGAGGGTCTCACCTTCTCTGCACATGCCAGAAACTTCCTCCCACTGTCCACAGATTCAAACGCAACTAGCTTCACACATGGAGATTGATGGTGACAACGAGCAGATAGATCTTCAGCCACCCCGCTCCATTTGTTGCAACTGATGGTCCTAGGTAGATACAAGAGGAAAAAATGACTCAAATCGACCGCCGGGTTAAAATCCTTCATTCCAACTCATAGCCCGAGAGAGAGAAGATAGGCATACCCGGGTGGTGAAGGAGTCGTCGTCGGAGGAGGAACCTCTGGAGAGGTCATTGAAGAAGACCATGGCGACCCCGGCGGTAGGATGCGAGACTGCGAGAGCGAGGAAGCAAGCGAGGAAGCGGCTATAGCTTAGGAAGGAAGGAAGGAGGAAACAGGGGAAATGTGACTTGTGGTCGGGGACAAAAGGGGGTGGGGAAGGGTGGAGGGGGGCGGGGGTAGATATTTTGGCGGTAGGCCAAAATTTTGTAAATGTGGAGGGAAACTTTGCACGCGATGCCGCCGGACACCATTCACTTTGAATGATTGTGTGCATCGCAAATGATTCTTCAGCTTTATGTGCATGGGATGAGTTTGATAAGTCAAATTTTGGTGGAAATTTCCCCGGGTACGTCATTGCATAATTTAACATCGCTTGCTAATTTGGGCACACAAAAGAGCGTACAGCACATAGACCACACTTACTGAATCGAGCAATTTTAGTAATTAAACAGAGCCAGTTGACCTAACCATTGCTCTAACAAAAGACCAGCATTAAAAACAAAGCCTAAGTACGCATAATTTTAACAAATCCGCCGCCGCGCCGGCCTATGCATCGCCGGTGTGAGATGAGGCGTCGATGACTTGTCCTGGCGAAATGTCGCCGTTGGTGGACTCCACG
The DNA here is from genome assembly GCA_011799875.1 of Thinopyrum elongatum. Lineage (NCBI taxonomy): Eukaryota > Viridiplantae > Streptophyta > Magnoliopsida > Poales > Poaceae > Thinopyrum > Thinopyrum elongatum. The sequence continues at coordinate 511,983,156 of CM022298.1, forward strand.
TCCCCCCTGCTGAAGTCGACCGCATCCTTGTCCTCGTCCTCGGCGCCATCCTCAAGTTTGTAGTACTCGTAGTAGTGGCTGCGCCAGAGCTCGCATTGGTACTCCACCGCCGATTCATTGATGGACAGACTCTTCTCTACCTCGACCTCGGCCATGCGCAACTCCTCCTCCCGGCGCTCCTTGATCTCCGCCGCCTCCTGCATCTCGAGCTCCCGCTTGGCGATCTCATGAGGAAGCAGGTGCTCCATGGCCACAGCCGCCTTTTCATACATGGGTTGCTTGCTGGATTTTGAGGTGGCCTGGAATATCTTGCCGTGTGCATCCTCGATCTTGGCGTGGATGGCCTCGACCCGGGCCAGGGCAACATCGGCGGCATGGACGGCAGCTCGAGCGCTCTCGGCATTTGCAGCCACCGTCGTAGCAGCAACTGCAGCCATCTCGGCTACTGCAGCTGCCCTGTCGGCTATCGCAGACGCCCTCTCGGCGGATGCGGCGGCACTCTCGGCGTAGTCGGCCGCACTCTCGACGCAGGCGGCGGTGCTCGGGGAGGACGCGGCCATCGGACGGGCCTTCATGAAGCGTTTCCGCGGTGTCATCTTTGCAAGAAGGGGGTGCGGGAATGGGGATCAGGATTCGTGGATTCGGGGGTTGCCGGCACTGGACCAGACGAGCCGGCGAAGCTTTAGGAGGAAGACTTAAATAGACCCAGAAATTTTCATCGCAAAAGGTTCCTACAAAAAAATTGTGTGTGATGTTGTGGATATTTTTTATTAGCTGTGAAAGACGAATTTGGAGTAAAGTGGCAATGGATGGTGTTTTAAATGTACAAGAAAATTTGTAGTACTAATAGAACTGTCATGTCAAATTTTGGAAAATTTCAGGGGTCATTTGACCTTTTAAGACATTTAAGTGATTTTCTAGCCATTTAATGATCGTAATTCAAATATGAACTACATGTACATGCAACTGCTAACCATAACGGTTTGAAAAGTCATATTTCGTGTACTTGTGTGCGATTTAATTCCATGTGCAGTAAATTGGAAGGAATTTTCAAACATATTGGTCTAACGGCTATGACACAATTAAGCATGGAGTGCCATGGCATTTAAATTCCAAAAAATTTAAAAAAGATCAGAAACACATGAAACATTGCTTGATGTAATGTCGTGCCACCAAGATGATGTGGTAAAAAAATTGGCATGTTTGACGAAAGTTTGGACACACACCCCTCACAAACCGAAGCAACTCACTAGAAGGCTCATGTTTCCGAGAGGGAACAATGCATGTTTGATGACGAACGGGAGATAGCTTCCCCTTACGGCCTTCAATTTTTTTCGACATTTAACGTGCACTAATACAACTGTCATATGAAAATTTGGAAAATTTCAGGGGTCATTTGATCTTTTAAAGACATTTAAGTGATTTTCTAGCCATTTATTGACCGTAATTCAAATTTGAACTACATCTACATGCAACGGCTAACCATAACGGTTTGAAAAATCATATTTGTGTACTTGTGTGTGAGTTAATTCCATGTGCAGTAAATTAGAAGGAATTTTCAAACATATTGGTCTCATGGCATGGACACATGCATGGAGTGCCATGTCATTTTAATTCCAAAAAAATAAAAAATGATCAGAAACACATGAAACCTTGCTTGATGTAATGTCATGCCACCAAGATGATGTGGTAAAAAAATTGGCATGTTTGACGAAAGTTTGGACACACACCCCTCACAAACCGAAGCAACTCACTAGAAGGCTCGTGTTTCCGAGAGGGAACAATGCATGTTTGATGACGAATGGGAGATATCTTCCCCTTACGGCCTTCAATTTTTTTCTACATTTAACGTGCACTAATACAACTGTCATGTGAAATTTGGAAAATTTCAGGCGTCATTTGAACTTTTGAAGACATTTAAGTGATTTTCTAGCCATTTAATGACAGTAATTCAAATTCGAACTACATCTACATGCAACGGCTAACCATAAAGGTTTGAAAAATCATATTTGTGTACTTGTGTGCGAGTTAATTCCATGTGCAGTAAATTATAAGGAATTTTCAAACATATTGGTCTCACGGCATGGACACATGCATGGGGTGCCAAGGCATTTTAATTCCTAAAATTAAAAAATGATGAGAAAAACATGAAACCTTGCTTGATGTAATGTCATGCCACCAACATGATGTGGTAAAAAAATTGGCCTGTTTGACGAAAGTTTGGACACACACCCCTCGCAAACCGGAGCAACTCACTAGAACGCTCGTGGTTCCGAGAGGGAACAATGCATGTTTGATGACGAACGGGAAATAGCTTCCTCTTACGGCCTTCAAATTTTTTCTATGTTTATTAACGTGCGCTAATACAACTATCATGTGAAAATTTGGAAAATTTCAGGGGTCATTTGACCTTTTAAAGACATTTAAGTGATTTTCTAGCCATTTAATGACCGTAATTCAAATTTGAACTACATCTACATGCAACGGTTAACCATAACGGTTTGAAAAATCATATTTGTGTACTTGTGTGCAAGTTAATTCCTTGTGCAGTAAATTAGAAGGAATTTTCAAACATTTTGGTCTCACGACATGGACACATGCATGGAGTGCCATGGCATTTTAAATCCAAAAAATTAAAAAATGATCAGAAACACATCAAACCTTGCTTGATGTAATGTCATGCCACCAAGATGGTGTGGTAAAAAAATTGGCATGTTTGACGAAAGTTTGGACGCACACCCCTCACAAACCGACGCAACTCACTAGAAGGCTCGTGTTTCCGAGAGGGAACAATGCATGTTTGATGACGAACGGGAGATAGCTTCCCCTTACGGCCTTCAAATTTTTTCTACATTTAACGTGAACTAATACAACTGTCATGTGAAAATTTGGAAAATTTCAGGGGTCATTTGACCTTTTAAAGACATTTAAGAGATTTTTTAGCCATTTAATGATCATAATTCAAATTTGAACTACATCTACATGCAACAGCTAACCATAATGGTTTGAAAAATCATATTTGTGTACTTGTGTGCATGTTAATTCCATGTGCAGTAAATTAGAATGAATTTCAAACATATTGTTCTCACGGCATGGACACATGCATGCAGTGCCATGGCATTTAAATTCCAAAAAATAAAAAAAGGATCAGAAAAACATGAAACCTTGCTTGATGTAATGTCATGCCACCAAGATGATGTGGTAAAAAAATTGGCCTCTTTGACAAAAGTTTGGACACCCCCCCCCCCTCACAATACGGAGCAACTCACTAGAAGGCTCGTGGTTCCGAGAGGGAACAATGCATGTTTGATGACGAACGGGAGATAGCTTCCCCTTACGGCCTTCAAATATTTTCTACATTTAACGTGCACTAATACAACTGTCATGTGAAAATTTGGAAAATTTCAGGGGCCATTTGACCTTTTAAACACATTTAAGTGATTTTCTAGCCATTTAATGACCGTAATTCAAATTTGAACTACATCTACATGCAACAGCTAACCATAACGGTTTGAAAAAAAATCATATTTATGTATTTGTGTGCGAGTTAATTCCATGTGCAGTAAATTAGAAGGAATTTTCAAACATATTGGTCTCACGGCATGGACACATGCATGGAGTGCCATGGCATTTAAATTCCAGAAAATAAAAAAATGATCAGAAAAACAAGAAACCTTGCTTGATATAATGTCATGCCACCAAGATGATGTGGTAAAAAAATTGGCCTGTTTGACGAAAGATTGGACACACCCCCCTCACAAACTGGAGCAACTCACTAGAAGGCTCGTGGTTCCGAGAGGGAACAATGCATGTTTGATGACAAACGGGTGATAACTTCCTCTTACGGCCTTCAATTTTTTTCCACATTTAACATGCACTAATACAACTGTCATGTGAAAATTTGGAAAATTTCAGGGGTCATTTGACCTTTTAAAGACATTTAAGTGATTTTCTAGCCATTTAATGACCGTAATTCAAATTTGAACTACATCTACATGCAACGGCTAACCATAACGATTTGAAAAATCATATTTGTGTACTTGTGTGCGAGTTAATTCCATGTGCAGTAAATTAGAAGGAATTTTCAAACATATTGGTCGCACGGCATGGACACGTGCATGGAGTGCCACGGCATTTTAATTCCAAAATATTAAAAAATGATCAGAAAAACTTGAAACCTTGCTTTATGTAATGTCATGCCACCAAGATGATGTGGTAAAAAAATTTGGCCTGTTTGACGAAAGTTTGGACACACACCCCTCACAAACCGGAGCAACTCACTAGAAGGCTCATGGTCCCAAGAGGGAACAATGCATGTTTGATGACGAACGGGAGATAGCTTCCTCTTACGACCTTCAAATTTTTTCTACCTTTAACGTGCACTACTACAACTATCATGTGAAAATTTGGAAAATTCTAGGGGCCAGTTGACCTTTTAAAGATATTTAAGTTTTTTTCTAGCCATTTAATGACCGTAATTCAAATTTGAACTACATCTACATGCAACGGCTAACCATAACAGTTTGAAAAATCATATTTTTGTCTACTTGTGTGCAAATTAAAAAATCATCAGACGATGTAAATATCTGGTGTTCAAAAAAGAAAATGTAAAGATCTGGCAAGACAATCGGCCCCCACATGATTGGCACTCTATTTCACGGCTCAAGGTTTGGTAGGTGAGTGGTGGGGGTCATTAATCAGACACGGCTCTGTATTGGAAACCGTCAGCTATTAAGTTCACACACGGATTTTGCTGCGGGAATCATGTGTAATTCAAACTACAGTACTCGTAAATTCCGGCGACCGGCGTGTGTACTGTTCCGTCGATCTAGATTCCGGCCGCCAATAAATACTACCTTGCTCACGTCGTCCCGCCTGCATTCTCATCTACATCCTCCCCTCGCTCGTCCTCTCTCTCTCTCTTTCTCTTAAATCTCTGCCATGGCGTCGTCGGTCTGCCCACGCGCCAACGAAGAGTCGCCGCCCCCCTAGGACGCTCACTTGAATAGCAGCGACGAGGACCCCTACGAGCCGACTGACAAGGTTGCACCCAACCCCCAACTTTGGATTATTTTGGGGCCAGTACAATCTTTGTCTGTGGAAGTCGCTGCCGCCGGCTGAGAAAGCCAGGCAAGTGGCGTTCAAGAAGGAGATGGCGGAGGAGGAAGCCACGTACCAGGCGGCCTGTGAAGCCCGTGATGATTCCTGGAAAAAGGAGGTGGCGGAGCTTTGGGGGCAGGCGCGTCGTCGTGCGGACGAGGTGTCCGAAGACGGGTACTTCGCGAGGAAGGTCAAAGGCGATGGGCACCTCATCGCTGCGTGGAGGTGGGCCGATAATCTCCAGCGTGCACCAACGAGGAGCTCTGGTGGGCGCCCAACGAAATGGCAAGATCGTTCACGCTCGTCCGCCAGCAAGAGGCAGATCGGTACGTCAAGCGCTGCGAGGCGGAGTACTGCCTCCGCACTGGGAAGATGCCGCGCACCGGGGAGCTGCTGGCGAGGGGCTGCCAGAATACTGGCCCCAGGAGGGATTATTAGTTTTAGTATTGTTCATTTTCAATTTTATGCATTTTACCTAGTAGTTAAGTATCATCACGTATATGTGATGATATTATATATATTCTGTGATGAACTAATGAATAATTAATATATATATTATGAACTCCATTTTCTATCTGTTTTTGTATACTAATTTGAATCTAGCTATTACCATCCACATAGACAGAATGGAAAGCGTATATGCACACATTGAAACAGAAAATATAAGAACGGAAAACAGAGTACACACATTGAAACAGAGCAATAAACAGATCAATATTATGATTGCTGTGAATACATAGCTATCCACATCGAAATGACTCAACAAAATAAAACGCGTCCATGAGACCATGACCAGCAGCCCTTGCCTACGGTAGTTCTTGGCTCTGCCTGAACTCATGCAGGCATTCATCCAAGCGCTTGACATGCTCGTGGTACATCTGGAGCGCGATCTCGAGCTCCAAGTTGGCTATTTCATCAGAGATCACCAGCTCGAGGATGCGACGGCCATGTTCCTCTACTATGCCCAGGTGGACACCTGGGCCAAGGAGGCGGTCGAGCCTACCGACCAGCGCGTTGGCATCGAGCGGGCTGCGGATAATGCGAACGGCGTGACCCACGCGAACGGCGCGGCAGGCGTCCGGTGCAAGTACGGCGCGGCCGGTCTCTAGTGCAAGTATGGTGCAGAGGGCCCCTGCCCACTCCTGGCGAGGAATGGGGGTACTGACGGGACGTGTACCCAGCTGTGACGCCCTGTCGACAGCAGGCAAGCTCCATGGATCCGCTCTTGCTGTGCGGCGCGCCGCGCCTCTTGCTCTGCGGCGCTCCAATGGTCTCGCCGTGCGGCGAGCCGCAGCCTATCGGCATGGATGCGCCTAGCTTGCTCTGCCGTGTGCCATCGATCATGTTTCGCGGCGAGCTGCAACCTCTCGGCGCTGACATGCCTATCTTGATCCACGGCGCTAAAGCGCCATGCGCCAAGGGTCTGCTCAACCCTGGCGATGACGCGCATCACGGCGTCGTCCATCGCATTGCCGGGGAGCGCCTCGGCCTCGACGGGCCGTGGCGCCTGCTTGTTTTCCTCATCGATGATGTTGATGGCAGAGGCGGCGCTTTGGTGGGTTGGCATGCTTGGAAAAGGTGGATGTGCTACAGGCTGCGCTTGTTGCCTCCGTGCGTCGCGCGCCGCCTAGGTTTATGCGCAATATCACTGGGTGGCATGAAACAGGTGAGGAAATGGCGGGAAACGGTGGCGTGTTCATAAAATGCCATCAATTAATGGAAACTTAGCATATAAGGAACATCGAGCTAGCACAAGAAGTAGATGATGATCAGATGAACAAGAACCACACTAGGGAACCCGAAGGTGATGAATTCATCTATCGCAAATGGTTGTATACTAGCAAGCATTTGCCCACAACAAACACGGCTTATTCCATCACAAACAGGTCGGATGGATCAACTGTATGCCACGTATCGCACATTGTCAAAAAGTAATGCGGTACACCTTCTTTAACATGTGTTAAAAAACAAGGACCTCGAGGTTAATTTAACTGATGGGATGGATCATAGAGGTCATTTAATTTGACCTCTATGACCCATCCCATCAGTTAATTTAACATCAAGACAACTTCCCATCCAGTCACCCATCTGATGGCTGCTCCAGCCTGAGCACAGTTAACTTGACAGTTCTCTTAGATGAGCTATTGGTGGAACAACTAGTCCTTGCTGATATAGGATGCCTCTTCGCATCCTTATTGCGTACTCGGATGACCGCCCGTCGCCCAATGGCCAATAGATGTTGTGTAGACAGAGCAAATCACATATGTCTTATTAGAAGCAATCATCTGTGTTATTATCGGTCTTCGCACACATTTCTGATTACAGACCTGTTTGCCGCGTATCACACACATCTTGTTATATTGAACCGTTTCTGTTCTCTTGTCTCAACACAAACAGTTCATCCGAGTGAACCGCATGCCGTATATCGCACACACCTTGATCTAGCTGACTGTTTCTTTTGTGTTGCCTAATCACAAACAGTTCATCTGAGTGAACTGTATGCTGTATATCGCACACACCTTCATCTGGCTGCCCGTTTCTTTTGTTCCTCCTCATCGCAAATAGTTAATTGAACTGAACCGTATGCCCTGCATTGCACACGCAACTAAAATCTGAACCATTTTTTATGCATCCGTCATCGCAAACGTTTTGCACCTTTTTTGACGGTTTTTTTACACCACCGTTTGCGATTATTGCATCACACACAGTTTTGTCGAAGGGTCTCTGATCGTAGTTTCGTGTTAGCAGCATCCTGTAGTAGTGACAGGCAATGCTCTTGAAGAAGAGTGTGCGGTAAACTTCTTGAATTGCCCCCCCCGTCAATATGGACAAGGGCTTTATAGAGCCGCTCTTCACTACTAATGTAAGTTTGTCCTCCTCGAGCCTTCAAACTTTGTTGTGTATATTTGGATAGCTATGAGTGCAAATGCTATTTATTTTTATCGTCTGCATCAAATTGCTTGTTCAAAGTTTATAACGAAGAAGTACATAAACATAAGTTTGTTCTTCTCAATTTCAGTCTTTAGTTGTACAACCTAGTTCCTTATTCATACCATGTAAATTAAACTAAACATAGCAATTTATCTTCTTTAGCACTGCGCGTATGCTTGTGTTGTTGATATGTAATCCAGTGGTGTGGTGAAACTACCAACTCCAGCACAATGTCATATCCTGCTATGTCTCAACTATGAACAATGCCATATTATATTAATGTTATTTAAATCATGTCTCTTTATTTACCAATCCGAAATGTTATAAACTGACAGTGCACTCACCATTCATGCTTATACGTTGTTTAGCACTACATCTATGCTTGTGTTCTTGATCTGTAATCCAGTGGTATGGTGAAGCTGGCCACTCCTGCACAATGACATTTCCTGCCATCTTAACTATGAACAATGCCTATTATGTTAATGCTATTTTAAACTGTGTCTCTTTATTTCTGACAAAGAAATGAGATGAATTGACAGTGCTGATGCTTATACATGCAAAACTTGTTATCTACCTACTTGTTTCCCTTTCAGGGTGATAGCACTGATGCTAGGAAGAACTGCCACAATGATAGTGAGACAAACCCATTGTTTGTCCCTCTAACATATATTCCAGAGAAGAAGGTAACACATCTTGAGGGTAGGGATACAACCCCAAAGTCATGTCTTCATGTAGTGTCGAACTTACTCAGTGACACAAGCTTGATGAAGTCGCCCCCTGAATCTGTTCGACTTCTTCAGTCTGAAATTCAAGCAGAAAGACATGCTTCCGCTCATATCCGACTGGTACTCCAATCTCTAAGCAAGATTAACCATAAGTACATGACGTCTATTGATGCTATGCAGCTTAAGTTGGTGGATATAAGCATCAAACAAGCGCAATCTCATCAGGTTGCTAAGCTGCTTGCGCTGCAGCTCCTGGGCCGGGCTAACCTTTCTTGAACTGTGTTGAAGTGCTTTCGGTTCTGTCTATTATTTTGTCGGCCTTTTTACTTCCACTGGTGGTGACCTGCCCAGTTTATGGAATCTGCTGTCTAGTTGCCCTTTATTATCACTCACGGCGAACTTTGATGCCCAGGGGATGTAATATGCTGTAATTTCCTTGGTGTATAGTCTTGGATTATTCTTCGTCACAATGCTGTAATTTATTTGTTCTTTATGCTGTCGTTGCTCTGAGAAAAGGTCGTAATCTTCGATCGGAGCGCAATGAGCCAATAGGTTAGGTTTATAACATAATAATTTCGGTACTAAAACTGGCCGGTCGCCAATCGCTAGTACGGGCCGAACCGTGGGTCTACAATCATCTTGGGCTGTTAGTTAGGTCTAGTCTTAATCTAGCCCACTATTAGTTTCGGGCCTTTAAAAGGCCGAGTAAACCGCTTGCCTTAATTGGGCTGGAAAATTAAATTGGCTTTTAACAGGTTGAGAACTAGATTGAGCCTTAATTGTGGCGAACAAATCACGTGCCGACAGCATGCTGTAATATACATCGGCCCATTATTGGCCCATTTGTGTGACGGGCCATTAACAGGCTGAAATGTTTTTGAGCCTTGGCTGACCCAATTACATGATGGGTTGGAAGCAGGCCGGATGTATAACGGGCCAAAATTAGGCCCAACACTCTCAAGGGCCTTTAACGGGTGAGGGAGTCCTGGATTAGGGGGTCCTCGGGTGTCCGGACTATTTGATATGGGCCGGACTGATGGGCCGTGAAGATAAAGCAGAAGACTTTCCCCCGTGTCTGGGTAGGACTCCTATATGCGTGGATGGCAAGTTTGGTGTCCGAATATGTTATTTCCTTCCCATACGAACCGACTCTGTACAACCCTAGGCCCCTTCGGTGTGTATATAAACCGAAGGGGTTAGTCTGTAGAGGCTATCAGAATAATCATAGGCTAGACAACTAGGGTTTATCCATTACGATCTCGAGGTAGATCAACTCTTGTAAACCCTATACACATACCGAATATAATCGAGCATGACGTAGGGTGTTACCTCCTTTAAGAGGGCCCGAACTTGGGAAAAACATTGTGTCCCCATTGTTCCCTGTTACCATTGATCCTTAGACACACAGCTTGGGACCCCCTACCCGAGATCTGCCGGTTTTGACACCGACATTGGTGCTTTCATTGAGAGTTCTGTTGTGATGTCAACAGAAGAATCAATGGCTCACCTCGTCATCGACGATGATGCTGTTTCCAGGGAGACTTTTCTCCCTGGTCAACTCTTTGTGTTTGGTGGCTTCGTGCTATATGCCAACTCGACCGGTCACCTCGAGCAGATCGACAGCTACGCCCCTGGTCACCAAATCAGGTTTGGAAGCTTGAACTACATAGCCGATATCCGAGGAGACTTGATCTTAGAGGGGTTCTCGGCCTCGGCCGCCACTTTCCACCCACATGAAGGAGGCCCTTTGGATCCTCCATCAGATTCCGTTCAGGGGTCGACGCTTATGCCCTTCTCAGCCTTAGATCCGAGGTGGATCACTTCGTCCGAAGACGGGAGGATAAACCCCGTCGGATTCTCTCCCATTACGGAGCTTCTACCCGGAGACCCAGATGCGATCATGCCGTCAGCGGACCCGGAGTCAAACGGGACTCTCCCCGTCATCGGGAAGCCGGATTCGCCTTTGGACGTCAACTCCGAACTCGCGAGGTCTGCTTCTATTGGGCTCGGTCAAGTGGTTGTTACCAAACCTAGCCCCACAGATCTTCAGACGCCTGTCCAGCTTTCGCTCTTAAATGAAACACTGGACCTTATGCGATCTCTCGCCATCACGGAAGTATCACCTTCGAACTACGCCCAGCTTGAACTGGAGGTTGAGAGCAGGGAATTTTTCGTCCCACCCACCACCCTTTTAATAGCCACTGTCGAGGACCTAACCGACATGCTAGACTACGCCTCCGTAGACATCGATGGCATGGACGATGATGCCGGAGCCGAACCAGGTCAAAACCCGCCTATCACCGAGCATTGGATGGCCACTTCCACTTACGATGTATACATGGTGGACACGCCTGAGAAGAAGGACGACGATGGCACTCAAGAACCAGATGAGGATAAGCCCACCGATGAACCACCAAAACGCCAGCGTCAGCGGCGCCGCTCACGATCGCGTCGGGAAAGGGAAAGCAGTACAGACACCGGAGATAATAACACTTCGGATAACGCCGAAGACCCCGATCACCCCGTTGAGCCTGCGTTCGAGAAGGATGAAAGGGAAGAGGGTCAATACAGCCCCGAACACGCCAATCACGAGGATTCGGAGGATACTAACTATTTACCTATCTCCGAAGAGGATGTTAGCCTCGGTGACGAAGAATTCATCGTCCCAGAGGAACCCCTCAAACAAGAATGCTTCAAGCGACGGCTTATCGCCACTGCACGAAGCCTGAAAAAGAAACAGCAACAGATCCAAGCCAAACAGGATACGCTCAATGACAGATGGACCAAGGTCCTAGCCGCCGAAGAAGGATATGGCTTTGAGCGCCAAACAAAAAGTTATCCTAAACGTAGGCTACTGCCACAATTTGACGACGAGGCCTTTGAGCCAATACCGTCAAGATACAATCAGGCTGATCAGCCGGACCGGCCACCACGTGGATGGGACAAAGTGGCTAATTACGCCGAACACCAGCTCGCGCCCCCCTCCATAGAGGCAAGGAGACAGCGGTTCCGGGCTACACATACGACTTACGTCTGGACCTGGACAATAGAGCCGGCCAGACCAGATCAATATATGGATCAAGAGGACGTGCACCTGCACGGGATGATGGCCATCAGGCCTAGCATGACAAACATAATCAAATCCGGGGTCAGACCAGAACTTAGATGTCATCCAAACTCCGTCGCGATGTTGCCCGGTATAGAGGTGCCACGCACCCCATGTGCTTTACCGATGAGGTAATGCAGCACCAGTTTCCGGAAGGGTTTTAACCCGTAAACATCGAGCCATACGATGGAACGACAGATCCCGCTGTATGGATTGAAGATTTTCTTCTCCACATTCACATGGCTCGCGGAGATGATCTCCACGCCATTAAATACCTCCCTCTAAAGCTAAAAGGACCAGCACGACACTGGTTGAATAGCCTCCTAGAGAACTCCATTGGCAGCTGGGAGGACTTAGAGGACGCTTTTCGGGACAACTTTCAGGGCACTTATATCCGGCCACCAGACGCTGATGACCTGAGTCACATAGTCCAGCAACGCGGAGAGTCAGCCCGCAAACTTTGGACTCGGTTCTTAATTAAAAAGAACCAAATCGTCGACTGTCCGGACGCTGAAGCCTTAGCGGCATTTAAGCACAGCGTCCGTGACGAATGGCTCGCCCGACACCTTGGTCAGGAAAAGCCGAAGACTATGGCAGCTCTTACTGCGCTTATGACCCGCTTCTGTGCGGGCAAAGATAGCTGGTTAGCTCGTAGAAGCAACAGTACCAGCGACCCCGGCACCTTCGAGGCCAGGGATGGCAATGGAATGCCACGACGCAGCAAAAACAAGCATCGGAACAACAACGAAGAAACAGAGGATACGGCAGTAAACGCCGGATTCAGTGGCTCTAAACCCGGTCAGCGGAAGAAGCCGTTCAAAGGAAATAGAGACGGTCCATCTAACTTAGAAAAAATATTGGATAGGCCTTACCAGATCCATGGCGCCCCGGACAAGCCTGCCAACCACAGCAACAGAAACTGCTGGATTTTTAAACAGGCCAGTAAATTAAACACCGAGCATAAGGGGAAGGGACCTCAAAGCGAGGACGATGATGAGCCTCGCCCTCCGAACACTACGGGACAGAAGAAGTTTCCCCCCGAGGTGAAAACGGTGAACATGATATATGTCACCCACATCCCCAAGAGGGAGCGCAAGCGCGCATTAAGGGACATCTACGCCGTAGAGCCTGTCGCCCCAAAATTCAACCCGAGGTCGGCTTCTCCGATCACCTTTGATCGCAGGGATCACCCAACCAGTATCCGTCACGGAGGTTCGGCGGCCCTGGTGCTCGATCCTATCATTGACGGATACCATCTCACTAGAGTCCTTATGGACGGCGGCAGCAGCCTCAACTTGATATATCAAGATACTGTCCGTAAGATGGGTATCGACCCGTCAAGAATCAAGCCTAGTAACACTACCTTTAAAGGAGTGATACCCAGCATGGAGGCCCGTTGCACGGGTTCCTTAACACTGGAAGTAGTATTCGGCTCTCCAGACAACTTCCGAAGTGAGGAATTGATCTTCGACATCGTCCCCTTTCGCAATGGGTATCATGCACTGCTTGGGCGAACTGCTTTCGCCCGCTTCAATGCAGTCCCGCACTATGCTTATTTGAAGCTCAAAATGCCCGGACCACGTGGCGTCAACACAGTAAATGGAAATATGGAGCGCTCCCTCCGCACAGAGGAGCACACCACGGCCCTAGTAGCCGAGGTACAAGGCGGCCTCATCAAGCCGAATAGCTCATCAGTCATCAAGACCCAGGACACTGCTAAGAGACTCCGATCCGCGTTACAGTGCGGCAGCTCGGTGGATCCCGAGCTTGAATAGCAGTCTAGCCTCCGCCGATTGCCCTATAAGGTTGCGACATACATACCACGCATACATAACAACGCACTCAAAATACCTTGGGTAGCGCCAGAGGCACACTGCGGAAAAGGTCCATAGTACGACTTGACCCTATTCGAACCTTAAAAAAAATTCCCACCTGCAGGTCCGTTAAATAACCTGCCTACGCTACGGTTGTATAGGGGCTCTTTTCTAGGTCCTTCTTTCTTGCAGATGACCATCGACTACTCCTCTCAAAGGATTTCTCACCAAGGAGAAACAGCGCAGACGTGCAGCAGGGTATCATTGGGATCTTCAAACCACTATTTTTTAAGCCCTGTAGAAACCTTTCCCTTGTGTAAGCTTTTGGCATGTAAAATGACCTCGGATTTATGGCATGATAAGTAATAACACGTCTCGACGTATTAATCAGGGCATAAAGGAAGCAGTTGATCACCACTTTTCTTTGGTAATCATTTATTTTATATTATCATCTGTATTCCCTCCCTACTTCAGACTGCCACATGTGCTTTAGTCCGGCCTTAACACCAGAGGCCGTATTCGGCCCTGCACATTTTCAAGTCCGAACACCTATGGGGTACTCTTCGGCGTCCCGGATATCGCATTATATGCATCGGCTCTGAATCATGTCTTTGGTCTATAGTTGGGTTGCCCGGCTCCTGTGCTTACCACCTTACATTCCGCTCGTTCGGCTAAGGTAGTAAAGGGAGAACTACTGCGATTGTATTTCTAGTTCGTCCGGTCAAGTACCTTAGTAGAGAAAGCCGAAAACTGACTGTCAGGATAAGCGAGAGCTGGTCCGCGATTCGGTGACTCTGTTTTATACTACAAATCATTAGTGATTCACTCAGTGTTATACGAGGGGCTGGTCTTCATCCAGTCGCATGAAAAAGGCACCATAGTCCGGATTGCCGCACACGCACCAGGGGCTAGTACCTAGCTCCACAGTCAAACTCCTATGGCTAAGTGAAGGTAATAAAGCCGCATAGTCTGATTGCCTGGTTCACCTCACGGACACCTCCTTTACGGACCAAGACATTGGATAAAGTGTGGCCACGCGATACGCCGAACACCCCCGTAGCATCTACGTGGGGGCTGAAGCCGATGACTGGCAACTTTCAGAAATAAATGGCCGCACAGGAGGAAAAATCGTTTGAAACAAAAAGCGCCAGCATAGATATATTACAAGCATGGGTTCATAACATAGTTTTTACAACCCGAACACATCTACTCAAATATTACGTCCTTAGAACATTGGCCCTCTACTATTCGGGCCCCTTCCAAGACATCGTCGAAGTACCTCTCCGGCTTCCGATGATCTTTGCCTTCGGGCGGGCCTACGGTCGCCACTTTGGTTGCCTTCATCTTTGCCCATTGCATCTTGACGCGGGTGAAGGCCATCCGGGCACCCTCTATGCAGGCCGAGCGCTTCACAGCATCAATCTGAGGCCGCGCGACGACGAGCTGCTTCACCAAACCGAAGTAGCCACTGGGAATTGGCTTGACTGGCCAAAGCTGGACTATTAGATCCTTCATGGCCAAACCTGCCACCCTATGCAGCTCCATCAGCTGCTTCTGCTGGTCGTTCAGAGGCGTCGGGTGCTCCGGCGCAAGAAATTGCGACCAGAACAGCTTCTCGGTCGAGTTCCCCTCCTGGGCTTGGAAGAACTCTGCGGCATCGGCGGCACTCCTCGAAAGATCCACAAACGCGTCTGGAGAACTCCACACTTGAGTGAGCAAAGCATATCTTGGACCTCCAAAAATACTCTGCAAAAGAAAGGCCTTATCAGCCGCTATCTGCTTCACCTGACGGATCTCTTCGTGAGCACTCCGGGACTCAATCCGCGCCTCTTTGGCATCATGGAGAGCCTTGGCAAGTTCGGACGACTGGGCCGAAGTCTTCTCCTCCAGAGTGTCGCATTTGCTGATAGCATCCTTCAGCTCCTGCTCGACTTCAGCCACCCGAGCTTCATGTTGGCGGTGGGCAACCTGCTTGGTCTTCAGTTCTGCAGCCGCTTTGTCAGCGGCTGCTTTATTTGCCTCCGCCTCCTTCTTGGCCTGGGCGAGGGCGCCTTTGAGGGTCTCGACCTCGGCTGCGTCAACTATGCTCATAATCAAAGCTTTAA
The DNA here is from genome assembly GCA_011799875.1 of Thinopyrum elongatum. Classification (NCBI taxonomy): domain Eukaryota; kingdom Viridiplantae; phylum Streptophyta; class Magnoliopsida; order Poales; family Poaceae; genus Thinopyrum; species Thinopyrum elongatum. The sequence continues at coordinate 511,998,937 of CM022298.1, forward strand.
ATGAGTTAACATCTACATATACATATCAATTCTGATATACAACTAAGTTTTGAACATCGTACGCATACCTTGCATTTCGTCGAACCGCTTATTAATGCGGTCAATTTCTTCATCTGCCACCTGAAGCTTCAGATTGAGTTCGGAAACTTCTGCGGCCTGGGCGGTGGCCGCCAACAGGGAAGCCTGTCACAATAATAGCCCAGCATGTCACTTTCCCGAATACTATGTGGATCCTCTGACCAGTTTCTTTAAACCGAACAAAGGTTCAGGGGCTACTGTCTATACACAGGTATATTCCTCTATATGACAAAATTGTTTAGAACATTACGTCGCATACCTCAAAGCCTATCCGTAGGCTGGTGAAAGCTTTGTTCAGTCCACTTTTTGCAGACTGAACATTCTCCACCACCACACCCATCAGGGTGCGGTGCTCTGCCACGATGGAAGCACGCTGCAGTGCTTCCTCCAGAGCGTTGGGCACCTCCAGATTAGTGGAGGTCAGCGTTGGAGCTGATGCTCCTCCCCCCTCTTTCAAAGGGGGCTGCTCGCCTGATCTCGGAGCCGTGTTGGTCTTCGGGATAGTGTTCGGCTGGGGCCCGGATTGTTGGGGCTCCCCGCCGTAGATTGTCATAGGGGCCGTCCCCCCTAGGTCTTCGGCGACCGAGGTATCAACCTCGGCCGCTTTCTCGACGGCCTAGCTCGCCCCCCTCCACCAGGAGTGGTCCTTTGGGACGACACTTCGGCGTCCTCCATGGTGATAGGTGAGGGGGCTCGCGGCGGCGTATCACTCTCTGCCATTTCGGGTGGCAGAGAGTTCCCCTCCGATAATGGAGTTTGCGGGAGCTCGCGTGGAGGGCTGAAAGGCAAAATAATAAAATAACTTATATAATCGAAACAGGAAGACCGAAGATAAACAGTAGATTTCTGAATACTTACGATTCGGCCAGGGGCTTCACCCTGGGAGGTCTCTTGGGGACTAGTTCGGACTCTGAGTCCGAACTATCCGAGAGGATCACCTTCCCTCTCTTGGGCGCCTCCCCCTTCGGGTCCGTGGAGGCCGCCCTCTTCTTCTTCCTCCCCTTAAGTGGGGAGTCGCTTTCCACCTCCTCCTCCTCTTCTTCCTCATCTCCCTCATGGGAAGAGAGGGCTTCGGCCTCTTCGGACACCGTGTCCGAAGGACCTTTGTGGCGGGGGCCGCCCTTGGCCTCCTTTCCTTTCTTCTTCTTGGCCTTCTTCTCCGGCGCCTGATAGGGCGCCGGGACCAGCATCTCTGTTAGCTGGGGTGTGGCTGGGTCTTCAGGCAGCGGTGCCGGAGAGTTGATCTGCTCCTCCTTTGTCGTCCAACCCTGTACGGAAGGCAGGCAATACGTTATATTTAAAATTATTGATCGAATAGGTCTTCGGAAAAATTATGCTTACCGGCGAGGCCGGGTTCGAGATGTCGAGACCGATGTCTTCTATCTTCATCGGCCAACTTTTCTGGGCCTTGAAGAGCTGCTTCCATATATCTTCGTGTGTGGTGCCAAAGAAGCGCTTCAAGGTCTGTGGCTCCTCCGGATTGAACTCCCACATGCGGGAGGCCCGGAGTTGGCAGGGAAGGATGCGGCAGAAGAGCATCACCTGAATCACGTTTGTGAGACCGATGTTCGAACCCAACACGTTGGAGATGCATTTCTGCAGCATCTGCACCTCCGGTTGGGACCCCCAATCAAGGCCCTTGGCGGTCCATGAGGTGAGTCTCTTGGGGGGTCCGGATCTGAAGTCAGGCGTGGCTGCCCAGTTGGTGTCGCGGGGTTCGGTGATCTAGAACCACTCCGGCTGCCACACCTTGACAGTCTCAATGAATGCCCCTTTGGGCCAGACGGTGTTGGGGAGCTTGCTTACCATGGCCCCGCCACAGTCCGCATGCTGTCCGTCGACCACCTTCGGCTTCAGATTGAAAACCTTGAGCCATAAGCCGAAGTGTGGCGGGATGCGGAGAAGAGCCTCACACACAACGATGAATGCCGATATGTGGAGGAAGGAATTTGGGGCTAGATCATGGAAATCTAGCCCGTAGTAGAACATGAGGCCTCGGACGAAGGTATGGAGGGGAAATCCTAGCCCTCGGAGGAAATGGGGGATGAACACGACCCTCTCGCCAGGCTCCGGAGTGGGGATAACCTAATCTTTGTCAGGGAGCCTATGCACGATATCCGCGGACAGATAGCCCGCGCTCCGGAGCTCCTTGATGTCCTTCTTGGTGACGGAGGAGGTCTCCCACTTGCCCTTGGAACCGGACCTGGCCATTGCTGGAGAGGGTGGTGGCGGTGGAGAAGATCAGAGTTTTTGGGCGCTAGAGCTTGAGGGATGGGAAGCAGAAGCTAGAGGAAGGTGTGGAAAAAAAGAACGGATTTCTTACCCTCTTATAGGCGGTGAAATACCAAACGCCCCCCTCTCAAGCCTTAAAACTCGCCTCTTCCCAAAGAGATCGCGCGAAAGGCGTGGTTGGATTACCCAAAACCGTATTGATGAGAATCCCGCAATGGGCGGGCACGATCTCTATTTTGATAAGACGTGCCAATGGAGACTAAGCCTCGAAATGCGAAGCAGGAGATGTGAAAACAGTTCAAAATGTTAAGGAGCCAAGTGTGACGCTTCGTCGAAAAAGTTGTCAGTAAAAGACACTGTTTTATTTTGACATCTTGCCTTCGTGGCTAAGGGTTGTATTAATTATACAGAGCCGGATACAGTTCCTTTGTGCAGGAAGTTATCTTAAAATATTCAGGAGAAGGAACCCGCCTTGCAATGCCAAAGATAATCCGCGTGCCGAACACATCATCATCGAAGACTAGTTCAGGGCCTACTGAGGGAGTCCTGGATTAGGGGGTCCTCGGGTGTCCGGACTATTTGATATGGGCTGGACTGATGGGCCATGAAGATAAAGCAGAAGACTTTCCCTTGTGTCCGGGTAGGACTCCTATATGCGTGGATGGCAAGTTTGGTGTCCGCATATGTTATTTCCTTCCCCTACAAAATGACTCTGTACAACCCTAGGCCCTTTGGTGTGTATATAAACCGAAGGGGTTAGTCTATAGAGGCTATCAGAATAATCATAGGCTAGACAGCTAGGGTTTAGCCATTATGATCTCGAGGTAGATCAACTCTTGTAACCCATATACACATACCGAATATAATCGAGCAGGACGTAGGGTGTTACCTCCTTTAAGAGGGCCTGAACCTGGGTAAAACATTGTGTCCCTATTGTTCCCTGTTACCATTGATCCTTAGACACACAGCTTGGGACCCCCTACCCGAGATCTGCCGGTTTTGACACCAACAACGGGCCGATAGGGAGTTTGGGCTAGAATGTATTCATGAAGACTACGGGCCGTTAAGAGGCCGAAAGTAACTATGGACCAGAATTAGGCCCAGGTGCAACTCGGGCCTTTAAATGGCCGAAAATGAAACCGGGCCGAAAGAGGCCCATATGTAGACAGGGCCGCTGACAGGCCGATACTAATATCAGGCCGAACAGTTAAATGGGCCATTAAGAAGCCGAAGAGCAAATCAGGCCCCCAATGGGCCCGATGGCACAATAGCTGTTAAAGAGCCGTATCTGTTATGGGCCGTAATTTGGCCCAAGATATGAAAGTCAATTAATGGGCCGGATCAGGTATGGACCGTAATTTGGCCCAAACTATTGCAGGCTGTTAACAGGCCAGATCTGATATGGGCCGTAAACTGTCCCAGAATATTACAGTCCTTTAACAGCCCATATCTGATGTGGGCCAAAATTTGGTCCATAAAATGTTAGGCTGTTAACGGGCCAGCCCATTAGATCTGACGAAATCTTGTGGGCCTGTTCCTGGGCTGGCTTTTAAACCTATATGGGCCTCTATTGGGCCATCCCACGTGTCAATGTTTCATTGGCGATTCTTGTCAAATGGACGGTTGACATATGTCCCAACGCTGAGCTGACACGTGGATCGTCGGCGAATGAGAATTTTACACGTGGAAAATCGCCATTCGTTCAGGCTGTTAACAGGTTATCGGATCCAAACCGGAACACGATAGCTTAACGGCGACCCGTTATGGTGGATGCCATGTGTCAGTTACCCTTGACAAAAGCACTTCCATGGCGCGCCATTTATCGTCATGGAAGTGGACACTTCTGTGATGATAATTTTGGTAATGTCATGGAACACTTCTACAACAGCATAGGTATGACTATCTTGATTCTGTCATAAAATCATCATGGATGTACATGCATGAGAGAAAACATGACCTACAGTGACAAATACGTATCATCACGGAAGTGTATTTTTTTGTAGTGATATCTGCCGCTCAAGCTTAAAGGACTGGTGAGGCATTGGCTCTATAGCCTTCCCAGAAATTCTATCGGGAGTTGGGAAGAGCTCAAGGAGGCCTTTAAGGAAAACTTCCAGGGCACCTACGTTCAGCCCCCAGATGTCGACGACCTCAGCCATATTGTCCAGTAGCAAGGCAAATCAGCCAAGAAATTCTAGAACCTGTTCTTAACTAAAAAGAACTAGATTGTCCATTGTCCTCACGTAGAAGCAATTGCCCCATTCAAGCATAGCATTCGGGATGAGTGGCTCGCCCGACAGAATTAAGCCGAAAACCATGACGGCTCTTACCTCTCTAATGACCCGCTATTGCATGGGTGAGGATAGTTGGCTGGCCCATATCTCTCACAGAAGTGACTCTGGCACCTCGGAGGTATGTGACGGGAACGACAAATCTAGGCACAACACAAATAAGCGCCAGAACAAGAATAGCGGCAGTGATGCTAAGGACCCAATAGTCAATGCAGGGTTCAGCAGCTTACGGGCCCAAACCCAAAAAGAAGCCCTTTAAAGGGAACAAGGACGGTTCAAGCGCTCAGGATAAAATACTCGACAGGCCTTTCCAGATTCATGACACCTCGAACAAACCCACCAATCACACCAATCGGAACAGCTGGGTCTTCAAGCATGCCAGCAAGGCAGCGACCGAGGGACATGGCAAGAGCCAGTCTCGGGTTGAGGACGAGAATGAACCTCGCAGGCCAAAGAATGGTGGAAAAAAGTAATTTTCTTCCGATGTCAAGGATGTGAACATGATCTATCTCATGCATATCCCTAAGGAGTGGAAGCGTCCACTTCGAGTCGTCTACACCTTAGAGCATGTAGCCCAGAAGTACAACCCGTGGTCGGCTTGCCCGATCACCATCGACAAAAAAGACAACCCGACCAGTATCCTTTATGGAGGGTCGGCTACCTTGGTCCTGGACCCCATTATCAATGCATTCCACATAACTCGCTTCCTTATTGATGGCGGAAGCAGTCTAAACCTGATCTACGCCGATTCGGTTAGGAAAAGGGGTATCAATTTATCATGAATCAAACCTAGTGACACCACTTTGAAGGGTGTCATACCCGGTGTGGAAGCCTAGTGCACTGGCACTGTAACGCTGGAAGTAGTTTTCGGCTGGCTTGAGAACTTCTGAAGTGAGGGCTTAATTTTTTATATAGTCCCTTTCCGCAGCAGTTACCATACGTTTCTCGATCGTACTGCGTTTGACGCCTTCAACGCGGTGCCGCACTATGCTTATCTGATGCTCAAGATGTCGGGACCCAACGGTGTCATCACCATTAATGGTAACACAGAGTGCACCCTCCGTACTAAGGAGCAAACAGCGGCTTTTGCAAACAATGTCTAGGCGGCAGAAGAAGCGGCCTGAAGTATAGCTCGGAGGGACACATCAGATTCTTCCAAGCGTGTTTGTACTATTACTCCGGCCCCTGGACAATCTCGCGTGCATCCTAAATAGGAACACGCACTCCCAGGCTCCTCCCGTCTGAAAACAGACTACGTACCTATGGTACCTAATTTTGCACTTAAAATTCCATGGGAGACTAGGGAGCATAACTTTAAAAAAGGGGGTGTGTTGTTTCGGATCATCCGTACACACAACCACCTGAAACCTGGTTGTCTCTTCGGCACTATCAAAGGCCCACCAGGAATTACATCCCGACAACATCAAGCTGTCATACTGCGAATACGGCCTCGTCAAGGGCTCCACTTCTCGAATGCGTACATCATAGCCTATGCGGAATAGTCAATAGTACCTACCAACCTTGGATTAGACAAGGAAGAGCTGGTGAACAACACGGAGGCACACACGTGCGGCAAGGAAGATACGAGACGCAGCACCCGCGGAATAAAGCCCTGTATTATACTCCTTTTTTTCTAATTTTTACATACTATATGTAACTGTTAAGGTTTTTGTTAAAACAACTCAGCATGTATGGCTAAACCTCATGAATGAAGAAACATACCTTTTTCCAGTCCTCGCACAAATTTACGTGTTGTTTTTTCACCCTTGCCTCGCAGCAATAGATAACTATTTGTAACGTACAGATGAATCTGCCTTTCAACCGGGGGCTCGGATTTACAATCGAGCCTATGTTCAAGTCTGTTAACTGTTCGGGTCTCAGATATTGCATTATATGCATCATTTTTGAATTGTGAATTTGGTCAATGGTGGGGTTGCCCAGCTCCTTTGCTTGCCTCCTACATTCTACCTTGTTCGGCTAGGAGTATAAAGGAAGAACCACTGCGATTGTGCTTCCAACTTGAATGGTTAAGTGCCTCACTGGAGAAAGCCGAAAACCAATCGTCACGATAAGCGTAAACTGGTCGGCGATCCAAAGACAGTGTTAAACTAAAAAATGTTAGATGTTACTCTGTGTTAAATGAAGGGTTCTTGTCAAAGGTACCAAGGTGTTAGGATAGGTGCACTTCAGCTAGTTCGAACACCACAACACCACAGGCTAAGTAAATTACCCCACAATATGGTTCTTGTCGAAGCGAAACTTATAAAGCCACAATAGTCTAATTGCCTTGTTCCTCTAAATACACAATTGCCTACGGGCACCGAGACATCTGCTAAGGGTTCACGTGTTTTTCAGGGAAACCCCATGTAGTATCTACAAGGGGGCAGAAGCCAATGATTGGACACTTTCCAAATTTAACACGGTCGCATAGGAGTCATCATAAAACACATCGGTTGATTAAAAAAATCCATAGCACAAAAGTAACTTGTCTTATACACATTACTCCTAGGCATACCGAGGGACCTTCAGAACCGCAGTTCAGACTTCCTACACCGTGCCACGGTCACCCGAGCGCCTTCCTGAACCTTGGCCAGAAGCTGTCCAGGTGTTTGATTTTTGCTTGTTGGGGGCCAGGAAGCAATCTCAAGTGGCTTTATCTTCGGATAATGCGCCATTACTAATGCATATGCCCGCTCGGCGCCCTCCAAGCAGGTAGAACGCTTCCAGCTCTGGACTTGGGGACTGGCATTCCGCAGCCTATGCACCAAGCCGAATAAGCTGGTTGGTGGTGGCTCTTGCGGCCAGAGGTTGATGCAGAGATCTTCCATCACCGGCCACTGTACAACTCCATCAGCTACTTCATCTGATTGTTCAGAAGAGGTGGATGCTCTAGCGTCTGGAATTGAGACCAGAAGGCCTTCTCCATGGAGTCTCCGAGAATGGCAGCGTAGTAGAAGGTGGCGTCTAAAGCACTCCACAGCAGGTCCCTAAAGGCCTCTGAAGAATGCCAGATTTGCGTAAGATGGCCAAATCTCATGTCACCAAATACGCAGCAAAGCAGGTATGGCTTACCAGGGGCGATTTGCTTCACTTGTTGAAGCTCCTCGCGATCAATCTGAGCCTGGGTCGTGGCCTCCATACAGGCCGAGCCCGCTGCTTCGAGCTCGGAGGTTAGTTTGTCCTTCTCTTCCTGAAGGGCATCATGTTATAGCCCCTTCAGGTCTTCTTCGACCTCCACGACCTGAGCCATGAGCTTTTCATTAACCTCTTTCTCCCTGGCCAGCTCTTCGCTGGCCTGCTTTGCCGCAGCCTTTTGCTGCTCGGCTTCCTACCAAGCTTTTTGCATCTCGAACCAGAGCGCTTCAAGCTCTGGCGTGGAAGCTTCAGAAAAATTCATACATGATTTAGCACTAAGCATCTACATCATTTTTGTAAGTACTATTCTAAGTGCTAATGGTCTCGGTATTTACCTTGAGCTTGCTCCATCTGCTTCTTGAGCAGATCCATGTCCTCAGACTAATCAAGCTTATGATTCAGCTCTTCCAACTCTCTCCAGTTGGACGCTGAAGCCGAGGCAGAAACCTGCAAAAGACTCTGTTAAGCTACATCGGATGATATCGATCCCCTGGTCGGCTTTGCCAATCCAATCAGGGTCTCGGGGGCTATTGTGTATTCACTCTTATAAATTCGGATTAACACCAAGATCCTCGAGTAAGTTCTTTGAAACTAACTTAGGGCTCGAGGGCTACTGTGGTTCTACACTTGCTATATATGTCTGTACTGGTATTTTTCAATATAAGTCTTCGGATAACTTACTTTTTACATGTCCGCTAAGGGCTAATGGGTACATCTAGTAATAAATTGATTAAGTGTTGGTGAGATCTTAAAGATTAGCGAAGCTTACCTCAAAACCTTCATAGAGCCACTTGAAGGCCTCCCTTATTCCGTCCTCTGTGGACCGGAAATTTTGTAGCGCCACGCCTAGAAGGGCGTGGTGCTTAGCAGCGATGAAGGAGCCCGTCAAGGACACCTCTGTCTCTTCGGGTCACCCCATGGACGCCTGCCCAGTAGTAGGTATGAGTGGTCGGGTCACCTCGGCCCTTTGTGTTGTAGGAGAAACCGTCACCATCGTCGGCCACCGATGTGGTGTCGGGTCGACGCGGGCCGACACTACAAGAAAAACACTTCCATGATGATACGTCTTTGTCACAGTAGGTCACGTTTTCTGTCATGCATGTACTTCCATGATGTTTTTATTACAGAATCGAGATAGTCAAACATGTGCTGTCGTACAAATCTTCCATGACAATACTGAAATTATCATCACGGAAGTGTCCACTTCCGTGACGAAAAATGCCGCTTCATGGAAATGTTTTCGTCAAGGGTGACCGACACATGGCATCCACCATAACGGGTCACCGTTAACCTATCGAGTCTGGTTTCGGATCCGATAACCCGTTAACAGCCCCGACCAATGGTGATTTTCCATGTGTAAAATTCTCATTGGCCGAAGGAACCACATGTCAGCTCTGGGTTGGGACATATGTCAACTGTCCAATGGATAGGAGGCGCCTATGATACGTCAACATGTGGCATGGCCCAATAGTGGCCCATTTAGGTTAAAAAGGCCAGCCTGTTTGACTTGGTAAAAAGTTAACGAGCCAGCCCATGAAAAGCCTGTCAACGGCATGTTCACGTATAGCCCGTTTACGGCCCGTTAACATACGGCCTGTTATGGCCTTCTTGAATTTGGCCCATTAGCGTCATGTGGGCCGTCCAATATAATTCTAGCCCATTGTCACTTGCAGCCCATGTATGGCCCATGACGTCTTTCCACCCATACGAGGCCTTTTGTATCTTTGGGCCCTTTAACGGTTCATGGTGACACTAGCCCATAATAAAGAGTAAATTGTTTTATACCCATTAACGGCCCATGATTCAGTCGGGCCGTTTCCATCAAGTGTTATTCGACCTTCCAAGGGCCATATACTCTTAGGCTCATTTCTGGCCCTCGATTAATTATGGCCCGTTACTGGCCTGTTCCGCTAATGGGCCAAATTTGGCCCATCGATACAGTCGGCCCATCTGTGGACTGTTAATACTTTGGGCCTTATTCACCCCATCATGTATGATGACCCATTAACAACACATTATGCCTGTCGACAGAATTAATCCTGTACTATCTTATGGCCTGTTAATGGCCCATTATCGCCTCAGCCCATAACAGACGGTTCTGATTCTGGCCCGTTTACGGCCCAAATCATGTTCCGACTTTTGTCCATGATCAGTATGGCCCATCAATCCTACGGCCCGTAAGAGGCCCATTGTAGGAGGCCCATGGATCGTAAGGCCCATAGTAGGCCCATGGATTGTACGACCCATAGGAGGCCCATGGATTGTACGGCCCATAGCAGGACCATGGATCCAACGGCTGGTAGGAGGGCCATGGTTACAATGGCCCATTTATGGACAATTGTTGTTGTGGCCACTAGGAAACTACAGTACTACAACTAAACAAATAAACAAGACTATATAAGAAAATAAATAAGCAAGCAACTAACGCTAGGATATTACGGCTATCGGATTCAGGGCTCCGCAGACCCACAAAGGTTCGAACTCTGGGGCGTGTGCGAAGATCTCTACCTCTCAAGCTTCTAGCTCGCCACCCTATAGCCTAGCCTCACCGGATTCGCGTGCGAGCGGGGAAGAAGATGAACACAGCAATTTACCCAGGTTCGGGCCACCTTGCGTTGTAAAACCCTACTCCTGCTTTGTGGTGGATTGGCCTCACGGGGGGCTGAGGATGAACTGGTACAGTGGTTTGAGCGACCTCACGAGGTCTTTAGTGGTCAGGGTGGAACTCTCTTGGTTTCGGTCCATGGTGGTGGCTAACCTATATTTATAGTGGCCTCGGTCCTCTTCCCCCAAAACTTACACGGGAAGGGATCCCACAATGGCCAATTTGAAAGGGGACAAGTAGTACATCTTATCCTGACGAAAGGTGGTCTTCGCCTGCAAAGCTTCTTGTCGTGACGCAGCGGTGGGCCCGGAGATGACATCCGTCCTACCGAGCTCGTGGAATTGGTCTCGTTGCACAGAAATGGAAACCTTTGGTGAGCTCCTCGGGAACCCACACCTGTCCTTGCTCCCTTAGCACCGAAAGGGAAACTACCTCCTCTTCGCTCGCTGGTGCCCGCCTGGCCTTGGTCGTCATGGCTTATGTCATTGCAGCCTCGGGTGGCTAGGTACCTGCATAAAAAACTCTGCTCCTCGGGAGACAGCCTGGGGAGGCCGCTCCTCTGGAGGTCTTGGTGTCGTCCGCCTTGCGAGGCCAGGGGGCCCTCGCGAGGGTCTTGTCTTGGTGGCCTTGCCGCTGGGCCATACCAGGCCGTCGATGGAGCCACGCCATGGGCCACAGGCTGGCAAGTCTGGGTACCCTGGTTCCCAAAACACCGACAGAGGTAAAAGCCTACGTCCTGCTTTGTGTTGTATTGATTGAGTATCGATTACAAGGGAGCAGAATCGCTTAACCTAGCTATCAATTGATCGTAACTTGAGTTAACCCACCACAGGGTCTCGCCTTTATATACACAGGTCGAGGCCCTGGGCTTACAAGAGTCAAAGTCGGATCATGCAACGTGACCGACCCGGGTTTTAAGTTGCCTTGCCTTGCTAGGCAATTCACCATTGGGCGGCTCACACTTCCGGGTTATGCGCCATCTCCGGGTCTTGGGCCTTCAACTGGCCTGTCTTGTAAGCCGCCTCCAGGCTCTTAAATCTTGGCTTCTTGGGCCTACCTAGGCTTTCGTTTATGAGTCGTCAACAGTGTAACCCGGCCCCTCCTGGGCGGGTCACACCATGGGGTTATATCCCCAACAACTGTCATTTATATGCTTTATTATTAATTGTTGTTGATTATGAGCATGAGTGGATCTATTTTGTCATGAATTATAATGTCTAGTCAGTCCTTGGTCTTAAGCGGTGCTCTACATATATGTTTTGCGGTCTTACAAAGGGCTAGCGAGATACCATTATGTCATATTATATCATGATTGTTTTGAAAAGGTGTTGTCATCCGAGATTTATTATTATTGCTCGCTAGTTTATTATGTCATTGATATGAATAAATGTGAGACCTAAATGTTATTGTGAATATGGTTAGTTCATAATCTTTGCTGAAAACCTAAATATTGGCTAGACATATTTGCAAGAACAAGATCAAACAGAGTTTGCAAAAAAAAATTCTTTGGCACTTTCAGTTTGTCAACTGAATTGCTTGAGGACAAGCAATGTGTTAAGCTTGGAGAAGCTGATACGTCTCCATCGTATCTACTTTTCCAAACTCTTTTGCCATTGCTTTGGACTCTAATTTGCATGATTTGAATGGAACTAACCCGGACTGACGATGTTTTCAGCAGAATTGCCATGGTGTTGTTTTTGTGCAGAAATCAAAGTTCTCGAATTGACCTGAAAATTTATGGAGAATTTTTGTGGAATATTTAAAAAATACTGGTGCAAGAATTAACCAGAGGGGGGCCACCCAGAGGCCACAAGCGTTGGGGGCGCGTCCACCACCCCTGGGGCATGCCCTGTAGGCTTGTGGGCCCCTGGCCCTCCTCCGACCCTAACTCCAACTCTATATAATCCTATTCGGGGAGAAAAAAATCAGAGAGAAGGATTCATCGCATTTTACGATATGGAACCGCCGCCACCTCCTGGTCTTCATCGGGAGGGCTGATCTGGAGTCTATTTTGGGCTCCGGAGAGGGGGATTCGTTGCCATCATCATCACCAACCTTCCTCCATTACCAATTCCATGATGCTCACCGCCGGGAGTGAGTAATTCCTCCGTAGGCTTGCTGGACGGTGATGGGTTGGATGAGATTTATCATGTAATCGACTTAGTGTTGTTAGGGTTTGATCCCTAGTATCCACTATGTTCTGAGATTGATGTTGCTATGACTTTGCTATGCTTAATGCTTGTCACTAGCGCCCGAGTGCCATGATTTCAGATCTGAACCTATTATGTTTTCATGAATATATGTGAGTTCTTGATCCTATCTTGCAATTTGTAGACACCTATTACATACTATGATCCGCATACCCCAAGGTGACAATAATTGGGATTCTTTCCGGTGATTACCGTAGTTTGAGGAGTTCATGTATTCACTAAGTGCTAATGCCTTGGTCTGGTTCTCTATAAAAATGAGACCTTAATATCCCTTAGTTTCCATTAGGACCCCGCTGCCACGGGAGGGTAGGACAAAAAATGTCATGCAAGCTCTTTTCCATAAGCACGTATGACTATATACAGAATACATGCCTACATTACATTGATGAATTAGAGCTAGTTCTGTGCCACCCTAGGTTATAACTATTGCATGATGAATGCCATCCCACATAATTATCGGTCACTGATCCATTGCCTACGAGCTTTTTCACATATTGATCTTTGCTCAGTTACTTTGCCGTTGCCACTGTTACAATCACTACAAAACTGCTACTGTTACTTTTACCACCGTTACCGTTACTTCCATACTACTTTGCTACTAAATATTTTGCTGTAGATATTAAGTCTTTCAGGTGTGGCTGAATTGACAACTCAACTACTAATACTCGTGAATATTCTTTGGCTCCCCTTGTGTCGAATGAATAAATTTGGGTTGAATACTCTACCCTCGAAAACTGTTGCGATCCCCTATACTTGTGGGTTATCAGTGTCCCACGCCAAGCACGTCTCCGAGGCAACGGCCCGGATGGACGCCAGGGAGAAGGTCCTTGCCGACGCCAAAGGAAGAGCAGCCGCGAAGCATGACGCCTTCCCTTTCCTCAAACTCTGGGCTCGCCAGGCGCTGCAGTCCATCTGCAGAGGAGGATTTAAGGTCCCGCTCGCGACCCCTAAGGGCGGCTATGCAGGGCTCTCTTCCAAGCTTGCCGAGGAGCTCGAAGGCGCTACCACCAAGGTGGACTCCATTCTGGAGGAGTGCCGCGACCACTTCTCCGTGGCAACAATGCGCGTCTTCAGGCACCTTTACCTCCGTGATCTCAGCTTCAATTTCAAAGCGATGACCGGCCCAGTTGCTCTTGAGTCCCGCGCCACCACGACGTCGCCCGTGAAAGGCCATGTGGATGCACTGCTGGGGAAGTTCACCAGCAACCCTGACGCCGAGCGAGCGGCAGTGACGACGATGATGGCGGTGACAGCGATATTGAAGACGAGCCCATCGCGACTGAGGCAGGTGGTGGCAACGGCCATGGCGACGATGATCCCTCCTCCTAGAATTTATCCTGCGACACTTATCATACCTCCTGGAGGCGTAAGACTTTGTTTGAATTTGCAACACATTTGATTCCTATAATAACTGTTTGAACTCCGTGATTTCCTTTTCATGCTTGGTTTCCTTCTTGCTTGCCTTTGTGCTCTGCGTCGGCAGGGCCCAGCCCCGCGCATACCTTGGCCACCATTGGTATGTCTAGTTGTGATGCCAGGATGAAACCAAGGGGCGAGGGGCTACATGACTATTGAGGCCCCTAAGTCGCGATTCTCAGGGGTCCCCCTTGATGTACGAGCGGCCCTCAAAAAGGAAACATGGGCGGCGGCGAGGTTAATCTGTGGCCCTTCATACCTTTTCTCATCAGTCTTCGCCTGGGAGGGATGCGAGAAGACCAGGTACCATGGACCTAGTGAGGTGGCGTGCACCGGGCCTTGCCTGAGCGTAGGCGCCGTGTCCAGCCCCCTCGTGCATGCATCCCAGGGGAATGCTGTGAACAGTGCCGCGTGAAGAACCAAGAGTCCATCCTGAGGTTGGTGCAACCCATAGGGCGCCCTCAGTTGTTTATCCACCAGCGCGGAGCATGGGGCTTCCACTGGGCATGGGCATGGTCGCGGTTCGATCGTATCCGCCAGCGCAGAGCATGGGGCTTCCACTGGGTATGGGTAGGGAGCTTTGTATTAGAGTCTCCGGGCGTGTACAACCCTGTTTCGTTCGTACGCGTGACTGGCACGGCAGAACTTCGAGGAGGTGTATCTGGGCACTCGTGAGCCAGCACGGGACTCAGGAGGACCTACCTCAAGGTGGGTTGCGCCTGAACTTCTATCGCGGAGCGCGCTTACGAAACCTGGGTGATGGGGGCGACCTGCGCCGAGTGAACCTCCGAAGGCCCTCACATGAGAAGGCCAAACACCAAGGACCCATAGGAGATGACGTGAATGGGGCTGGCCCGCCAGACAGATCTCGGTCACTTGGGTTTATCAACGCTGCAGGGACGAACCCGAGCATAGACGCCGTGTCCAGTCTTCTCATGCAATAATCCCGAGGAAGGACATCCGGCACGTGGCTCCCGCGACGGCGAAGCGCCGGACTGCGGTTGTACGAACCAGGTCACGCGCCCTAACTCACCCACTCGCGATTAGCTCATGAGAGGACAAGGCACCAAGGACCTCGGGAGGTGACATGCACGGGAGCTGGCCATCGAGAGAGAGCTCGATCGCTTGGATTTAACAACGCTGCAGGGACGAACCCGAGCACAGACGCCATGCCATCCCTTAATCATGAGGCGATCGAGGGTGGGGTTGTGAGGGTGCGGCGACATTCATGGTGACGAAGCACCGGGCACGCTGGTTGGAATACTAAGGAAATTTTATCGAAGGTAGAGCCAGTTCTGATACATGCGCAAAACGATACAGCTGCAGGGGCGGGCCCTGACAGCTTGAGGATAATGCAGCCCGTGGGGTGCCCTCAATTGAACAAACCAAAAAGTCACC
This sequence comes from Thinopyrum elongatum, assembly GCA_011799875.1. Classification (NCBI taxonomy): domain Eukaryota; kingdom Viridiplantae; phylum Streptophyta; class Magnoliopsida; order Poales; family Poaceae; genus Thinopyrum; species Thinopyrum elongatum. Next base: position 512,014,302 of record CM022298.1, read on the forward strand.
TGGCACCAGTGTTGTAGAAGCATCAAGGTAGCTGAAGAGGCGTGCCATGGAGATTGGTCCTCACGAGCCGGGCGGCTACGGAGGCCTGGGGGGCCCACAAGGCCCAGGGGGTCGCAAGAGTCCGGGACCTCCTGAGACGCGACTGCCGAGCGCCTGGCCTCATGAGACGCCATAGCGTGCTGCGCCAGGCGCTGGTACGAGGTGCCCATGTTCAGCAGGCCGAACGGCATGCGGACATAGTTGCATGGGTAGCCCCCACTCCAGCCTACGCGCGATGGCCAGAAGAGGTCCTGTTAAGCGGCCCTGTTGAGGCCCGGGATATTGACACAGATGCGCAAGTCGCCACCCATGTCGGGGGCGGCAGCTGCACTGGCGGGCCATACGGGGAGACGCTCGTCGCGCATGGCTTGTGCCTCCTGAAGCTCCTCGATTTCCTTGGTGATTAATTCTTCGATTTCCTTGGTGATTAATTCTTCTGCCCCTGGCGCCTCACGCCGTGCTCCTTGGTCGCGGGGGCACGCATCAAAGCACGCGTCCAAGTGGTGCCCGAACACCTCCCTCGTCACGCTGGTGAGGTCAGAGGCTCACCAGACGGAAGCCCCCGAGCCCTTCCTGAGGGAGGCGCCGAACGCGCCTTCCTATACGGGAGGAAGGGGTGCCCCGGCGGTGGGCGCAGAGTCTGAGGCGTTGCTAGTGGGTTTCTTGGTCTTCGGATGGCTCTTGGGGAGGAGTTGCTTCTTCTTCGCGGGTGTTGCCTTGGGAGGCAGGATGCCACCTTCGTCATCAGAGTTCTCGGTTGTCGCAGCACGGTAGGCATGCTCAAGAGAACAGACTGCATCCTTCTCGTCGCAGGCAACCGTGATGACACCGCTACACCCTGGCATCTTGAGGAAGTTGTAGCCATGGTGGGTTGCCGCCATGAACTTGGCGAGGGCAGGGTGCCCGAGGATGGCATTGTTTGGGAGGACGATGTGGGCGACGTCCAAGTCGATGAGCTCTGTGTGGTAGTTGTCATGTTTGCCGAAGGTGACAGGGAGGCACACCTGCCCCAGGGGGACGATGGAACCGTCGGTCACCCCGAAGAATGGCCTGGTGGGCATGAGCTGGTCATAGGGCACCTAAAGCATCTCAAAGGGCTCGACGGAGAGCACATTGAGACCAGCGCCGCCATCGATGAGAGTCTTGGTGACAGAGACGTTGCTGATGGTGGGCGTGCAGAGCATGGGGAGCACGCTGGCATTGGTAGCACACCTGAGGTGATCCTTGGAGTCGAAGGTGATGGCGTACTTCGAACACCTAAGGGGGGGCGCGGCCTCAAGCTTCGGGAGGAACGTGTTCACCTCACGAGAGAACTGCTTGAAGACGCCATTCGAGCCGGGTGCCTGGGCACCGCCGAGGATGCAAGAAATCGAACGAGGTTCCTGGAAGCCCCCAGCCCCATCGTCCTGATGGTTGTCGTCGTTCCTTCTTGGTGGTGGTGGCAGTAGAGGGAGGCCGGCATTGGCCTGAGGACGGGCCTCACAAGGCTGATCACGACAGGCGCCATCGTGAGGCTGATCACGCCAGCAATCACGCGAGGCTGGTCGCGCCAGTCCTGACGAGGGTTGCAGCTGTCCCAACGGCCTCCGCTTCGGCCTCCTCCACGGCTGAAGCCATGGTCGCTGTGCTCGGGGCGGCAGCAAAGACGCTCGTCCCGGAGCTCCCACAGCTCCTAGCAGTCGTTGGTGTTGTGGGTGTGAATGTTGTGGAAGACACAGAATGGGCGGTTATCCTTGGCTGGTTCGTCGCAGTGCAGCCGCGCTTCAACTCAGGCTCTGCTGCCAGCATAGTGGGGCCCTTGCGCTTCACTTCCTTGGCCTTTGCCTTCTCGCCTTCAGGGTCGACGTCCGCATGCTTGAGGAGAGAAAGGTGGCCTTCTTCTGCCCTGGCGCATTTCTCCGTCAGGTTGAACATCTCCGGTGCCGTTCACAGGTCATCGTGGATGGCGAACTCCTCACTCATCTTGATGTCCGTGACGCCCTCGGTGAATGCCGAGATGATGGCCTCATCTGAGGCTTTCGGGATCTTGAGGCGAACGTTGGTGACGCGCTGAATGTACTTGCGGAGGGTCTTGCCCGGCTGCTGCTTGATCCGCCATAGGTCATTGATGGTGAGGGCGCGGTCACGGGTGCCCTGGAAGTTGGCGATGAACCGCTCGCGAAGCTCATCCCAAGAGGAGATTGACCCCTCCGGGAGGTGCAAGAACCAGGAGCGCGCGCCGTCCTTCAGAGGCATGGGGAACCAGTTCGCCATGACCTTGTCATCGTTGGTCATCGCCTCGATGCTTAGCAAGTAGAGTTGGAGGAACTCCGCAGGGTTGGGGGTGCCGTCGTAGCGTGGGGGCAGGTCTGCTTGAACTTGTCGTGCCAAATGACGCGGCGCAGCTCATGGGTGAAGGCACGGCAGCCCGCCGCGCTCACGGGCGCGGCCCGTGCGAGGGGAGCGTGGTCCTGGCGCCCCTGCGCCGCAGCCCTCGGAGCTACCCGGCCTTCGTGCTGGCGTGGTGGTGCGGGGAGCGCACGCGCGTCATACTGCGGCTGCTGTACCACCTGGCAGCTAGCCTCATCCCACGCTGGCGCAGGCGCCCCGCACGGCGGGTCGCGCGGACGTGCATCGCACCGAGGCTCGGCGTCGACATTGTGCATAGGAGGAGGTGGAGGCAGGCCATGAGCCACGTCGCCAGCATAGGAGGGCGGGGGTCGGAGTGAGTGGGAAGCTGTCGGGGCCTCTCCAGTGGCGTTGACAAGCTCGGTGATGCGACCAAGCCAGGCATCGTAGCCTTCGTTGGTAGCGAGGTAGCGCAGCAACTCTCGTGCCATGAGGAGCACGGCCTGCGCGTTGGCTGGTCCGCTACAAGCGTGGGATGACGACGCCGTGGTGGGAGTGAGGGAAGGTGTGGCGGTGCGGCCGTCATGCTGCACGGAGGGCGGCAGCGAAGAGTCCTGCTGCTCATGAGAAGCAGGGTCGATGGCGGCATTTGCCGCAGGAGAGGCAGAGCGGCGAGGAACACCGTGGCCCTCGGGCGCCGTCTGGGCGACGCGAGCGACCTGGCGCTCGGCGCGAACTCGGCGGGCGTCGGCCATGGTCGCGGCGGAGCGAGGACGGAGAGCGGTCGATGAAGAAATGAAGGCTTCAACAAGCCCCCTACCTAGCACGCCAAGTGTCGGAATCGGGGCTCCGCGGACCAGAACAAGGTTCGACCTCTCAGGCGTGTATGAAGGACCTCGCTTCTCGATGTCTCACTGCTCGCCGCCCTCAAGGCCTAGTCTCATCGAGTTCGTGCGAGCGGGAAAAGAGGTGGGCATGATGGTTTACCCAGGTTCGGGCCACCTTGCGGTGTAGAACCCTACTCCTGCTTTGTGGTGGATTGGCCTCACGAAGAGGTTGAGGAAGAACTAGTACAGTGGGTGAGCTGCCTCGCGAGGGCTCAGAGGGTGAGAATGGATCGACCCCCTCTACGGTGGATACTAGCCTATATTTATAGTGGCCTTGGTCCTCTTCCCTCATAGCTTAGGTGGGAAGGGATTCCACAATGGCCAATTTGAAAGGGGACAAGAGGTGGTCTTCGCCTGCAAAGCTTCTGGCCATGATGCAGTGGTGGACTCAGTGATGACATCTGTCCTGCTGAGCTCGTGGTCTTGGTCTCGTTGCACCGGAATGGAAACCTTTGGGGGCTTCCTCGGGAACCAGCGCTGCTTGTCCTTGCCTCCTTAGCACCAAAGAGGAAACTGTCCTGGTCTGTGCCCGCTGGCGCCCGCCTGGCCTTGGTCGTCATCGCTCACGTCATCGTGAGCCTCGTGAGGAGGGGTACCTACATAGAGATCTCTGCTCCTCGAAAGGCAGACTCGGGGAGCTGCTCCTCGGGAGGTCTTGACGTCGCTCGCCTCGCGAGGGTCTTGCCCGTGGGGTCTTGTAGCTGGGTTGTACTAGGCCGTCGACGGGGCCTTGCACTGGGCCGTAGGCAGGCAAGTCTTGGTACCCCCGATCCCAGAACGCCGACACCTGGCTATCACAATATGCGTCCTGTTATAGGCCGCTTCAGCCTGCATGATGAGTCTTGTGTTGGTCTCGATATTGACAATAGCTGGCCCTGCCAAGAGAATCACTTATGGTTCAAAGCAAGCATTTTCAACACCAAGGATTGGTTGACCTGAAGTTTATTTCATTACTTTGTTATTTGTTGTGTGAGAAAAACTTTAGTATTTGTAATGTATCCTCGTTGTCGTTGCGCGTTGATGACTTGTTGTATGTAATACTAAATGATATGCCTGTGATAAACTTACTAAATTTATGAACGGCTTTCGAGTCGCTTCTCGGAGTGGGTGCTGCGACGAGGCAAAAAAAATCCCGAATACATAATTGTACGTGCATTGCAACAGGTTATCGGATGAGTCCAATCAACAATAGCACTACTCCTACTAGTTATATTAGCTTCACATTCTTCGTGTGGCGGGCGGGTGTTTTTACTGTAGCTGCGAATCCCATCATCCTAGGTCGTCGGATGAGTCTAATCAACGGTAGAAATTGCATTCTGATGTTTGGATTCAAACTTTCAAAACTACTGCACCATCTCTATCTACGTCTATGTATACGTAATACAACAAGTTTTAAAATTAAGACCAGCCATCCACCCTCACAAAGAACACTTTTTAGCCTAGCACAGACTCCAAGAAATTTGGCCACAGTGTGAGGTGGGCCATATGTTAATGTGTTCGCTGTACGTAACCAGCACCTCGAATCCTCGATCTATACAAGGGTGGCATGGGCCAGAACAAGCATTCACGTCCAGGAGTACGGCACACGCCACTAGCACGACTCCCATCTGACACCATATTTCTTGGAGTCCTTGCTATAGCTATCTCTTCTCCCTCCTCATTTCTCTAACTCAGTCATCCCATGGCGGGCGGGGTGGGGGTTTGGCGATAGTCGGTTTCCTCAACTACGGTCCCACTTATAAGTGAAGATGCGAGCCAGCACGCGTCCCCCCCTTGAGCGGCGTGCCGGACCAACCGCGTGGGGGTGCGACGTGAACACGGCAGGATTTTCCTTTTGAACTTTTACTAGTGACTAGTAAGTTGTACAGTAACACTAGGTTCTGCTCCTGGCGCGACCGATAGATAGAAATAACGATTTTCCCTCAAAAATAGAAATAACGATTCAAAACGCTAGCGCTCGGATTTTCCCGCGTGATAAACGGGGGAGTTTTTTAAATTTTGACCATCATCGCTTTTCTTACAAGCGGTCCCACATGTAAGTGATATGCCTAGCCACTGTGCATTGAGGGGCGGGCTGGAACGCCCGTCTGGGGTGATCCTGCACAGCGGTCTGCTCGCACGCCTCCGGTCTACTCAAAGACTCCGTCATTTTGACCATAGATTTAGTTGATAATTAATGCATGTTATAAACATTTATATGGTTGGATTCATATTTGAACATAGTTTCCCATGGTACTATTTTTATTTACATGCGTTAACATTTTTTAAATTGAATTCATAGTCAAAATTTGGCACAAAACTAAGGGGAAAAATAAACTAGGACGGAGGTAGTACCACCCGCACGACGCCTCCTAGTAGCCAATTAATAGAGGCACACGTGGCAGCACTTAAATGGTTAGAAGAACGCCCACAGTTTCAATACTACTTCTGTTTCCGATTGTAACATGGTAGCTCTTTGTTCCAAAATGACTTTGTTTTGGTTGTTTATGTCTGTGCCTTCGCAAATTGAACCACCACACCCAGAAGTTTGAAATACATTCCCATTTCTTGCATGGGACCAACACATTCCCATTACACGTCAATATTAATATATAAGAAGTTTGGTTGTGGCGCGGTTCATGCATGGTACGTACGTAAGTTATGAAGTTGATGCAGAAGGTAAGAAAATTACAGTATACATGGAATTGACACAAAAATAAAGATGCATGCGGATCCATCAACGACAACCTCTTGCCCTAGTGCGCCGGGTCACCAACCGACGGGTGAGAAGCAGCGGCGTTGGCGGCGAGCTCAACGTCGTTCTGGACAATGTCGTCCAAGGTTGCCCTGTGGTCGAAAAAGGCCAGCGTCCTATCGTCCTCCTCTGGCATGTAGTAGTCCTTGTGGACAATTTTCTCTTAGACGTGGGTGATTATGTCCATGGAGTCTTGCTGAGCCAGGCGCTACGTGGAGAGCACGAGCTCGAGGTAGACATCCTTCGGTGCGATGGCGGGCAGTCGCAGGGCCACCAGTGCATTGAAGAGGTGTCACCATAGAGGCCGTTGAGGGTGGCGAGCATCGCTGAGCTTGGGCGCGTGGGCTGGAGGCGTACATCAAGGTCGTCCGCGAGCTTCTTCACGACGGTGAACTTGTTGAGGAAGCCGACGAGGGCCTCGTCGAACAAGGAGACGAAGCTGTCGTCCAAGAGGCCTCTCGCCATGGCAGCCTCAAGAACGACCTGGAGACGTTCCTCGGTGCCGTGCCGTAGGCCGGCGTAGTGGACCATCTGGCACAGCCGGCTCATGCTCGCGCTCATCGCCTCCATGGGTCTAGCTTCTGGTCAACTGATCTTGCGATTGGAGTGATCACTCTTGTAGGGTGCGTAGGTGCATAGGATTTTGTAGATGGATTGGACTGGTGGGGAGCCTTTATATGAGAAGTGCAGACTGCGTTGCATTCACGTGTGTGTTGGCCATCTACTCCTCGGCCCTTACTCCCTCCGTACCGGTGCACTATATATAGTCATCTTACCGAGACCAAGTTGGGGAAAAACGAGAGAAGTTGATGTTTATTTCGTAATTAATGTCATTGCATGCTGAGAATGGAGCACCACATGTTGTGCTAAGTAGTCTCAAGTCATTGAATAGATACACACCCCACATCTCCTATTGGCTGATTTCTTTTTTCGTGGCAAAAACAGGGAACGAGGTGGGTACTTAATGCAGCACGCCTAAAAGTTTTGGGATTATTTGGTTTTCATAACGTGACTAATGCACCAGTACGGAGGGAGTACAATAGTAGTCTGATTGATGAGATTTCATATTTGAGCCATCTACCGCAGGGGAGAGTGTATAATATCATCGGGAACTACATTCAAAACCGAATAAAACAATACTCCATGTATTTATTTACAGAGGGAATAGTATATTTTTTGTTACATGCATTACTAGATATTGCTAGTCAAATACTAAATCCAGAAGGAGGTGGTAGTTCTACTAAATCCAGAAGGTGGTGCTAGTACTAGTAGTACTACCAATGTAGTAGTATTGTACCACCCGTTGGTCAAATTATATTACGTGCTGCTCCTCACAGTGAAGTGACAAGACCCTGCACTGGAGATGACACATGCGTGTAGGCGCCGTGTTCGGCATACCAAAGTCATCCTCACCATGTGCAGTCACTATCATCATGGCTGTAGAGCTAGCCTGCTTACAACTAGCCGTGTTCGACATAATTTCCCATGCGTTGCCACGAGTAATAATAAATATTGTACTCGAGTAATGGGTATATCATTGCCGCACCTATGCATGCGAACATTTATTGTAACATAGTACCTCGTGCTGGATAGTCGTAATATTACAAGTTTCAAACTGATATTACAAATGCTAGGAGTAATGCTGCACCTACGAAGAGGGAATTATTAGGAAGTTTATGTAAGAACTTTCGTTACTTTAGATGGATGCAGCATTATCGTACAAACTAAAATCCACCACCCTGACAAGTCACTAATGGGCAAATAAATTTTTGAGTCTCTTGCGACTTGATGTTTCAAAAACAAATTCAGCTTCTGCGGAGCCTTTGTCATTTAGGCTTAGACGCTTGCGGTGATCAGCACACCATTGATTGTTGTGCCAGAGAACGCCAAACCTCATTACCATTAGCACACTTGCCTCCAGCACAAAGAACCTGGCCAATTTAATCTTAGATGTGCTGCCTCAGTAGTCGATCAAATCAATTTCTATAATATGGAGATCAAGGCATTCGATGAGAATGTTATAGTGCAGCACATTTTTCACTTTCGGGTCTTTTTTTATATGCAAAAGAAGAGAACATATTAGAGCAGCTGGCTGTATAAGATTGCCGTGTCATCAAGAGGTACCAATATCATTCGCTCATACGATAGGGTTGGCTTTAAGTCTAGTGATATTTTTTCACTCACTCTCTCTCTCTCTTTCTCTTTCCTCTCATTTACCTAGGAGCATGTGAAGAGCTTGGGAATTTGTTGCATTCCACTATGTGGTCGATGCCATATTTCTCAAAAGGATGCCACATAATACGCATCGATGTCAAATCAAAAGATTTTGCCACCGCTCTAGCAATGTGAGAGAGTGGGCACCGTTGTGCACACAGACCCACATGTATAAACAAATCAATCAAACCAACTACACCAGCCTCTCCCACTTCCAAACAAGTGTTTTTCTATTGCCTCAGCCCTCTCACTCTCCCACGCAAGTGTTTTTTCATTACGTGAGTTAATTTGGCACCAGAGCAAAGTAGGTGATCCAGATTGGGCACTAGGTGAGCAATGGAGGGCATCGATGCCAAATGCATCAAAAGTGAATTTGGCACGTACTTTGGCCTACAGAGTGGAGGGCCGTTATAGCCCACTTTTGTACCACCTCGTATTTAGTGTAAAATTTTGACCATAGATTTACCTAAGAAAATGCCAATGCATGTCACCAAAAACTATACCATTTGAAATTATGTTCAAATACGAATCCAACGATATAATTTTTAGTGACATGCATTAACATTTTGTCAGTTAAATCTATGGTCAAATTTTGATACTACAAAATATGAAGGGTAAACCAGGACGGAGGTAGTACTTGCTCTTAGGCTAACCATAGAGTTACTAGTCTAAGTTACTTGGCACTATGAGTAGCCTAGGCAACTAGTACAACAAAAAAACGATGCAGGTGATCATGTGAGAAAAAAAATACTAAAAACATTTGTTTCGATGCAGTGCGTAGATGCAGTTTTTAACACTACACTTGTCATCGTAATTTCGGAAAATTGTGAAAAAATTGAGCTACGTTGTGATTACCGTTTACTAATAGGAAAGAAGTTTCACCTCGATGAGTAGCTTCTCCATGCATGGAAAGCATCTAAGAAATCCAACAACTTGATCCAGATTGGGGCCGATAGATTTTATTGCTAAGATCTTCATTGTGCGCACAGACTGGGTCAAGCTTGTGGGAATCATTTTCTGGATGACAGTCGTAAATATATCAAGAAGAAATTTAAAAATGTGAATTTCAAGAAGACAAAGAAGAAGACGAGTGTTGTACCTGAATGATTATGGATCCAATAAAGAGTCGGAGAATTTGGCAGACGAGTACACCAACACTGTCAATTTTAGCACGTTAATGACCCTGATTTTTGTTGGACCTTCTAGATCAGATACAAGCAATCTCTCAAGGAAAGGCACATTCTCAATGACCATAACATGCAATGGCTCAAGTGATCTCTTCCCAATTGATGTCTTGTTGCGGGGCCAGCAAGACACATAAATCCATCGAAGATTCGTCGAGGCGATGTGGAGGCTAATGAACCTGTGGATCTGCCGAAGACGAAGGTACTCGAGCATAGTACAGCCGGGGAGCAGGTGCTCCATAGCCTTCTTCGAGATGCTAATGTCAAAGAGGTCGAGTTGCTTGAGTTGACGGAGAAGAAGGGTGGGCGCAGCCTTAATCTGGGGAAAATAGCAGGAGCTGAAGCTTGCGCGGTGCAGCGTTGGCGTGAGGCGGAACGCGGACAGCGGCAGACAGCAACATCGAAGTTGCCGGCTGAGTGAAGAAGTCTAGTCGGGAAATCCGAGTGAAAGTTTCTAACATCCGAGTGAAAAAGTCCAGTCGGACGATCTGAGTGAAAGACTCTAATATCCGAGTGGAGAGATCCGAGTGCTCCGACCAGAAGCTGAAGATGTGCCCGAAAGGTTATCTAGATGACCTCGGATGGAAAAGTGTTCAACACGGAAGTTGTGTGTATCGTCAAAACGGTAAACTTTGGTTTTGTAGTCGTCATCATCTGATATAGTATACGGCCTGCAAATTCACTACGAGACTCGGACAGTCCAGTCTGCTGCAAGACCGAGTCTGACTGGAAGGTAAAGATGACCTTGTAAAGTATTCAAGATGGCCTTGTTTGGAGAAGTGATCGACACGAGAGTTGTTCTTCTCATCGAGGCGCACGAATTTGATATTTGGGCCATCTTGATCGGAGTTCGTATGCAAATTCGGCGGCCCACGCAAGAAGGAAGACAGAGTTTGGGCTAGATTCAGACTGAATCCGAGTTGGAATAGAACTAGGACTCTAGGATGTGAATTGATGTAATTTTTCATGTAAGGAAAGCCTAGATGAATCCTTTGCTTGTACGAGAAGTCCAGCCGCCTCTTATATATGTTGGGGGTGACGGCCGATTGAACTACACACAACCGACATATCAATATACTACTTTTTCAATCTACGTTTTATCTCTCCACCGTTTTTCTCTCTTGTTCTTCGCTGTTCCTCGAGTTTGAGAGCTGCGAATCCTGAGGCTCTAGGGGCGAGCAAATCGACCTAGGGCAGCCCATAGCCGCCGCACTCCCTGATGGGGTACCTCCTGGGCGTGTGGGGTTTCAGGTCTGCAAAAGCACCCGCCGACTGTCCTGCATATCGCACTGTCGGTCAGGTCTCCTTCGACGTGAGCTGCAGTGCATCACCCCCAGCGTCGAGGGTACACATGATGTGTTCGTGTGTCAACACACTTTTTGGCGACTCCGCTAGGGATCGAAGATCAATCGTCATCATCCATCATGTCCGATCTTCCCAAGCCATCTGAGGTAGACGCCGATAACATCATTAAGCCCAGTCTTAATGAGATATCGGCCGATCATCGCCAATTCTATGAGGAGTATAAGAAGGCACGCGAAGAGAAGGATTTGTAGGAGTTCCTTGCAAAATTCAAGAAGGATCGCCAAGGCAACATCACTCTGATTCAAGAAATCAAGTTCCCTCCTCTTCAAGCCGAGCAGGTTAAACCCTCTGTGAGTACTACCTTTTCTCCTGAGCAGTGGGCTGAGATTGAGAGTCGTATTGCTGATGGTAACAATCTGGTCTATCAAATTTTCATAGAAAATACTAATGCTCCGAAGAATATATCTCAATCGTCTAGTGGTTATGGTGGTGTAGCTGCTAGTGTGCAAAACCTTAATCTGGCTTTACCGATCTCATCGGCGCCTCCCATGCCGATGACTTATTATCTTACCCAAACAAATCAAATTGTGGCTGCACCCATTAATCCTATTATGAGCATGCCAGGTTCGGTGGCAACACCGAACCAAAACCTACCTTCAGGTACAACCACTCGGCCACTACCGAACTATGGTTCGGCCTACATGCCACAGTTCCTACCTACAGCTAGTAGTCCTACTCCTCCTATGCCACTGCAACAAGCTTCATCGTCTACTACAGACGATGCCCTAGCTAATTTTAGAGAGGAGATGGCTAAGATGCTTAGAAAGAATTTGGAGTTGAGTTACCTCGTAATCGGATTTACCAAAAACCGTATCCTGAATACTTTGATGCCATCCAGTGCCCTCCAGGATATAAAATTCCAGATTTTGTTAAGTTTAACGGAGAAGGCACAAAAACCACATGGGAGCATGTTAGTCAATATTTAGCACAATTAGGTGAGGCAGGCTCACTAAATGAATTGAACGTGCGTTTGTTTCCTTTATCATTAACAGGTACTGCATTTTCATGGTTTTCTTCTTCACCACATGGTTCCATTCGGGTTTGGTCGCAGCTAGAGCAGAAATTTCATGATCACTTTTATAGTGGCGACAATGAACTCAAGTTGTCACATCTAACATCGGTTAAACAGAAGCATGATGAATCGGTCTCCGATTACATCAAGAGATTTAGAGAAACAAAAAACCGGTGTTATAGTTTGGTGATAACCGAGAGAGACTTTGCAGACCTAGTGCTGAGTGGTTTGAGAACTCCCATTAGAGAAAAGCTAGGAGGCTATGAGTTATTAAATATCAATCAAGTCTTACAAAGGGCTTTGGCTCAGGAAAGCCGAAGCAAAGATCTCAAAGAAGTGCATAGATACAAAGCCGATCGTCCAAAGATGAATATGGTTGAATATGATAGTGATCACTCGGATGATGAGGGTGATATTTATGCTACTGAATTTGTTTGGCCATCTAAGGCCAAACCCTTTACTTGCAATGAACTGAAACCGATTCATAAGAATCGTGATGAAGAGATGAAGTTTACTTTTAACATTGCCAAGTGTGATAAAATATTTGATGCTTTGCTGCAAGCTAAAATTATTAGAATATCTCATACTTTACCGCCGTTTGAAGAGCTGAAACGACGCCCTTATTGCAAGTATCATAATTCTTTTTCTCATGCTACTAACGATTGCAATGTTTTTCGACGACAGATACAATCGGCCATTAATGACGGACGATTGAACTTTTCTGAGATGCAAGTTGATAAACAACCCTTTCCAATGAATACCATGGATTTGGAGGGGAAGAAGCTTCTCATTCGGCAAGAGGTAGCCGAATCTGCTAATAAAGCTAATGTCATTGTTGGTGAGCCCAGGAAAGACAAGGAGGGTGATAAGGTCTTGGGGAGACAGATCGTACTTGATAAGCAACCCGATGGCAACGAGGCAATCAAAATCACCATCAAGAATCTTACACTCGGGGGGCAACCGCATGTGCAAGGAAATACTCGTGTTAAATTTGTCAAGCCCAAGAGTCCGGAAGTTGGCAAGTGGAAGAGCAATGAAGCTAAAGTGCAGCACAAGTGGATCAAGCCAACTTTTGATATGTTGCTGTCCAAGTACGCCAACCAGTCGGTCGGTTCTAGCTTTAATCGGCCGACTCATTTGAAGCGACCGAGGTCACCATCAGCTGATATGTTCAGTCAGTATATGAAACCGAGTGGACCAAGGGCGCCTTTTCCAGAAGAGCAGACACAATCTATTTGGGATCGACTTGATTACTCATATAGGGGCCGACTGAGCATTGGTGACTATCAGTCGGCTGGTCAAAATATGCGACCGAGTGGAAACTATCCGAGTGTAAGAATGCGCCCAGGTGGAAGCTATCCGAGTGAAAAAATGTGGCCAGGTAGATTCCATCTGAGTGAATTCTATCCGAGTGACATCCATCCGAGTGGATTCCACCCGAGTAAAAAGGTGCGCCCGAGTGGAAATTTCATGCATCAGGGAAGTCAGAAAGAATGGCGTGTTAAGTCGCCAAGTGCTGCAATGGTTGAGTCAAGCTAAGGAAAGGAAAAAATCAATGCCGACTCACTCATCTTGGGCACCAAAACATTCACCATACAGCAGCCAATTGTGCATAGCAATCCGACTGGGCCGATACTTGCTATCGCGCCAAAGCACTCGGCTAATGACCATGAAGCAAGCACCAGCCAAGTGAAGCTGAGAGATGCTAACTACACAGAAGAGAAAACTACAAAGGTTAAGGAGTCAAGAGATGGCAGAGCTAGAGGCCGAGAAGCAAAGGGACAAGTTATTCAATGACACTCGGCCCATGGTACCTACAAAACAAGTGTGGAGGCCTAAACAAATACAAGATGCAGTGGCTTCTACACCTATCACAGCAGCACCTACACCACCAAAAGAGGACGATGCAATCCTTGCATCGTCTACGTTACCTATTGCTTCCACTTCACTCGAACAAATTTCAGAATCGGTGGATACACTAGGGGAAGAGGATGATATGTTGGACTACGAGTCTACACCGGTTCATGAAGGTATGGATATCAATATGGTGTATTACTTACCCGCTGAATTTCGCGCTGTAGATGAAGAAGGGGAAGTGGCTCAGCTGGATTTTGGCCCTAAAAATGCAATATTCGAGAAGCCAAAAGAACCAATAATGCATCTGAAACCATTGTATCTCAGAGGACATATTAATGGGTCGCCGCTCACTCGGATGCTTGTTGATGGTGGTGCTGTGGTAAATCTTATGCCCTATTCGGTCTTCAAGAAATTAGGTTTGCCCGATGAAGAGTTGATAAAGACGAATATGGTGCTGAATGGATTTGAAGCAAAACTGAAGCCAAAGGTGTAATGTATGTGGAGCTTACAGTCGGAAGCAAAACTTTGGCTACCGCATTCTTTGTTGCTGAGGTGCAAGGTAACTACAACGTCATACTAGGCCGTGATTGGGTTCATGCAAACCAGTGCGTGCCATCGACTATGCACCAGTTTTTTATCCAGTGGGTTGATGATGAGGTGGAAGTCATTCATGCGGATAACTCGGCCTGTGTTGCTTTGGCCGATGCATCGGTGGATTGGCAACATCCCAATGCTACTTGCTTGACGGGACGTGACTTGTCAGAGTTTGATTTTCTCAGCGCGACCAAGAATGGTTTCGTGCCCGTCTCTTTAAAGCCGACTGAATGCAATCGGCTCCAAGGTATGATATTCTTAAATGGATTCTAGTTCCGAGTGGTTACAAAAATGTCTTGTAAAATATCGGTCTAGTGAGAACGATATGTATGAGTCTATAGAGGAGTTGGATGACATGGATAAACTTGGACAAGGTTTTACATCGGCCGATCCATTAGAAGAGATAGATATTGGAGATGGTTCAGTCACTCGGCCGATGTTTGTAAACAAAAATTTGAAAGCCGATTGTAAAGCTAAGTTAATCGAGCTATTGAAAGAATATGTTTGTAGCTTTGCATGGGAATATCATGAGATGCCAGGTTTAAGCCGAGTGCTAGTAGAGCATCAGTTACCTATAAAGGCTGGTTTTAGACCTTACAAGCAATCGGCCAGAAAGTTTAATCCAAAAGCATATCACCGGATCAAGGAGGAGAATGGTCGTTTGCTTAAAGCTAATTTTATTAGACCTTGCAGGTATGTCGAGTGCATTTCTAACATTGTCCCAATGGAGAAGAAAGGATCCGGCAAGTTGAGGGTGTGCATTGATTTCAGAGATTTGAATAGGGCTACACCCAAAGATGAGTATCCCATGCCAATAGCCGATATGCTTATTAATGATGCTTCTGGACATAAGGTCATTAGCTTTCTTGATGGTAATGCGGGGTATTACCAAATTTTTATGGTCGAAGAGGACATGTCCAAAACGGCTTTCCGGTGCCCTGGTTTCCTTGGTTTATTCGAGTGGACAGTGATGACATTTGGATTAAAAAATGATGGCACCACGTATCAAAGGGCAATGAATTTGATCTTTCATGATTTACTCGGTGTCATACTTGAGGTCTATATTGATGATATTGTTGTCAAATCGGATGCTTTTGAATCTCACTTGGCCGATTTGCGTTTAGCTTTTGAAAGAATGAAAAAGTATGGACTGAAGATGAATCCTTTGAAGTGTGCATTCGGCGTGTCAGCTGGCAAGTTTTTGGGTTTCATTATTCATGAAGATGGCATAGAGATTGATCCCAAAAAGATAGAGGCCATACAGAAAGTGGAGGCTACAACATGCAAGAGAGATATGCAAAAGTTCCTTGGCAAGGTCAATTATTTGAGAAGGTTCATAGCTAATCTATCAGGGAAAGTTGATGCATTTACTCCTATCCTTCGGTTAAAGAATGATGTTGATTTCACTTGGGGGCAAAACAGCAAGAAGCATTTGATATGATCAAAAATTATTTGTGCACTCCTCCGGTGGTGAAAGCGCCCAAGCATAGGGAGCCCTTTAAGCTTTACATTGCAGCAGAGGAAGGTGTTATTGGTGCTGTTTTGACCCAAGAAACCAAAGGAAAAGAGCATGCTAATACATATTTGAGAAGGCGATTATTGGACGCCGAGACAAGGTATACATTTATTGAAAAACTATGTCTATGCTTATATTATGCTTGAACAAAATTGAGACATTATTTAGTGTCGAGTGCTTGCATAGTAGCTTGTCAACCGATGTCATTAAATACATGTTGCATAGGCCAATTCTTAGTGGTAGAATTGGCAAGTGGGCTTATGCTTTGATTGAATATGATTTGGCTTATGAATCTCTAAAATCCATGAAAGGCCAAATCGTTGCTAATTTTATTGTTGAGCATCGGATTAATGACAAGCATGATGTTGATATAAACCTTGTTTCATTAGTACCTTGGAGATTATACTTTGATGGTTCAGCTTGTAGCAATGGCCAAGGTGTTGGTATTGTTTATATATCTCCTCATGGTGCTATTTTTGAAGCCTCATGCCGCTTAGAATATTTTTGCACAAACAATCAAGCCGAATATGAAGCATTATTATTCGGCCTAGAGATGTTACTTGCTATAGGCGTTAAGCATATTGAGGCTGATGGTGATTCGTTATTAGTGGTGCAACAAATATCCAAGGTCTTTCAGAGTTTGGACGAATCACTTAATGTTTATCTTGATAAATGTCTAGATATAATTTCTACATTGGATTCTTTTTAGCATTGCTCATATATCTAGGCATGACAATTGGAGAGCAAATGAGTTGGCACAGCAAGCATCCGGCTACCATGTTGATCATGGCATGTTTCATATTTCTCAAAGACCGATGTCTTGTCTTACCAGTATAGAAGAGACTGAACCAGAACCCACTGATTTGACCATTAACAAAAAATCTAGTGCAAGTGACAATACCGACTGGAGGAAGCCCATTGTTGCTTACTTGCGCATTCCGAGTGAAAGGGTGGACAGGGCTGTTCGGCATATGGCTTTCAAGTATACAATGAGAGATGATGGTCTTTATCGCCGAACAGTCGATGATGTTCTTCTAAAGTGCTTGGACGAGGACCAGGCAAGAGTTGCTATGGGAGAGCTACATGAAGGCATTTGTGGCACTCATCAGTCGGCTCCCAAGATGAAATGGTTATTGCGATGTGCTGGGTTTTATTGGCCGACTATGATTAATGATTGCTTTAGATATTATAAGCGGTGTGAAGCTTGTCAAAAATTTGGTGATATTCAATTGGCTCCTGCTGCTATGTTACATCCTATTATCAAGCCGTGGCCTTTCGGAGGATGGGGTTTAGACTTTATTGGGCAAATTCATCCGTCTTCCTCGAAGGGGCATCGGTTCGTATTGGTGGCAACCGATTATTTCACTAAATGGTCTGAAGCAGTACCTCTCAAGAACATGACACATACATAGGTAATTCATTCATAACCGAGCACATTATTCATAGATTCGGTATTCCTCAAACGTTAACTACAGATCAAGGTTCATCTTTCATGTCACACCAAGTCAGAGAGTTTGCCGAATCTTATAACATAAAGTTGCTTAATTCCTCTCCGTATTATGCCCAAGCTAATGGACAAGCTGAGTCTAGCAATAAAATTTTAACCAAGCTCATCAAGAAGAAGATTGAGGATAATCCAAGGAGATGGCATGAGTTGTTGTCTGAAGCTTTGTGGGCTCATAGAATCTGAAGGCATGGTGCTACGAAGCTGTTTTACCAGTGGAAGTAAATTTGAATGCCTTGAGAATAGCTAAACAAAATGATTTATCGGCAATAGAATTTTATAACTTGATGATGGACAATATTGATGAGGTTGCCAATAAACATTTGGCTGCTTTGAAGGCCATAGAGAGAGACAAGTTGACGGTGGCAAGAGCTTACAATAAGAAAGTCAAGTTGAAGAATTTTCAAGTTGGCGATCTCGTCTGGAAAGTGATTCTACCGATTGGTTCGAGAGATAGAAAATTCGAAAGTGGTCTCCAAGTTGGGAAGGTCCTTTTAGGATCACAAGAGTAGTTCCCGGAAACTCATATTTGGTGGAATCCATACAAGGGGCATTGTTACCTCGAGCTCTCAATGGCAAGTACATGAAGAAATACCACCCGAGTGTGTGGCAAGAAGCCTAAGTAGTCAATGGCCGATATACGATTATCGCCCTTAGCACAAACATGGCTGATACATAATTATCGCCCTGAGAAAAATAAATGGCCGATGGAGTGTTGACATCGTCCTTAGAACAAACACCGTGCATATTATTTTACGGCGTGCAAGCTTTGCCGAAAAACAGGGGGGCATGTGTTGACATCAGATTTTGGCATGACATAAAAGAAAACGAGATGGCTTCGAGTGAAAGGGTTTTCAGCATGAAAAGATTCACGTCGCCGAGTGGAACAACTTTGATGTTTAGGTTATCATCATCCGAACCCATTTTAGGGATCGAAATTGTACTCCGAGTGGCAGAATTCAGTGTTCCGAGTGGTTTTCGGCCGATCACGCCTTCAAGCCGACCTCGGATGAAGGAGCACTCTAAAGGAATTGTCTTTGTATCTTTGAGTCAATCGATTTTGATATATAAATCATCTCAATCAGAGTTCGTATGCAAAAGTTAGAGACAATACACTGCAGACCGAACCTAAACGGAAATATGGCGCGAGGTACCAGACACCCTGTCTGATGGGTCGCGCGAGCAATTCGGCCCTCAAGAAAGCCTTGAATCAAAAAACCTTCAACATAGAAAAGTTTCGTCTCGTCGAGCCGATTGATTTTCATATATAATTCTTCTCAATCCGAGGTCGTATGAGACCTGGACAGACAAATCAAGAACAGGCTATGTTTTCAGTCGGGAAATCCGAGTGAAAATCTTACCATCCGAGTGAAAACTTACCGATCGAGTGAAAGCTTACCATCCGAGTGAAAACTTACCGATCGAGTGAAAGTTTTCTGTCCGATTGAACTTATTATCATCCTAGTGAAAATATAGTCATCCAAGTGAAAAGGTTACCGTCGGAATGAAAACTCGCCGATCGAGTAAGAGATTGCCTTCCGAGTGAAAATATAGTCATCCGAGTGAAAGATTGTCTTCCGAGTGAAAATTTGGCCATCCTAGTGAAAGTTGCCGTCCGAGTGAATAAGTCTAGTCGGGAAATCCGAGTGAAAGATTCTAACATCCGAGTGAAAAAGTCCAGTCGGACGATCTGAGTGAAAGACTCTAATATCCGAGTGGAGAGATCCGAGTGCTCCGACCAGAAACTGAAGATGTGCCCGAAAGGTTATCTAGATGACCTCGGATGGAAAATTGTTCCACACGGAGGTTGTGCGTATCGTCAAAACGGTAAACTTTGGTTTTGGAGTCGTCATCATCTAAGATAGTATACAGCCTGCAAATTCACTACGAGACTCGGACAGTCCAGTCTGCTGCAAGACCGAGTCCGACTAGAAGGTAAAGATGACCTCGTAAAGTATTCAAGATGGCCTTGTTTGTTGAAGTGATCAACACGAGAGTTGTTCGTCTCATCGAGGCACACAAATTTGATATTTGGGCCGTCTTGATCGGAGTTCATATGCAAATTCGGTGGCCCGCACAAGAAGGAAGACAGAGTTTGGGCTAGATTCAGAATGAATCCGAGTTAGAATAGAACTAGGACTCTAGGACGTGAATTGATGTAATTTTTCATGTAAGGAAAGCCTAGATGAATCATTTACTTGTACGGGAAGTCTAGCCACCTCTTATATATGTTGGGGGTGACGGCCGATTGAACAACACACAATCGACATATCAATATACTACTTTTTCAATTTACGTTTTATCTCTCCACCGTTTTTCTCTCTCGTTCTTCGCTGTTCCTCGAGTTTGAGAGCTGCGAATCCCGAGGCTCTAGGGGCGAGCAAATCTACCTAGGGCAGCCCATAGCCGCCGCACTCCCTGACGAGGTCCCTCCCGGGTGTGTGGGGTTTCGGGTCTGCAAAAGCACCCGCCGACTGTCCTGCTTATCGCGCTGTCGGTCGGGTCTCGTTCGACGTGAGCTGCGGTGCATCACTCCCGGTCGGGTCTGGAAAAGCACCCGCCGATTGTGTCCCCAGTGGAGTCGCCAAAAAGTGTGTTGACACACAAACACGTCACGTGTACCCTCGACGCCGGGGGTGATGCACCGCAGCTCAAGTCGAAGGAGACCCGACCGACAGCGCGATACGCAGGACAGTCGGCGGGTGCTTTTGCAGACCCGAAACCCCACACGCCCGGGAGGGACCCCGTCAGGGAGTGCGGCGGCTATGGGCTGTCCTACGTCGATTTGCTCACCCCTAGTGTATCCACCGATTCTGAAATCTGTCCGAGTGAATAGGAAGCAATAGGTAACGCAGACGATGTAATGATTGCATCATCCTCTTTTGATGGTGTAGCTGCTGCTGTGATAGGTGTAGAAGTCACTACATCTTGTATTTGTTTAGTCCTCCACACTTGTTTTGTAGGTACCATGGGCCAAGTGTCACTGAAAAACTTGTCCCTTTGCTTCTCGGCCTCTAGCTCTGCCATCTCTTGACTCCTTAACCTTTGTAGTTTCCTCTTCTGTGTTTTTGTTAGCCCTGGAGGACACCACTTTGGCTGCGTGTATTTAGGATCTCTCAGCTTCACTTGGCTGGTGCTTGCTTCATGGTCATTAGCCGAGTGCTTTGGCGCAATAGCAAGTATTGGCCCAGTCGGATTGCTATGCACAGTTGGCTGCTGTATGGTGAATGTTTTGGTGCCCAAGATGAGTGAGTCGGCATTGATTTTTTCCTTTCCTTTGCTTGACTCGACCGTTGCAACACTTGGCGACTTAACACGTCATTCTTTCTGACTTCCCTGATGCATGAAATTTCCACTCGGGCGCACCTTTTTACTCGGGTGGAATCCACTCGGATGGATGTCACTCGGATGGAATCTACCTGGCCACATTTTTTCACTCGGATAGCTTCCACCTGGGTGCATTCTTACACTCGGATAGTTTCCACTCGGTCGCATATTTTGACCAGCCGACTGATAGTCACCAATGTTCAGTCAGCCCCTATATGAGTAATCAAGCCGATCCCAAATAGATTGTGTCTGCTCTTCTGGAAACGGCGCCCTTGGTCCACCCGGTTTCATATACTGACTGAACATATTAGCTGATGGTGACCTCGGTCGCTTCAGATGATTCGGCCGATTAAAGCTAGAACCGGCCGACTGGTTGGCGTACTTGGACAGCAACATATCAAAAGTTGGCTTGATACGCTTATGCAGCACTTTAGCTTCATTCCTCTTCCACTTGCCAACTTCTGGACTCTTGGGCTTGACAAATTTAACACGAGTATTTCCTTGCACTTGCGGTTGCCCCCCGAGTGTAGGATTATTGATGGTGATTTTGATTATCTCCTTGCCATCGGGTTGCTTATCAAGTACGATCTATCTCCCCAAGACCTTGTCGCCCTCCTTGTCTTTCCTGGGCTCACCAACAATGACATTAGCTTTATTAGCAGATTCGGCTACCTCTGGCCGAATGAGTAGCTTCTTCCCCTCCAAATCCATGGTATTCATTGGAAAGGGTTGTTTATCAACTTGCATCTCAGAAAAGTTCAATCGTCCGTCATTAATGGCTGATTGTATCTGTCGTCGAAAAACATTGCAATCGTTAGTAGCATGAGAAAAAGAATTATGATACTTGCAATAAGCGCGTCGTTTCAGCTCTTCAAACGGTGGTAAAGTATGAGATATTCTTATAATTTTAGCTTGCAGCAAAGCATCAAATATTTTATCACACTTGGCAATGTTAAAAGTAAACTTCATCTCTTCATCACGATTCTTATGAATCGGTTTCAGATCATTGCAAGTAAAGGGTTTGGCCTTTGATGGCCAAACAAATTCAGTAGCATAAATATCACCCTCATCATCCGAGTGATCACTATCATATTCAACCATATTCATCTTTGGACGATCGACTTTGTATCTATGCACTTCTTTGAGATCTTTGCTTCGGCTTTCCTGAGCCAAAGCCCTTTGTAAGACTTGATTGATATTTAAGAACTCATAGCTTTCTAGCTTTTCTCTAATGGGAGTTCTCAAACCACTCAGCACTAGGTCTGCCAAGTCTCTCTCGGTTATCACCATACTATAACACCTGTTTTTTGTTTCTCTAAATCTCTTGACGTAATCGGAGACCGAATCATCATGCTTCTGTTTAATCGATGTTAGATGTGACAACTTGAGTTCATTGTCGCCACTATAAAAGTGATCATGAAATTTCTTGGGAAGATCGGCGTCTACCTCAGATGGCTTGGGAAGATCGGACATGGTGGATGATGATGATTGATCTTTGATCCCCAGCGGAGTCGCCAAAAAGTGTGTTGACAAACGAACACATCACATGTACCCTCGACGCCGGGGGTGATGCACCGCAGCTCACGTCGAAGGAGACCCGACCGACAGCGCGATACGCAGGACAGTCGACGGGTGCTTTTGCAGACCCGAAACCCAGACGCCCGGGAGGGACCCATCAGGGAGTGCGGCGGCTATGGGCTGCCCTAGGTCGATTTGCTCGCCCCTAGAGCCTCGGGATTTGAAGCTCTCAAACTCGAGGAATAGCAAAGGACGTGAGAGAAAAATGGTGGAGAGATAAAACATAGATTGAAAAAGTAGTATATTGATATGTCGATCGTGTGTCCTCAAGCAATTTAATTGATAAACTAAAAGTGAGAAAGAAAAAGTTTTACGAACTCTTTTGCTCTTGTTTACATAAATAAGCTTAAGTAGCACCCAGGTTTTCAGCAAAGATTATAACTAACCACGTCAACAATAACTCTTAGCAATTATATTAACTCATATCAATAATATAAGCAACTAGCGAGCAATAATAATGCATCTAGAATAACAACACTTTGTCAAAACATTCATGGTATAATATGACAACAGTGGTATCTCGCTAGCCCTTTCTGAGACCGCAAAACATAAATGCAGAGCACCTCCAAAGTTCATGCAGCGACCAAACATTGTAATTCATGGTAGAAAAGATCCAGTCATGATGCATCCAACATTAACTGTACACAATGCATGAGGATGACAATAATGCTCTTAGGATCTGGCGCTTATTTGAGAACATGATGACTCAACATTAAATTAAATAGATAGTACCTTCGCAGAGGGAAGCAGGGATTTGCAGCGGTGCCAGAGCTCAATTTTTAAAACAGAGGTAAATGAGATTTTGAGAAATGCACCATTCTTGTTTACTTCACGACCATCAGTTATCGATATCTTCCATGCTAAACACATTAGTGGCGGTTCCCAAGCGATAAAAGTAAAGGTTTACTCCCCCTCCACCAACAAACACACTCCACGGCTAACCGGATCCGTGGGTACTATCCATACCAACATCAGTCCTGGGGGAGTTTTGTTTAATTAATTTCCATTTTTTATTTCGGGACTGGGAATCCCTCTTACCGCCCCTCTCATGCAAGGACGAGTGAATAAACACTCATCACGAGAATAACCCGCTTAGCATGGAAGATATTCACTACCTCCTGTCACTCTATGAACAATCCAGGCACACAAAAAAGGATGTTTATTTGAAGTTTTTAGAGGTGGCACATGCAAATTTACTTAGAACGGCAGGTTAATACCGCATATAGGTAGGTATGGTGGACTCATCTGGAATAACTTGGGTTTTAGGATTTTGATGCACAAGCAGTATTTCTGATTAATACAGGCGAAGGCTAGCAATTAAGTTGGGAAGCGGCCAGCTAGAGAGCAAAAACGGTCATGAACATGCATTATGCATAATGAACATTGGATACTAGCATGAGTAGGATATGAACACCATGAACATAAATATCATAGAAGCTATCTTGGTTTTGATTCAACTACATGCATGAACATGTGCCAATTCAAGCCACTCGAACATTCGAAGGAGGATACCATATCATCATACCACATCACAATCATTTTAATGCATGTTGAAACCCAAGATAAATCATTATCCACTCCTAGCTACTTAAGCATGGCATGAGAAACTATAATCTCTAATTGTCATTGCAAACATGTTTGATCATAATAGGCTGAATCGTGGATACTAGGTTAAACATATTTCCAAAAACAAAACAACTTGAGTTCATACCCGTTTCTCTCTGCCACAGCCAGTTCATCAAATATCATCATTATTGCCTTTCACTTGCATGACCGAATGATATGGAAATAATAATAGTACAAGAGTGCCGTGGACTAAGCTAGAATCTGCAAACATTTTATTCAAAGAGGAGAAGACTAGGTAATATGGCTCTTAGTTAGATCAACAATAATGCATATGAGAGCCACTCAACATTTTCATCGTGGTCTTCTCCTCGGTATGACTCAATAAAAGGAAAAGAATTTCAGAGAAACACACTGAAATATTTTTGGAGTTTTTAGTTTTTCTTGAACAAAGCAAATTAAAGAGAAGAAACAAAAACAAGAAAAACTATTTACACGGGAGAGCTCCCAACAAGCAAAAGAAGAGCAAGGAAATCTTTTTGGGTTTTCTTTTTAATACTACATCTAACTAACTATGCTAGAAAGAAAAACCGAAAAGAAGCAAGCAACATTTTTTGGATTTTCTCAAAGTTTTTCAAACACACAAGAAGAAAGCGAGAAAATAAATCTAGCACGGATAATACAATGGAAAAGTGTGAACACCTTCAACTGAGATGAAATATGTGAACATGAATGTAATGTCGATGGGAATACGTACCCCCCCCCCCCCAAGCTTAGGCTTTTGGTCTAGCTTGGTAATCACCACTCGCGGCGAGCAGCCACAACCTCCACGTTGTGTGCGCGGGCATCGCTCTCAAGAATGTAATACCTTCCCTTGCTGTGATAATCAAAGAGAGCAGGCGTAGGCAAAAAGGTATGCACAGCGGAATCTTTATTGAACAGTAAGTTATATGTATAATTATTAATTTCACCCTTAAGGAACTTATGGCGCTTCATGGCATCAAAGTATAAGTGCTGAGTAGGTAGGATGGGGTCATTAGGCTCGAGTGATACACCTAACTCTTCTGCTAAGCGTGAAGCATAAATCCCACCATAAAAATATCCACTACCAGCGTTGTGTTGCAGTCTGCGTGCAAAAATCGCTCCAAGGTTATAACGTTTAACACCAGTGAGGGCAGTGCATATGAGGCTCAAGTCAGGAGAACAAAGTGTACTACAATCTTGTTTGCCTACGATGCATTTTCCATTAAACAGTGCAAAGTATTGAATTGACGGGAAATAACTCATACTCAGCCCTTGGTGGTTCGTCCATCAAACCCCAATATGGAATTTTACGTGCAACACATAATGCATCTAGAGGCATAGTGATTGAACGATCATAAAGCTTAAACGAAACTCTAGACTCACGAGGATGAAATTTAAACTCTTTAGTAAATGACTCTTTGAGACTGAGGTACTGATTGCACTTATCTTGAATGTAGGGACCGAGCTCGGCATTGTGAACATATTGCTCAAATTCTTCTTTAATACCTGCACTTAACATGAAATTGTCGCACTGCCATAAGCACGATTTGGTAGCAGCATCCCGTATTGAACTTGCACTTGGTTCAACGTAAGACCAACGGGTTGAGCCACTACAGAAAGATGCCTCCGAGGACCTCCGCCTCTAAGAACTCCTTCCAAATAAGTTCATCATATATGCGTACAAATTTCTGAAAAAATTTGGCCACACAATTTTATTAACAAAACTTCACAAGATTGATAGCAACTACTCATAGGCATGCATAGAGACCATATTGAGCATTCAAACTACTTTGAACTCTAAGATTTCAATATGCAAGCTCATCTACAGTAGCACCAAGAGTTGCTAATTATTAAAAATCTAATCCACTAAAGCAAAAACTAATTGGACCAACGGAGGAGTCACATACCAAGTAGCAATTCCCCGAAATAGTTTTGGAAACGAAGCTTCGAGCAAAGAGATCAAAATCCACGGGTTTGGGAGCAAGAACACGAGAGAAAGAGCAATGGTGAATTTTTTCTGGAGGTAGGTGATGGTGTGGACTAAAGAGATAAGTGAGGGGGCCCACGTGGGGACCACAACCCACCAGGGCACGCATGGGGTTGCTGGCGTGCCCAGGTGGGTTGTGCCCACCTGGTGCACCCCCCTGTGATGTTATTTGCACCAAAAATTCTTAAATATTCAGAAAAAATCGTATTAAAATTTCAGGGCATTCTGAGAACTTTCATTTTTGGGTCATTTTTTTATTGCACAGGAAAATCATAAAACAGACAAATCATGGCATTTTATTTTATTTAACTAAGAAAAACAGAGAATAAAAGTTGGAAACAGAAAGTTGTGCTTACTAAATTCATCAACTTCATACCTCTCAAAAATGATCCATTAATAAGGTTGATCAAGTCTTATTAACAACCACTTCTAATTAGCATGAAACCGAAGAACTTTCGTAAAACACTAGGTTACCTCAACGGGGATATGCATGTCCCCAACAATAAGCATTTCATATTTCTTTTTGGCAGTAGGTAGAGGTAGTTGAAAGCTTCCCATAGTGATTGTCGGAGATTTTTCAATAACAATAATACCATTCACTTGGAATTGTTTCTTCGGAAAGTGCACCGTATGCTCATTACCATTGATATGAAAAGTGACCTTCTTTTATTGCAATCAATAACAGCCCCTGCAGTATTCAAGAAGGGTCTACCAAGGATAATCGACATGTTGTCGTCATCGGGCATCTCAAGTATAACAAAGTCAGTTAAGATAGTAACATTTGCAACAACAACGGGCACATCCTCACAAATACCGATAGGTATGGCAGTTGATTTGTCAACCATTTGCAAAGATATTTCAGTAGGTGTGGGTTTATTCAAATCAAGTCTTTTGTATAAAGAGAAAGGCATAACACTAACACCAGCTCCTAAATCACACAAAGCAGTTTTGACATAATTTCTTTTAATTGAGCAAGGTATAGTTGGTATTCCAGGATCTCCCAGTTTTTTAGGTACTCCATCCTTAAAAGAATAATTAACAAGCATAGTGGAGATTTCAGCTTTCGGTATTTTTCTTTTATTAGAGTTGATGTCTTTCATATACTTTGCATAAGGAGCCATCTTAATATATCAGTCAAACAAGTACGCAAAAAAGACTGGCCTAAGCATTTTAGCAAAGCGTTCAAATTCCTCATCATCTTTCTTCTTAGTTGATTTAGGTGGAAAGGGCATGGGTTTTTGAACTCATGGTTCTCTTTGTTTACCATGTTTTCTAGCAGCAAAGTCTTCTTTTATCATATCTTTTATTTTTAGGTTGTGGGTTACCAAGATCAACAACTGGTTCTATCTCAACATCAATATCTGGTTGCTTAGCATTGTGTGGTTGAGTGTCTTCATGAACATCATCATTGTCTTTTCATTATCACTAGGCGAATGTTCATTACCAGATTGAGTTACAGAATCGGAGATAGAAACATCATTGTTATTATCAGGAGGTTTTTCTACTTCAGGTTCACTAGAGGCATGCAAAGTCCTATCATTTTTATTTTTCTTTTTAGAAGGACTAGGTGCATCAGTGTTAATTCTTTGAGAGTCTTGTTCAATTCTTCTAGGGTGTCCTACAGGATAAAGTGGTTCCTGAGTCATTTTACCTCCTCTTGTTGCTACTCTAACAGCAAAGCCATTAATATTATTATTCATTTCATCTAGCAACTCTATTTGAGATTTAGCAACTTGTTCTAGTTGAGTTTGAACCATAGAGGCATGTTTTCCTACACCTCTAACATCATTGGTGATTCTAAATAACAAGTCACTCAAGCGAGCAATCATATCAGAATTATATTTCAATTGTTTCATGAAATTTGCATTGAAGTGATCTTGCTTTCTAATGTAATTATCAAACTCATAAAGGCATTGACTAGGATGCATACACTACAAAAAAACACACATCCGTGACATTTTGGGCCGAACGAATTTTTTTTCTATCATGCTTATCACACTTCTATGATGATAATTGTGACAAAACCCAGTATCATCATAGACGTGGTGGGCTCCTACTTCTATGACCAAAAATCATGACATAAAATGGGCTTTTCGTCCTGGGCGGGCCGGAGACGCAGCTGCATGACATTCTTTGGGCCATCCATGACGGAAAAAACCGTGGTAGAAGCGAGGGCGAGGAAAATATCGGGGAGTTCCCGGTTATGGTGGGTGGTCGGGGCCTAGCGATGCGCGTTTCTCTCATACACGTACGCGCGTGGGTGCGAGGCATTGGCCTCTAACTGAACCCGAGCGAGGCATTCGCCTACTAAACCTGAGCGATTGCACTGCAGGCTACGCGTTACTGAACCCGAGCGATCGATCGATCTGGCTGTTAACTGAACCCGATCGAGCGATCCCTTCGCTACTGCTGCTAACTGAAGCCGATTGAACATGCTGCCTCTTGATGAACAGTGAGCGTTGTTGGGGGTTGGATGAATAGTTCCCGGTGGGCGTTGGATGAATAGGACCCCGTGGTAGTAGAGTCCATTGCCGCTGGATGAACAGGACCCCGATCAAGCCGGTTGGGGGTGGACGAACAGGACCCCATGGAGGGCTGGATGAACAGCAGCCGGTGGAGGGCTGGTTGAACAGTAGCCGGTGGAGGGCTGGAAGAACAGTAGCCCGTTGAGGGGTGGTTGAACAGGACCCTGTGGAGAGGGCTAGTTGAACAGTAGCCGGTGGAGGAGCGGTGGAGGCTGGATGAACAGGAGCCCGTGGATGAACAGTAGCTGGTGGAGGCAGGAGGGAGACGCCGTGGATGAACAGTCGGAGGTGGAGGCTGGAGGAGGTCGACGGTGGATGAACAGTAGCCCGTGGAGGCTGGAGCGAGGCAGTAGACAGTGGATGAACAGTATCACGTGGAGTCCCGTTTTGCGGTATGCCACACCCCTCCCGATGAATAGGAACCCCATTTCGACCGTAGGAGGTCGAAGAGAAGTCCGTTTCCTCCGTTTTGCGGTATGCCACACCCCTACCAATCAACAGGACCCCGTTTCGACCATAGGAGGTGGAAGAGAAATCCGTTTCCTCCGTTTTGCGGTACGCCACACCGCTCCCAGTGAACAGGATCCCGTTTCGACCGTAGGCGATCGAACACAAGGTCGTTTCCTCCGTTCTGCGGTACGCAAGGCCTCGTTTCGGCTGTTCCGTCCAAGCTGGTTGGCTCTCGATGAACACGAGGCATTCCGTTGCCTCCCGATGAACACGACGACGCAGTTTCTCTGTTCTGACCCAGCCGGTTGGCTGCCGATGAACAGGACGCCGTCGCTGCCTCTCCATGTACACGAGCCCTGGCCGTACGTATGCGCGAGTAGGCATTCGAGACCCCACCCGTATGTACATACGTGGCCGTATTTACTTTCTTGCACCCTGGTTGTACGTACGTGTACATGCTACGTCCACGCCTCTACTACGATACGTGCCCTTCCTTACTCGGCCACGGTTCATCGCTGCAGCCTGCAGATAGACCGATCGACTAGTATGTACATACACGTTCGCGACCAGAATGGCAACGCTACGTACGCTTCGACCAGGTGGGTCCCGACTGTCAAGGAGGATAAGGAGGCACTTCCTTGCGTGCGAAGATGTAGCTGGTGGGTCCCAACAGTCAGGGGGAGAATCATTTTTTTGCCCATAATATGGACGCACTTCCATGCATGCGAAGATATAGCTGGTGGGTCCCAGCAGTCAGGGGGAAACATTTTTTTAACGAAATACGATGGCCCGTTCGGTGGGTCCCTGCAGTCAGGTGGAGGAATCATTATTTTGCGCGTAATAAGGAGGCACTTCCTTGTTGCGGCCGTGGACCCAGCTGTCAGCCTCTCCACGTACAGTACTCTTCCGATGGAAGTCTGTTCCTTGACCACATTGACACGCCACGCCGAGAGCACCAAGGCGGTGGACGACGGCGAGGCCTAGGAAGGGGACGACGCGGAGACGGGGAAGACGTGGCAGTGGATGCCCACGCGGAGAGGAGTACGAGGGTTGACTGGTTCTGCTGCGGTGTGAGGCTGCCGTCGCCGCAGAATAACAGTGGGTGTGGGTGAGTAGAAGGATGGCCTGGCCAGCGGTGGGAGTAGTAGGGGGCGGTGAGGCCTCCGCGGCAGCACAGCCGGCCACGGGAGGCAGGAGCAGGCAGCACAATCGGCGCTGGTTTGGGCGGCTGGAGCAAGAAGACCAGAGGTTCAAGAAGCACTACAGCCGTTGGATGGACATCGTACGGTCACTGGAGCTAGAATGTTCATATTGACTAAGTTGACAAAGCCCTCCGTCCGCGTCAGTAGGCCCACAAGCCAGCCTCCAACTACGGTGGGTCCCAGCTAGCAGGGGGAGTATTCTTTTTTTGTGCATAATAAGGAGGCACTTCCTTGCGTGCGAAGATATAGCTGGTGGGTCTGAGCTGTCAGCGGGGGGAACGTTTTTTTTTTTGCGAAATACAGAGGCCCTTCTGGTGGGTCCCAGCTGTCAGGTGGAGGAATCATTATTTTGCGCGGAATAAGGAGGCATTTCCTTGCGTGCGGCCGTGGACCCAGCTGTCAGCCTCTCCACGTACAGTCCACTTCCGATGGATGTCGTTCGTTGACCAGGTTGACCACGCCGCGCCGAGAGCACCAGGGCGGTGGACGACGACGAGGCCTAGGAAGGGAACGACACGGAGCCAGGGAAGACTCGGCAGTTGTTTCCCATGCGGAGGGGAGTACGAGGGTTTACTGGTTCGTCTGCAGTCGCCAGAGAATAACAGCAGGTGTGGGTGAGTAGAGGGATGGCTAGGCCAACGATGGGAGTACGGTGGGTCGGTGAGGCCTGCGCGGCAGCACAACCGGCCGTGGGAGGAGGAAGCAGGAAGTCCCGTCGGCGCTTGTTTGAGCGGCTGGAGCAGGAAGAGCAGAGATTGAAGAAGCATGACGGCCGTTGGATGGACATCCAACAGTCACTCCTCTCGTGTGTTGACTAAGTTGAAACGGCGTTGCGTGTGTGTCAACCTTTTTTTTAGGAAAGCGTATGAGTCAACCTATAGTAGGCGCACAAGTCAGCCTCAAATGTGTGGAAAACAGCATACAGCCCATCTGCCATTATTTCTAATAATTTACAGCCCATTTGCTAATTCTTAAGGATTTTTTGGGAGCCCATCTTCTTTTTATTAGCATTACAGCCCATATTGTGGTCACGGTTAAAAATTATATGAAATTTTGCATATTTTGGTGCGTTCAACTATTTTTAATCCCAAAATTTTGAGTCACATTCAAACTAATTTGAAAAATAATTTATATAAATAAAAGATCCAAATAATTGTCCACGCATAAAAATCAATGGAATTTAAAATCTTGTAATGAAAAAAAATTGAAACTAATTCCTGGTTTGATGTGTTTTAAAAATGTACAGCCCATTTTTTGGGCAAGCCGAATGAAACTCTCCTCGTCTTGAAAGATTTGCAGCCCAGCAGGGCTGACAAAGCAAGTAGGCCTCGTTTGGGTATTTCTTTAAAAAAAAGTAGAACTGGGCTAGCCATTTTCAGCAAGAAAAAAACACAACTGGGCTCATGATGTGGTAAGCATAAATAAAACCTTGGCTAGATGGGCCACAGCCCCCGCACAGCCCCGTTGTTACCCTGATCCGTCGCTAAAACTAGTATAAATAACAACTGCTTGTTCCTCAAAAAAAAGTAAATAACAACTGTGCGACCTGCTGGGTCCCTAGTGTCAGCCGCTCGTTGTGTAATTCTCTCATTTATTGACTACGTTGACAATGGCGTGAGCCCCAGATGTCCAACCATTAGGGGGAACCATTTCTTTGGGCTTGTAATAACAAGGCACTTGCTTGCGTACTGCCATGACGCTGGTGGCTCCCTACTGTCATCCTCTCCACGTACAGTCATCTCCTTGTTCCTCTCGGTTGTTGACGACGTTGGCAACGCAAGAGGGCGGCGCACCACGCACGGCGAGCGAACCAAGGTGGAGGACGATGGCGAGGCCTCGGGCGGAATGAACAGGAGCCGTGGAAGATGCGCTGGTCCTGTCGCAGGCGGAGGGGAGTACGAGGGTTGACTGGTTCGGGTGCAGGTGCGTGTTGGGGCTGACATCGCCGGAGAATAATAGGACGTGTGGGGGAATAGAGGGAGGGACTGGCCAACGTTGGAGGGTACGGTAGAGCGGCGGAGGCGCAGCCAGCCATGGGAGGTGGGAGCAGGCGGAACCGACGGGGTGGTTTGGTTTGGGCGGCTGGAGTTAGAAGACAAGAGATAGAAGATACACGACTGATGTTGGATGTCAATCCAACGGCTGGTAGGCAGAATCGT
This sequence comes from Thinopyrum elongatum, assembly GCA_011799875.1. Lineage (NCBI taxonomy): Eukaryota > Viridiplantae > Streptophyta > Magnoliopsida > Poales > Poaceae > Thinopyrum > Thinopyrum elongatum. The sequence continues at coordinate 512,046,351 of CM022298.1, forward strand.
TTGTTGACTAGCTAGTAAGTTGACACCACCTTGGATAAGCTTTTTCCTCATGGGTCCCAAATGTCAGAATCCAAATCTGTCACGGTCATGCAGCCTTTCTTATGAAAATTTACAGCCCATGTGGTGTGCTAGTTCAAAATAAGTTTGTGGGTGCTGGTGGGGGCTAATCACTTGGGTTCCGTAATGCACAGTGAGCTCAAGCAGCCGGTGAGAGTGATGTTATTTCCCTTGGTTGGGATTTGTTACAATATTTCACTCTAAATTAAATGAATGGCAAGCCATTTGCCTTGTTTCAAAGAAAATATGACAGTCACAGCCGAGTTGAAAAGGGCAACAACATCTAACTCCAGCTTAAAAACTGTACAAAAGCACGAGGGTTAATTGTTCATCAGGTTTAGACAAAACCCAGATTGAAAAGGGCAACAACATCTAACTCCAGCACTGTTTTCGGCAGTCACAGTCAAATGGATCGGTCAAGTCCATAGAATGAACATCCTGGGTCGTAAAATTTACTGGATTATGACCACAAGATGTTGTAAATAGAAGCCCGGCACGTTCAGAAGCTCTTTTGTCCAGCTGAAACTCCTTTTTTTGCTCTTCGACATACCCATCCGTCAAAACCATGTTGCTGATAAACTTAACCCTGATGGACAATAGTAACCTCGCATTCAGCAGGAAGAATGTGACAAATCTAGTGTTTGCATGGTTGGCTACATATCGTTCTAGCGTTATTGTCTTCAATCGAATGTCATGAGAAGTGAGAAAATCCCGGTGCTTATGAATCCACCGATTGGTTATAACTTTCTTACCCCGTCCTGTTGCCTAAATAGACATGAAGATTGAAAACAGTTAAGGTCTAGAAAAAGAGTGTCGAAAGAGCAACAGCTGAACGGTTAATTCTAGTACACTATATGCGGGCTTCCAATGTGCGTGAAATTATCACCTTTATATACAACTTCTCCAGACATGGAAAGCATTGCAGCAAGCCAATAATCTTGTTCAGATCAAAACAATTCATTTGGATATATAAGATCTTGACAGAATCCAGCACCATTGAAAGGCTATCCATGGAGAAACTCTTCATTGAGCATAGAACATAATATTAGTACAAAATGTGTACTCCAAGATGATATATAACTTATGCACAGAAATTTAAAATGCAGCTTATGGTTACAAGTGTAGATGATAATATACAGTACCTGGAGAACTGTGGAGCCAAACACCATCTTGAAATGAGCACAGAGATCATGTATTACACCCAAGGTCTCCAGTTTAGGCGCAGAGAGGACAGTTATTTGCGATGGTGAATAACTAGAATCAAGGATCGACCTTTGAGGCATCTTGGATGATGAGCTGCCTTCCGTCAAAAGAAATTCCAATTCTTACAAGGTTAGGCGACTTTATTTGGAGACAATCGATTCTAACTGTGAAAACAAGCACCAGGCACTCCAGGGCAGGGCAACTGGAGTGGATGATGCTATGCAATGAGGCCTCTGATATACGAACCCGCACAGTGAAAGTTTTTTGAGAAATGGGAGTCAAAGGTTTAGTACCAGATTGTCTGGTAGGTAGCATAGTGCAAAGGTGGCGGTGTGGAGAGAGGAGGAAAACCGTGAGATGGACATCGGTGATGAGGGCACAAGTACATGGCGTTCGGTATCTGGTAGGTGATTTCCTGGGGAATAGTAGAACTCAAGCAGCTGTAGTTCTGTGAATTCAGGGGATTTCAGCCAGGCGTCCACCGTGCAGGGCATGGTATGCTTGCTCAGGTAGCATGACGGGATGCAGAGGCTTTGAATGGAGCCCTGGTGGGAGGAGATGATTGCTCTGGGGAGTTCAAAATCATTAAAGAGAGATAGCTGACGATAGTCGAGATTAAGGGGCACAGCGCGCCATAGAGGGCGCTACCGAATTGAGAGGACTTGGGTGCGGTAGCAATCCTTGATGGGGAGAAGCGAGATGATCTCCCCAAGGATGGCGTCCGGGAGATCGCTGATGCGGTCCACCCGAGATTCTATGGGTTCCTGGTATCCGGTGGGGGCGGGCTCGCCGCTTCTCCCCGCACTGCCGGGTGCGGGATCTACAACAGGCGTCACCGCTGGCGCGAGCCTCATCTTCTTGGCGCTGGGGTCAGCTGACTCCATTTTCCTCGAGGGCGTCGCGTCGAGCTCAAGGATTTGAGCAGAGTAACGAATGACGAGCCTAGTTGTAGTGTGAATGAAGAAGAAGGGGAGCTGGGGTTTTTCTGTAGTAGTGAGGAAGAAGGGGTGCTGGGGTTTTCTGTAGGAGTGAGGTGAGGAATTTGGGGGTACGAGTGGAGCGAGCTGACATGAGGTGGGTGGGAGTGAGGAGGAAGAAGAGCACCCACGTTTTTTTTGGGGGGCGGTGTGCTGGGTGTGGGTAGCGCCTCTCATTAAGTAAATATATGGGCTTTTGAATTGATTTTATTATTTACTAGGGTGGATGGGCTGTTTTGTCTTGGGCCCAGAGAAACAATTACTTCTAGTACAGTGGAGACACTCTACAGCTACCCAGAAAGCCAATTACTACTAGTACAGTGGATACACTACCGCTTCTGGCTCCTCCGAGGTCATCAAAACGTCTCCCTCTACTGAATGCCATTTTACTATTGTTCACCGACATGCGGGCCATGCAGCGCGCGGGCCCAAATGCCATCCACCAAATTAGAAGGCAGTATGCAGGCAGAGAGTCACCCCGGTCGTAGCGTGGCAGTAACGAGCCGTCGTATCACAAAACCCCACCTCCCCGCAGTCTAAGTTAAACGCACGAAGCAACCATCATTTCACTCTTCGCTGAATCCCCTTATCCCTCACCGTCTTCAAGAAAGCCAACACTCGCATCTGCCACTGTTCTTCTCTCCCAACGAAGGGAAGGTAAGCGGATCCGTGATGTTGGTATATTTTCGTTCAGAAAAAAAAAGAACTTTTGCAAAGTAGTAACCGATCCTCACTCTCTTTTTTGTTTCATTGTAATTGCGATTGTGTTTTCCTTCCTAGTATTCGTCAGTTTCATGATGGACCAAGGAGAACCAGGCAAAGATCTGCCGATGTTGGAGCAGACGCGGGAGGCTGATCCCCATGAGACAAAGAGCTCCAAGAAGATGGAGGCAGCCACCGAGCCGACCCCAAATACGCTCACGGGCACTACTGAGATGGTCAACGCCCCGTTTGAGGTTACAGCCCCCGTGGCCATGCAGGAGCAGTTTTCCCCCTTCGAGGATGTGCCCCCCCCCCCCCCCGCTGAGCTGCCCAAGGTGATTTTCTTCTTTGCCAATCTCGATTGTGGTTTTTCATCTAAGTATGTGGTGATAAATAATGCAAAATTTTATTAGCTTTGATGCCATGCTACCTTCCTGTCATGCATTCTTTTGACTCTACATAGTGGTTTAAATAACTTGTGTTTCTTATATTGGAAAGTAATTCAGAATTTGTTTCTATTTCAATTAGAGCCCTGATGCAGACAAGGATTGTCTGGTTGTACATGTCACTCGCTATGAGGCGGATGACCTGAATATACGCACTGGGAAAACAGAGTTCTTAGGCTGTTGGATCCTGAAAGCCATTTGCACTTATACCAATGTCGAGATGTATTCCAGCCTCACTATTGTCAGGTGTGTTGTCTAGGGTGTACTGAAGCACACGAAGTTAAAAGCTACTCCTTCATTTGTGAGGCATACTGTTCTTGTCAAGCTTACGCAGGAAGATGATGTGGCATGCCTCCACAAACAAGTTTATGAGTGGCAAGGCCACAAGGTTATCTTCAGGAAGGTTCACAGGATTGAGCTGCTGCCGGACGTCCTCGGTGATGTTCATGGCAAGGTCCGTCTTGTGTCCATCCCAAATTAGATCGAGGTATGAAATACTTACCCCAGCTAGTGTTTAACAGTAGTTTGGATTGTGTCTAATTATCCGAAGCTTGCCTATTATCGAGCCCTCTGGGGCTAGTACTCTGTTTGAATCCGTCTATGGGAACTTCTGCTACTTTTGTGTGCCCGCGAATCATGTGAGAACCATCCTAATTGTTGCCGAAACAGATGCGTCCTCACTAGTTTTTTCATGAATATGGCATGGTAAGACATAAGTTGTCACGGTTTATCATACAAGCAGTGTGTGTTTGATGAAATAGAGTACTCATTCGAGAACTGTGCGCCAACATATACATAGGGTATGTAAGGCTGGTTAAGTACTTGTAAACACTGTTGGTGCTACCCCACTTGTAAGCAGTTGTGCAAAGCACGGCACATTGGCTCAGCTCACTTCAACACTAGAAAAGTCGACTATCAACCAGCTAACAATCAATAATCTGCTGTCTGACATATAGTTACAGTGGTTCATGCAGTTAACTGAGGCCACAATGTAAATTCCAAACATTCACACGCTAGTCCAGCGTTCATGTGGAACATTCACATTAAACTCGGCTTCATAAAATACTTGAAAAGCATAAGTTAAGCAATTTTATACATCTCAACGATTCATAGAACATAACAAACATATACTAGTTCACAGCAAAAGACAAAGTTGTGAGAAGGTTTACAAATCAGGAAAAATCAAGCAAGGCTTCTCTGAGCAAAGGGCCTCCCTAGGCAGGCTTTAATTTCCTGGAGTTCACTCTGGTTTTTCTTGTTGCCACCATCCAGGGTTAGGTTCTCTCATTCCAGAATAACCAATTATAATTGTGTTCTCAGCTGGAATGCTGAACTGAACCATGTAGTGTACTGACCATCTGAAATTCTTTTGCATTCCACTAAATTTAAGCAACGCTATTTGCAGAAATAAGCAGACCACAATGCCTCTTGTCTGCGCACATGTCCCAAAAACCTCCGTGCAGCCGAGCCAGCTAGTCCTCGGTCCATGGATGAACTGGTAGAAAGTGCATTCCGGACTAGGATGCAGTTGTTTTCGCTCGTCCCTGCACTGCAATTAGGAAGTAAAATGTATGAATCAGCTTCTTTTAGATTGCGTTGGTCATTCTACCTAGTTACTACCAATGTAGGAATACCTGGAAGACGGGTAGTTAGAGGACGGCAGCTAGGAATAGCCATCTCATTTTGTGCAGTTCTACTAAAACTAAGGTCTGTACTTTTGATTGCGCAGATAGAAACGATATGGGGACAAACATCCCTGTTTGCGCAAATATGAAATACGGTTATTTAAATAGTGACAGTTATTTGCAGTGGCATATGATTAACAGCAGCATCTATTGTGTTATAATTGGCACTACATTGACAGTATGAAAGTGCCCTTAAGTAAGTAGCATCACATCACATCAACACTGCCACTAGATTAACATGCAGAACAATAGCATTAGTATTATTGTCATGAGAGTAGCACATGGTCAGTAAATGTGCAAATTTGTGCAGTTCCACTGGGATGAAGCAATGTTAGCGGTGTGAGATTTAAGTGTAACTACAAAACCACAATTCATGGGAAATAAAGCAAGATGGAAGCACTTCATAAAATGGTGGTGGCATTGCTTCAATTTATCGATGGCACTAGACCATTACTTAATAGTGACATTAGGTGGCATTGCTTAATGCTTCATGTGATTTTACATTAACGGTAGCGATATGGGCGTAGGGACAGCAGGGGTATAAAGTGGTGAGGCAGATGTGGTTGCCGAGAGCGGCAAACACTCAGGCTGCATGTCTGCATTTGTCCCATTTTTTATCTCCTCGGCGACATTTTACTATGTGAGCACAGGAAATCTAGACCTGCTCATTCTCATTTGCGTTGTCCCCCAACACCCCTCACTTTCTTTCCTTTTTCGACCAAGAGACAGGTCCACTTCCCCCCACCCTTAGACCGGTTGGGTAGCCAGTATCTACTACTTTCCCCCGTTTCCTCTTAGAACCAAGTCCTAGATTCATGCTACAGCTTTCCCACTTTCTTCCCTGTTTGAACCAACTCTTAGATTCGACTGTATGAACTAGCTTTACCTCTAATAATAGTAAAAGTCTAGGTGGCCTTGGAACAGCCGACGGAAGTAGAAAAAGATCCACACACAGCCACGTGGGGAGCTGGGGCAGTAGAGCAAGGCAGGTTTCGAAGGAATATATACCTGAGGGTCGTCGCATGTGGCAAAGACGGCGTCGGGAGGCCGCATCTTGGCCACAATACCGCAGGGAGGAAGAAGGGGTCGGAGGCCCTCCCGAGCCAGCACTGTCTCGTAGAGAATGGCACGGCCGCCGATCGGGACGCGCGGGCAGCCGTTGGTCTCCTCCCTCGTCGCCGACGACAGCGTGAACGATGCACCTACACCTCTGCCCCGGTCGAGGTGGTCCGGCCGAATTTGTGACCAGCCGTGAGCAGAGAGAGTGTGTGGCCACCTATGTCTTGCTTAGATCTGGAGAGCATGAGAGAGTGAAAGAGAGGAACCCTAGTAAAGCAAGCGCTGAGGCTCCTGCTTATATATATAGTGGAGTGATTTTGTTGTACCAGCTTCAAAAAAATGCGCTCCTACGTGTACCCGCGAGTGGGTGTGAGAGAACTAGTGCGTGCGTGCACCACTTCTCTTCGTGAGAGTACAATATACTATGCCCAAAGAACGTTCGCCACAAGAGTAATAGTATAAGTGTGTGACGTGTGAGTTAAAATAAAAGGTGCGCGACGTCTTTTGTTTTTTAGAAGTTCTGAGGGTAGGGTGTGAAGAGCACATATGTGTGTGACATCTACCTACAGATAGACGGTGGGTGCGAGAGGACTCGGGAGAGTCGTGACTCGTGAGGGTGCGTGTGTGCGTGAGAGAGAGGGGGCACGTATCAATGCAATGCATGTGTCCGTAAATCATATCTGACAAACGTTCGCCACAAGCCATTTCCTGACGAACGCCGTAAGAACCGTTAGATCGGCATCCGACAGTGTCAGTTTTGCCATGTCATTTAACAGAACAGCCACTCCTCCGACACATAAATCTTCCACATGAGTGTTAGCAACTGTCGTATGCTCCTCCCTCCGTTCCAAAATGCAGTGCATATAACTTTATTGAAAATTTGAACCTCGCAAACTTTTACCGAGTTTTCGTGTACCAAAATGCACATATAGAATACCCAGTATATATCATTTCATTCATCTTCGAGAGGTAACTATAAAGATGGGGGAGGAGTGTACGAAGAAAGACCGTCGTATGACCTACAACAATTTCAACCATCCTTTGCTGTGGAGGAATATCATAGGAACTCTGTATGATATGATTTTTATAGGATTTTTTCCTTTAGAGCCAATTGGTTCATAGGAATAGATTCATATACTCCACATTTCAAAGGAAAATAAACATGATATCATTTTTATAGCTTTAGGGCCACTTGGTTCATATGAATGGATTCCTATACTCACACAATTTCAAAGGAAAATAAACATTAGCGTATATTCAATAGAAAAGTTCCTATGATGTGAACCAAATGACATCTCTTTTCCAGTCCCACCTCATAGGAATTGAGATACATGTCATCTCTAGATTCAATAGAAAAGTTCATATGATGTGAACCAAATGACATCTCTTTTCCAATCCCTACTCATAGGAATTGAGATACATGTCATCTCTTTCCCTACAACATCCATGTATACATCTTCTATTCCTAAATAGCTAGTACAACCCACTAGTAGCTTTTTTCCTGGACATGCAACTATGGCACAAGAACACGTCATGCATGCTAGTCATAAATCACATTGTTTTTGTACTCTACGCATGCAAGCACCACATCATCAATTCGTGCATGTTACTCATAAGTTATTTCTTGCATTAGATTTTGTATTGACAATGTATGTGTTGGTCATGTGCACACATATGTAGTTCACATTCACATTTTCGTTAGAAATGTCATTCTTTTAACTGCAATTCATTTTTTCTCTTTGTACTCCCTCCGTCTAGGTGTGTAAGTCATCTTCCGAAAACCAAATAATCCTAAAACACTTAGGCACGGTACATTAACTCCCTCCTCGTTTCTTGTTTTGTGACATATCAACCAATAAGAGATGTGGGTTGTGCATGCTTTCAATGGCTTGAGACTTTCAAACATGACATGCAGTGGTTAATTCATTGCATGCAATGCTATTAACTAGCAAAAAAACTAAGATGACTTATACACCTAGACGGAGGGAGTATTACATTTTCATTTTAAGCATACATTCACTTCCCATTAGTTACAGATGTTTTTGGAGGAACTTTTATGCATTATTTTGAGTAGCAAATTTCACGCGGCCGCGGGTATATCAAAATGTAGGGCCCATGCATCATTGCCTTTCGGTCGAACCTATGTCCACAATTTTTTGTACGTATATCTCCACTGGTCCCCGAACCCAAAATGCTGCCTCGTTCCCGTAAAACCAAGCGGCCCACACATATTAATGCGTCGACTCGAACTCAATCCCTCTCCCGTTTACTACGCCATGGCCCCGCACGCCGTAGTACTCCTACAAACCCTACCGCCGCACGCAACATCGGTTTTCTTCAAGAGGACGAGGGAGAAGCGGATTTGTAGTGGAGGCGCTTTAAACAAAGGATTTGTAGTGGAGGCTCCTACCCTAGGGTGCCCTAGGTAGCTGCCGCACACATCATTGGTTTTCTCTTTTCTTTATGCTCTTGCGCCCTAGAGTGAAATGATGGTTGCTTCGTCCGTCCAGCTTATTGCGGGAAAGGTGGGGCATTGTGATTTGACCCCTCATCGCGCTACGACTGGGGTGCCTCCAAGTGCAACCGATGCTCCGAACTGTAATTTGGTGCATCGCACGTGGAACAAGACAGTGTATGAGCCACATGTCGGCCAAAGGGGTCCTGTTAAGTGTGTCGCCATTTCGTGTGCAGACTGACCCTGCTTGAGTTGCTACACCAACACGACAGGAGCAGCCTACCACTTGGTTTTGCTCCTTGGTGAATCCCGACTATATTGATCTAAAAAGATATTACTCCCTCCGTCTCGGTTTATAGGGCGTGCACGTAGTTCTAGGTCATCCATTTGACTAACTAAATATGAGTTACTATGTCACAAAAAGTATATCATTGGATTCTTAAGCGGATGTAGTTTCTAAACATATATTGTTCATCACATATATAGCCAGTTAAATTCTCAACCTAGAACGACGTGCATGCCCTGTAAACCGATACAGAGGAAGTAGTAAAATGAGGTGATTTTACCGAGCGGTGGGCGGGGAAGCATGGCCTATCATGCGGTCCCACGTGTCATGATGTACCAAGGCGATGCGCGTCCCTCTTGAGGCAGAACAATGGCAGAAGCAATACGTGGTTTTCTTGAAGGAGATGATGGCGAAGCGGATTCAGCGAAGTGTGAAATAATGGTTGCTTCATCCGTCTGGGAAGGTGTGGCATTGTGATTTGATGTCTCATTGCTCATTACTACTACCGGGGTGCTACGACTGGGGTGCGTCCCCCTGCTGTTCTGCACTGTTATTTGGTGCATGACACGTCGACCCGGTTGCTATATCTCCCACATGTCGGCAAGAGGAAGTACAGAATTCATGAAAGTGAGCGTCGATGGAGGAGTACAAGACACGGCTTGGTTTTTGCTGCTTCGCGCGATCCATCGATACAAACCCGGACTAAAAAAGGTGAGGGCGGGTCTTTTCTAGCGTGGCAGGCAAGGGAGTTTGGCATAGTCTGTTCGAGGCAACGAGCCAGGAAGGGAAACAAGCAAATAAAGGTTGAGCGACTTAGTTTTCGGAAAATCTGATTTTACGGAGTACGTACCCACTATGGAGGTAGTACTACTTACTACTCCCTCCTTTCCGGTTTATAGGGCACATCTAAAAAAATTAGTTTTTCCGTTTTATAAGTTTCAATTCTACTAGTAGTACCATCACATGTTTGGATTTCGAGGTGCATTAAATCACCCGATGCAAGCAATATCAAGAGAAAACTCACCAATGCATGTAGAAGTTCATGGAAATTTAGTGGTCATGCATGGTTTCGTTGTAATTAATGCATCGGTAAACATAACTTCTTGAGAAAAACAAGCATACTAATTACTTGTGCAAACTACGAAATTAATTCCACCACTCATCGTCTACCTTGGTTGGAGAGATTTTGAAATTGAGCCATAAACCAGAAAGGAGGGAGTAGTAACATAGCCTAGGGTAGCTTGCTGAACCATGGACTCCAAGGAAATTGCTGTAGTACTACTCCTATGTACCACTTTACTACTCCTACTACTAAAAGACATATTTCAAACAATATGATAATCTCTCTAACCAAGGTAGGGACGAGGAGTAAATGAAGGGAGTAGTAAAATTTTCTCCTTGTCCTGCGAGCAACCGCGCGCGTGGGCGAGGGAGCGGGCGTAGGCGTAGTAAGCAAGCTTCTCCTTGTCCTGCGACTCTGCGAGCCACCGTGCCCATGGGCGGGCGAGATGGCGTACTAAGCAAGCTTCTCCTCATTCTACGAGTTGACGGGACACATCAAAAGTAATACGTACAGAGCATCTCCAGTGTATAGAGCCTTGCCTCTAAGGTAGGCCCCACATGGTTTGCCTCTTATCAAAAGAAAAAACTGAGCATGTGAGATGGTGAACGGCGGGAGTATGATACCATTAGTACTACAGTTCTTTTGGAAGGGTTGTAGTAGTCCCTCCCATTCACATGTTCACATTTCAAGCTTCAATAAAAATGTTGCACGCAAGGATTAAGAGAAACCTCGGCAATGCATCTACTCCCTCAATCCATATAGGGTATAAAATGCGTTTTGGAGGCTAACTTTGACCACATGTTAGAGCAATAATATGACATCCAACTTACACAAATCTTACCATCAAATCCATACGTGGTCATTATACTGCTAACACATGCATCTGTTGCAATTAGTACGTAGATACAGTAGTAAACACTCACTATCTAGTAGTACTAGTAGTACTCTACACTACTACTACTATGAGGCCATCCAACTGTGTCCCGGGCTCCCGGCAGAAGACCGCGGACACCGATTATTCGTTCATATTTAAATTTGTTTTCACATAGCAAAATATCTCTATCTCTACTCTTATAAAAAACCGAGTTGGTGATGATGGTGTGCCTGCCATCTTGTAATATAGACCGTCCGATCTATATCTGACGGATAGAAACCAAACTATGACAATTTTACAAAAGAAACCTGCACCTCTCTCCACATTTACAGATAAGGCCTTGCCTCATTCATCCCTATCTCCTACAACCTCATTGCTGAGCAATTAAAAAAGGAAGTCTCTGGAACAATCTAGCATGGTGGCCGCTGCCGCCTGCCGGCGCCGTCCATCCCCATGCCTCCGCCCAGTCCGACCACCAGTCACCACCACGCCCCACTCCTCCTCACCTTATCTCTCATCTTTCTCGAGATATCATTTTTTTGATGAAATTCTCGAGATACCATTTTTCCGATAAAATTCTCGAGATATCATTAGCTTTTACACATGGGATTACTCCTGCATGGGTCAATCACAACAGGTGTTTTTAAAAAAATGCATCTTGATGTTCCGTGCAATGCACGGGCATCTTGCTTGTCCATGAAAACAACACATGGAAAAATTTCATGGCGAACGGGGGATTCGAATGTGCTGGGAGGGGTGGGGCTGGGAGGGGCTGTTTGGATCTTGCCCGGGGTAGCCAAAATATTGGCGACCCTTTTGTCCACCCGTGCCTTTGCCACCGATGAACGAGGAAGAGCTCGGGTGCTCATGCATCCTCCAACACACGCGTTGGAGACGAGCCCGCATGAGCTGTGCTTTTTTTGTCCCACCACGCCACCCGAGCCGGCCGCAGACCGACCGGCGACCCGCAAATTATGCCATCCAACCCTAGCTGCACACATTCTGACAGCAACTCAACCAATCGGACAAAATTCATGCAAACACGGTGATATTTCATATAAACAATGACGGAATTCATATAAAATAACGGATTTTCATACAAACATGACGGATTTCATTACATTCAAATCAACTAAGCAGTGCTAGTCCTGAACAGCATAGGTATAATAATACCTAGCCTAAATGGTCGCCCACCGATCCATTTGTCTTCCTCATGTCCGGCAGCACGATCACCGGACTGTCGGGAGCCCCGGAGGTATATGCTTCAGCGCAAAGGATGGCTCGCTTCCCCACTGCCCAACTGACATCGTTGGATGATGCCCAAGATGGAGGTGGAAGGGGCCTTCTCCACTTTCGGGGAGCCCATGCGGGGTCGACAAAGGTCCTCGCAACAAAAGGATCTGGCAAGACACCTGCTGTAAACGCCGGCGTCGCCTCCGTGGTGGCCTTCATGGGACCCAAGCGACGGCGGCCTCCCATGTTCTACTTCTCCTCGATGATGGCGGCGGACACGAAGGCGCTGGCCACCGACTCATCGCTCTCCGCGCACCCGGCTTCTGGCTCTGCTTGCATGGTGCGGCCGCAGGCATGGGAGTCTCGGCCACAGAAATGGGAGACGCGGTCGCAGACACAGCAGGCGCGGTACGAGGCGGCGGCGTGGACGGCAGCGACGACGCCTGTGCTCCCCGCCGTGCCGGCGTGGAGCAGCTCGCCGCTCCTTGTCGAGCTGGCCTGGAGCGGCGAGTTGCTGAACCACGCGCCGGCTTCGGGCGGTAACTGGCTCCATCGGGCAAGGGGAGGGAGGTGGATCAGTGAGCTGCATAGCTCGTATCCGGTGGGCTCGGTGGGCCACCCAGCCGGCTTGGATGCCAGATAACTACTCTTCGTAAGCCATTGTAAGAGTGGACAAAATGGTGAAGGAGGAGATAGGGGAGCGGAGGAGGTGTGCGATTCTTGGCCGGCGTCTGGCCTCGTTTAAATAGGAGATTAAATAGACGGCGGACGGGAGGAGCTCGGCCGGCGTTGCGTTTAATGCCGGCCCGGTCATGAACGGACGTGTGTCCAGAGTGGGTTTCTCGGCTTCCACACGGGTTTCATGGAGGCGTTTGAATGCGGCAAGGAGGCGTGTTCAGCCGGGCGTGCTGCGAGCGGCGCCCTCGAATCTGACGTACGACACCGCGCCGTTCTTCCACTGACATGTGGGCTCTTTGGGTACCTGGCCTGCATGTCAGTGACCCAATGCAGGCAGCGCACGGCAGAGGAGCTTTTGGTGGGCCAGGGCGGTCAGAAGCGGGCATTTCATAAACCGATGATTGTTCATTGCATGGGACGTCAGCTATTTCATGTAGATAAGCCTACTATATAATGTAAGAGAATTTTAAAATTTTCATATATACGTTGATAGCCCGTTCGATACGTTGTGATCCATAAAGACCGCTACAAACATCAATGTTCTGCTTATCACATATAAGATTGATTAATACCCGTAACAATCCATGTCCTTAACAAAGGGTGCATGCACGTATAGGTTGAGCGTGTGTCTTGCATCGTGTATTGTGTGCATGCAGGCGTGCGAGAGTTGCGTGCGTGCATGTGTATGTTTCAGTGTTGCATGCACGTGTGTGTTTGTGAGTGCATATGTATGTGTCAGTGTTGCACGCCTGCATGCGTGCGTGTGTTCGTGAGTGCATGTGTACGTGTCAGTGTTGCACGCCTGCATGCGTGCGTGTATTCGTGCGAGTGTTGTGTGCGTGCATGTGTACGTGCGGGGTGAGGCTACACGTTAGTCGACTGACTTTTTCATCTCGGGTCAGTCGATTTTCCAGCCATTGGATACGAAATCAAGGGCCTACAGTTCATCTTCAACCTCCACCCCCCCTGAGCCGTCAGCCACCACCAGCCAAACCGCTGGCCCCCGCCCGCCCCGAAACCACTCCCCACCGCCGGTCCTCGCCGCCGTCCCCTAACCATCCTCTCTATCCCCCCCCCCCCCTACACTGATCTTTCTCTCCGTTTATCCCCACGCCACCGCCCAATCACCGCGCCCCCCCCACCACCGGCGACTACCAACCAGATGTCTCACGACTTCAAATCCCCACCGTCCACTAATTTATTACCATTTCTGTCTTTCATATACGCGTTGACGGGTGGGCCCTATGGTAATGTGCGCTGCTGAATGTGGACCGTTTGACTGGTCAATTGATCGTGTCATTAACAAATTACGGAGCTGTATGGTGAGCCAGTGACCGTATGATCACCATAAATTGTATTTTATTAACACAGTACATACTCAAACTACCATTTCTTTCTTTCATATACGCGCTGACTGGTGGGCCCCACGGTTACACGCGCCGATGGTGCAACACTAGTTGCGCCACGTGGAATGTTTAACTGGTCAATTGATCGTGTCTCAACAAAATACGGAGTTGTACGGGTGAGCCAGTGACCGTATAATCACGACATGTATTTTTTTAACACAGTACAGACGCAAGCGCTCATATATACGCGCAAACACTCACCGCTATAAGCGCACACACGCAGACCCTACCCCTATGAGCACCTTCGAGAGAGTGAGCCAGCATATGATCTTGAGATTTTACGAAGTCACCATAGGTGCCTCGTAGTCGAGGGGAACGTCTCCTCCCACTGAACGCACATCGCCGAAAAATACTGAAATTAATCCAGGATAAATGCGAGCACCAAGACTTTAACCCTGGTGGGCTCGGGAAACCACTGTCCTCCTAACCATCCAACCACATGTTGGTTAGCACCACAAAATGAATGTGGTGACCGTGATGAGCTTATTCTGAAGTCCAGTGACTATATCGTGCTTTCGCTTCAAATACAATGACCGTAAGTGTCGTCAACAAAATACGGAGCACGCATCAAATACAATGTCCGTCAGTGTCATCAACAAAATACGGAGACGTATCGTGAGCTAGATACCGTATGATCACCAAGAGAATGTATACGGTGACCGTAATGAGCATATTCTGAAGTCCAGTGACCGTATAGTGCTTTCGCTTGAAATATAGTGACCGTCACACATGAATGTGTCAGGGGCATGCATACTTTTAGAGGGCCGAGAGATAGTTTGTGTGCATACATGAAAGTGGTGTAGAAAGAGGGGGTGTCCGGTGGAGACAAGGAGAGATATGCCCTTCGTTTCTCTTTCCCATGACTAATATTTTAGGAGAAAATATAAACATTCACAATGCAGAACAAATATTTTTGGATGCACCATGCAATTAACTTTCATGTATAACATTGTACTATTGTATATGCTTATTTTCTTAGTGGCCGATTGCGTGTGTGGTGTGGTGGGCACATCATTTCTAGTTGTGGTGGGTCAACGTGAGGACTCATGGGTCGGTTCCATCCTGCGCCACATAGGTTGGACCGAGACGCATTATACGAAGACCCATGTGGAGGACTCGGCGTACAAGACGAAGCTACCAGAGTCGTGGAGGACTCTATCCCCACTGATGATAAGCCGACTATATATGATTTGTAACCCTAGGCCCCGAGTATGTTATAGAAGCCCGGGGGCTAGTTCGTCGATAGTATACACACACGCACAATGCCTGGTATTCACGTGTACTTTGTACACACCCCTATCACAAATATACAGTACCAGGAGTAGGCTTTTTCCTCAACTGCAAGGGCCCGGACTTGGGTAAAACTTTGTCTTGTATTACCATCCAGCCTAACAGTCAGGGATATCCTACCAAATGATCTGATGGAATCATATCTGCCAACTACTAAGAGAGAGGTGTGTTTGTGGGGGGGGGGGCAATGTGTGCGAGAGAGGCCTAAAGATAATGTGCATGCGGGAGACACGTAGGCACATATATGTGCGTATAGAGGGCTAGTAGAGACCGTGCGTGTGTATATATGCATGTGAGAGAAATAGTGTTTTCCAACTGAGATTAGTGAAAAGTGTGGTACGTAGTAGTCAGAAAGAGACAGGGAGATATATAGAGAGTGTGTGCGTGAGACACCCCGACACCCCGGGAGAGATTGTGAGCATGTGTGAGAGAGAAATGCCGATGTATATAAAGTGTGTGCACTTATGCGTTAGATAGAGAGATATATAGCGTGTGTGTGAGAACGGGCCGAGGCATAGTGCATCTACGTGTAAAAGGCGGTTCTACGCATTAAATTAAAATATAAATGGCATTATTATTTTTGGATGAGATCATGAATTTTGCAATTTGTGTATGAACGAAAATTGGTCTATCAGACACCCATACTCTATTGAATTCTAGCATGTGCATGTGTTTATTTCATATTATCGATCCATAGAGTGAGAGCGGTTTGAAATACAGACAATGCATTGCTTTTGCAATTCATATATAAACATTAATTAGTGCACTCCATGTTGTTAGTGTGAAGCACTTTATACATTTTTCACTTACATGGATACATTCCAAATTGCTAGCTACGAAATAGAATACATGTTGAATTCAACATAAAGGGGGTTTCGAAGATTCGAATTCATAGGAAGTGCATTCATCTATTTGAATCCGAGATAATGGCATTTGTAAATCAGATCTAAAAGGGGGCATCAATCTTTGTTGTGCGTTTGAACATGCTATATATTCATACACATGTTTAACTATTTTTTTTCAACCAAGGTTGTCAGAATCGCGATTCTGTTATACAATTCTATGACTTTATAATCCAAACTAACCCCTCTGATTCTATGATTTTAGTTCATAGAATCTACGTTTTTACGATCCTAATAGTGAAAATTCTATGATTTGTGATCCTACCATCAGAGCTCTGATCTGATTCAAAATAGCGATTCTGACAACCTTGTTTGCAACCAAGGAGATTATATCTGGAACCATGCATGAACTGAGGTAAGTTGCATATTTTTTTAATATATACTCGTGTACAATGTATATTCAAATGTACCCCCTCCATTCCAAAATAATCGTAGTTTTAGGATTTTCAAGAGTCAAGATTTGTAAAGTTTGACAAATCCTGAAAGTTCAATTCAAGAGAACTGAAAATGTTAATGCTTCTGCTCCCAAGTATTGAACAAAGCGCCAAATAAGCCTCTAGTCACCCGAAACCGCGCGAGACTAATGTTTGGTGGTAGGAAATTACTGTCCTGACTCTGGCCCGTGTAGCCTATCGGCCCGATGTCTAAAGGTCTAAACCGGGGTAGGTTTGTAACTTCACCAAGATGCCAGTCTCAACCGCCTCCGAGAAGCATTCATACGCCATGGGCGCCTAAACACCCATGAGCTCGGCCAAAATCTATCCCGCCCACCATTTGGGACACCTAAGATTACTGTCCTACCCCCAACCCGCAATATGTCAAAAAAAATAGATGGGGGCAAAGTTTGTAACCTTCCCCAAATTTCAAACAAGCGTGTCCCAAACCGAAACATTGTTCCCCCTTAGTTCCCCCCTCCCTCCGTTTCCCCGTTCATACTCCGTGGGCGCCAAAACGCCCTCTCCACCAGCCGTGAAACCCCAGCCTCCTCCGTCCTCCACCCCATCGCGCCCAATCCACCGCCGCCCTCCTCCATCACGCCGGAGCCGGTACCCCGACGTCGTCGTCCAACGCAACCGCAACTTCAATGCCCTCAAGGACTTAGTAGCTGAAGCCGAGGCAGAGCTGCCTCCACGACGCCGACACCGACGTGCGCCGTACCAGAACCACTTCGACCACACCGTCCTGTGGCTCATCGCAGCCGCTCCACTGTCGCAACCGTCCACCGCACCGGAGCTATTCCCGCTACTCCATCGCTCGCTGCCTTGGATCTGGTTCCCCGCCGCCGACAGACGGCCACCGCACCACAATCAACAACTTGGCCATGGGTTCATCCAAGGCTCCACCGTCCTCCACAACTTCTCGTTTCCAGCGAACCACAAGAAGATCATTGGAAAAATAGAATGAGGACACAACACTGCCAGCAGAAAGAGGTACTCCTCTTCCCTTATTCGTGCAAATCTTACGTCTCTGCTCACACTGTATTCATCCCATGAAAGAAACTAGTTGAGCGCTCCTTACTGCATCTTCTTCATGATACTAAATGCACAAGGATTCCTCCCATTTACTATTTCACCTTGGCTAGAGGTTAGTAGCCCGCCTGGATTTCAATTCAGGGTCAGTTGATTCGCAATTAAAAGAAGCAGCACCCGCTTAGGCGCGCGGAGCGCCTAGTCCTCCTGTTCGCAGGGGAAGCGGCGCATCGGTGTCTATCATAGGGGTGTGGGGCGCAGGAGCTGCTTCCGCCCGATCTGGAGGTCGGCGGGGTTTGAAGGGATGGCCGAGGGGCGGTGCCAAGCACGGCGGTGCGGTGAGGTCGAGGGGAGGGCGGAGGCAGGGGACTGGGCTGGTGGTCGCTGGCGTTTCGAGGAAGATCGTCAACATTGACTGGCTGGAGGTAGATGAAGGCAATCTGCCCGTTCTTTGTACTTCGGACGGTGCAGAAAAAATGGACTGACCTATTTGTTTTCAGTCGACTATTATTTTCATAGGACCACACCTTGTGGTGTGCTGGAGGAGCATCTGCATTTCCCAGCCATCCCTGTGCTCATATTTCAAAATCCTAGAATCTAGTAATTTCGTGTGCCATGCATGTTGTAGAGCTATCATATGTCTCCCATCATTTATTTCTCACCGACCTGCTATCTGCTACTTTTACACTGTACTACTTGTGTGCAAACTTCACCCATACTCACACTACTGTTTTTTATGCATGGGTATTTCAGACTCTGACGTAGTGTTGATGAATACACAAAAGAAAAGACAGAAGTTGCTCCTGTGTAATTCGAAGATAAGCACTAGGCGTTTCAGTGCTCTAAAGGGTGTAGTGTCAGCAGATGGAGACAGTAAACGTAGCTCTACAGTTGATGATCTCAATTGCCACACACAACCATCCCAGGTGCTTGCTTTAACTTCGCGTTGTCAAATGTGGTTGCATGTTGCATATGGTGTCTAGCTTGCATTGCTTCCAATTTGGTTAAATTGCATCTGCTTACTTTACATATTATACCTTTGATAATGACATGCCTTTCTGTTTTTCATACATACTACATATGTCTATTAACCATGTTCGTACATCAAATTAATGCTCTTTTGTATCCCTCATCAATCACTTATGATGAGACAGTCACCCCAGTGGGTTACTGTGAGACACGCTACTTGTTTAAAGAGTGCAGTGTCATCCTGCCCACATGATTCTCAAGAAACAGCAATGCTAAATGAAGATAGTCAACGTAGCTCTCTAGTTGATAACCGCAATTCCCCTAAACCACCATCGCAGGTGCTTGCTCTTACTTGGCAGTGTGATATGTGGTTGCATGTTGCATATGGTGTCTACCTTGTAATGCTTCTAATTAGGGTAAATTGCATCTTCTTAGTTAACACATTATACATGTGAATATGACATGCCTTACTGTTTTTGGTACATACTACGTCTTTCTATTAACCATGTTCTTACATCAAACTACTTTTCTTGTGTATCCCTCATCAATCACTTCTGACGAGACACCTTCAAGTTGACAGTGTAATATTGGTTGCATCTTGCATATCATTTCAAACATGTATTGCCTCTAATTTGTTGAAGTGCCACTTATAATGAGACACATCTAACTTGGTAGAGTGATTTTGGTTGGATCTTTCATATGGTGTCTAGATTGCATTGCTTCCAATTTGTTGAAATGCCTTCTGCTTAGCATTTTTCGTACATATTCCATCCTCCTACAATGTGGTTGCCATACATAAAAGTTGTGTTCGTCAGTATCATGCATCAACGAATTTGGAAGTGCGAATTTCATTCCTTTTTCTTGTGTGTTTACTTGACAAGGCAAAATCTAAAAGGACGAAGGCACGGAATGATGGTGGTCCTCTGAAGCAACCGAAATAGATGATCTCTGCAGATTCTCCTGCTACTCCTACTGCAGTGCAAGTTCCAAATCTCATCTCCCCTACTCCACAACCCCAGGTGCTTGCTCTAACATGGCAGTGTGATATCTGGTTGCATGTTGCATATGGTGCCTAGCTTGTATTGCTCCTAATTTGTTAAATTGCATCTCCTTAGCTTACACATTATACACGTGAATATGACACGCCTTCCTGTTTTTGGTACATATTACATCTACCTATCACACCATGTTCTTACATCAAACTACTGTTCTTGTGTATCCTGCATCTATCGCTTATGATGAGACAGTCACGCCCGTGGGTTAGTATGAGACGCGCTACTCTTATAAAGAGTGCAGTTTCATCCTCCCCACATGATTCTCAAGAAACAGCAAGCCTAAATGAAGATATTGAACGTAGCTCTGTACTTGAAGACCGCATTTCCTCTAAACCACCATCGCAGATGCTTGCTCTAACTTCGCAGTGTGATATGTGGTTGCATGTTGCATATGGTGTCTAGCTTGTAATGCTTCTAATTAGGGTAAATTGCATCTGCTTAGTTTACACATTATACCTGTGAATATGACGTGCCTTCCTATTTTTGGTACATACTACATTTATCTGTTAACCATGTTCTTACATGAAACTACCTCTCTTCTGTATTCTGCATCAATCACTTACGATGAGACACCTTTATTCGTTGCATATTGCATATTATTTCTAGCCTGTTGCCATGTATTGCTCCTAATTTGGTCAAATACATTTATGAGGGCACCCTTTTAATTTGGCAGAGTGATATTGGTTTCATCTTTCATATGGTTTCTAGCTTGCATTGCTTCTAACTAGTTCAAACACCTTGTGCTTAGTTTACACTTTATACATCATACATGTCAATATGTCATGCCGTCCTATTTTTCATACATATTCCATCCTCCTACCATGCGGCTGCCTTACATGAAAGTAGTGCTCATCAGTATCATGCATCAATGAGTTCTGAAGAGCAAATTGTATTCCTTTTTCTTGTGGGTTTGACTTGACAAGGCAAAATCAAAAAAGAGGAAGGAAAAGAGTAAGGAAGGCGATGATGGTGGTCCTCTGCAGCAACGTAAATGGGGCATCTATACGGATTCTCCTCGTACTGCTAGTGCATTACAAGTTCCAAGTCTTCGCTCCCCTACTCCACCATCCAAGGTGCTTGCTCTAACTTGGTAGTGTGATATCTGGTTGCATGTTGCATATGGTGTGTAGCTTGTATTGCTTCTAATTAGTGTAAACTGCATCTGCTTAGCTTACACATGATACGTGTGAATATGACATGCCTTCCTGTTTTTGGTACATACTATATCTGTCCATCACACCATGTTCTTACATGAAACTACTCTTCTTGTGTATCCTGCATCAGTCACTTATGATGGGACACCTTTAAGTTGGCAGTGTGATATTGGTTTGCGTCTTGAATATGATTTCTAGGATGTAGTGCTTCTAGTTTGATGAACGCCACCTATGACGAGACAGTTTTAACTTGGCAGAGTGATATTGATTGCACCTTCCATATGGTGTCTAGCTTGCAGTGCTTCTGATTTATTGAAGTGCCTTCTGCTTAGTTACCACATCATAGGTGTGAATATGTCAAGCCATCCAGTTTTTTGTACATATTCCATCCTTGTATCATGACTTTGCCTTTCATCAGAGTAGTGTTCGTCAGTATCATGCATGAATGAGTTCTGAAGAGCGAATTTTATTCCTTTTTCTTGTCGGTTTGACCTCACAATGCAAAATCAATAAAGCGGAAGGAAATTGGTAAGGCATTGGATGATGGTGGTCCTTCCGAGCAACTGAAACGGAGGGTCTCTACAGATTCTACTCTGCCATCCTCCCAACAAGATTCGCAAGACAACGCAAGGCTAGACAGTCAACGTAGCTGTGTAGATGATGAGCACATCTCCCCTACTCCACCATCACAGGTGTTTGCTCTAACTTGGCACTATTATATGTGGTTGCATGTTGTGTATGATGTCTAGCTTGTATTGCTTCCAACTTTGTTGAATTGCATCTGCTTACTTTACACATAATGCCTATGAATATGACACATGTTCCTATTTCTAGAACATACTATATCTAATCACACCATGTTCTTACATCAGACTACTATTCTTGCATATCCCGCATCAGTCACTTATGATAAGGCACCTTTAAGTCGCCAATGTGATATTGGTTGCGTCATGCATATGATTTCTAGCATGTACTGCTTCTAATTTGTTGAAACACGAGACAGTTTGAACTTGGCAGAGTGATATTGGTTGCATCTTTCATATGGTGTCTAGCTTGCAGTGCTTCTAATTTGTTGAAATGCCTTCTGCTTAGTTACCACATCATAGGTGTGAATATGTCATGCCATCCTGTTTTTCGTACATATTCCATCCTCGTATCATGTGTTTGCCTTTCATCCGAGTAGTGTTCGTCAGTATCATGCATGAATGAGTTCTGAAGAGCGAATTTTATTCCTTTTTCTTATTGGTTTGACTTCACAATGCAAAATCAATATAGCTGAAGGAAATTAGTAAGGCAGTGGATGATGGTGGTCCTTCGGAGCAACTCAAACAGAGGGTCTCTACAGATTCTACTCTACCATCCTCCCAACAAGATTCGCAAGACAACACATGGCTGGACAGTCAACGTGGTTGTGTAGATGATGAGCACATCTCCCCTACTCCACCATCACAGGTGCTTGCTCTAACTTGGAACTGTTATATGTGGTTGCGTGTTCCGTATGATGCCTAGTTTGTATTGCTTCTAATTTTCTTGAATTGCATCTGCGCAGCTTACAACTTATACCTGCAACAATCACTTACCCATAAGACACATTTAACTTGGGAGTGTGATGTAGGTTGCATCTTGCATTGTCTTCTAGCTTGTACTGCTTAAAATTTCTTGAAATGGCACTTACGACGAGACACTTTTTACCCGATAGTGATATTAGTTGCATGTTCATATGGTGCCTAGATTTCATTTCTTCTAATTTTGTTGAAATGCCTTCTGCTTACTGTTTTTCATACATATTCCATCCTCCTATCGTATGTGTGAATATGCAATGTTGTCTTTTTTGGTATATATTCCATCCTCCTATCATGCGCTTGCCTTATATCAAAGTAGTGTTCGTCTATATCATGCATCAACCAGTTATGCAGAGCTAATTTTATTCATCTTCTTGTGGTTTTGACTTCATAAGGCAATATCAGAAAAGAGGAAGGAAAAGAGTAAGTTAGGGGATGTTGGTGGTCCTCCGGACCGACGCAAACAGAGACTATCTAGATTTGCCACTGCTACTGTTAATGCACACCGGTGCAGAGACCTGCTATACAAACGGTTTTTAACCCCTTTCCGCGACGATGCTTGGAACCGTCGCCAAGTGAGTGTGGGTGATAGGGGGTCCTTCCCACACGACCCAGAAACCGTCGGGAATAGGCCCTCCTAGCACACAAAATGAGCTCGTGTGCGATCTGGCGAGGCATCGAAACCCAATCATTTCCGTTCGTATGTACATCCCACATGGCGAATCCCAGAAAAATATTTCCGTTCGTATGTATATCACACACAGTTTTTTGTGTGGAAACGTTTGTGCAAGGTGGCCTAATGCAAACAGTTCTCTGCCGGAAGCCGTGTGTGATTGTTAGCTGATCGAACATGCCTACTTTCTAGGAACCGTGTGGGTTGTTTGAGTTCATCGCTCATGGTGCTGTCTAAGTAACCGTCTGCAATAGAAAACCCCAATTAGCAGGGTAATTGGCCTATTATTGATAATCCATGTAGTAATCAAATTGATATTTCTTATAAAACACACCAGATATTTCATATCCGTATAACGGCAACCAGGATTTCATAATCGAATTACATCAGATAGCTTCGGCACTCAGTTACGCCATTACACAATAGCACCAAGTTTCACATGCAACATCGAAAACCTTCGGAAAGTAGCATCATACACGGTAAATAGATAGATGAATCTCATTTGGGAAACTGCAGAAGCGGAAGGCAAATATTGAGCCTTCAGTGATGTTGAATGTCCTTGCAACTTTAGGCCAGTGGCTATGGATAATTGCCTGCCCAACCTTCGTCCTCTTCAGGAAGACTTCAATATTGTACCGTGGGTGTTGAATGAATACCTTCCTCGCCTCTTGACCATGCAGGTGGTTTGAGAGGTAATCATCGGTGAACTGCTTTGAAAAGTACTGAAAACAGAGATATGCATAAATCGCTGTTATAAATTTTGAAAAGGCGCAAGGGGTAAAAACAAGGTAAAAGAGTTAGTACCATCCTATAGTTGACTGATGTCTTCTTCATTGTGCAAAAAAAGATCTTGTTGTTATTCATCGGAAGTTTCTTCATCCTAACAATCTTTCTGAGTTTCTTGACTTGACTGATATTCATGGACATCTCATTTCCCCATATGCAAAATGGGTCGAATAGTGGATCTAAGCCTCTGACAGCAGGACCTACATGTGCAAGACCAAATTGTAAGAAACCTAAATATTAGAATGATTCCTGCAACTGCACAATAATGTGCTATTAGCGAAAGGACCATGCATGAGCAAACCTCGATGGTAAACCGCAATGTCTCCCATTGTTTCCCTGCAACAGACATAAGGAAGATCTTGATCAGGTTAACTAAGAGTTGCCATACTATCAATAGAATATGTATTGAGTACAGCCAAATTCGATTTATTTCACATGCATGAGCATACCTTGATGGTAAACCGCAGTGTCTCCCATTGTTTCCCTACAACACACATAAGGAAGATCTTGATCAGGTTAACTAAGGGTTGCCATACTATCAGTAGAATATGTATTGAGTACAGCCAAATTCGATTTATTTCACATGCATAACAATAAAAAATTGTACCCACAGCTAATGAAAATCAAATTGCAGAATTGAACCAAACAGTTAAATGGACAGCAGACCAAATGAACCAAAATAGTTAACTAAGCACGACATTGCAGAATAGAAACATGTACTAGAAGATAAGACAGTTAACAAAACAAAGAATGCTTGAGAACAGTACTACGCAATGTAGCAATTGTTGGACCAAACTAGTAACTGAACTTTACATTTCAGAGGACCAAACTGTTAATTGAACATTACATTTCAGAGGACCAAACTGTTAACTGAACATCAGATTGCATATTAACATTATAGAGGACAAATCACTAGAAGGCACTGGCGGTGGCCTCGAGAAAACAGCACGAACTCTGTTTTAAAGTAGACAACCGCGTGGCGGTGTCGATGGTGGCCTCGAAGACGAGGTGCTCCTCCAAGATCTGGCGGTCGGCACACTTGGCAGCCATAGCGACCTCGTGCGCGCGTGCGGCAGTGATTTGCTTCTCTGTTGCTAGATGCTACTGAGCTCCATGTTATACTGTGTGCTAAATGGCTGTGGGCGGCGCTTAATTGGAGGAGGGGGACAGTGATTTCGGCGAAAGGTGTCGCGCCGTCGGTCGGGGCATGTGGGACGGGGAAGGAGGAGGATGATGTGGGTGGGGTTTGGATTACCTGACCATATCGACGAGGCCGCGCAGCAAGAAGAAGGGTCGGCGGCGAGGAGGCCGCGCAGCAAGAAGAAGGGTCGCAGGCGAGGAGGCGGCGCTGCAAGAAGAAGGGTCGCCGGCGAGGAGGCGTTGCTGCAAGAAGAAGGGTAGCCGGTGAGGAAGCGGCGCTGCAAGAAGAAGGTCACCGGCAAGGAGGCTGAGCTGCCAGTAAGCAGCAGTGAAGGTTTAAACTTGGAAAGCAAGGAGGAATAGTGGAAATGTGGCTTTTGGTGGGAGGGAGGGGGCGGGGAGGTAGATATTTCCGCGGTGGCAGAAAAATTTCGCTCGGTGCCGCGAGAAACTGGCGCGCAAGTGTGGTTCAAGCGGGGGCAGTGGACTGTAGACGATAAAGCTTCCTGCGTAAGCCAGACAAGACGGTGCGCCAAGATATTTTATATCGCATCCCACACGATTCTTTCTAGTAAACTGCTTGTGGTATACCTGATTTTTTCATTATGTTTTGAAAGACAAAATGGTGTTACGGAGGGAAAGGATGGTGAAGTGTATGCTAGAACATTTATGTACAGTGAACATGCAACTACATGAGTGTCGTGTTTAAATTTGGATTTATTCCAGGTTCGTTTGGCATTTTTATGCATTAATTGAGTTTCTAGGCATTTAATGTGCATAATTCAAATTTGAACTACAAGCACATGCTCTAGTGCACCAAAGTTTCTTGAAAAATCACATGTGTGTCTTTGGGTGAATTTATAGGTCCCATGCAAGAAATGGGAATGAAATTCAAACATCTGGGCATCGTGGCTCGGCCGGGAACATTGAGAAACTTGGTTTTAAAATTCCTGGAAATTCAAAACTAGCCTGAAAATCATGAAACTTGGCATGGTGTCATTTCATGGCACCAACATGCTGTGGTAAAAAAATTGGCCACATTTGGACAAGTTTTTGGGTATAAGCTTCCTGCAAACCGGAGCTTCTCTCGAGAAGACTCGTGGTTCCTGAGGGGGGACGTGTCACCTTTGTGTGTGAAACGATATACGCTGCCTCCCCCCTTGATTTTTTACAGACGCAATATAGAACTATATGAGTATCGTGCTAAATTTTGGAATTATTCCGGGTTCGTTTGGACTTTCTTATACATTAATTGAATTTCTGGTCATTTAATGTGCATAATTCAAATTTGAACTACAAGCACATGCTCCAGTGCACCAAAGTTGGTTGAAAAATCACATGTGTGTCCTTGGGTTAATTTCTAGGTCCCATGCAAGAAATGGGAATGAAATTCAAACATCTGGGCGTCGTGGCTCGGCCGGAAATATAGAGAAACTTGATTTTTTAATTAATGTAAATCCAAAACACGGCTGAAAATCATGAAACTTGGCATGGTGTCATGACATGGCACCAACATGTTGTGGTAAAAATTTTGGCCGAATTGTGACAAGCTTTGGTACAAGCTTCTTGCAAACCGAAGCTTCTCCCAAGAAGGCTCGTGGTTCCGAGAGGGAACGTGTCACCTCCGTGTGCGAAACGACATAAACTGCCTTCTCCCGTCTTAATTTTTTTACACAGGTAGATTAGACCAAATAGAACTATCGTGCTAAATTCTGGAATTATTCCAGGTTCGTTTGGCCTTTTTTATACATTAATTGAATTTCTGGGCATTTAATGTGCATAATTCAAATTTGAACTACAAGCACATGCTCCAGTGCACCAAAGTTGGTTGAAAAATCACATGTGTGTCCTTGGGTGAATGTCTAGGTCCCATGCAAGAAATGGGAATGAAATTCAAACATCTAGGCGTCGTGGCTCAGCTGGAAATATTGAGAAACTTGGTTTTTTAATTCCTATAAATCCAAAACACGCCTGAAAATCATGAAACTTGGCATGGTGTCATGACATGGCACCAACATGCTATGGTAAATTTTTTGGCCGAATTGGGACAAGCTTTGGTATAAGCTTCTTGCAAACCGGAGCTTCTCTGAAGAAGGCTCGTGGTTCCGAGAGGGAACGTGTCACCTCCATGTGCGAAACGACATAAACTGCCTTCTCCCACCTTAATTTTTTTACACAGGTAGATTAGACCAAATAGAACTATCGTGCTAAATTCTGGAATTATTCCAGGTTTGTTTGGCCTTTTTTATACATTAATTGAATTTCTGGGCATTTAATGTGCATAATTCAAATTTGAACTACAAGCACATGCTCCAGTGCACCAAAGTTGGTTGAAAAATCACATGTGTGTCCTTGGGTGAATGTCTAGGTCCCATGCAAGAAATGGGAATGAAATTCAAACATCTAGGCGTCGTGGCTCAGCTGGAAATATTGAGAAACTTGGTTTTTTAATTCCTGTAAATCCAAAACACGCCTGAAAATCATGAAACTTGGCATGGTGTCATGACATGGCACCAACATGCTATGGTAAATTTTTTGGCCGAATTGGGACAAGCTTTGGTATAAGCTTCTTGCAAACCGGAGCTTCTCTCAAGAAGGCTCGTGGTTCTAAGAGCGAACGTATCACCTCCGTGTGCGAAACGACATAAACTGCCTTCTCCCGCCTTAATTTTTTTACACAGGTAGATTAGACCAAATAGAAGTATCGTGCTAAATTCTGGAATTATTCCAGGTTTGTTTGGCCTTTTTTATACATTAATTGAATTTCTGGGCATTTAATGTGCATAATTCAAATTTGAACTACAAGCACATGCTCCAGTGCACCAAAGTTGGTTGAAAAATCACATGTGTGTCCTTGGGTGAATTTCTAGGTCACATGCAAGAAATGGGAATGAAATTCAAACATCTAGGCGTCGTGGCTCGACTGGAAATATTGAGAAACTTGGTTTTTTAATTCCTGTAAATCCAAAACACGCCTGAAAATCATGAAACTTGGCATGGTGTCATGACATGGCACCAACATGCTATGGTAAATTTTTTGGCCGAATTGGGACAAGCTTTGTTATAAGCTTCTTGCAAACCGGAGCTTCTCTCAAGAAGGCTCGTGGTTCCGAGAGGGAACGTATCACCTCCGTGTGCGAAACGACATAAACTGCCTTCTCCCGCCTTAATTTTTTTACACAGGTAGATTAGACCAAATAGAAGTATCGTGCTAAATTCTTGAATTATTCCAGGTTCATTTGGCCTTTTTTATACATTAATTGAATTTCTGGGCATTTAATTTGCATAATTCAAATGTGAACTACAAGCACATGCTCCAGTGCACCAAAGTTGGTTGAAAAATCACATGTGTGTCCTTGGGTGAATTTCTAGGTCCCATGAAAGAAATGGGAATGAAATTCAAACATCTAGGCGTCGTGGCTCGGCTAGAAATATTGAGAAACTTGGTTTTTTAATTCCTGTAAATCCAAAACACGCCTGAAAATCATGAAACTTGGCATGGTGTCATGACATGGCACCAACATGCTGTGGTAATTTTTCTGTCCGATTTGCGAAGGCGCACACATTAACAATCAACAAAGTCATTTTGGAACAAGTGCTGTCACGTTACAAATCAGAAACACAAGTATTATTGAAACCGTGGGCGTTCTACTTACCAATTACTTGCCGCCACGCATCCCCTTTTTTTATTGGCTAGGAGGTGTCGTGCGGGGTAGCTATTTGAGTACGGGAGGCGTGCGATCAGACCCCTACGTGTGCTCATCGGGAGGAGAGCCCTTTGACCTCTATCCACCGCGCACCTCCCTCCCAACGTCTCCATTAATGGTGCCTGAGCCCCTGTTTCACTGCGTGGCTATGTCTCACTGGACTGAGATTTAAGAGAGAAAAAAGAAAATCTGAAAAGAAAGTTTTGCACGGATCTTGATGTAAGATTCGACGGACCTATATAGCATCGAATGCGACTTATAGCAAGACTGATGAATATAAGGATGATGACAGTGCATAATAATTGTCTTACATATTTAGGAACATAATTAAAAAAGCCACATGCGGCAACGCCCGAAATACACAAGGGCAAAAGAAGAAGAAAGACAACGATCTGGCTCGTTGATCTCTACTTTCTTGATGCGTTGATGTAGGCCACGGGAACTAGTCTCTGCGGCGAGCGGCGATGAGCTCTTTCTTGTCCTCAAGATGCTGCTTGAGAGCATCCACGGATTCCTCCACCAGCCTTCTGCGCTTGATGCGCAGCATGGCATTCTCGTCCATAAGTTTCTCAACGATGACACCGGTCCTCTTCAACAAGGTAGTGGTCTCCTCCTACTGCTCCGAACTTCTGACGATCTTCGCCCTCAGTAGGTCGTGCTCGGCCCGAAGCTTCGCATTGCTCTCATTTAGTTGTCATATGACGCCGGTAGCCTGTTCAAACGAGGCTTTCATGTCATCCTACACCCTCGCCCAGCCGGAGATCTGATCCATCTGGCTATGGACGATCGCATGCATGCACCTGTAAGAGTCCTCGCCTGCCCGCGAGACATTTTCCCAGGCCACCGCGGCGCGAGAGGACATCTCTGCTGCATTCGCGGCGCGGCGGAACATCTCTTCTGCTTCCGCGGCGCGGCCGGACCAGTCTGCTGCATCGGCGGTGCGGCGGGACCTCTGTGCTGCTTCGTCAGCGTGGCGGGACCTCTGTGCTGCTACGGCCACGCGGTGGGACATGTCGGCTACTTTCGCGGCAAGGCGGGAGATCTCTTGTGCTTCCGCATCCACGCTCGCCTCTCCCTGGTGGCAATCTCTCGACCCAGAACTCACGGTGGCCAAGGCAGATGCAAGGTAACGATGATGAATGACTTGTTTGTTTTTGTGGATGAGGAGTTGAGGAGGAATGTGCAGTCATCTTGGAGTAGTAGTATTTATAACTGAGTACTAATACGCTGCTAAGTGGGAAACCGTTTAGGTTTTGATCGGTGTGAACAGGTTTGCAATTAAATATAGCGTGGTAGTAATTTGGAATGTGACGGGATGCAGGCTCAAAATTTATTGACGGTTCTATGTGTGGCACTATTCCCAGAAGGTGTAACGTGGGCACACTTTCTCGGTTGTGTACGTGGCATTTGCACCATAGGGTGCACCGCAATAGGCAATGTCAGCACATGTCTTGTTCCAACAACCATGCGCGCTCGTTATTACCATGGCACACGCTTCTTTTAATTAGAATGTGTGCCCATCTAGCGCACACACGTTGATCTATCTAACTGTTTCTGTTTGTTGTGGCTAATCGCAAACAGTTCATCCATGTGAAGTGTATGCCATCAATCGCAGACACTTTGATCTGGCTGACCTTTTCTGTTCTGTTGCCTAATCGCAAACAGTTAATCCTTCTAATGCGTATGCCCTCAATCGCACACACCTTTATCTAGCTGCCCGTTTCTATTGTTCCTCCTCATCACAAACAGTTAATCCGAGTGAACTGTATGCCGTATATCGCACACACCTTCATCTGACTGCCCATTTATGTTCTTCTTCCTCATCGCAAACAGTTAATTGAACTGAACCGTATGCCCTGCATCGCACACGCAACTAAAATCGGAACCGTGTTTGATGCATCCATCATCGCAAACGTTTTGCACCTTTTTTGAACGTTTTTTTACACCACCGTTTGCGATTAATGCATAGCACACAGTTTCGTCGAAGGGTCTCTGATCCTAGTGTCGCGTTAGCAGCACCCTGCAGTAGTGGCAGTTGAAGTCCCAAGTCTACATAATGAGTTCATCTCCCGTACTCCACCATCGCAGGTGCTTGCTCTAAGTTGACAGTGTGATAATTGGATTCATGTTGCATATGTTGTCTAGACTGTATTTCATCTATTTTGATTAAATTGCACCTGCTGAATTTATACGTTATACATGTGCATATGACATGCCTTTCTCTGTCTAGAATACACTTCATCTATCTATCATACCATGTTCTTACATCAAAGTACTGCTGTTGTGTATCCCGCATCAGTCACTCATGATTGGACGCTTTTAACATGGCAGTTTGATAGTGGTTGCATCTTGCATTGATTTCTACGTTGTACTACTTCTAATTTTTCGAAATGCCACTTATGACAAGACACTTTTAACTTGGCAGAGTGATATTGGTTGCATCTTTCATATGGTGTCTAGCTTGCATTACTTCTATTTTCTTGAAAATCCTTCTGCTTAGTTTACACATCGTAGCTGTGAATATGTCACGCCATCCTATTTTTCTTACATATTCCATCCTCATACGGTTGTCTTACATCAAAGTATTGCTTGTCTGTATCATGCATCAATGAGTTCTGAAGAGCGATTTTATTCTTTTGTGTTGTGGGTACGGCTTGACATGGCAAAGTCAAAAAAGAGCAAGGAAAAGAATATAGTAGGGAATGGTGTTACTCGTCGGGTAAAACGGAAAAGGATTTGCCCTCGAGATTCTGCTGGTACTTATAGTGCAGTAGAAAGTCCAATTCCACCGGCTAAATCTACAAACACAGTATCACCTGCTCCACCAGTTGCAGTATCCGCTTCAACTGTACTGGCATCTCAATGAGTTACTCGTTCATTTGCTCCGGAACTGGCCAGTTCCCAAGCTGCCTTCACACCTAACACTACTTCCGAAGCACTGCTGACACAAACAGGACTTGGCAAGATCAGATGAACCTCATGAGCATCAACACCAAGACGGTACCTGACCGAGTCAAGTTGCAGTTGCATACTCCTTTATATGTACTCTCACAGTTTGATGTGCACTAACACTTCCCATATTCGTTGTTGAACTAGCACCACGGCGCAAGCGGAAACAGACATCAAGGATAATTCTTGACAGATTAACAAAATCTAAAGGAGGAAGAATGGAGATCCATTTTGAGGCAGGTTTAAAAAGGCCACGTGATGCTACAGAGTCAGCCAAGTTAGTATCAGAGGCAGCCGTTGTCGTTAGGTGTCATGCATGTATCCTCCCAACGTGGATCCAGTATAGGAATGAGAAAGATAATACCCAGTTTAACACCTTCATTAACCATTTATCCATAAGTAATGTTTTTCATCGCAATTTGTAATATTGGCTTGCTCTGTCCCATACTTTCTAGCTTCCTCCTAATAAGACTCACATTCTTTTTTCATCAGATGAGGTTCAAGTTGGATCGGAAAGATGATGCAACTAAACAAGCATGCACTCATGTTTTTCAGTATGCTCTACGACAGTATCGGTACCACCTTAGAAAAGCTCACTTTGAAGACAAGGCTAACAATGAAATCGCCCAAACATCTCCAGTGGAATATATTACAGATGAAGACTGGACAGCCCTTGTTAAACACTAGTTTGATCCAAAGTATCAGGTAGGGTATATGTATTTGATCAGATCACATATTGAACTTGTATTTATGTATGTGCCTTACAAGTGTATCTTCTTCTAGGCTAACTATTTGAAGAACAAGACCAACCGTTCTAAAGTGAAATTCCAATAGACAACAGGATCTCGTAGCTATATTGCAGACTGCGAGGCTCTTTTAAATAGCTGCTAGTTCCTTCTTTTTTCTATGCCATATTATCGTATCTGTATTGACTTGTTCCAAATACAGAGGAAAGCCCGTGCGGACCAAAAAGAACCTGAACTGAATGCAGTGCAAATCTTCAAGGATTGCCACACCAGCAAGATGAAGGGCATGAGCACACCAGTTCAAGCCGCTGTTGTAAGTCCTTACTCCTCCTGCCTTTGAACTGATTGGTACTGTGATGTGTTCATTTAACTGCTTGGTTTGCAGCCAATGTCAGTTACTCTGTTCACTTTTATACATAGTTGTCTTAACGTATCATTTCACCTTACATGGTTTAAAAGAGATGAAGGATATTCTTTTGGTCTTGATCTCTAATCTAGTTGTGATGTTCACATGCCCACACAATGATACAATAGCCTGTTTGTTTTATATCTGTTTGCCCAGGATAAGAATGATGTCATACTATGTTCATCCTACTTTAAACCATGTCTCTTTATCCTTAGATGTCAACGAATGTGAGGAAATAGACAATACAGTAGGCATGCTACATGGACATATGTTCCGAAAGTGATTTTATTATGTAGTTGGCACTACAATACATGCTAATGTATTATAGTAGTTCACCAAAATAAGTTATGTATAAACGGGAAACCTACTTTGTTTGTTTTTGTCTCATTAGTAACTTATCTGGTACACTAATCTACAAGTTCAAACTTTCAGCAAGCTATGGAACAAATGATTCAACAGCCACAACCACCTGAAGGTGATGAGGCTACCACAGGCACAATGTCACCTCTTGCTGTAGTGCGTCAGTATCTCTCCACTAATAGTGCAAAAAGCACCTTCCTGCGTAATTCTGGGTTGGTTGTCAAGGTAACCTTGTCCAAATCGCCTACTGAACAAAATCTTTCGGCTAGACAGAGTGATATATCTGTGCTCCGGACACAAGTCCAATCCCTAATAGATGTCGTTTCGGAAACAAGAATAGTGGTTGACAAATGTCATCAAGATATGAATGGTTTTGAAACCAGACTATCAGACATTTGCTTCGTTGTTCAAGAGCAATTGCGGAAAAAAGGGGAAGATCATGCTGCTCCATCAGATTTTACAGCCTGAAACATTAGCACTCAGGTCAAATGATCTGTGCTTCTATACATTTGATGGTGCTTTTATGTGCAAGGACTGTAAACTTTATGCCAACAGGCCTTTTGTTGTATGGTTGGAATTTATTTTGTTGTGATACAACATTTATGGTGCTGCCAAAGGCTGCAGAAATTATGACGCTATTTTTGTATAGTGTAGGTTTATCTTAGTAATGTATTCGGCCGAAAGCTTCATAGGAGCCCAACATGCCAACATTCGTCGGGCCCATTCCAATTGGGCTAAAAACGATTATGGGCCGTAATTTGCATGTAGCCCACTAAAAATATCTGGGCCTAAATCAGCATAAGCTTTCTTTTTTTTGGTAGGCCCGTGCCCACAGTGGGCCTTTAACAGGCCTAAACATAATTTGGGCCCTCAGTAACAATAGGCCGTTTACATGTGTAAATATCTCGAGCCAATAAAAAACATGGGCCTTTAATAGGCCGAAAGTGAGATTGGGCCCTGATTGTGCCAAATAACCCACTGGTCATTAGCAGGCCGAAATGTATCTCAGCTCGTGATGGCCCATTTACAATGCGGATCGTTCACAGGCCGAAATTCAGACAGGCCGTAAATGCGCCGACCTACTACACGGGCCTTTAACAGGCCGGAAGTTCGGTCGGGCTTGATTAGTGTCAGTTTTATATGGGTCGTTAATAGGCCCGATGTGACATTGGGCCACATATGGCCCATGGATTTCGTCCGATGTTAACAGGCCGAAAATCACAACAGGCTGAAAGTGGCCCAAATCTACAGTGCGCCTCTAACAGGCCGAATGTCAGACATGGCCGAATATGACCCGAATCCTTCATGGTCGTTTATGGGCCGAAAGTTTCAATGGCCTATAAATGGGCCCAAATGAAGCAGGACATTTAACAGGCCAGAAACACACCGGGCCGTAATTCGGCCCAAATACTTAGCAGACTGTTAACGGGCCAGAAGTGACCATGGGCCACGATGATGACAAGTTTAGGACAGGCCGTTGACGGGCCGATTTGACACTAGCCGTACGGGCCTTAACTGCGAATGGGCCGTCTGCAAGTAGGCCGTTAATGGGTCGGCCCGCTAATTTTGGCTGGGCCAGCCTTTTTAACCTAAATGGGCCGCTGTTGGGCCTTGCCACATGTCGTCGTATCATAGGCGCCTCCTGTCCATTGGGCAGTTGACATCTGTCCTTTCGTGGTGCTGACACGTGGTTGCTATAGCCAATGATAATTTTACACGTGGAAAATAATCATTGGTCCCAGCTGTTAACGGGTTATCGGATCCTAACCGGAACCCGATAGCTTAACGGCGACCCGTTACGGTGGATGCCACATGTCGGTTACCCTTGACGAAAGCACTTCTATGACGTGTGATTTATCGTCATGGAAGTAGACACTTCCGTGATGATAATTTTGGTAATGTCATGGAACACTTCTACGACAGCACAAGTATGACTATCTTGATTCTGTCATAAAATCGTCATGGATGTACATGCATGATAAAAAACGTGACCTACTGTGACAAACATGTATCATCACGGAAGTGTATTTTTTTAGTGATATTATAAGGATTGTCCCTTTCATTGAATTTCATTAAAGAATTTACCTCTACCACCTTGGGTGGTGGTGTGTCAAGTCCATGTATTTCTTCAATAGGAGGTAAATTTTTGACATCCTCGGCTTTAATACCTTTTTTCTTCATAGACTTCTTTGCCTCTTGCATATCTTCCGGGCTGAGATATAAGATACCCCTCTTCTTTGGAGTGGGTGTATGCGGTGGTTCAGGAAGAGTCCAATCATCATAATTTTTCAATATATTATTCAACAATTCCTTAGCTTGTTAAACAGTTCATTCCCTGAAAACACAACCAGCACAACTATCTAGGAAGTCCCTAGAAGCATCGGTTAGTCCATTATAGAAGATATCAAGTATTTCATTTTTCTTAAGAGGATGATCAGGCAAAGCATTTAGCAATTGTAGAAGCCTCCCCCAAGCTTGTGGGAGACTCTCTTCTTCAATTTGCACAAAGTTAAATATTTCCTGTAAGGCAGCTTGTTTCTTATGAGCAGGAAAATATTTTTCAGAGAAGTAGTAAATCATATCTTGGGGACTACGCACATAACCAGGAGCAAGAGTGTTGTACCATATCTTAGCATCACCCTTTAATGAGAAGGGAAATAACTTGAGAATATAATAGTAGCGAATCTTCTCATCATGAGCAAAAAGGGTGGCTATGTCATTTAATTTAATGAGGTGTGCCACTATAGTTTCAGTTTCATAACCATGGAAAGGATCAGATTCAACCAAAGTAATTAACTCTGGGTCGACGGAGAATTCATAATCCTTATCATCAACAAAGATAGGTGAAGTAGCAAACTTAGGATCACATTTCATTCTAGCATTCAAAGATTTCTCTTTCAGTTTGCATAATAATTTCTTAAGATCATCTCTATCATTGCAAGCAAGAAAATCTCTAGCTGTCTCCTCATCCATAACATAACCTTCAGGTACTTTAGGTAATTCATATCTAGGAGTGCTAGGTCTAATAGGTGTTTCAAGATTTTCAGTTTCAAGTACTTCATCAGTTTCAACAATTTCATCAGTTTCAACATTCTCAATATCTTTAACTCTAGCAATTTGTTCATCAAGAAATTCACCCAGTGGCACATTATCATCAAGCAAGGTACTAGCATCATCATGAGTAGCATTCATAGAAGTAGCATCATCAATAACTTGCAACATATCAGGATTAATAGCATGTGGTGGTGTTGCAAGTCTACTCAAAATAGAAGGTGAATCAAGTGCAGAGCTACATGGCAGTTCCTTACCTCCCCTTGTCTTAGAGGAAAAAATCTTAGTCTTTGTATCATTCAGATTCTTCATAGTGATAAATTGATAATAATCCGAAGTGACTCAACAAATATAGCGATCCTCCCCGGCAATGGCGCCAGAAAAAGGGCTTGATAACCCACAAGTATAGGGGATCGCAACAGTTTTCGAGGGTAGAGTATTCAACCCAAATTTATAGATTCGACACAAGGGGAGCCAAAGAATATTTGAAGGTATTAGCAGCTGAGTTGTCAATTCAACCACACCTGGAGATTAATTATCTGCAGCAAAGTGATCAGTAGCAAAGTAGTATGGTAGTTTTGATAGTAGTAGCAATAGCAATAGTAACAGTAACAATGATAGCAATAGTTTTGTAGCAAGTGTAACAGTAATAGTAGCTGTAGTAACTTAGCAGGAACAATATAAGAGAAAATCGTAGGCATTGGATCGGTGAATTCATTGGATGATATTCATCATTTAATAGTCATAACCTAGGGCAATATGGCACTAGCTCTAGTTCATAATATAATGTCGGCACGTATTCTGCAAATAGTCATACGTGCTTATGGAAAGAACTTGCATGACATCTTTTATCCTACCCTCCCGTGGTAGCGGGGTCCATATGGAAACTAATGGATATTAAGGCCTCCTTTTAATAGAGAACTAAAACAAAGTATTAGCACATAGTGAATACATGAACTCCTCAAACTACGGTCATCACCGGAAAGTATCCCGACTATTGTCACTCTGGGGTTTCCGGATCATAACACTTAGTAGGTGACTATAACTTGCAAGATCGAATCTAGAACATAGATATAATGGTGATAACATAAACGGTTCAGATCTGAAATCATGGCACCCGGGCCCAAAGTGACAAGCATTAAGCATGGCAAAGTCATAGCAACATCAATCTCAGAACATAATGGATACTAGGGATCAAGCCCTAACAAAACTAACTCGATTACATGATGAATCTCATCCAACTCCTCACTGACCAGTGAGCCTATGAAGGAATTACTCACTCCCGATGGGGAGCATCATGGAATTGGCGATGAAGAAGGGTTGGTGATGATGAAGATCGGAGATCCCCCTCTCCGGAGCCCCAAACGGACTCCAGAGAGGTGGCGGCGGCTCCGTCTCGTGAAACGCGATAATTCTTCCTCCCTGAATTTTCTCTGCAAAAATAGGATTTTATAGCGTTGGAATCAGGGTCTGCGGGGGCACCAGATGGGCACAACCCACCTGGGCACGCTTGGAGGGGGCGCGCCCTGGTGGGTTGTGCTCACCCAGGGCCCCCCCTCCGGTGGTTCTTGGCTCCAGTATTTTTCTTTTATTTCATAAAAAATCTCCAAAAAGTTTTGTTCCATTCTGAGAACTTTTATTTCGGCACAAAAACAACACCATGGTAGTTCTGCTGAAAACAGCATTAGTCCGGATTACTTTCATTCAAATCATGCAAATTAGAGTCCAAAACAAGAGGAAAAGCATTAGGAAAAGTAGATACGATAGAGACATATTAAGGTTGAGGGGGGAGCGGCGCCAGAGGGGGTGTTGGGGATATAACCCCGAGGTGTGACCCGCCCAGGAGGGCTGGGTTACACCGTTGGCGACTTAATATGAAGAAGGCCCAAGAAGATCCAAGAAGACGAAGTATGAAGACGGGTGGCGGCTTAAGAGGCGGGCCAGGTGGAGGCCCAAGACCCGGAAGTGTAAGCCGCCCGATAGTGACTTGCCTCGTAAGTCAAGGCAACTTAGAAACCGAGCTGGTCACGTTGTGTGATCCGGCTCAGACTCTTGTAAGCCCCGGAGCCTCGACCTGTGTATATAAAGGCGAGACCCATCGGCGGGTTAACTCAAGAAACAATTGATCGAGAGCTAGGTTAAGCGATTCCGCTCCCTTGTAATCGATATTCAAGTAATACAACTAGAGCAGGACGTAGGCTTTTACCTTGTTGTGAGGGCCCGAACCTGGGTAAACCTTGTGTCCTTTGTCCCATGCAACCCCTTCAAGCTAACCTACGTTGCGATTGCTCAACACCTAAGTCCTTTCGCAAGGGCATCTGTCATAACAAAACCACGACAGTTGGCACCCACCGTGGGGCCAGAGCATGGTGGTTTCGATATCTTGAAGGGCACCTTCTTAGGGATCGAAGGTTATGCCATGGGCCGGATGACTGAGAGTCGCCGCGGCAAGTTCTACATCGACGATGCTAGCTGGGGCCTTGAGGCCGACTCAATCGAGTACGGGTACCGGGTCCCCTTCTGCGGAATTCATGTCTTCATCGGCAAGATCGGCGAGTCAGAGCCTGAGCCGGACACCTGCACCGACATCGTCGAGATGGCTCAGCGCGCGCGACCCGCCAGGGTTCGACCCGGCCGGAAGCACGTTTTCGTTGGCTTTGTTCATGCGGCGGATCTTGAGGAAAATTCTGCATCTGGTGGAGAGACGGCCATCTATTCAGGTTATGAGTCCTCACCCGGAGAAACCAAATCGATCTATCAGCTTCAGGATGGCGGGCTTGGGGGCTATTCCGATGGTGACAGTATTCCGGACCCTTATGAGCCGCCGAGCAGGGCTGCTATCTTTATGGTTGGTACGCAACCAATGGTAAACTCATCAACGGCTGGGACGACATCCGGCTCAACTGCTGCGGCGACAGCTGGGACGAGCAGTTCAGTTCGGCCGCCGACTCAAGTTTTATCTGAGCTCTTGGGCACCTTGACGAGTCTGTTAGCCATGGAGGTGAATCTAGCAAATCAAGCATAGCATAATGCAGAAGTTGCAAAGGTGCGAGATGAGGTGACCAAAGCCCAAGAAGATCTTAATGCAGAGAACGCCAGGATGGCGACGGAGCAAGCTTCGATGGATGTCGAGTCACAGCGGATAAGGGCAAAAACTTTTCGTCTGAGTCTAGATCAGAATGCGTCCAATGCTGTCCTTCGAAGGAGGCACCAGAGCCGCCTACCTTCACAGTTCGAGGGACGGAATCTTTTTAATACACCCGGGCAGGGACGAGTAACCCGCCCGGTGTAACCCGGGCCGCTGAGGCACCAGGGACCGGAGCGGTGTCCCAGCCTTGTTTGCTAGACCGGCCTCGTAGGGATTTGACCCCGCCTCAATGGGTTCCAACACCCTCTGGCCATTATTCTAACCCGGTGGATAACATGATAGCAACGGCTACACGGCTGGCGGCTATCCCGATCGAAGGTGAGTCTCCAGCAGTGATAGAGACCCGAAACGCTGTGGAGCTTCTCCAGACGGCTGTGGCATACCAGGCGGCCTATTCATATAGTCGTGAGCCTGTTCACTCAACTCCCCACCCAAGTCGAAGCTATAGCCGACGTATTGAGTCGCCGACGGTTTCCAGTAGTGAGCGGTGTCGTAACCCGCCTCGTAATGATGACCCGCCCCGTGGACCTAACCTGCCCCGAGATGACAATATGTTGAACGATGCTCAGGCCCTTGTGGATCATGCTGGAGCCCGCCGTGAGGTAGAATTGGCGGCTCAATTGGGGGCTCATCAGCAATTTCCAGTAAACCCTTCGGCATATGTTGAAGCTGGGACAACTTCCAGGACAGTTGGTGTGCCATGTCTGGTACCGGCTCTACACAATGAACGTTTTCCCAAGGATTTCAAGGGCCCTCATAAGGTGCCTAATTACACAGCTGATCTTCCATCTGAGGCTTGGATTGAGAGCTATGAGCTTGCTATGCAGATGCTAGATGTTAATGATGCTGTATGTGCCAAGTACATCACCATGATGTTGGATGGACCGGCTCGAACCTGGTTTAAAGGATTGCCCGCCAATTCCATCAATTCATGAGCTGAGTTAAAGGCGCGCTTCATTCAGACTTTAAGGGAACATGTAAGCAGCCTCTGACGATTATTGGCTTGGATAACTGTGTGCAGCGGGAGGATGAGTCAGCCCACCATTGGGTCCGCCGGGTCTCAGCTATTATTCATTCATCAGATTGCATTGCGGCGGGTTCAGCTGTTCTAGTCTTGGAGAAGAATTGTCATTTTACCCCCCTTAAGCAGAAGCTTGGGCGGCTTAGACGTCATTGCAACGACATGGGAGAGCTCATGGCGGCTCTCATCAAGTATGCTGACTCAGACACCTCTAAAGACCCTGGATCGAATGATGAAAAATCCAATAAGGGGAAGAAGAGTGGCAACGGAAAGGGTCAGC
This sequence comes from Thinopyrum elongatum, assembly GCA_011799875.1. Classification (NCBI taxonomy): domain Eukaryota; kingdom Viridiplantae; phylum Streptophyta; class Magnoliopsida; order Poales; family Poaceae; genus Thinopyrum; species Thinopyrum elongatum. The sequence continues at coordinate 512,087,143 of CM022298.1, forward strand.
AACAGAATGTGACAGGGCAAAATGGTAACAACCAGGGTAACGGTGGCAAGCGCAGACAGCCCGATGGCGGGTCCGATCTTGTAGCTAACACCAACACTGGATATAAAAACTAGCGCCGTAATGGCAATGGTAAGCAGGCCTTTGGAGGGAAAAACTTTAATATTGAGGCGATGATGAATGAGCCTTGCCCAAAACACAGCCTGCCCAATAAACCGGCGGCTCATGCTTGGTAGGACTGTTTTTTCATGCGAGAATACAAGAATTCCAACTTCAATCAGAATCATGGTAATAATAATGGCCCGCCCGGCGAGTCAGGATCCGGCTCATAGGGGCCCGGTTTTGGTGGTGGCGGCTCAAATTCTGGGTATCAAGGACAGGGCAACCAGGGTGGTTATAACCAACAGTCTGGTCCGGGTAACCAACAGCATCAGTCAGGATATAAGAGTAATCCAAAGCAGCTTAATAGTGGCCAGTATCATGTTTTCACCACAAGTCTTTGCAAGCGAGATCAGAAGGTTCATAAACGCGCGGTCAGTGCAATTGAGCCGGCGGTACCTCAATACTTGCGGTGGTCAGAGCAGCCAATCACATGGAGTCGAGAGGATCACCCGCCCCGGGTTGACAATCCGGGTCAATTAGCATTGGTGGTAGCCCCTCAAGTTGGGGATTATAAATTCACTAAAGTGCTCATGGATGGTGGCAGCAGTATCAATATCCTTTACTATGATACCTTTCGCCGGATGAATTTAACTGATAAGGAGCTTAAGTCGTCTTCTACAGTTTTTCATGGTGTGGTACCTGGTAAGTCGGCATATCCAGTTGGTAAGATTGCCTTGGAAGTGGCTTTCGGCGACGACTATGACTACAGAGCAGAAACATTATGGTTTGAAGTGGTTAAAATCAAGAGCCCTTATCACGCCTTGTTCGGACGGCCGGCTTATGCTAAATTTATGGCACGGCCTTGTTATGTTTATTTGCAGCTTAAGATGCCAGGACGTAAGGGCACTATTACGATCCATGGTGATCGAAGAATCCCATTGGAATGTGAGGAATGAGATGCTGCCTATGCTGAATCAGCTTGTGCTACTGAGGAGCTTAAATTTTATAAGGATAATGTTGACCCGGCCGATATGACCCCTTTGAAGAAGCCCACCACTGAGCAAGACCATTTGTTGAAATTCAAGTCGGCTGATGATACTAAGCAGGTTGACTTTGTCCCTGGCGACTCATCTCAGCAGTTCACAGTGGGGGCTAATATGGACCCTAAATAGGAAAGCGCGCTCATCGAGTTCATCCGTGAGAATCAGGACATCTTTGCATGGAAACCTTCTGACATGCTGGGTGTACCGAGAGAATTCGCTGAGCACACTCTTAATGTGGATCCTAAATTTAAGCCGGTCAAGCAGTTTCTTCATCATTTCAATGAAGAACGATGCAAGGCCATTGGAGAAGAGGTGGCCCGGCTCTTGGCAGCCGGGTTTATCATGGAGGTCTATCATCTAGAGTGGTTGGCTAACCCGGTGCTAGTGCTCAAGAAGAATGGCACTTAGCATATGTGTGTTGACTACACAGATCTTAACAAAGCTTGTCCAGCTGATCCATTTGCTCTCCCCCGTATTGACCAGATTATTGATGCCCAAGCGGGTTGTGAGAGTTTATGTTTCCTGGATGCTTATTCTAGTTATCATCAGATCAAGATGGCAGTCAATGACCAAGAGAAGACGTCTTTTATCACCCCTTTTAGAGCCTTCTGCTATGTCTCTATGCCTTTTGGGCTTAAGAGTGCCCAGGCGACTTATCAATGATGTGTTCAGAATTGCTTTCACAGTCAAATTGGGCGTAATGTGCATGCTTATGTGGATGATATTGTGGTTAAAACCAGGAAAAAGGAGACGCTCTTGGATGATCTAAGGGAGACTTTTGACAATCTCCGGGTCTATAAGATGATGCTTAACCCGGCCAAGTGTGTTTTTGGTGTGCCTGCACGCAAGCTCTTGGGTTTTCTGGTCTCAGAGAGGGGTATTGAAGCTAACCCGGAGAAGATTAAGGCTATCACTTCATTGGCTAAGCCGGCGTGTGTCAATGACGTCCAGCGCTTGGCGGGTCGTATCGCGGCTTTAAGCCGGTTCATCAGCCGCCTGGGAGAGAAGGAAATTCCTTTATACCAGATGATGAAAAAGACAGATCATTTTGTCTGGAGTGACGCTGCTGATAAGGCGTTTGAGGCGCTCAAAAAACAGTTAGCTGAGCCGCCCATCCTTGCGGCTCCCATTGAAAAAGAACCTTTGCTCCTATATGTGGCAGCTAATAGTAAGGCCGTCAGTGTGGTGCTTGTGGTGGAGCGCAAGGAAACGGGTAAGGAGTACCCAGTCCAGAGGCCGGCTTATTATGTCAGTGAGGTGTTGATTGAGTCCAAGCAATGATGTCCACATTGGCAGAAATTGGTGTATGGGGTATTTATGGCGAGTCGCAAGCTGAAGCATTATTTTCTTGGTCATCCTATCACTATGGTCAGCTCTGCTCCCCTGGGAGACATTATTCAGAACAGGGAGGCCACAGGCCGGGTTGCTAATTGGGCAATAGAACTCGGACCCCATGGTCTGAAATATGTGCCAAGGACAGCTATCAAATCTCAGGCTCTGGTGGATTTCATCAATGACTGGACGGAGTTGCAGACGCCTGAGGAGAGGCCTGATAACACATATTGGACGATTCACCTTGATGGGTCCAGGCAGTTAGAAGGCTCGGGGGCTGGGGTTATATTGACTTCCGCACGAGGTGACAACTTTTGTTATGTTTTAAGGCTAATGTTTCCTTGTACTAATAATGCAGCCGAATATGAGGCTTTACTCCACGGCCTTCATATGGCCAAGGAGATGAATTTAAGCCGGGTCAGGTGTTTTGGTGACTCAGACCTGGTGGCTCAGCAAGTCTCAGAAACGTGGGATTCCAAAGACCCGCTCATGGCAGCTTATCATCGGGCGGCTGACAATATTGCTGGTCACTTTAAGGGGTACCAGGTGGAGCATCTTGATCGAAGAAAGAATGAGGCGGTTGATGCCTTGAGCCGGCTTGGGTCTCAACGTAAGCTGGTACCTCCTAATGTGTTTCTTGATGTATTGCATAATCCTTCTGTCAAGTTACCATCAGAAGAGGACCTTGTTATTCCTGACCCGAAGGCGCAGTTGGTGGCGGCTCTCCATGCTATTCTTGATTGGACACTTCCCTACGTGGCATATATGACCCGGGGCGAGTTACCTGACGATGAAACTTTGGCAAGGCAAATCACTAGGAGGTCTAAGTCTATGACTATTGTCAATGGCGAGTTACACTGATGCAGCGTGACAGGCGTGTTCCAACATTGTGTTTCTCCTGAAGAGGGCCGTGAGATTTTAAGAGAGATCCATGAAGGTGATTGTGGTCATCATGCCGGCTCTAACTCTTTAGTGGCTAAAGCCTTTTGTCATGGGTTTTATTGGTTGACGGCTCATGATGACGCAGAAGATATCGTCAGTAAATGTGATGGATGTCAGAAATTCTCTCGACGGGCTGATGTGCCGGCTCAGGAGTTGAGGACGATCCCACTTACTTGGCCGTTTGTAGTCTGAGGGCTGGATATGGTTGGACCTTTCAAGAGGTCTAAGGATAAGAAAACCCACCTCTTGGTGGCGGTTGACAAATTTACTAAGTGCGTGGAAGCAAAGCCGATTAGCCAGTGTGATGCGGCAACCGCAGTTCACTTTGTTAAAAAAACTAATCTTCCGTTTTGGTTACCCTCATAGTATCATCACTGATAATGGTACTAACTTGTCAAAGGGTGCTATGAAGGAGTTCTGTCAACGAGAGCATATTCGTCTTGATGTTTCTTCGGTGGCTCATCCGCAGTCTAATGGTCAAGCTAAGAGAGCTAACCAAGAAATTTTGAGAGGTATCAAGCCCCAGCTTATGGTTCCTTTGAGGCGAATGCCGGGTTGTTGGGTTGAGGAGTTACCTTCAGTGCTCTGGAGTATCAATACCACCCCAACAGGTCAACAGGCTATAATCCTTTGTCTATGGTGCAGAGGCGGTTCTTCCAAGTGATATCAGTCATGACTCGCCCCGTGTGGCGGCTTATGTTGAAGCTGATACTGAGATAGCGCATCAAAACACACTCGATGCCATGGATGAGGAGCATGATCTTGCGGTGGCTCATTCAGCGATATATCAACAAGACGTGTGTCGCTATCATAGCCGCAGAGTTAAGACTCGAGCGTTTCAAGAGGGCGACTTGGTACACCGGCTAATTCAAGATTAGGCTGATATACATAAGTTATCGCCTCCTTGGGAAGGACCTTTTGTGGTCAGCAAAAACCTGAATAACGGGTCTTATTACCTCACTGATATACGGGAACATAAGAATTCACGCAAGTCGGAGGAGGAGACCCGCCGGCCATGGAATATTGCTCATCTTCGGCCTTACTACACCAGAGCCATCGGCTCTCGTCTTTGTACATACATTTGTCAATGTATATATCTTTTATGATCAATATAATAAAGCCGGCATCCCTGGAATTCAGGGCCTCCGTCGTTTCATTTCTGAGTATCCGAGTCTTTATTAATTGGTCATAAGGTCACTTGGGGGCTTCCAACCCACCGGGTTTAACTTTCATACCCTCTTGACCAGGCATGAAACGCCAAATTCTAAGGTATCCTGCCTGTTTGCAACTTGTTACTCCACTAGGTGACTCGCCGAACTCTTAACAGTCAATCTTTTTCAAGACCCTGAACTCATTAAGGTTAAAACGGTGGCTTGTGTCATGTGAGAGCCGGCTTACAGTGAGCTAGGATAAACTCAACGGATGTGCGGCCTTGAAAGCACATGGCCTGTGAGCCAACTTGTTTGGTCATGTTTTGGTGAACCAGCCAAGCAATTATATGAGTTTTCTTGAATTTTTTCTTTTGAGTTCTTTGGATTTGTTTTTTCCAAAGTTTTTTGCTATTGAGCAAATTTTGACAATCTAGATCATAAAGCTCCGATTGTATGACTCATGTTTGAGTATTTTGGGTTTGGTAACCCACCCTGGCTATGGATTTTAAGTCGCCGGTATACTTTTGTTTGAACAACTGAGGTCATGCGATTGCAAGTCTTTGGGTTGTCACGTGCATTGGATATTGATCTTTAAGCCGCCAGTATGATCCAAATCTACAGGTATGTTTTCAATTGTTATATGAATATTCAAGGTTTGGTAACCTGCCCTAATTTTGACTTTAAGTCATCAGTATATTTCGACTTGAATGGCCTTGATTATAGTGTCAATAATCACGTTAGGCTATATATGTTTGGGTTGTCATCCGCCCTGGTTTCGGACCTTAAGTCGCCAGGACATATGTTTAACCTTCTTGGCAGGACATGCAAAGCTTTACATACAAATAAGAGTACTGCACTAGCTCGTATGAATAATCAGATCAAGCCTATCATAAAGATTAAAACTGGTGGTTTAAAAGTTAAGATCAACATGCACGAAGGCATGACATGGCGGATCATTATTTTAAACTAGCCTATTACAAGGCTTTCATGAGCCCACAGGGTTGAAACAAAGTATTTCTGGAGCTGCACTCTTACAAGCCCGGCTTGAAAGCCGCCTGAATCGTCATTTTTGTGAATCATTTTTCTTCTTAGCGAGTTGACGACTCCGAGTCATCCCGCACCAGCTCTTCTTCTTTGGCCATCTGAAGGTCAGGTGACGTCCAGTCGATGCCGGTTAAGGCCTCGAATATGGCTTCATCATTTATAATTGGAGCAGGGTCAATGTCAGGAGCAAAAGTATGCTTACGCTTCGGTGGAGTTAGATCTATGGCATTGTGAGTCGGCGCTTTAACACGGACGTTGTCAGTGTCTTAAGCCAGCTGATATTTTGTTAAGTCTGCCTCCTTTGCTAGTTTACACGCTAAAGGGCGTATCTCTCTCACGCATTTGGCAAAATCATCTTGGTCAAAGGGCGACCCATCTTCTTTCTGTTCTGGGCATCCATCTGCCATCTCAATCGGGTCTAGCTCTGATTGCCATGCTTTGGCCCGGCTGAGTGCTGAAATTGCTCCTGCGCGGGTGGCTGATAGTTTCAACTCTTCAATTTACCCTGGCATGGTGGATAACTGATCCAACACGATTTTGATAAGAGTGGGAGGTTGTTTTCCATTGGAGATGGCTACAAGAGTCCGTTGAGTGCCAGTGTATAGTTGTTCCACCAAAGAATAAACAACTTTCAGCTTCATTAACATGTCTTGGCCAAGACTAGAGCTTCTGGAACCTGCTCAACAAATGGCACATAAGTCGCCAAGCGGGTTAAAGAGCAAATAAGTTATAAGTCGCCAAAACAAGCTGTGGTATTTAATGTTAGATTCTGCTTACCGAATATGGCAGCTGTCATTCGGGAGATGCGTTGTTTCAAGCCAATCAGCTCTTCAGTGGTGGTTTTAAGTGAAGCTTCCGCTGCCTCTGCTCTTTGCAGCAATATGGTTTTCTTGTTCTGCCAGGCGGCTCTCTCTGTAGCAAAACTGGACTTGAGTTTTTCCGTCTTCTCCAACGATAGTTTGAGCTTGGATTCAGCTTGGAGAGTTTCAGCTTCTTGATGCTTGATATTCTTCCTTAACTTGTTTAGCTGCGAGTCTTGAAGATTCACAGTCTCCTGCAGTAAAGATTGGTAGTCATGAATACGGTTTGGTCTTAAAACAACAACACAGATTTTTAAGTCCCAAGCACATTGCATGCAATATACATGGCACTTGGGGGCTAATGTAGGTCATTTTAGATTGATATTATGACCCGGCTTATCTTGACAGATTAGGCCGGCCCTTGGGGCTACAAGTTTGATTCTATTTAAAGGTCGTTGAAGACCCGACTTATCATGTCAGATTAAGCTGGATCTTGGGGGGCTACAGTTTAGATGCATAAGGTTTTTAGTCAGGGTTAATGATTTGAAGACCCGGCTAATCCTTGGAAGGATCGGCCGGCCCTTGGGGGCTATATAACTATATGCATATGAACCAATGGAAAGGGGTTTAGTTTGTACCTCATACTTCTGCCTCATCAGATTAACCAGGCCAGCCTCCATATCACGGCTTGTGTGCAGGTAGCTTAGGTAGCTTGCATGCAACTCGCCTGCGCTAAAATCTGCATAGTTCTGCAGATCCAGCTTCAATTTTCCCTTGTCTACGGCTGGCGGCTCTTCTTTGGCACTGTGTTTGGCCAAGACAGTAGGATTCCCCGGCTCGGTATAGCCTGTGCCAGTGAAGATGACATCTTCAACGGCCTTGTCAGAAGGAATTTCTTCAGCAAGCTTGGCAGGGCTGGGCGGTTTAGGACTTGGTGGGTCATCACTGGTGCAGCGACCTGCTATACAAACGATTTTTAACCCCTTTCCGCGATGGCGTTTGGAACCGTCGCCAAGTGAGTGTGGGCCATAGGGGGGTCCTTCCCACACGACCCAGAAACCATCGGGGATAGGCCCTCCTGGCACACAGGCTGGGGCAAAATGAGCTCGTGTGCGATCTAGTGAGGCATCGAAACCCAATCGTTTCCGTTCGTATGTACATCCCACATGGCGAATCCCAGAAAAACATTTCCGTTCGTATGTATATCACACACAGTTTTTTGTGTGGAAACGTTTGTGCAAGGTGGCCTAACGCAAACAGTTCTCTGCCGGAAGCCGTGTGTGATTGTTAGTTGATCGAACACGCCTACTTTCTAGAAACCGTGTGGGTTGTTTGAGTTCATCGCCCACGGTGCTGTCTGAGTAACCGTCTGCAATAGAAAACCCCAATAAGCAGGGAATTAGCCTATTATTGATAATCCATGTACTAATCAAATTCATATTTCTTATAAAACACACCAGATATTTCATATCCGTATAACGGCAACCAGGATTTCATAATCGAATTACATCAGATAGCTTCGGCACTCAGTTATGCCATTACACAACAGCACCAAGTTTCACATGCAACATCGAAAACCTTTGGAAAGTAGCATCATACACGGTAAATAGATAGATGAATCTCATCTGGGAAACTGCAGAAGCGGAAGGCAAATATTGAGCCTTCAGTGATGTTGAATGTCCTTGCAACTTTAGGCCAGTGGCTATGGATAATTGCCCGCCCAACCTTCGTCCTCTTCAGGAAGACTTCAATATTGTACCGTGGGTGTTGAATGAATACCTTCCTCGCCTCTTGACCATGCAGGTGGTTTGAGAGGTAATCATCGGTGAACTGCTTTGAAAAGTACTGAAAACAAAGATATGCATAAATCGTTGTTATAAATTTTGAAATGGTGCAAGGGGTAAAAAGAAGGTAAAAGAGTTAGTACCATGCTATAGTTGACTGATGTCTTCTTCATTGTGCAAACAAAGATCTTGCTGTTATTCGTTGCAAGTTTCTTCATCCTAACAATCTTTCTGAGTTTCTTGACTTGACTGATATTCATGGGCATCTCATTTCCCCATATGCAAAATGAGTCGAACAGTGGGTCTAAGCCTCTGACAGCAGGACCTACATGTGCAAGACCAAATTGTAAGAAACCTAAATATTAGAATGATTCCTGCAACTGCACAATAATGTGCTATTAGCGAAAGGACCATGCATGAGCAAACCTCGATGGTAAACCGCAATGTCTCCCATTGTTTCCCTGCAACAGACATAAGGAAGATCTTGATCAGGTTAACTAAGAGTTGCCATACTATCAATAGAATATGTATTAAGTAGAGCCAAATTCGATTTATTTCACATGCATAACAATACAAAATTGTACCCACAGCATATGAAAATCAAATTGCAGAATTGAACCAAACAGCTAAATGGACAGCAGACCAAATGAACCAAAGCAGTTAACTGAGCACGACATTGCAGAATAGAAACATGTACTAGAAGATAAGACAGTTAACAAAACAAAGAATGCTTGAGAACAGTACTACCAAATGTAGCAATTGTTGGACCAAACTATTTACTGAACATTACATTTCAGAGGACCAAACTATTAACTGAACATTACATTTCAGAGGACCAAACTGTTAATTGAATGTCAGATTGCATATTAACATTACAGAGGACAAATCACTAGAAGGCACTGGCGGTGGCCTCGAGAAAACAGCACGAACTGTATTTTAAAGTAGACAACCCTGTGGCGATGTTGACGGTGGCCTCGAAGACGAGGTGCTCCTCCAAGATCTGGCAGTCGGCACGCATGGCAGCCATAGCGACCTCATGTGCATGTGCGGCCGCGATTTGCTTCTCTGCTGCCAGATGCTACTGAGCTCCACGTTATACTGCATGCAAAATGGTTGTGGGCGGCGCTTAATTGGAGGAGGGGGACTGTGATTTCGGCGGAAGGTGTCGCACCATCGGTCAGGGCATGTGGGATGGGGAAGGAGGAGGATGGTGTGGGTGGGGTGTGGATTACCTGACCATATCCACGAGGCCGCGCAGCAAGAAGAAGGGTTGACGGCGAGGAGGCGGCGCTGCAAGAAGAAGGGTCATCGGCGAGGAGGCGGCACTGCAAGAACAAGGGTAGCCAGTGAGGAGGCGGCGCTGTAAGAAGAAGGGTCGCCGGTGAGGAGGCTGAGCTGCCAGTAAGCAGCAGTGAAGGTTTGAACTTGGAAAGCAAGGAGGAACAGTGGAAATGTGGCTTTTGGTGGGAGGGAGGGGGCGGGGAGATAGATATTTCTGCGGTGGCAGAAAAATTTCGCTCGGTGCCGCGAGAAACTGGTGCGCAAGTGTGGTTCAAGCGAGGGCGGTGGACTGTAGACGACGAAGCTTCCTGTGTAAGCCACACAAGACGGTGCGCCATGATATTTTATATCGCATCCCACACGATTCTTTCTAGTAAACTGTTTGTGGTATACCTAATTTTTTCATTATGTTTTGAAAGAAAAAATGGTGTTACGGAGGGAAAGGATGGTGTTTGAATTGCTAGAACATTTATGTACAGTGAACATGCAACTACATGAGTGTCGTGTTTAAATTTGGAATTATTCCGGGTTTGTTTGGCATTTTTATGCATTAATTGAGTTTCTAGGCATTTAATGTGCATAATTCAAATTTGAACTACAAGCACATGCTCCAGTGCACCAAAGTTTCTTGAAAAATCACATGTGTGTCTTTGGGTGAATTTATAGGTCGCATGCAAGAAATGGGAATGAAATTCAAACATCTGAGCGTCGTGGCTCGGCCGGGAACATTGAGAAACTTGGTTTTTAAATTCCTGGAAATTCAAAGCTCGCCTGAAAATCATGAAACTTGGCATGGTGTCATTTCATGGCACCAACATGCTGTGGTAAAAAAATGGCCACATTTGGGCAAGTTTTTGGTATAAGCTTCTTGCAAACCGGAGCTTCTCTCGAGAAGACTCGTGGTTCCCGAGGGGGGACGTGTCACCTTTGCGTGCGAAACGATATAACGTCCGAACGCTGGCCTCACCCCCCCCCCCCCCCTTGATTTTTTATAGAGGCAACATAGAACTATATGAATGTCGTGTTAAAATTTGGAATTATTCTGGGTTTGTTTGGACTTTCTTATACATTAATTGAATTTCTGGTCATTTAATGTGTATAATTCAAATTTGAACTACAAGCACATGCTCCAGTGCACCAAAGTTGGATGAAAATCACATGTGTGTCCTTGGGTGAATTTCTAGGTCCCATGCAAGAAATGGGAATGAAATTCAAACATCTGGGCGTCGTGGCTCGGTCGGAAAGATTGAGAAACTTGGTTTTTTAATTCATGTAAATCCAAAACACGCCTAAAAATCATGAAACTTGGCATGGTGTCATGACATGGCACCAACATGCTGTGGTAATTTTTTTGGCCGAATTGGGACAAGCTTTGGTAAAAGCTTCTTGCAAACCGGAGATTCTCTCAAGAAGGCTCGTGGTTCCGAGAGGGAACGTGTCACCTCCGTGTGCGAAACGACATACGTACACTGCCTTCTCCGACCTTAACTTTTTTACACAGGCTGATTAGACCAAATAGAAGTATCGTGCTAAATTTTGGAATTATTCCGGGTTCATTTGGCCTTTTTTATACATTAATTAAATTTCTGGGCATTTAATGTGCATAATTGAAATTTGAACTACAAGCACATGCTCTAGTGCACCAAAGTTGGTTGAAAAATCACATGTGTGTGCTTGGGTGAATTTCTAGGTCCCATGCAAGAAATGGGAATGAAATTCAAACATCTAGGCATCCTTGCTTGGCCGGAAAGATTGAGAAACTTGGTTTTTTAATTCCTGTAAATCCAAAACACGCCTGAAAATCATGAAACTTGGCATGGTGTCATGACATGGCACCAACATGTTGTGGTAAACTTTTTGGCCGAATTGGGACAAGCTTTGGTATAAGCTTCTTGCAAACCGGAGCTTCTCTCAAGAAGGCTCGTGGTTCCGAGAGGGAACGTGTCACCTCCGTGTGCGAAACGACATACACTGCCTTCTCCCACCTTAACTTTTTTACACAGGTAGATTAGACCAAATAGAAGTATCATGCTAAATTTTGGAATTATTCCGGGTTCGTTTGGCCTTTTTTATACATTAATTGAATTTCTAGGCATTTAATGTGCATAATTCAAATTTGAACTACAAGCACATGCTCCAGTGCACCAAAGTTGGTTGAAAAATCACATGTGTTTCCTTGGGTGAATTTCTAGGTCCCATGCAAGAAATGGGAATGAAATTCAAACATCTGGGCATCGTGGCTCGGCCGGAAAGATTGAGAAACTTGGTTTTTTAATTCATGTAAATCGAAAACACGCCTGAAAATCATGAAACTTGGCATGGTGTCATGACATGGTACCAACATGTTGTGGTAAATTTTTTGGCCGAATTGGGACAAGCTTTGGTATAAGCTTCTTGCAAACCGGAGCTTCTCTCAAGAAGGCTCGTGGTTCCGAGAGGGAACATGTCACCTCCGTCTGCGAAACGACATACACTGCCTTCTCCCGCCTTAATTTTTTTACATAGGTAGATTAGACCAAATAGAAGTATCGTGCTAAATTTTAGAATTATTCCCGGTTCATTTGGCCTTTTTTATACATTAATTGAATTTCTGGGCATTTAATGTGCATAATTCAAATTTGAACTACAAGCACATGCTCCAGTGCACCAAAGTTGGTTCAAAAATCACATGTGTGTCCTTGGGTGAATTTGTAGGTCCCATGCAAGAAATGGGAGAGAATTCAAACATCTGGGCATCGTGCCTCGGCTGGAAATATTGAGAAACTTGGTTTTTTAATTCCTGTAAATCCAAAACACGCCTGAAAATCATGAAACTTGGCATGGTGTCATGACATGGCACCAACATGTTGTGGTAAATTTTTTGGCCGAATCGGGACAAGCTTTGGTATAAGCTTCTTGCAAACCGGAGCTTCTCTCAAGAAGGCTCATGGTTCCGAGAGGGAACGTGTCACCTCCGTGTGCGAAACGACATACACTGCCTTCTCCCGCCTTGATTTTTTTACACAGGCAGCTTAGACCAAATAGGAGTTTTGTGCTAAATTTTGGAATTATTCCAGGTTCGTTTGGCCTTTTTATACATTAATTCATTTTCCAGGCATTTAATGCACATAATTCAAATTTGAAGTACAAGCACATGCTCCAGTGCTCAAAAGTTAGTTGGAAAATCATTTATGTGTACTTGGGAAACTTCTAGGTCCCGTGGAAGAAGTGGGAATGGAATTCAAACATCTGGGCGTCTTGGCTCGGCCGGAAACATCGAGAAACTTGGTTTTAAAATTCCCGTAAATCCAAAACTCGCCTAAAAATCATGAAACTTGGCATGGTGTCATGACATGGCACCAACATGTTGTGGTAATTTTTTTGTCCGATTTGCGAAGGCGCGCACATTAACAATCAACAAAGTCATTTCGGAACAAGTGTTGTCATGTTAAAAATCAGAAACATAAGAACTATTGAAACCGTGGGCGTTCTACTTAGCAATTACGTGCCGCCACGCGTCCCCTTTTTTTATTGGCTAGGAGGTGTCGTGCGGGGTAGCTATTTGAGTTTGGGAGGCGTGCGATCAGACCCCTGCGCGTGCTCATCGGGAGGAGAGCCTTTTGACCTCTATCCGCCGTGCACCTCCCTCCCAACGTCTCCATTAATGGCGCCCGAGTCCTTGTTTCGCGGCGTGGCTATGTCTCACTGGACTGAGATTTAAGAGAGAAAAAAAGAAAATCTAAAAAGAAAGTTTTGCACGGATCTTGATGTAAGATCCGACGGACCTATATAGCACCGACTGCGACTTATAGCAAGACTAATGAATATAAGGACGATGACAGTGCATAATAATTGTCTTACATATTTAGGAACATAATTAAAAAAGCCACATGCGGCAACGCCCGAAATACACAAGGGTAAAAGAAGAAGAAAGACAATGATCTGGCTCGCTGATCTCTACTTTCTTGATGCGTTGTTGCAGGCCGCGGGAACTAGTCTCCGTGGCGAGCGGCGATAAGCTCTTTCGTGTCCTCAAGATGCTGCTTGAGAGCATCCACGGATTCCTCCACCAGCCTTTTGCACTTGATGCGCAGCATGGCATCCTCGTCCATAAGTTTCTCGACGATGACGCCGGTCCTCTTCAACAAGGCAGTGGTCTCCTCCTGCTGCTCCGCACTTCCGACGATCTTCGCCCTCAGCAGGTCGCGCTCGGCCCGGAGCTTCGCATTGCTCTCATTTAGTTGCCGGATGACGCCGGTAGCCTGTTCAAACGAGGCTTTCATGTCATCCTGCAACCTCGCCCAGTCGGAGATCTGATCCATCTGGCTATGGACGATCACATGCATGCGCCTGTAAGAGTCCTCGCCTGCCCGCGAGACATTTTCCCAGGCCGCCGCAGCGCGGGAGGACATCTCTGCTGCATTCGCGGCATGGCGGGACATCTCTTCTGCTTCTGCGGCGCAGCCGGACCAGTCTGCTGCATCGGCAGTGCGGCGGGACCTCCGTGCTGCTTCGGCGGCGGGGCGGGACCTCTGTGCTGCTACGGCCACGGGGCGGGACATGTCGGCTGCTTTCGCAGAGAGGCGGGAGATCTCTCGTGCTTCCGCTTCCATGCTCGCCTCTCCCTGGTGGCAATCTCTCGACCCAGAACTCACGTTGGCCATGGCAGACGCAAGGGAACGATGATGAATGACTTGTTTGTTTTTGTAGATGAGGAGTTGAGGAGGAATGTGCAGTCATCTTAGAGTAGTAGTATTTATAACCGAGTACTAATACGCTCCTAAGTGGATAACCATTTAGGTTTTGATCGGTGTGAATAGGTTTGCAATTAAATATAGCGTGGTAGTAATTTGGAATGTGACAGGACACAGGCTCAAAATTTATTGACGATTCTATAGTTTCTAAGTGTGGCACTATTCCTGGACGGCGTAACGTGGGCACGCTTTCTCCGCCGCGTACGTGGCGTTTGCACCATAGGGTGCACCGCATTAGGCAATGTCAGCACACGTCTTGTTCCAACAACCGTGCGCGCTCGTTATTACCATCGCGCACGCTTCTTTTAATTAGAATGTGTGCCCGTCTAGCGCACACACGTTGATCTGTCTAGCTGTTTCTGTTTGTTGTGGCTAATCGCAAACAGTTCAGCCGTGTGAAGTGTATGCCATCAATCGCAGACACTTTGATCTGGCTGACCATTTCTGTTCTGTTGCCTAATCACAAATAGTTAGTCCTTCTGAAGCGTATGCCCACAATCGCACACACCTTCATCTGGCCGCCCGTTTCTGTTGTTCTGCCTCATCACAAACAGTTTCTCCGAGTGAACTGTATGCCGTATATCGCACACGCCTTCATCTGGCTGTCCGTTTCTTTTGTTCTGCCTCATCACAAATAGTTCATTGAACTGAACCGTATGCCCCTCATCGCACACGCAACTAAAATCGAAACCGTGTTTGATGCATCCGTCATCGCAAACGTTTTGCACCTTTTTTGACGGTTTTTTTACATCACTGTTTGCGATTAATGCATCACATACAGTTTCGTCAGGGTCTCTGATCGTAGTGTCGAGTTAGCAGCATCCTGCAGTAGTGCATGTGTGATGGCCGGGTTAACCTCAATGTTCATTGGATCAAAGGTTGTGGTATTAGCTTGTGGCGGCTGGTCATTAACAAGGTCCCCTGTGCCTTCTGGCACTTGCTTCTCCGGTTCAGCAACTTTGGGGTCCTTTGAAGAACCGCCCACTTTCAATTTCTTGCCTGCTTTTGCTATGCCTCTGTGACAAAGATACAAAGATTTATGAGTATATATCAGTACAAGACATTTATGAACAAGAAGCACTGACCCCTAGGCGACTTTGAAGATAGGCAGCTGAGTCCCAGTAGAGTCACCAGATGATGGAGGTGTTCCCTGATAATTTGAGTCAGAAGGATTAAGAGGTTGACAAAGAGACCAGCCTTTGGAAGAGAAAGGGTTGGGCTATGAGGCACCTCATTCCGACGTTTGCGAGGGACAGGAGTGTTGGGTAAGCCAGAGTTGAGGTCTTGGGAACCATCACTCTGGGTGGTACGTCTTGAATCATGTTGTTGTTTCTTCAAAAGAAAATTGGGGTCCAAATGAGCAAGAGGATGAGAAAATCTTACTTTTAGGATGACCCACCGAGTTCTCTTTCTTGGCAAAGGATTTGAGTCAGAGAAGACGGGTATTACCTCTGCTATATTTGCCTGGCTTGTCTCCACGTCATCCTGTGAAGAGTCGGCATTAATAAGTTGCACAAAAAGACAACCAAGGGAATCGAGTTCTACCTCCGAGTCACTACTACAGGATGCTGCTAACGCGACACTACAATCAGAGACCCTTCAATGAAACTGTGTACGATGCAATAATCGCAAACGGTGATGTAAAAAAACATCAAAAAAGATGCAAAATGTTTGC
This sequence comes from Thinopyrum elongatum, assembly GCA_011799875.1. NCBI lineage: Eukaryota > Viridiplantae > Streptophyta > Magnoliopsida > Poales > Poaceae > Thinopyrum > Thinopyrum elongatum. Next base: position 512,103,027 of record CM022298.1, read on the forward strand.
GATGACGGATGCATCAAGACGGTTCATATTTTAGTTGCGTGTGCGATGCAGGGCATACGGTTCAGTTCAATGAACTATTTGCAATGAGGCAGAAGAACAGAAACGGGCAGCCAGATGAAGGTGTGTGCGATATAAGGCATACGGTTCACTCGGATGAACTGTTTGTGATTAGGCGGAACAAAAGAAACGGTCAGCCAGATCAAGGTGTGTGCGATAGAGGGCAAACAGTTCACTCGGATGAACTATTTGCGTTGGGCCAAGATAACAGAAATGGTTCAATTTAACAAGATGTGTGTGATACGCGGCAAACAGGTCTGTAATCAGAAATGTGTGCGAAGACCGATAATAACACAGACGATTGCTGCTAATAAAACGTGTGTGTTGTGCGTTGGGATTGCATACAAAACAACAACATATATATACACACTTATAAGGACATGGTTGCATAACCAAATTAAACATCCAATTACATAGGTGGCTACTACACAACTATTACATGCATAATTACATAGGAGGCTACTACACACATGACATTTCCACACACCAAAGTCAACTATATATTACATGCATAATTAACTAGGATAAACGATCATCTGATCATCATCTACTTCTTGTGACGCTTGCCGCTACTGCTCTGCTTGTGGCTCGATCCGGCCTCGTCTATTTCGATAATGAGGCACTTCCTCATGTCAACGATCTGCCTGTGCATCTCGTAGCATGTGTACACGCTCTTGGCCACGAACCTGAGGTGAGGTTCATCCAGTTGCCGCATCTAGGCCCCGTGCCAGGATACGGGACGTGTTCTGTTGGCATCCTGCTTCATCTTTTTGCAGTACGGGTCGATGATGGCCGAGGCGAGTTCAACCAGGGAGTCCTTCTTCATGCTGCCCCAGACCCTGTAGTGCTCACGGATTTCGACAAGGTTCTTGCAGGCCAATCCCGTAACCCTGAGCGCTTTTACAACGTCGGTGGTTTCCACCGTAGCGAACTTGTAATCAGTGTTGTTGACAAACCTGGCGAAACGGTCACAAGGCTCTGTGGCCATGCAGTAATGGTAGATGAGGACATGATGGCGCACGCATAACTGGATGACGGCAACCTTCCGATCTATGTTGGGACGACCGCCGGTGTACTGGAGGTCATTGCCGACCATCTTGTACTTGTCTCGAGCAAGCAACTGCTCAACGGTGTTGATGTAGTCGTCCACCACGGCTGGGTCGATGGTGTACACCACCGACAGATCTGTCTCCCTCGCGTGGGTCTCCACTTTATGCTCCCCGAACTCCATTGGAGCGCCGCTAGACATCCCCTCTCTATGTGTCGTCGTGGGTGTGCTTGTTGTGTTGTCGGGCGCGATCGAAAGGTTGAAGAGACTAAGGTTATAATGGCCGCGGGAATTAAAGGGGAAGCCGAACGGCCTGGAATATCAGCACGCTCGGATGGCAGTTCTAATTTGCAGCGCGTAACTCCATCATGTCGCACGTAACTGCATTGTGGCGACATGCGCGGTGCAACCGCATGCATATGGGGCCCCCGACGTGATTGTGCGCAAGCCCAACTGCTGGCAGAGTGCGCGCGGAGGGACGCGAGCAGAGCGCTCCGCGGTCGCCTCAACGGCGAGCAACCATATATATGCATATAGCAGTTGAACACACAAGGAAAAGTTGTCCACAAGCCGAGCGCGTGGAGGTATGCGAGTAGAGCGTGCCGATGGACAGCAGAGCACACCGACGGACACGAGCAGAGCGCGTCGTGGTGCCTAACGGCGAGCACAGTGCGTTGCGGCGCCTAACGGCGAGCACAGCGCTCCGAGGGACGCGAGTAGAGGCCATCACAGTGATACGTGGCAAATAAGACGAACTGTGCGAGCGATGGTGGAGACATCAAGCACGAATCAGATTAGAGTTGCGTGTGCAATACGTGGCATACAGTTGATCCATCCGAGCTGTTTGTGATGGAATAAGCCATGTGTGTTGTGGGCAAACGCTTGCTGGTATACAACCGTCTACGATTGATGAATTCATGACCGACGGGTTCCCTAGTTTGTTCCGTGTGCGATGTGATATGCTCTGTCTACAGAACATCAACATATATACTTATAAGAACAACATTGCATGACCAAATTAAGCATCAATTACATAAGTGACTACACACATAACATTTCCACACACCAAAGTAAGCAATTACATGCATACTAAACTAGGAGAAACGAGCATCTAATCATCTACATCTTGTTGCGACGACGTTTGCCATTGCTCTGCTTCCGGCTGGATCACTGGTCGTGAATGGTTAATAAAATCTAAGTCTATTGCATATTAAGGTCAAAATAGTACTACCAATCTATGAGTCTCATACGATGCCATTTCAATGATTGTACCACAAAAGCCCGAAATATTACAAGGTTCAAATTCCAGAGTTACATGGCTCAAATTCAAAGATTACAAGGTTCAAACTGATATTAGAAATGAAATTCAGCTCATTCAGCTGCAAACACCCGTGCTGATCAGCTGAACATGGATATAAGAGAGGTTCAAACTAAAAATTAAAATAGTAAGTCTGCTTTTGAAACCTCGTCATTTCTGCAAAGGGATCAGCCGCTGACAAGTCATGTATGGGTTTGACACAATGACTTCAACTACTCTGTCATATGCTCTTCCAATACGAAGTTTAGCTTTTTTGGAGCCTCTTCCATTCTGCAGTAGTTGCCGGCTCTGATCAACAAACCATTCATATTTCCTAATTAAATGCATGTTCAACCTCATTACCTTCAGCACCCTTGCTCTCGCAAGAAAGAACCTGGCGAATGTAATCTCCGGTAAGGTCCCTCGGTAAGAGTTCAAAGTAATTTTTGAGAGATGCAGATCCAGGCATTCGGTATGATTGTCATTATAAACATTATCCACCTCCGGGCCTATTATTATCTGCAAAAGAAGAGAACGTGTTAGTGCCTACATGCAGTTTTGAACACTACTACACACCTATTTGGTTTGCAGGATTTGTAAAATGCACCAACGTGCCATCTTCGATCTGACATGATTAACATGGGCATTTGATTACAATCAAGAAAAATGTAGCCTTCTTCACAAGAGGTTGGAGTGGATGAAAAATTCCCTAAGAAAACTAGTACAGATGAATCCAAAGGAGAAATGCTTATGGATTGTAACCATATGAATCAAGCAACCAATATGGGGTGGGGGTGTATGTCCTGAAATCCTCCAAAATTTCTTCAGAAATCGTAGTACATTGTCATTGTAAACTAGGGAAAAGGTGCAAAAAATTGAACTCCCTTATGGTTAACATTTAACAGGAAAGGAACATCACCTCGATATACAGCTTCTTCAGGCACGAAAAGCATCTCGGGAAACTGACAACTTGGTCCAGGTTGGGGCCGACAGATTCTAGTGCCAAGACCTTCACTGTGCGCAGAATCTGGGGGAAGCTTTGCTGGATGACAGACGAACATACATCTTCAAAACTAGAAATAATGTTGATATCAAGAAGGAGAGGTAGAAGGTGACTGTTGTACCTGAAAGTAGTAGTATTTGACAGACAAGTAGCCCACCACTGTCAATTTCGGCGCGGAAATGACATTGATTCTTGTTGGACCTTGTTGATCAACTACAAGTAATCTCTCAAGTGAAGGTGTGTCCTCAACGACCATATTGTGGTCCACCTTTTGTGATCTCTTGTTGCAGCACCAGCAACACACATAAATAGTCCGGACAGTCCTGGAGGTGATCTGGAAGCTACTCGACCAATTCATCGCCTGAAGATGAAGGAACTCAAGTGCAGTACAGCCGCGGAGCAGGCGCTCCATGTCATCCTTTGGGATGCAGACGACGACAAGCTCGAGGTGCTTCAGTCGTGGTAGAAAAAGAGCGGGCACGTCATTAAGGGGGATGGCAGTTCATGAACTTGGCGAGGCGCAGTGTGGGCGTGAAGCGGAGCGCGAACATTGGCAGCGAGCTGATGCGGCTTGAACTACGTTGGTATTTCCCCAAAGAGGAAGGGATGATGCAACATAGCTACGGTAGCTATTTCCCTCAGTGATGAGACCAAGGTTATCGAACCAGTAGGAGAACCACGCAACACTACATGAACGGCACCTGCACACAAATAACAAATACTCGCAACCCGACATATTAAAGGGGTTGTCAATCCCTTTCGAGCAACGGCGCCAGAAATTGGCAAGTAGACGGGATAAAAATTATGATAGATTGATAAATAGATCTCGAATCAAAGCAAATTAAAATAATGTGCAGCAAGGTATTTTTGGGTTTTTGGAAATATAGATCTGAAAATATGTAGCGACTCGACATCAGACGGTCAAGTCTCTGTGCTTAAGTGTCATCCCTGGATCGGTATGCTGACACACACAGTACTTGAGGATTTATAACAGAGGTAAATCACATGTATAAAGTAACGTAAATACTATTACCTCAATCCAAATAGCGGAAGTAACAACAGGGTTGTGGATTCCCATCAACACCAACGGCAAAGTTGAGTGTAGAAATCGTAACCCTAACGTATCACTTACTCGTCGTAAGAATCCTGCAACATGAGACGTTGCAGCCCGAAATGGGTCAGTACATTGAATGTACTGGCAAGATAACACAGTAGAGCAATGAACAGAATAAATGCTATCACTACATGCATATATGGCTGGTGGAGGCTCTACGGTTAATATGTTTTGCGAAAAGCCATTTTTTCCCTACATCAAAGGAATATATTTTGTTTAACTACAAAGTTGGTTGAAAATATTGAGAAGGTTCGTCCAACTCAATCCCAAAATAATAATCATTAACCCAAATCAAATTAATAATTAAAGTGTTGAGATCAACATGAATATCCAAAGACCAGAGACTCAAAATTGCCCATAACCGAGGACATGGCTAACCATGATTAGATTGTACACTCTGCAGAGGTTTGCGCACTTTTCCCCACAAGACTCGATCTCCTCCGTTGGATTTCTCGCACTACATGGTGTTTGAGAAACGGATGACCGAGACACAGTCTTTCAGAAACATTAACTCTTTACTCCGGGTAGACCGTACCAACCTACATCCCCCTACATCTGCTAGTCCACCTCTTCAAGAGCTCACGCAACTTACTCAACTATGCCAGAGCCCATAATGGCTTGTGGCTGCACACGGAAGTTTCTAGCATGAATAATCTTATGATCCCTTTGAGCCTGGGTGGCATTCCATAGGGTGATCACACGGGTCCTCCGGGATCCCCTTGGGCAAGCACTGGGTTCTCCAGGTGCCCGGGCAAACCACTGGGTGCTCCAGGGTGCCCCAACCAATCCACCCAGATGTGTATTAAAGTAGCCACCTTAAGTTAACCATTAAATAATAATCTCACATCTGTCATGGATACGCTCAAACCCAATCCACGTCTACGAGCATAGCATATCAGTATAAGCATAACGTAGTAACTCCCAGGGGTTGAATGCAAGTCAATAGGTTCCTACCTCATCAACTACTTCCCAATACCCACAAGTTAAATACATCCTAACCATGCAATGTTTGAGGATTGGAACTAATGCATAAAAATTGGGTATGAAAAGAGTATGATCAATGTGTTACTTGCATGTACTTTTGATGAAGCTGATTCGCACTCAAAAGCCTGATAGTTCTACTCGTCACACTCCGGTCAATCTCTCGTAAGCAAGCAATAGTAACCACACATAAGCAATCACTCAAAGGATCGAAAAGAACGAAGAAGACACTTTAGAAAACATCCGAGCAAATAACTCTTGCAACATAAAACAATTTCTAACAGTACCAAAATTATGTGAATTTGGCCTTATCGGAAAGTTTAGGTCAAGAGCTTTAATTTGCAAAAAGAATCAATTAAATCGGAGTTACGAAACTCAAGTTATAGCCATAACAAGTTTGAATATGAATCTGAACAAATTTCGAAATTTGAAAGTTGCAAAAAGTGTATTGGATAGATTCACTAGATAGGTGGAGTCAAGACGAAAATGTAGACGTTGGTTTCGTCTAATTTGGATGAACGAGTAAAAAGTTATGGCTATTTGAAAAATCAGGGCCAAGCTGTTTTACGGAAGAAAAAGAGTTATGGCTAAAAGAATTCTAGTCCTAAAATGTAAATACAGGGACTAATTTATAAATCTAATTATTCTACCGTACTAGTCTAGAAATAATAAGCAACGGGAGTATATAAAAAAATACTAAGAAAGATACCTTTATAAGGTAGAGAAAAGATGACTTCTGAGAGAGAAGACAACTTTCAGAAGTCCCGCTGAAGAGAAGAAAAATATTTTTATTTAGTGAATTAGTCAAACCAAAATATATTGATTTAACCCGAATCGGATGATTTTTGGAGGCTCTATGGGTCTATATTTATAGATGGAAAGGAGGCTTAGAGGTCAAAGGCTAGGCAATGTGGGACTAAACGTAAACAAAAGGCAGACGAAAGATATAGGAAAAACAAAGCAAAGAAACGACACGGCATGGGCCTTCGGCCGGCCTGCGCGTGTGCGCGCATGTGTGCGGGCGCAGAGTTTTTTTTTTTAAACAGAAAATAAATAAATTGAAGGACAACCGGAAAAATAATATAGCCCGACCTGCTGGCTATGTTGCGCACGCTGGCGAAGGATAGCAGCCGGTCGCTCGTATAGTTTTTTTTTAGAATAAAAAAAAAGTAAACGAAAATAAAAAAAAATTCCATAGGCATATTATATATCAAAATTTTCAGAAAAAGATTTCCTAAAAGATGAACATATTTTCAGCGGCAACTAAATTTCACAAAAAATTTAAATAAAGCAAACAGTGCTATTGGTTCATTTAAAAATCAAATAAAAATATTTTAAAATACCAAAATAATTTAAAATTTATTTATCTCCATTTTTCTACTGTAGGGAATCATTTTACCCTATTTTCCATATATTTTATTTTTGGAGAAAAATAATTTGAATAAAACCCAAATAACTCCAAATAAAAAATGGTTTTCAAAATACCATCAAAGGGACTTTAAATTTTGATTCTTTGAAACTTCCAACTCATATTTCATACGATTTGAAGAAGTCATTTTATCTTCTCTCATGAAAATCATTGAGTTGCATAAAGTTTCTGAATTTGCAATATTTCCAAATGAAATTCAAATCTTTTCGAAGCCCCTTTTAAAATAGAAGAAGTCATGTTATCTTCACTCTAGGGTTTGTAATGAAATAAATTTGAATTCAAGGAGATCATAAATGCAAGGTGAAAGTTTTGGGAAAGTCATTTTATTCCCTCTCATTCAACTTTCAAAAAGTTTCCAAATTTCACTCAATTTCACACAAGCAACCACACCACAATCACACAAACAATCTAAACTATTTATTTAATATAACATTCCAAAATTTAGAATTTTGGGATGTTACAAACCTACCACCCTTAAAATGAATCTCGCCCTCGAGATTCGGAGAGGCTAGCAAGAAATAGGTTAGGTTCGGGGTCTCCTCAAAAATCCATCGATTGTCACGAAGGTCTCGGGTGCTACCACCCTTAGAAACATCGTTACGGTTCCATCAAAACTCATATACTCCATCCTTATTGTTGACAGGGTCAGTCTTCTGTGATCCTCGGAAAAATTCCTTCTCTGGGCTCTTCCAGTAGTGGCATAACCTTTTCCTCAATTATTGTGTCCTTTCATCTTGGTGAGGTTCTTCTGTGACTGGGTCTTCTTAGCTGACGGTTCTGGCGCCAATACTAAACAACTATCGATATCTCATGGGGTCCACAATTTATGGTTTCTCCTGCAGGAAATGGGTCTGGGTTGAACCTCACCGCATAACCTACGGTTGGCAACAACTGCCGTGTACAAGGGAAAAATTATCATACCATTCTAGGGTTTAAACAAGGTTTTTGATCGTCGTCACTCTACTATAGGTAAGTCACTCAGATTTACCATCCCATATAGCAAGGCGAATAATAAGAGTAAGTCGGTATGGTGATCAATCCATCCCGCACCCAAATCATTACCTTGTATACGGTTTAGCAAATCTCGCATTCTAACACTTGGTCATCCTCACAAGCATTGCAGAATTTCTCTTGTCGACGAACCAAGTTCGGATAATCCATTGATTCTGCAAGCCAGACAAACAATCTATCGTTTCTTCACATCTCTCAGGTTTTCCGTAAACTCCTATAAGATCGTCTGTTGATAAAGTCGTAACTTCTACCAGGGTTTTTCCTTCAGCAAGAGTGTGCTTGCTTCTTGGTAGGTCCTGGGGCCTATGAGTTATGGCCCATCTCATCACTTGTAAACCTTGAACTCATCATCGGGGCAACTGATCATTATTCCAACATCCAGCTTCCGAGCATTCTTAAATCCATCCCATTGTACTGTCTCCCTTCCTTCTATCGGTACCAAACTAAGAAGGGATTACACAGACTCATCATGGAGTTACAATTGCTCCATATTGCCAACCTTCTACCTCCTTTATATCCAATAGTACTTCATCCCATCATAGTCGTGGGGTATCCCACATATCAAGATAAAATTCGTACTTATCTTGTCCGAAGTCCACTCCGTGGAATATCATTATCCTTTCCAGGGGTCAAGGGTCCTCACAGGGTACTACCACCCTTAAAATGCACAAATTCATCCATAGACCATACTTCTCATATCCTCGAAAATGGTCAAAATCTTTCTTCATAGAGTAACAACTCATAAAATCCAAATCAGTACCAACGATGCTAACATTATTGATACTCAATTTTTTACAATCTCCTGCATTTCCATTACAGGCCTCAACTCAATACCTCAAAAAGAATTGTTCCCACTACTACTACTATATTTCTTTTGTTGCAAACTCAACTATTTAGCACATGCCTCCTTCTCCTTGGGACAATCTCTGGCAAAGTGCCCTGCTTTATTACAGCAGAAACATATTTCTTCTGACGAGTCTCGAGGTTTCCTTGTGATTACATAGCCTCCTTGGGTCCTCGGCTTCCTTTTTGGGTAACCGCTGAAGTAGTGCCCTCGATCTTTGCACCTGAAACATGTGATATGACTCAAGTCCTTCTTTGTAGAAATTGGGTTGTTCTGGGATACATTCTGTTCTCTTCGTGGACCTTTCCGTAACAATCAGGACTTCTATTTCCTGTGGGTCATACTCTACTTCCACTGTCGGGAATTCTACTAGATACTCCCTCGGACAATACTGGGAGATGTGTCCTTCTTCTCCACATGAATAGCATGACTTGGTGTAAAGTTTAATTTGATCTTCTTCGGGTGTGCCCTCCACCTCTTCCTTCATCACAGGTTCTTCTAAAATTTCCATGAGGGCTCCTTTCATTGCTTCTTTCTTCTGCTGGTTGGTTCTTTGTACCATGGGGTAAATGTGACACTGAGCAGGGTAGTGGGTAGTCCCTTCACATAAGAAACAAGTAATCTGCCTAGTTGGGCATTCTTCAGCTGGGTGGCTCTCTTCACAATGAGGGCATTCATCCTTGTGTTCTTTATGGTTGTGTCCTATTTCTCCACAGAGCTTGCATGCACAAGGTTTCTTCATATCATTTCCATAAGGCTTCAACTTCTGGGACACAAGCCGAGACTTTAGCAGAGTCAACTTAAATTCTTTCCAAGTGGTTACTCTTTGCCATCCATTGATGGTTTGGTACATCCTCCACCAAGTAGCAGCACCTCTTTCAAAGCACTGAAGAGCATGCTGGGCCATATCCTTTCCGGCTATAGTGTTATTCTTCATGTGATCTTCCATGTTTTGAATCCATCAGTCCGTCTCCAATTGAGTCATTGGTCCAGAAAATATGAGTTCATCTCCATTCATCCTCTATTGGTTCCAAGGGTTTGGGGTGGGATAAGAGAGATAGAGAGGGATACACACAATACAAACAATAGTTTTGAAGAGGCAGATTTTACTTTGTGGATGTCGGAAAACATCAAACAAATGACAGCTCACAATCGTCGCATCTAACGTAGGTATAACAGGGGTTTGGTCTTCTAAAGGTCAATAAATCTTCAAAGTCGCCAAACTCTTCAAGTCTTGTTCATGTCTCCGATGGGCTTCTTCCGATCGTGCTTGACCTTCTCAAGTTCTTTTGCCAGATCATCTCTGTTGACGTGAAGTCTCTCGTGACGTCCTTTAATATTCTTGAGTTGCGTTCCAAACTTTTGGGTTTCAACATCCTTGGCATGAACCATGGTCCTACTGTCCTTCAGTTCCTGATGAATCTCCGGTATCTCAAAGTTTTGCCCATCCAGCTTGGCTACTTTAAGCTTCTGTGTCCTAAGTCCTTCATGAAATACTTCCTTGTCAAATACAGCTTCCTGAAGGTCCATCAAATTCTTGACGTAATACTCCAAATCCTGGCGATGCACCAGCTAAGGTTAAAACTGCATCCTTTGCTGACAGATGCTCCATCAGCCTTCTACCATCCAATCATTCCATGCATCTGCATGCTTAACTCCGCACGGTGACAATAGCATAAGCGGGCAATAACAACATGGTTAGCCGTGTCTCTGCTCTTGTTATTGTCATGAGCTATCATTCCATAGTTGATATCTCCTGCCTTAGGGTTTTCTTGACAAAACTTTGAGTTCTTATGCTCCATGTTCCGGTCTTTCTCCGATACACCTTGTTCTCGGGTATTGAAAGCCTCAATAGTCTGACAAATTCCATAAGAGTAGCCTTACTAGGTCATACAAATCTGGAAATTCTTCATAGCCTTCAAATTCTCCTAGTCTTCGGAGTCTTCAACCGTTGTAGTTCCAATTATACCAATGCTCGGTAAAATACTCTTCATTCCGAAGTGGTCTTAGTTGTCCAATACTTTGTACTTCTTGGAGTGGTCTCATCAGCTGAATCTTCGTGGTCAAAAGGGAAAGGGGTAGTCTAACTAAAAGGGAATATTTGAATAAGCTCAGAAGAGAAGAGAGGTAAAAGATCTTTTTGAAAAGAAAGTTGTAGAGAAAAATCTTTCCTATGGGCTGGCCAGTTTCTAGGGTCACGTCCTACAGTCAACATGTGCTCTGATACCATCTTGTAGCGACCCGACCTCAGACGGTCAAGTCTCTGTGCTTAAGTGTCATCCCTGGATCGGTATGCTGACACACACAGTACTTGAGGATTTATAACAGAGATAAATCACATGTATAAAGTAACGTAAATACTATTACCTCAATCCAAATAGCGGAAGTAACAACAGGGTTGTGGATTCCCATCAACACCAACGGCAAAGTTGAGTGTAGAAATCGTAACCCTAACGTATCACTTACTCGTCGTAAGAATCCTGCAACATGAGACGTTGCAGCCCGAAATGGGTCAGTACATTGAATGTACTGGCAAGATAACACAGTAGAGCAATGAACAGAATAAATGCTATCACTACATGCATATATGGCTGGTGGAGGCTCTACGGTTAATATGTTTTGCGAAAAGCCATTTTTTCCCTACATCAAAGGAATATATTTTGTTTAACTACAAAGTTGGTTGAAAATATTGAGAAGGTTCGTCCAACTCAATCCCAAAATAATAATCATTAACCCAAATCAAATTAATAATTAAAGTGTTGAGATCAACATGAATATCCAAAGACCAGAGACTCAAAATTGCCCATAACCGAGGACACGGCTAACCATGATTAGATTGTACACTCTGCAGAGGTTTGCGCACTTTTCCCCACAAGACTCGATCTCCTCCGTTGGATTTCTCGCACTACATGGTGTTTGAGAAACGGATGACCGAGACACAGTCTTTCAGAAACATTAACTCTTTACTCCGGGTAGACCGTACCAACCTACATCCCCCTACATCTGCTAGTCCACCTCTTCAAGAGCTCACGCAACTTACTCAACTATGCCAGAGCCCATAATGGCTTGTGGCTGCACACGGAAGTTTCTAGCATGAATAATCTTATGATCCCTTTGAGCCTGGGTGGCATTCCATAGGGTGATCACACGGGTCCTCCGGGATCCCCTTGGGCAAGCACTGGGTTCTCCAGGTGCCCGGGCAAACCACTGGGTGCTCCAGGGTGCCCCAACCAATCCACCCAGATGTGTATTAAAGTAGCCACCTTAAGTTAACCATTAAATAATAATCTCACATCTGTCATGGATACGCTCAAACCCAATCCACGTCTACGAGCATAGCATATCAGTATAAGCATAACGTAGTAACTCCCAGGGGTTGAATGCAAGTCAATAGGTTCCTACCTCATCAACTACTTCCCAATACCCACAAGTTAAATACATCCTAACCATGCAATGTTTGAGGATTGGAACTAATGCATAAAAACTGGGTATGAAAAGAGTATGATCAATGTGTTACTTGCCTATACTATTGATGAAGCTGATTCGCACTCAAAAGCCTGATAGTTCTACTCGTCACACTCCGGTCAATCTATCGTAAGCAAGCAATAGTAACCACACATAAGCAATCACTCAAAGGATCGAAAAGAACGAAGAAGACACTTTAGAAAACATCCGAGCAAATAACTCTTGCAACATAAAACAATTTCTAAAAGTACCAAAATTATGTGAATTTGGCCTTATCAGAAAGTTTAGGTCAAGAGCTTTAATTTGCAAAAAGAATCAATTAAATCGGAGTTACGAAACTCAAGTTATAGCCAAAACAAGTTTGAATATGAATCTGAACAAATTTTGAAATTTGAAAGTTGTAAAAAGTGTATTGGATAGATTCACTAGATAGGTGGAGTCAAGACGAAAATGTAGACGTTGGTTTCGTCTAATTTGGATGAACGAGTAAAAAGTTATGGCTATTTGAAAAATCAGGGTCAGGCTGTTTTACGGAAGAAAAAGAGTTATGGCTAAAAGAATTCTAGTCCTAAAATGTAAATACAGGGACTAATTTATAAATCTAATTATTCTACCGTACTAGTCTAGAAATAATAAGCAACGGGAGTATATAAAAAAAATACTAAGAAAGATACCTTTATAAGGTAGAGAAAAGATGACTTCTGAGAGAGAAGACAACTTTCAGAAGTCCCGCTGAAGAGAAGAAAAATATTTTTATTTAGTGAATTAGTCAAACAAAAATATATTGATTTAACCCGAATCGGATGATTTTTGGAGGCTCTATGGGTCTATATTTATAGATGGAAAGGAGGCTTAGAGGTCAAAGGCTAGGCAATGTGGGACTAAACGTAAACAAAAGGCAGACGAAAGATATACGAAAAACAAAGGAAAGTAACGACACGGCATGGGCCTTCGGCCGGCCTGCGCGTGTGCGCGCATGTGTGCGGGCGCAGAGTTTTTTTTTTTAAACAGAAAATAAATAAATTGAAAGACAACCGGAAAAATAATATAGCCCGACCTGCTGGCTATGTTGCGCACGCTGGCGAAGGATAGCAGTCGGTCGCTTGTACAAATTTTTTTTTTTGAATTAAAAAAAGGTAAACGAAAAATAAAAAAAATTTCCATAGGCATATTATATATCAAAATTTTCAGAAAAAGATTTCCTAAAAGATGAACATATTTTCAGTGGCAAATAAATTTCACAAAAAATTTAAATAAAGCAAACAGTGCTATTGGTTCATTTAAAAATCAAATAAAAATATTTTAAAATACCAAAATAATTTAAAATTTATTTATCTCCATTTTTCTACTGTAGGGAATCATTTTACCCTATTTTCCATATATTTTATTTTTGGAGAAAAATAATTTGAATAAAACCCAAATAACTCCAAATAAAAAATGGTTTTCAAAATACCATCAAAGGGACTTTAAATTTGGATTCTTTGAAACTTCCAACTCATATTTCATACGATTTGAAGAAGTCATTTTATCTTCTCTCATGAAAATCATTGAGTTGCATAAAGTTTCTGAATTTGTAATATTTCCAAATGAAATTCAAATCATTTCGAAACCCCTTTTAAAATAGAAGAAGTCATGTTATCTTCACTCTAGGGTTTGTAATGAAATAAATTTGAATTCAAGGAGATCATAAATGCAAGGTGAAAGTTTTGGGAAAGTCATTTTATTCCCACTCATTCAACTTTCAAAAAGTTTCCAAATTTCACTCAATTTCACACAAGCAACCACACCACAATCACACAAACAATCTAAACTATTTATTTAATATAACATTCCAAAATTTAGAATTTTGGGATGTTACAAAATAAAAGCAAATAAAAATAGATCATGAAAGCAAATATAATAAAGATGAGACCCGGGGGTCGTAGATTTCACTAGTGGCTTCTCTCGAGAAAAATAGCATCCGACGAGTAAACAAACTACTGTTGGGCAATTGATAGAACTTCAAATAATCATGACGATATCCAGGTAATGATCATTATATAGGCATCACGTTCAATATTAGTAGACCGACTCCTGCGAGCATCTACTACTATTACTCCACACATCGATCGCTATCCAGCATGCATGTAGTGTATTAAGTTCATGCAGAAACGGAGTAATGCAATAAGCACGATGACATGATGTAGACAAGATCTATTTATTTAGAAATAGACCCCATCTTATTATCCTTAATAGCAACGATACAAACGTGTCGGTTCCCCTTCTGTCACTGGGATCAAGCACCGTAAGATCGAACCCATCACAAAGCACCTCTTCCCATGGCAAGAAAAATCGAACTAGTTGGCCTAACTAAACCAAAGATTCAAAGAAGAAATACGAGGCTATAAGTAATCATGCATATAAGAGATCAAAGAATACTCAAATAACTTTCATAGATAAAAACATAGATCTGATCATAAACTCAAAGTTCATCGGATGCCAACAAACACACCGCAAAAAGAGTTACATCAAATAGATCTCCAAGAGGCCATTGTATTGAGAATCAAAAGAGAGAGAGGAAGCCATCTAGCTACTAACTACGGACCCGTAGGTCTACAATGAACTACTCACGCATCATCGGAGAGGCACCAATGAGGATGATGAACCCCTCCGTGATGGTGTCTAGATTGGATCTGGTGGTTCTGGAACTTGCGGCGGCTGGAATTGATTTTTGACGACTCCCCTAGGGTTTCTAGAATATTGGGGTATTTATAGAGCAAAGAGGCGGTGCGGGAGGCCACCGAGGTGGGCACAACCCAACTGGGCGCGCTTGGGCCCCTAGGCGCGCCCTGGTGGGTTGTGCTCCCCTCGGAGCACCCCTCAGGTACTTTCTTGGCCCAACTGGTGTCTTCTGGTCCAGAAAAATTCCACAAAAAGTTTCGCTGCGTTTGGACTCTGTTTGGTATTGATTTCCTGCGATGTAAAAAACAAGCAGAAAACAGCAACTGGCACTAGGCACTATGTCAATAGGTTAGTTCCAAAAAATGATGTAAAATGATTGTAAAACATCCAAAAATGATAATATAACAGCATGGAACAATAAAAAATTATAGATACGTTGGAGACGTATCAGCATCCCCAAGCTTAATTCCTACTCGTCCTCGAGTAGGTAAATGATAAAAACAGAATTTTTGATGTGGAATGCTGCCTAACATGTTCATCACATATTCTTTTCTTTGTAGCATGGACATTTGGACTTTTATATGGTTCAAAGCAATAGTCTAGTTTTGACATGAGGATTTCAATACTCAAGCATATCAACAAGCAACCATGTCTTTCAAAATACCAACACTAAAGCAAGTTATCCCTAGCCCATTATGCTCAATCATTGATCCATTCATGAAACACACTTACATATTAGCTACACCCAATGCTCAAGTACGATCATAGTGCCCCTTAGTTGGTGCTTTATAAGAGAAGATGGAGACTCAAGTAAAAATAAAAATTGCATAAAGTAAAAAGAAAGGCCCTTCGCGGAGGGAAGTAGGGATTTGTAGAGGTGCCAGAGCTCAAAGCGAAAAAGATAGAGATAAAACATTTTGGGTGCCGTGCTTTTCCTGTCAACGAAAATGATCAAGTAGTTCCCAATACTTTCCATGCTAGATATATCATAGGCGGTTCCCAAACAGAAAATAAAGTTTATTCCTTTTTCCACCATACTTTCAATTTCCATGGCTAACCGTATCCACGGGTGCCTTCCATACCAACACTTTCCAAGAAATTTATTATTTGACAACATAAAGTAAATTCATTTTCATTTTGGGACTGGGCATCCCTAATACCTTTGCCATACTCTCGTGCAATGACAAGTGAATAAATACTCATCTTGAGAATAACACATCTAGCATGGAAATATATTAGCAACCCCCTACCGTTTCATGAGCGGTACGAGCACACAAAAGAGAAAATTAGAGATGGCACATACAAATTTGCTTAGAATGGCAGAAGAATACCGCATATAGGTAGGTATAGTGGAATCATGTGGCAAAACTGGTTTAAAGGATTTTGGATGCACAAGTAGTGATCATACTTAGTGCAAATGAAGGCTAGCAAAAGATTGAGAAGCATCCAACCAAGAAACAAAAAATCTCATAAGCGAGCATTAAGCATAACTAACACCGAATAATGCACCACAAGTAGGATGTAATTTAATTGCATAACTATTGACTTTCGTGCTTGCATAGGGAATCACAAACCTTAACACCAATATTCTTACTGAAGCATAATTACTCATCAACATGACTCATATATCACTATCATCATATCTCAAAACTATTACAAAGAATCAAGTTTATTTTGTCCAATGATCTTCATGACAGTTTTTATTATATCCTCCTTGGATATCTATCACTTTGGAACTAGTTTCATATGTTGCTTTTAATAAGCTCAAACAAATATAAGTGAAGAACATGAGCATCATATTTCTTTTTCTCAAAATAATTTAAGTGAAGCAAGAGAGAATTTCTTAAAAAAATTACTAACTCTCAAATAAATCTAAGTGAAGCATGAGAGCATTTCTTCAAAAATACTAAAGCACACCATGCTCAAAAAGATATAAGTGAAGCACTAGAGCAATTCCATAGCTCATAAAGATTTAAGTGAAGCATAGAGAGCAATTCTAACAAGTCATAGCATAATTTTGGCTCTCTCAAATAGGTGTGTTCAGCAAGGATTCAAGACTTAAAATAAAAAGCAAATCAAGCAAAGACTCATATCATACAAGACGCTCCAAGCAAAACTCATAATATGTGACGAATAAAAATATAGTTCCAAGTAAAATACCGATGGTTGTTAGAAGAAAGAGGGGATGCCACTCGGGGGCATCCCCAAGCTTAGTTGCTTGATACTTCTTGAATATTATCTTGGGGTGCCATGGGCATCCCCAAGCTTAGCATTTTGCTAATACTTATTCCTTCATCCATCGCAATCTCACCCAAAACTTGAAAACTTCAATCACACAAAACTCAACCAAACCTTCGTGAGATCCGTTGGTATAAGAAAGCAAATCACTACTATAAGTACTGTTGCAAACCATTCATATTTTATTTGTGCATTATATATACTGTATTACAACTTTTCTATGGCAAAAACTCTTCAAAGGAAACCATAGAATCATCAAAACAAGCACACAACGCAAAGAAAACAGAATCTGTCAAAAACAGAACAGTCTGTAGCAATCTGGATATTTCGAATACTTATGTAACTCCAAAAATGCTGAAAAATTAGGAAAACGTGATAAATTTGTTTATAAATCTTCTGTAGAAAATTAAGAAATTTTTTTTGCTTCTGTGATTTTTAAAAATTTTTTTTCTGGACGCAAAAGTTTCTGTTTTTCAGCAAGATCAAATCAACTATCACCCAACATGATCCCAAAGGCTTTGCTTGGCACAAACACTAATTTAAACCACAAAAACACATCTAAACAGAGGCATAATTGGGTATTTTATTGAAAACAGCAAGAAAACCAAAAAGCAAAAAGATACAAGTTGGGTTGCCTCCCAACGAGCGCTATCGTTTTACGCCCCTAGCTAGGCATAATGCAAAGATCTAAGTATTGTCATCTTTGTTTCTAGATCCATATGATGCCCTAATGATTGATTCATATGGTGGCCTAATTCTTGTTCTAGAGAAGTGTTCCATCCCCTTTCTTAGTGGAAATTGAAATTTAATATTGCCTTCTTTCATATCAATCACGGCACCAATAGTATGTAAAAACGGTCTACCAAGAATAATTGGACAAGACGGATTACAATCAATATCAAGAACAATAAAATCTATGGGCACATAATTCCTATTTGCAAGAATAAGAACATCATTAATTCTTCCCATAGGCTTTTTAATAGTAGAATCCGCCAAGTGCAAATTTAAAGAACACTCTTCAATATCGGTAAGACCAAGCACATCACATAAATATTTCGGAATTGTAGAAACACTAGCACCCAAGTCACATGAAGCAAAACACTCATAATTTTTAATCTTGACTTTGATAGTAGGTTCCCATTCATCATGTAATTTTCTAGGAATTGAAATCTCTAATTCCAACTTTTCTTCCAAAGCTTTCATCATAGCATCAACAATATGTTTAGTAAAAGCTTTATTTTGTTCATAAGCATGGGGTGAATTTATCATGAATTGCAACAAAGAAATACAATCAATCAAAGAGCAATTATCATAATTAAAGTCTTTGTAATCCAAAAGAGTGGGCACATCACTAGTTAAAGTTTTGACCTCTTCAAACCCACTTTTATCAATTTTCTCAACAAGATTTTCACCCTCCGAATTATCGGGACGCCTTCTAGCTAAAGTTGACTCTTCTTCAGTCCCATTATTATCAATCTTAATTTTACTAAACAAAGAATTAATAGAAGAAACACCAATCATTTTAAGATCTTCATCACTTTTATGAAAGCAATCACTAGAAAAAGCCTTTTCTAAAAATTCTCTTCTAGCTCTAAGCATAGCGGTTCTTTTCTTACTTTCATCCATAGAAACATAAAGAGCTTAATTGATTCCTCAACCTTAGGCACAAAAATTTTCACCTTGAGATTTTCTACATCATGAGAAATTCTGTCAATACTTCTAGACATATCATCAATCTTATTCAGCTTTTCTTCTATTGTAGCATTGAAAACTTTTTGAGTATTGATAAATTCTTTAATATTATTCTCAAGATCAGAGGTGTTCCTATTATTATTATAAGAAGGATTACCATAGGAATTATCATAATTATTAGAGGAATTACTAGGAAAAGGCCTAGGATTAAAATTACCTCTATAAGCATTGTTATTGAAATTGTTTCACGAGACAAAATTCACATCTACGGCATCACTATTTTGCTCAATCAAAGTAGACAAAGGCACATCATTAAAATCAATAGGAGCACTTTTATTAGCAACCAACTTCATAAGAGCATCAACTTTTTCACTCAAAGAAGAAATTTCTTCAACCGAATTAACTTTTTTACTAGTAGGAGCTCTTTCGGTATGCCATTGTGAATAATTTGCCATAATATTATCAAGCAATTTGGTGGCTTCACCCAAAGTAATTTCCATAAAAGTACCACCCACGGCGGAATCTAAAAGATTTCGAGAAAAAAATTCAACCCCGCATAAAAAATTTGTATGATCATCCAAAGATTTAACCCATGAGTTGGGCAATTCCTTAGCATTAATTTCATCCTTTCCCAAGATTGTGCAACATGCTCATGTTCAAGTTGCTTGAAATTCATGATCTGGATTCGAAAGGAAATAATTTTCGCGGGCAGAAAATACTTAGTAATAAAAGCATCCATGCACTTATCCCAAGAATCGATACTATTGCGAGGCAAAGAAGAAAACCAAATTTTTGCACGATCTCGCAAAGAAAACGGGAATAATTTCAACTTCACAATATCATTGTCCACATCTTTTTTCTTTTGCATATCGCATAATTCCACAAATGCGTTAAGATGGGACGCGGCATCCTCATTAGGAGTACCGGAAAATTGATCTTTCATAACAAGATTCAGCAAAGCGGCATTAATATCACAAGACTCCGCACTAGTGGCGGGAGGAGCAATCGGAGTGCTAATAAAATCATTGTTGTTGGTATTGGAGAAATCACACAACTTGGTGTTCTCTTGAGTCATCGTGACTACACAACAAGATTGCACTCAAAAACAGATCTAACAAGAAAACGGCGAACGAAAAACAGGGCGAATAAAATGGCGAATTTTTGTGAAGTGGGGGAGAGGAAAATGAGAGGCGAATGGCAAATAATGTAAATTGCAAGGAGATGAGATTTGTGATTAGTAACCTGGTAGATGTTGATGATGTCTCCCCGGCAACGGCACCAGAAATTCCTTTTGATGCGGCTTGAACTACGTCGGTATTTCCCCAAAGAGGAAGAGATGATGCAGCACAGCTATGGTAGGTATTTCCCTCAGTGATGAGACCAAGGTTATCGAACCAGTAGGAGAACCATGCAACACTACATGAACAGCACCTGCACACAAATAACAAATACTCGCAACCCGACGTATTAAAGGGGTTGTCAATCCCTTTCGGGTAACGGCACCAGAAATTGGCAAGTAGACGGGATAAAATTTGTGATAGATTGATAAATAGATCTCTAATAAAAGCAAATTAAAATAAAGTGCAGCAAGATATTTTTGGGTTTTTGGAAATATAGATCTGAAAATAAAAGCAAATAAAAATAGATCATGAAAGCAAATATAATAAAGAAGAGACCCGGGGGCCGTAGATTTCACTAGTGGCTTCTCTCGAGAAAATTAGCATACGGCGGGTAAACAAACTACTGTTGGGCAATTGATAGAACTTCAAATAATCATGACGATATTCAGGCAATGATCATTATATAGGCATCACGTCCAAGATTAGTAGACTGACTCCTGCCTGCATCTACTACTATTACTCCACACATCGACCGCTATCCAGCATGCATCTAGTGTATTAAATTCATGGAGAAACGGAGTAATGCAATAAGCATGATGACATGATGTAGACAAGATCTATTTATGTAGAAATAGACCCCATCTTGTTATCCTTAATAGCAACGATACAAACGTGTCGGTTCCCCTTCTGTCACTGGGATCAAGCAACGTAAGATCGAACCCATCACAAAGCACTTCTTCCCATGGCAAGAAAAATCGATCTAGTTGGCCTAACTAAACCAAAGATTCGAAGAAGAAATATGAGGCTATAAGTAATCATGCATATAAGAGATCAAAGAAGACTCAAATAACTTTCATGGATAAAAACATAGATTTGATCATAAACTCAAAGTTCATCGCATCCCAACAAACACACCGCAAAAGGAGTTACATCAAATAGATCTCCAAGAGAGCATTGTATTGAGAATCAAAAGAGAGAGAGGAAGCCATCTAGATACTAACTACGGACCCGTAGGTCTACAATGAACTACTCACACATCATCAGAAAGGCACCAATGAGGATGATGAACCCCTCCATGATGGTGTCTAGATTGGATCTGGTGGTTTTGGAACTTGTGGCGGCTGGAATTGATTTTTGATGACTCCCCTAGGGTTTTTGGAATATTGGGGTATTTATAGAGCAAAGAGGCGGTGCGGGAGGCCACCGAGATGGGCACAACCCACCTGGGCGCGCCTAGGCCCCCAGGCACGCCCTGGTGGGTTGTGCTCCCCTCGGAGCACCCCTCAGGTACTTTCTTGGCCCATCTGGTGTCTTCTAGTCCAGAAAAAATCCACAAAAAGTTTTGCTGTGTTTGGACTCCGTTTGGTATTGATTTCCTGCGATGTAAAAAACAAGCAGAAAATAGCAACTGGCACTGGGCACTATGTCAATAGGTTAGTTCCAAAAAATGATATAAAATGATTGTAAAACATCCAAAAATGATAATATAACAGCATGGAACAATCAAAAATTATAGATACCTTGGAGACGTATCACGAGCGCATATGCCCATCATTAAAACTGAGCTCCTTGAGCTGATCTAGGGCGGGGATCGGAACCACTCGTCAAGCTTGGCTCGGTCCTTGCCATTGGAATGGAACTTGCCCGTGATAAGGCTTATGATTAGGCCATGGTGACTTCCGAGGATCTGGGAGAACACATCCAAGCTTTTCCGATATCCATGGCAGAGCTCGTGGGCGTCGAGGAGGTCGAGAGGGGTGGAGAGCCATAGGGGGTGCCACCGCTAGGAAAGGGCGGTTGTCCTCGCCCCATATTTGATTGGGAGGAGGGATATGATGACTGTCAACATACCATCGGGGAGGCTGCTGATGAAGTCTAGGCCTGCTGGAGTCTCTTGTGGTTCTTTCTCGACCCGCCTCCGCTTGTTGGCAGCCTCGTTCTCCACCTCGTCGGCAGCGACGGAAACCTCTGTCTCCATATTCACGCCATGCTCCGATGCTTCAGCAGCCCCGGCGTCGCCACTCCCTCCGATGGGGCGCTTCGGCGGGATCCTCATACACTGATGGCTTTGAGGACTTAGAGTGGCATCGAGGATGCGGGCGGAGAGAGAGGATTGTGTGTGTGGCGAGGATGGGGGGTGCCGCCTTTGAGGACTGAGAGCGGCGTCGAGGATGCGGGCGGAGAGAGAGGATTGTGTGTGTGGCGAGGATGGGGGGTGCGGCCGCTCGGGCGCTCCATTAATACGGACCAGTGGGAGCGAGGCGGGCGGCGGTCAAAGGCTGTCTCGCTTCCCGGTGAGCCTGCGCGGCGGACTTCTGGCATTCCTATACCATCATTTCACGGGCGAGGCGGGCGCACCATTAATATGGAGCAGTGGGAGCGAGGTGCACGGCGGTCAAAGGGCTGGCTCGCCTCCCGGTGAGCCTACGCGGCGGACTGCTGGCACGCCTATCGTCATTTCACACAGCTACTAGCACGCCCCATGGTGAGTGCGTAGTGAACACGCGCATGCCTCTGCCTCCCGGTCTGCCTGCTAGCATGCGTCTCGTCAACTCACGCATGCTCGTACGGCACACAAGACACGTGCGCGGCACGTATTATATTGATTTTTTCTTTTTGATGATTAATTCTGCCGCTTTATTGCTTAACCGAAGCACGGCACTTACATTGTTGGTCTAACGCACACGGTTCGAATAAAGAGTTCGTTTGCGATATTGGTTGATAATTATTTATAATTTCCTGTATGTAAGAAGATTATATCAAAACTTGTCTCAAATTTGAAAAAAAAAATATCACAGTCTATTGGTGTCCATATGGCACCACGATAAGTTTCATGAATTTCAACTTAGTTTTGGATTTATTGGATTTTAAAATCATTATTCTATATGTTAGAAAGTTCTTGCATGGGGACTAAACATGCACCTAGGGACACGTACACATATGATTTTGCAATCCATTTTCGTGCACTATCACGGGACTCATGTAGATCAAATTTGATTTTTGCACATTTAAATCTCTAGGAAATCAATCAATGTATAAAAAATGGATATATGTTATCTATTTTTTTCAATTTTCAACACTAAACTCCTTTGGTCGCATGTTCGCTGCAGAAAAAGTTTGACATGCATCTTTGGGCCACATGCACGCAGTGGTCCTAGGACACTCACTCGCATGTGCCCGCGAGGTCGCCGTCCAGCACTATGACATGCGATGAGAGAGGTTAATTTGACCAACAAGGATGGTCATTTTTTGGTTTTTGTTATACGTACGGTAGGAGTATATATATAGTACGCATTGAAGAGGGTGGCCGGGGGCAATACTATGCGTCATATAGGACACTCACTCGCGTGCGATGCTTTCATCCGTGGGCCCGTGAGGTTGTCCTCCATCACTTTGACCCAGCAAGGAGGTTTCTTTTTGGGTTGTGTTGCGGTAGGAGTATATAGTACGCGTCGAAGAGGGGAGGAGGGGGCCGGGGCAGCACATATATACTACACACACGTCATGAATCGATCTCGCTCCGTGTGGGGACTTTTCGGTTTCCGAGGCAGGTGCCGCAAAGAAGTTGTGCATATTGGGTATTAAAAACATCACCAACACATTGGGCCACATGCAGACGATGGTTGTCACTCATCTGCCTGCGACTCTTCCCTCCATGGGCCCGCGAGGTCGTCATCCATCTAATATATGACACAACGAGAAAGGTAATTTGACGAACAAGGAGGATTATTTTCGGGATGTGTTACGGTATGTACGTAGGAGTATATATTACGCGTCGAAGAGGGGAGGGGGTGACATATATACACTATGTGTCATGAACCTCGGTTCATGTGGGGGGGACTTAAAGGTTTCCAAGGCAGGTGCCACATCAAAGTTCTGCATATATATTAGGTATTCAAACATCACAACCACACATCTCCATACATGTGTTTGGCCCACAAGCAAGCAATGGCGGTTGTCCTCTAGCACTCACTCACGGGGTTATCGGCGAGATGCTTCGTCCATCTCTGTGTGCCCGCTTGGTCAATCACTTCGACCGACAGCGATAGAGGTTAATTTGACTTATAATTAGGAGGGGATTAAATTTTGGTTCATCTTATACGGTTCGGTACATCGCGCGCATGTGTACGAACGAATCCCTCCCACCGGGTCGAAGTGGGGGGAGGCGAGCACGTGACGCATCATGAACCAGATCTGTGTGGGGACTGTGCGTTTTTCGACGCATGCATGCACCACATCAAAATGTTGTGCTTTTGGTATTCAAACATATATGCATGCATCACGCATGTCCATACATATGTTTGGGGCACATACATGCAGTGGTTGTCTTTGGACACTCTCCCTCGCTTGGTTATCATCGACGGCCTATATATTCATGGGCCCGCGTGGATGTCTCCATCACTTCGACCAACAACGCGAGAGAGGTTACCAGGGTGGATTCTTCTTCGCTTGGTTCGCGTTACCGTATAGTCGTACATCGATCATGGTGAGATTCGAGACCTAAGTTTGAGGGCTCGAATACACATGAATCAAAGTTGTGCATTGGGTATATTCAAACACCACATGACACTTCATACATATGTTTGGGCCACATGCATGCAGTGGTTGTCTTCAGGCACTCCCTCGCGTGGTTATCGGCGACAAGTTAGCCTATTTTGTGGGGCCGCGTGTGGAATGTCAATGCATGACTTTGACCCAACAAACAAGAGAGGTTATACGACCAAGGTGGTGATTCTTCTTGGTCAGTCTTACAATACGCCTTGGTGAGATGCCCCCTCCCACCAACTCAAAGTGTGTGTGGGAGGGCACAGTACTACTTCATACTAGATGAACCTCCGTGGGGTCAGGGATGCCCGGTCAATTTGCGATGCACATGTGCCACATCAAATTTGTGATTTGGTTATTTAAATATCGTAGCACATCGTTTTCACACACACACACACACACACACACACATCGGGCCACCCGCAGGTGTGGTTGGTAAGTGGTGTCACCCATCTAATGCCAGAAGAACACATATGTGGGCCCACACATGGTCCACATTTGATCAGAAGCTTAGGGGGGAGGGGGGTTGATGTACTCCTTTCGGTTTTGTGTTACGGTACGGTGAGATGTCAGACCTAGCTATTTGGGGGCATGCGTTCATAGCTAGGATTCCCCTCCCGGCAACACGAAGTGTGTGTGTGTGTGTGTTTGGGGGGTGCCACATCAAAGTTGTGCATTGGGTATTTGAACATAAAACCACCCTTTTCATACATATATTTGGTCCACATGCAAGTGTGTTCGTGTTCTGACCCTTTCCCGCATTTTTTTGGCCAAATTTATAAACAGCAGACGAGTCAGACGCAACAACCGTCTGCGATCGGGTACGAAACAGACACGGTTCCCTAGGACTACCCGTGTGTAAAACGCCCCCTTTCCCAGTGATCCCCATCCCCACCCCCTCCCCCACTCCAGAGCATCGTAGCCTAAGCCCGGCTACGCTTCTCGGGGAGCTCGAGGAGCGAATGGCCCAAAAGAGCTTTACCACGGCCTCTTCGCCCGACGTCGGCGAGGTGGCCGCCAAGGAAGTTGACGATGATGACTGGACCTGGATTGAGCCTCTCAATCAACGGGCTAGAGCATTCTGGCATGTCGCGGACGCCGGCTACGACATCGAGGTCATCGACACCGACGGCTTGACGCGGGTTATGTCACAAGTTAAGTTGCCCACCCCCAACCCTTCGGGTTCGACAGCCGTCGATCTCATCAATGGCCCTGCCACTGATCTCCTGCGGCTCGTTATGAACAATTTGCCATCCTTCATCGCCATGGAGCCCCTTTTGTCATTTCTGAAGGACACGTTCTGCAACGCTGGCCTGGGATCCTCAGCTGGCAAGTCAGACCTCATCGACAGCAACTACGAGGAGGAGCCAATCTGTGACAAGTGAGGAAACCCATGATTTGTTTTCTCGAACCCCTTTTGTAGTGAGAACATGTCCAGTATTTATTGCTATATTAGGTTGTTTGCATTACGCCTTGTTTATTTCTACGGTTTATGGTTGTTCGGTTCTTTGTAGTTAGCATATGTCCAGTTTCAATTGCCATCTTTGGTTGTTCGTAGTATGCCTTGTTTATTTCAGCTATTAACAGTGTGATGTTCTATATGTGCTAGTATGAACTATGCAGTTCAATTTCATCAATACCAAATTTAACAATAGCTCTATGAATGACTATATTTGGTTGTTGTTAAGCATGTTGTACTCCCTCCGAATCTTTTTAGTTCGCATATAAGATTTGTCTAAAGTCAGGCCTCTTAGAGTTTGACCAACTTTATAGAACAAAATACCAACATTCACAATATGAAATAAATAGCAGTACATGTGTCATGACTTAAATTTTCATATTGTATAACTTTAGCATGCTAGATGTTGATATTTTTTCATATAAATAAGGTCAAACTTTATGAAGTTTGACTTCAGACAATTCTTATATGCAGAGTGAAAAGGACCGGAGGGAGTATTGAACACGCCTTTCCATTTGATTTAACAATGGCACTGTTTGGATACTCTAACTTAGCTAGAGGTTAGAGTTAGTTTCTAGCTCATGACAGTTAAAAGGGAGAGAGATAGATTGGTGGAATAGTTGATTGTATTACTTGAGCCTCGTGGGCATATATATAGGAGTACATGGTCATATTGGAGTACAAGTCAAGGTAGAATAAATCCTACGCTATCCTACGTTTCCTAAATAACAATGATACTCAACAATGACTAACCCTAAACTAACTCTAGCCAAAGAGGCGTTTGGATAACAGTGTTAGATTGACAATAAATGCACTAGGAGAACTAGCCCCAATCAGCACCTCTTGGGTGGGATAGTTGTTTTGGGTGGGTTTGGCACAACTAGTTCAAACTAGCCCTCATGTTTGGATACTTTAGGGATATTTGAGCCCAAACTAGCTCAAACTAACTCTAACCCATGGATCCAAATAGGGCCAATAACTAGTGTACTTAGACCTGCACAATACAAGTTTGAATGACTATGTTTGCTTGTTTTTAAATATTAGGCCTATTGCAGTTAATAACACACATTTCCACTTCTTGTTTTTAAATATTAGGTTTTTAACAATTTGGTCTTGCACATGTAGGTCCTGCTGTCAGAGGTTTTGACCCACTGTTTGACCCTTTTTGCATATGTGGAAATGAGTTGTCCATTAATATCAGTCAAGTCAAGACACTCAGAAAGATTGCTACGATAAAGAAATTAGCGACAAAAAACAACAAGATCTTTGTTTGCACAATGAAGAAGACATCAATTCACTACGGGATGGTACTAACTGTTATACCTTGTCTTTTTAATTCCTTTGCGCCATTTCAAATCTGGAGAAGATATTTATGCATATCCTTGTTTTCAGGCCTTTCCAAAGCAGTTCACTGATGATTACCTCTCAAACCACATGTATGGTCAGGAGGCAAGGAAGGTTTTCATACAACACCCATGGTTCAATATTAAAGTGTTCCTGAAGAGGACGAAGGATGGATGGTCAATCATCCACAGGCACTGGCCTAAAGTTGCAAAGACCTTCAACATCAATGAAGGCTCAATATTCGCCTTCCGCTTCAGCAGTTTTCCAGATGAGATTCATCTGTCTATGTTCCGTCTATGATGCTAATTTCGAAAGGTTGTAGATGTTGCTTGTGAAACTTGGTGGTGGTGCAGTTGTGTAATGGGTAGCTGAGTGCTGAAGCTATATGATGTTGTACTCCGATGTATTTCAATTATGAAATCCTGCTTCCTTAATATGGAAATGAAATATATTGTGTGCTTAATATGAAATGTCAATTAGGTTAATAAATGGTTTATTAATAATAGGGCAATTAGCCTGCTAATTGGGTTTTTCTATTGCAAACGGTTATTGAGAAAACACCGTGGCGATGACCTCAGGCAACGCACACAGTTTCTAGGAATAAACCGTGTTGGACCAATGAACAATCACACACGACATCCTCTTGAAAACTGTTTGCGTTAGGCCACCTTGTGCAAACGTTTACCACATAAAAAGTGTGTGTGATGGACAGCCTTTGCCACACAGTTTCTTCTACGCATCATGTGTGATGCATTCAATAACACAAACGATAAAATTGTTAATATAGTGTGCAATGGCAACGCTATCACAAACGATTTAATGGGGAAAATTGTGTGTGATGTACCTGCGAACGAAAACGTTTTCCTTGGAGTGATTGTGTGGGATGTACATACGAACGGAAATGTACTTCTTGGATTAACTGTGTGGGATGTACATACTAACGGAAGCGTATTCCTTGGATTGACTGTGTGGAATGTACATACGAATGGAAAGGTTTAGTGGGGACTGACTGTGTGGGATGTACTTACGACCGGAAACAATTTGGCATGTATAATTGTATTTTTTAGCACAACTGTACATATAACCATATTTGATCGCTCGACGGTCACACACGACCTCATTTTGTCGAGCATGTGTGCCAGGAGGGCATATCCCCGATGGTTTCTGGGTCATGTGGGAAGGACTCCCCTATCGCAGTCACTCACTAGGCGATGTTTCAGAACGCCGTCGCGGAAAGGGGTTAAAAACCGTTTGTATAGCACCTCGCCGTACCAGTGAGTCATCCAGCTTGAGAAGATCTTCTGTTGTTTGCTTTTTACGGCGATCAGGAGCATGGGTTTTGGCTTTAGGTTTTTTGACCGGGGCGGCGGCTTGCGGTTTCCTGGTCCAGAAGCCGGAGTCAGCCTGTATAAGTACAAAAAGAGATTAAAAGAAGGCACAAGGCAGAGTTAACTTGCATTGAACATGATGAAGGGAAACACTTGCTGGCGGAGCCGAGTTTTGTTTATAAAATTGTGGCAGGCCAACTTTATTACAGTTCTCCTGAGACTCGTCAAGAAGGGTCCTCATGGTTTTAAAGAACTTCTTCGGCAGTAAAGTTGTCTATCGTGAAACGTTGAGGGTCATTTGCTTCGCCAGAATATTCATACATTAAGCCGGGGTGGCGGCTTAATGGGAGTATCTTCCAAGAGACCCAGCATCGGGTCAAGTCAACTCCAAGTAATCCATGAGCCAACAAGGCTTTAGCCCTAGAGAGGAATGGGAGGGCCACAGCATGCTCTTCTGGAATAATCTTGCTTGGCGGGTCAAAATTCAGTGGAAGACGCTCAGCTCTAAACCCGGGCAAAGGGTTTTCTGTGGATGGAGCGGTGTTTTTACAGTAGAACCAAGTGGTTACCCATCCCTTGGGGTGACTGGGTAGGACGGTGGAGGGGAAGCTGTTGTCTCTCCATCTCTGAATGGAGATTCCACCTAACTCTTGACTCGGGCCGTTTTTGCATTCAGTCTGGTGGTTTATATAAAAGAACTCCTTGAAGAGGGGAACTGTGGGTGCTGTTTGAAGATAAACTTCGCAGAAGATTTGGAAGTGGCAAATATTGGACACTAAGTTCGGCCCTATATCTTGAGGGTGCAGATTGAAATAGTGAAGGAGATCTCGGAAGAATTTAGACCCGGGTGGAGTAAACCCTCTGAGTATGTGATCAGTAAAGACTACAATCTCATCTTCTTCAGGAGTAGGGATTACTTCCCCGTTGCTGACTCGCCATCCAATTTCTTGTTGAGTCGCCAATAAGCCCTGGCTTACATAATCATTAAGAATGTTTTTGGTGACCAGAGAGCGTTCCCAATTGACTACAGTCATTTTTGGCGGCTAAAGAACTACGGCCTGGAAACATAAGGATGAAGCTATTATCAAGATATGAGCAGTATATTGCTTTAAATACAGAGGCATGAATCGGCAGCATATTGGTGGATTACAGGTTCATGATTAAGCCGGCTAGAGGCTAGCGGGTTATCAAGTTAAATCGCCCTATCAACAGTGGGCGGGGTAGTGATTTATAGATCTGGAATTGATGAAATTCTACTAAGTACGAGACAAACAGGTTTCGCAATTTATTCCTATAATTTTGGATCTACTGCAGCTCTGAAAATAAAAGAAAATGGCTAAACCTAAAGCACGGCAGTGGAGGAACTGGAGACCTAATCATTGGTTTATCAAGAAGATGGGATCTAGATAGGATATGAATAAATGACTAAAAACTACCGCCGTGCTACTTCTGTTTTGGTTTTTAGGACAGATTATATGTTCTAAAGCAATAGCTGGTTGGACTGGGATGAGCTGTGAAGAACTCCGACGAACCCTATGAATAGGATTGATCTAATGTGGATCTGAGAAAGGGGAAAAAGGAGTACCTAGAAGTGTTGATGAAGAGCGGGAGTACGCCGCCGTTCTCTGGTCCGGTCAGGTTGATGCAGCGGCCTGGATGGAGTTGCTCGTGACGGTTGACTGGGGCAGCCGAATTACAGCGGCGGCGGATGACGCGAGGAGGAAGAAGAAGAGAGAGAGAGAGGCAAGGGTAAAAGTGAAAAGATGGGCCCCCCGAGCCTATTTATAAGGAAACAGTAAAACGGCATGCGTGGAAATTGAGGAGGCAACATGATTATTTCAACAGTACAGGCACCTCGATTCTCGGACAACCAGTTAATGCAAAAGATCCGTTGTGATGTCATGAGTTTTTATGGATTTACTTCGCATGACGTCATGGCGGGTTATAGTGATTTGTTCAGAGTTAAGCTTTGGAAGGATGATTCGCCAACTGAAGCAGTGAAGATTGACATGAACAAGTCCAAATCAATCTGGGGCCTAATGTTGGGGATATAACCCCGAGGTGTGACCCACCCAGGAGGGGCCAGGTTACACCGTTGGCGACTTAATATGAAGAAGGCCCAAGAAGGTCCAAGAAGACGAAGTATGAAGACAGGTGGAGGCTTAAGAGGCGGGCCAGGTGGAGGCCCAAGACCCGGAAGTGTAAGCCGCCCGATAGTGACTTGCCTGGTAAGGTAAGGCGACTTAGAAACCGAGCTGGTCACGTTGTGTGATCCGGCTCGGACTCTTGTAAGCCCTGGAGCCTCGACATGTGTATATAAAGGCGAGACCCGGCGGCGGGTTAACTCAAGAAACAATTGATCGAGAGCTAGGTTAAGCGATTCCGCTCCCTTGTAATCGATATGCAAGCAATACAACTAGAGCAGGACGTAGGCTTTTACCTCGTTGTGAGGGGTCGAACCTAGGTAAACCTTGTGTCCTTTGTCCCGTTCAACCCCTTCAAGCTAACCTACGTTGCGATGGCTCCACACCTAAGTCCTTTCGCAAGGGCATCTGTCGTGACAAAACCACAACAGGGGGCGCCACTGCCGGGAGAGCAGGGTGGTCCGCACGGCAGATTTGGTGGGGAGGAGGGCGATGATGACGAGCAGCATGTCGTCGGGGAGGCTGCTGATGAAGTCCAGGCTCGCCGGATGCGTTTTTGGCTCAAGACGCCTCCACTTGTTGGCTGCCTCACTGTCCTCTCAGCCAGCAGTGACTCCAGTGTACACGTGTGCTGGTGTGTATTGTGTGCTGGGTGTGCGCGAGTGCGTCCCTGTGTGCATGCCGCCGCTTAGTGGTGTAGTGTGCGCGAGTGCGTCCTTCACGCGGAAGAACTGTGCCCTCAATTTACTAGCGTGCAGGGTGCTACCGCGAGTCGTTTCAACTTTGTTTACTTCACCGTGTCAGATGGGCCTCTAGTTTATATATTTTCACCCACTGCCACATGGGCTAGCACACCAAGATAGAGAACACGAGCTGACAAGGCAGCATGTGGATTGGTTGACCCGTCAACTAAACAATATACTACGGAGCTATATGCTCACACAGTGACCGTATAGAGCATGGTTAATAGTATAGCCAATTGTTGGCTATAAGAAAGTGCTATGTCATCTATAGCCAACCTTATAGCCAACATGTATAACAATTAGCTATAAGTATGTGCTACTTTATTAATACATGGCCCACCTTCCACTCTCACATAGTGCCTAGGAGCA
This sequence comes from Thinopyrum elongatum, assembly GCA_011799875.1. Lineage (NCBI taxonomy): Eukaryota > Viridiplantae > Streptophyta > Magnoliopsida > Poales > Poaceae > Thinopyrum > Thinopyrum elongatum. The sequence continues at coordinate 512,135,139 of CM022298.1, forward strand.
CGTGCTGCAGCTGGCTCTTGCATGAGAGCCCGCTTACATTCTCTCTCATGTCCTCTCTCCTCCAACTAAGCATAGAAATATTATTTTACTCCTTGTAGCCTGCTGACTATACCTTATTGTACTTGCTCTAATCCCTCGGTAAAGAGAGATCGAGTGAGAGGGAAGGCCCGTGAGAGATACTTAGTAGACAGAGAGAAAGAGATACTCCCTCCGGTCGATAATGTAGTTCCTATAATTTTTTGAAAAGTCAAACTTTTGAAACTTTGACCAAGTTTATAAATAAATTACTTATATCTACAATACCAAAGATATATGATGTGAACTTAGTACATCTTCTGATGAATCTATTGATCATTCCGGATGTAAATGTTTTTCTCCACATATACCTGGTGAGACTTTTGTGAGGTTTTGACTTTTCAAAACATCCATAAGTTATGGACCTGAGAGAGTACCTAACTAGAGAGAGAGTGAAAGAGAAAGAGTGTGTGTGTGTGTGTGTGTGTGAAAGAGACATGGACAACACACGATAAAGTAGAGAAAAAGTGTGTGAGTCTTATGCAAACATATCATGCATGCATCTTTGAGGGCGGAAGCGAGGTGAGGAGATAGTGTGTGGTTGTTTGCAATAGAGAGAGAAAGTCTGGCAAACAAAGGAGAGAGGTCGAGATAGACTTATGGAGAAATTACAGGCATGGGGAGGGAGAGAGTGTGTGTTTGTGATAGAGAGATCCCCTTGAGATCATGATGGGACTACATGGGTGGGATATCGAGTGTGACAAGGTGTGTGCGTGATAGAAGATACCCCGAGAGGGATCGTGATTGACCTAGGGATGGTAGGAGATAATATGTGTGTTGATGATGGATATTGAGAGGTAGTCATACCTAGGAAGGAGTGCATGTGCCTATGATCGAGTGAGAGATTATGGTACGTAGGGGGGTGCGTGTCAGATAGAGAGAGAACGAGAGGGGGGGTGTTAGATTGGTCTATGTAGTGCGAGTGAGATATGTCTATGTGTGACCTAAGGAGATATAAAGTTTGAGAGAGAGAGAGGTAGAGGAGCCCTGATACGGCTGAGTGGTGCATGAGAGAGTTGAGAGAGAGAGAGAGAGATACTCCCTCCGTTCGATAATGTACTGCACATTTTTTTTAAAGTCCACCTTTGGAAACTTTGACCAAGTTTACAGGGAAGATTATTTATATCTACAATACCAAAGATACATCATATGAAACTATATCTTCTGATGAATCTAATGACATGTGTTTGTCGTTCTAGATGGAAATGTTTTTCTCCACATACCTGGTCAAACTTTGTGAGGTTTGACTTTTCAAAAATCTATATGCTATGCACCGAAGAGAGTACCTAAGTCGAGAGAGATCAAGTGTGTGTGAAGGAGAAAGAGTGAGTGTGCAAAAAAGAGTGTGTGTGTGTGTGTGGAAGAGAAAGGGACAGCACACGATAAAATAGAGAGAAAGTGTGTGTGTCTTATGCAAAAATATCACGCATGCATCCCCGAGATAGAAAAGCGAGGTGAGGAGATACACCGAGATAGCTAGTGTGTGATTGTTTGCAACGGAGAGAGAGAGACCCCCATAACACCTGTCCAGCAGAGGTTTGGCCAACAAGGGACAGAGGTCGAGAGGGATGTATGGAGACGAAGATGGAGGCATGGGGTGAGTGAAGGAAATATGCCCTAGAGGCAATAATAAAGTTGTTATTTATATTTCCTTATATCATGATAAATGTTTATTATTCATGCTAGAATTGTATTAACCGGAAACTTGATACATATGTGAATACATAGACAAAACAAAGTGTCCCTAGTATGCCTCTACTTGACTAGCTCATTGATCAAAGATGGTTAAGTTTCCTAACCATAGACATGTGTTGTCATTTGATAAACGGGATCACATCATTAGGAGAATGATGTGATGGACGAGACCCATCCGTTAGCATAGCAATATGATCGTTAAGTTTATTGTTGTTGCTTTCTTCATGACTTATACATATTCCTCTGACTATGAGATTATGCAACTCCCGAATACCGGAGGAACACCTTGTGTTCTATCAAACGTCACAACGTAACTGGGTGATTATAAAGATGCTCTACAGGTGTCTCCGAAGGTGTTTGTTGGGTTGGCATAGATCGAGATTAGGATTTGTCACTCCGTGTATCGGAGAGGTATCTCTGGGCCCTCTCGGTAATGCACATCACTATAAGCCTTGCAAGCAATGTGACTAATGAGTTAGTTGCGGTATGATGCATTACGGAACAAGTAAAGAGACTTGCCGGTAACGAGATTGAACTAGGTATGATGATACCGACGATCGAATCTCAGGCAAGTAACATACCAATGACAAAGGGAATAACGTATATTGTTATGCGGTTTGACCGATAAAGATCTTTGTAGAATATGTAGGAGCCAATATGAGCATCCAGGTTCCGCTATTGGTTATTGACCGGAGATGTGTCTCGGTCATGTCTACATAGTTCTCGAACCCGTAGGGTCCGCACGCTTAACGTTCGATGACGATTTGTATTATGAGTTATGTGATTTTGATGACCGAAGTTTGTTCGGAGTCCCGGATGAGATCACGGACATGACGAGGAGTCTCGAAATGGTCGAGAGGTAAAGATTCATATATTGGAAGGCTATATTCGGACATCGGAAAGGTTTCGAGTGATTCGGGTATTTTTCGGAGTACCGGGGAGTTATGGGAATTCACCGGGAGAAGTAATGGGCCTTATTGGGCCATACGGGAAATAGGAGGTGGCGCCCCCCCCCCCCCCCCCCCCAAGCCCAGTCCGAATTGGACAAGGGGTTTGGGGCGCGGCCCCCCTCTCCCTTCCTTCCCCCTTCTCCTTTAGGTGGAAACCTACTAGGACTTGGAGTCCTAGTAGGATTCCCCTCCTCCTGGCGCGCCCTACAGGGCCGGCCAGCCTCCTCCCTCTCTCCTTTATATACAGGGGGAGGGGGGCACCCCATAGACACACAAGTTGATTATTTAACCGTGTGCGGTGCCCCCCTCCACAGATTTCCACCTCGGTCATATTGTCGTAGTGCTTAGGCGAAGCCCTGCGTCGGTAACTTCATCATCACCGTCACCATGCCGTTGTGCTGACGAAACTCTCCCTCGGCCTCAGTTGGATCAAGAGTACGAGGGACATCACCGAGCTGAACATGTGCAGATCGCGGAGGTGCCGTGCGTTCGGTACTTGATCGGTTGGATCGCGAAGACATTCGACTACATCAACCGCGTTACTAAACGCTTCCGCTTTCGGTCTACGAGGGTACGTAGACACACTCTCCCCGCTCGTTGCTATGCTTCTCCTAGATAGATCTTGCGTGATCGTAGGAAATTTTTTGAAATACTACGTTCCCCAACAGTGAGAGAGGGCTTGTTTGTGATAGAGAAACCCCCTCGAGATTGTGATGGGACTATATGGGTGGGAGATCGAGAGACGAGGTGTGTGCGCGCTAGAAAGATGCCCCGAGAGATATCGAGATAGACCAAGTGAGGGAAAGAGCCAAAGCGCATGTTTGTGATGGAGACTGAGAAATAGTCATATACTTAGGGGGGCTGCGTGTGCCTACAATGGGGTGAGAGATAGGTGTACTTAGCTAGGTGGGAGATTGTGTGTGTGTGCGTGTGAGATGGAGAAAGAATAAGGGAAAGAGTGAGAGAGTTTTAGATGGGTTTATCCAGTGCGAGTGAGATATGCATGTGTTTGTGTGACCTAGGGAGATAGAGAGTTCGAGAGAGAGAGAGGGAAGAGCCCCGAGACGGCAGAGTGGTGCATGAGAGAGTTACGAACGACGAGATAGGGAATTCGTGCAAGTACGATGAGTGCACCCTACATATTTAGCTTAGACTAGAGAGCCGTATATTGTGTGCGAGAGAGACCTATACATGGAGTGTGCATGCGAACCAGAGATAAATAGATAGATAGAGAGAGAGAGAGACGGGGAGGGACCGATAAGGATTGTGTTTGTATGCGTGTGATAGAAACCAAGATTGTCGAATAGAGAGAGAACGGGAGTCCGGGAGAGGGAAGAGGTCGCGTTTATGCATCGAAGACTGATATAAACCATGTTTTGGTATAAATTTGCAGTCAAAACTGTGAATTGGTGAACATGGTGTTTGCAATCCACACATGAACGAAGATATGCGTATCAAACAAGTTCATTAGTTTGACTTTCAGCATGTTCGTGGAGTACTATAATACAACATGCTACTCAATTGAGGTGTTCAATTTTGGGCTTAGTACACAATTTTGACCGGGTGAACGAGCTATTTCACTGAATCGAGATATTTCATTTTGGGTTTGATCCCCGTTTTTGAGTGGGTCAACTATTTGTCAAATAGTAAATCGGTAGCAATGAGCATGTAGAAACACATTAGTCCCGAGCATCATCTCACCATCTAAAAAAGAAGTGGCAAGCTAATATTTCAAAATTTGATTCGAATCAACTTGGTAAGGTAGACATGGATGCTCGTTCTCCCAAATTTGAACAAACTGCTAAACACCCTCTGCTCGGTGGAATTCACCCGAGCAAATAAATGGGAGAGGCGAAATTACCGGACTATGTGGGACACACATCAATTGGCCCGTCCTACATCGAGGGTAGGTTTGTAACTTCATCCAAGCGCGCCCTCTCCTCGGCAAAAATGATAGGTGCCAAATAATTCATAAACCATGGGCGGCAAAGCACCCTCTCCTCGGCCAAAATCGCTCGCGCCCACTATTTCAAAAACACGCCCGAAATCACTGGTGCCCACTATTTGGTGAAGCAAAGTTACCCTACTATCCCCGACCCTCAAGACATACACCCAAGCCTAGAAGTAAAAAGGCAGGGGTAGAACTGTAACTTCCCCCACATTTCAGCCAAATGCGTCCGTAAGACATGGTTCCCCCTCCCGATTCCCCATTCATATAGCATGGGCACCAAATCACCTTCTCCCCAGCCGTGAAACCTCAGCCCCTCCTCCATGGCGCACCCCACCGCACCAAATTCACCGTCACCCTCCTCACCAATGCCGGAGCCATTGTCCGTTTGCCGTCATGCATTGGGTCGTGTGCCTCTTACTCTGTGTTGCCACAGCTGCCTCGACGACGACCGCGTGAACCGTCCCGCCGGAGCGGCTCCAACTTTGGACGCGTCCAGGGCCCCGGCGCAGCTTCCCCGTAGCCGTCGACCATCGTGACATATCTGCTTTCCTGCCATCGGGAGCCACCGCAACCGCGCCGGCCTCACCGACTCGGCAGCTGGAGCTGCCTACTTCACCGGGCCACGAGATAGGTCATACACTCATCTTAAATCACTTTATTTAGGCGTTAGTTGCCTGAATTTTTATTCTGGGCCAGTAGATTCCCAATGGAAAGCAGCACCCCTCGAGGCGGCGGAGCTCCTAGGCTGCCGGTTGGCTAGGGTAGCAGTGCCTCGGTGTCTATTGTAGGGGTGCGGGGGCGCAAGTTCGCTGCGGAAGCAGCGCTTAGGTGGCTATCGTAGAGTTGCGTGGGTTGAAGGTACTGGCGCCTCCGGATCTGGATGATGGCGAGTCTTTGTGGTTTGGCCTGGAGCGGCGCAACCGCAGCAGTGCGGTGGGGCGGGGGCGGGGTTTTGGTCGGAGCTCTCGCGGCCAGGGACGCCGGAGGCAGGCTGCTCTGCCGGTGGTCGCTGGCTCTTCGGGGATGATTCTGAACAGTCTTAGCCGGGAAGGCACAAGACGGCCATCCAACCATCTGGTGTAGATCGGACAGTACCAAAAAAATAAAAATCATGTGACCCCAATTTAGTTTTTAGTCATCAGACGTGTCACCAATCTCTTACCTTATTGTTGATCTCTTAGGGTATTTCTTCAGATCAGAGATATGTGTCATTCTTAACATTATGTATTTTCTGCATCTTCAGCCACACCGTCTTCCTTCTCACCGCAGCTGCTCCAACAAGGGAAGCATACACCAGAAGGGAGCTATAGTCCCCACTCAACAGTTCCCTGCCTCGAATGTGCGTGCCCGACATGGACAGCCACAACAACCGCAGGGCCATCGACAAGTCAGCAGATGATGCTCACTCCTATGGATGGCGGCCAGATAGGTTGTACCCTCATCTTACTTGTGTGCAACATTTATGGCTTCGTTATTCATCTAAGCATGGAAAATAGATTATCACATGTCACTGTATATTCGCTGATCTCTTAAGAGTCTTGTTCAGGAGTTAACGATGTTCCATAGTTCAGATAAGAGACTTGTTCAGGTGTTAATGTTGTTCCATACTTATCATCCATCAGCCAATGCTATCCCACAGGCTGGTGATTATACCACTTCTAATATTACCTATGTTGTTGTTCTTTAATACTTTTGTGTGCCATCTAGTTAATCTTGAGTACAAACAATACATATTTTGTAGCTTTCATCTGTGTTCTCCCTTTAGTTTTTGAGACCTGTTGCTGCTAGTTAAGTCCAGTCCTACTATTTATGTTGTCTCCTACAGGCACTCATTACATAATCTAACTACTAGTTGTCTTCCATGAATGTCAGATATAATTGCACACACTAATATATCCACAAGAACCTCGTGGAGCAATGTAACGGCCAACAAACTTGACGTCAATGATACCCAATATGATGGAACAGTTAAAGGCAGTTCTTCAAAAGACTTGCAGAAAGATGATGAATCCTATTCACCCCATAAGGTCCTTGCTCTAACTTGGCCCGTGATATGGGTACATCATGCATATAATGTCCTGGAGTGCATCTACTCTGTTGCAATGCCATGTGCTTAGCCTGCTGATCATGCATGTAAATATGTCATGCCTTCCTGTTTTTCAGTACCTATTCCATTCATGATAACATGTTTTCAAATTTAAGTACTATTATTCTACTCTGTCGCAATGCCATCTGCTTAGTCTGGACATCATGCTTTTAATATCTTATGCATTGTTATTCATCAGTATGTACTCCATCCGTCTACCATACCATGTTCTTTTTACATTGAAGTGTTGTTCTACTGGTCTGTTGCAATGCTATCTTAGTTTCCCAATCATACACGCATATGCTGCATTCGTGTTTTCTGTACCTATTCAGCTATCATACAGTTTTACATTCAACTAGTGTTTTTTTACTCTATTGTCATGTCGTATCATTAGCTCTTACATCATACTCCCTCCATCCGGATTACATGTCGCGGAAATGGATAAAAATGGATGTATCTAGAACTAAAATACGCCTAGACACAACCATTTATTTCCGGATGGAGGGAATACATGTCAATATGTCATGCCTTTCTATTCTTCGGTACCTATTCTATCTCTCTACCGTAGTATGTTTTATAATTGAAGCACCATTCTTATATATAAGGCATGCAAGGGGAAGACGGTTATGTTAGAATCTTAAGGGCTACAAACAAGGTCTTTGAAAAATATCCAAATGCCAGGAGATAGTAAACCAACTCCAGTGTTCGTAGATACTGCTCCAGCACAGAGAAAGCCAACTCCTCCTGATAATCAGCAGATTCCAGTGGCCAGAGAACTAGTCCGCTCCAGGCCAGCAAAAATATGTCAACTCCATTCTAAGAAGCGTGTGCGTATCCTCGCATCATGAAATTTTATAGCATTCAGATCATATTTTCTACATGTTTCTTACCCATCTCTCTTTTATAAAACAAGCTTAAAGGATAGAAGACTTTCTATACTTGGATCGTGTTCGAGGAAAGTATCTTGCGGGAATTCTCTGTGCTCCAATGCTGATGTAAGTACCTGTTGTATATCACTATATTTTTACATCAGCATGTATTTTGTTAATTGGCGTGAATCCAACCTTTATCTGATCTAAATTTACTTGTAGCAAAATGTATAATTAAAGACGACAATGTTGATTTTTGTAAGGAAAACTGCCTGGTAGTTTTGCATACTGAGCTGCATGAGTGTACTATCTCATATCATGCACATTACTAAATTATAGTGTTGTGGTCTGGTTGCCCAATCATTCATTGTGCCAATGTTGCTTTCCTATTATCTTACCTGGCTGATGATAGCTGTGACATATTGTGTTAATTTGGTGTAGCCTGGTGTGGTCTGGTTGCCCAAACGTTCATTGTGTCAATGTTGCTTTCCTATTATGTGACCTGGCCAATGATAGCAATGCTAGTGTGTTAATTTGGTGCAGGCTGCTGAAGATAAGAAGACAAAATCTCAAAACAGCAAGGCAACCCCAGTGTTTCTTTCCAATAAATCTAGGGCAGGTAATATGGCAATAACTCTTGATTAATCTGTTCGGTTCCCCTCCTAATTTATGTTATGATGCAGTGGTCGAGACACTCTCCACTATCAATAATACAAGCCTGCCAAAATCGGCATCTGAATCTGTTCAGTTTCCTCTATCTCGAATCCAACGGAAAAAGTGTATGTTTGTGAACCAATTACTGGCTGAAGGAATGATGGAAATCATGGAGGAATCAGAGGTACACATTCTTGCACAACAACAACTGATCAATGTTTTCAGAGACAGTGTAACAAAGAAGGAAGAACTTGCTCACATGCTTATGGGCGTCATCCGCGCTGAGGTTGCAGATTGTGAGGTTGTAGATCGTTAAGTTCTATTCATTTATTTGCACTAGCATCAACCTTTGATTGCCAGTGGATGTAATTTCCTGTAATATATGCTGGATGTGCTACATTTTTTCCATTATGTCGTACATTTGCTTAGCGCGACTCGCATTCCAGCTAACTGGTCGCTAGGAAGCCAAGATAATTGTGAAATTAATAGCTAGCACGAACCGTCTTGGGCCCTTTTTGAAAGATACCGGCCCACTGCCTTAATGGGCCCCCTAATGGGCTCGCATGGGCCAAAATTCTCTTCGGGCTTTGATTTATTGGTTTTTGTCATGTTCATCAATACTTGTAATGGGCTCAAATTATAATTGGGCCTCCAAATAGGTTTGAACTTTAGCGGGCCCAATAAGTTGAGGGTCGTAACAAGACCGAAAGCTCTATTGGGCCGCTATAATTGAAACGAGCAAACAATTAATGCTTGGCCTAGTTACCTCTCGGGTCGGTAACAGGCCAAAATTGAAGCGGGCAATAAGTGGGCCCATTCAATTTCATGGGCCGTTAACAGGCCGATACTAAGGTCGAGCTGTATATGGCCCAATTGTATTGTGGACCTTTAGCAGGCCGAAAGAGACAGCGGGCTGGTATTGGACCATGAAGAGCATGGGCCGCTAAGAGGCCAAAAGTCAGGTCAGACTGTATACGGCCCAACTGTGGTGTGGGCCTTTAGCAGGCTAAAACCGAAACATGGTTGTTATTGGACCATGAAGAGCATGGCCGTTAAGAGGCCAAAACTCAGGTCGGACTACATATGGCCCAACTCCTTTATGGGCCGTTAACAGGCTGAAAGACACACCAGGCTGAAAATTGGCCCAACACTTAAATGGGTCGCTAAAAGGCCGAAAGACGTACATCCTAAAAATTGGCCCATCCCTTGGATGGGTTGTTAATAGGTGTAAGTGCATCTAGTGCCCCTTAGTGATTTTGGTGTATTGAAGACTTATAGGTTAAGAAACTAATGCGTTTGTGAGTGTACACAGGTTCTATAAGTCTATGAGGAGTTTGATATTAACGATGAAAGTCGACCCCTAAAAATGAATGTCTTCAACTGAAGACTTTGGTTTTCTTGAAGACTTTGAAAGTGAAGAAATTGGTGTGACCCTGAAGACTTGATATTCATGCGAGGATTATGAAGCATGAAGACTTTTGTTTTCGTAGTTTCTTTTTCTTCTTCTTGAGTCATAGGAAACACCGTACTGTTAAAGGGGGTCGAGGTAAAACTAAGGAAAAGTTTCCAAGTGATGCTCATCTCAAAATCCTACACCTACCCAATCCTTTCGAGTGAAGCCATTGGAAATCTCATACAGTTCAGTCAATTTCTTCAGTGACAGAGACGAAGTTCTTCTGTTCTCTGAGGAATTTGTTCTGACTAAGGAGTTAGGAATTCGCCAGTGCGGATTGCCTACAAGTGAGGAACATGATAGCCCTAAGGAATTTGATACTCAAATTTCCGACCGTTGTTGTGCTACGCGCCAGCTGTCCAAATATCCTACCCACCTAACGGTCATATCATTGTAGGGCATTTATGTCTTATCATGTCGGGCTACTCCCTAGGCTATAAATAGCCGCCCCCTACAAGCACTAGCTGGTTGGCTGCTCCGAGAGATAGATTGACACTTGTCATTTAGAGCATCCCATCCTCCGAGGACTTTGAGCGAAAATCATCAAGTGAGGAAAAACCCAAACACCTACAAACCCAAAGTGATTGAGCATCACTGAAGAATTTGTTCTTGTGTGGAACCGACGCTTGTTACCTTTGAGGACTGTGCATCCTCCAGACGGTTAGGCGTCATGGTCTAGAGCATCCAAGAGGAAATTGTGGATCGCCGAGTGACCGAGTCTGTGAAGGTTTGGAAGTCACCTGAAGACTTACCACAAGTGATTGGGCGAGGTCTGTGTGACCTTAGCTCAAGGAGAATACGATGAGGACTGTGTGTCCGGGACTGTGTGTCCTCAGGTTTAAATACCTAGACGCTCCAACCAGACGTACAACTGTCACATCAGTTGAAACTGGTCAACCAAATCATTGACTTCACCGAGCTACTGGTTCTATTTCCTCAACTCTTTCATTTCCTCATTCATGTGTTGATTTACTTGATCGTTACTGTGTGAAGACTTTGACTGAAGACTTTCTCAATTTCCTCAATCCTATTTCTTCAGTCATTTAGTCTTCAGCCTACTTATCCTGTGTTTCACGCTACCTGTACTCTGTGCCTATTTCATTTCATCATGATGACTGTACTTATGCCATATTATGTTAGCATCTGAGTACTTATTCCGCTGCTAAGTAGTTCGATGCTTAGGAATTTCCTCACCTTGAAATTCCTCAGTGACGAATTTGTAAAAATCGCCTATTCACCCCCCCCCCCCCCCTCTAGTCGATATAACGCACTTTCAACAGGCCGAAACTACGTCGGGCCGATATTGAGCCCAAATATATAGCGGGCTGTTAACGGGCTCGAACTGACGACGGGCTGCAATGGTGTCAAGTAGTTAAGGGATAATTGGTTTTATGCCCCTAGTTGTGTCCCACTCGACAGAATTGCCCCTAATTTTCAAAAGCCAGCGGTTCTGTCCAACCCACTTTGGTCGTCTTGTGCTTTTGCCCTTTGACCGTTTGACCGTCACTTTGAAAACATCATAACTAATTCATACTAAATCAGAAAAATGCAAATAAGATACCAAAATGTTTGGGAAAACATCACCTACATGTCAATGTCATTTGCATTCATGACAAAAGTGTTGGAAAGTGTCCATCTGAGTTTTAGCTCTTATCATACCACCATGAACAGTAAAATCTAAAAAAATTCAAAAATAAATTTGGTGGCAAAGAATGACAAATGTTTTAAGTGCTTGCCAAGTTTTATCAGGGAATGACATTCATGGAAGCCGTGGCAAAAAAAAATCAACACTCCAAAATAGATTTTTTGCCACGGCTTCCACGAATGTCATTCCCTGATAAAACTTGGCAAGCACTTAAAACATTTGTTATTCTTTGCCACCAAATTTATTTTCGAATTTTTTGATTTTTTTAGATTTTACTGTTCATTGTGGTATGATAAGAGCTCAAACTCGGATGGGCACTTTCCAACACTTTTGTCATGAATGCAAATGACATTGACATGTAAGTGATGTTTTCCCAAACATTTTGGTATCTTATTTGCATTTTTCTGATTTAGTATGAATTAGTTATGAAGTTTTCAAAGTGACGGTCAAACGGTCAAAGGGCAAAAGCACAAGACGACCAAAGTGGGTTGGACAAAACCGCTGGCTTTTGAAAATTAGGGGCAATCCTGTCGAGTGGGACACAACTAGGGGCATAAAACCAATTATCCCAATAGTTAACGGGTCGTTGATGGCCCGTATTGGCACATCTCGTATGGGTCGTGGGCCTAAATGGACCAGACAGGAGTAGGCCTATATGGGCCGGCCTGCTAATTTTGACTGGGCCATCCTCTTTCACCTAAATGGGCCACTGTTGGCCCTTGCCACATGTCGACGTATCATAGGTGCCTCCCATACAATAAGTGGATGGCATCTGTCGCAACGCTGAGCCAGCACGTGGATCCTCCGGCGAGTGAGAATTTTACACGTGGAAAATCCCCATTGGTCCTGGCTGTTAACGGGTTATCGGATCCAAATCGGAACCCGATAGCTTAACGGCGACCCGTTACGGTGGATGCCATGTGTCGGTTACCCTTGACGAAAGCACTTCCATGATGCATGATTTATCGTCACGGAAGTGAACACTTCCGTGATGATAATTTCAGTATTGTCATGGAACACTTCTACGACAGCACATATATGACTATCTTGCTTCTGTCATAAAATCATCATGGATGTACAGCATGACAGAAAATGTGACCTACTGTGAAAAACACGTATCATCACGGAAGTGTATTTTTTTTGTAGTGATATGTGATTTTTGGGAAGTGGAATCAACGCGAGACGATGCCCGAGGGGCCCGCAAGCTCAAGGGGCGCGCCCCCTACCCAGGGTGTGCCTGATAAGCTTGTGGCCACCCTGTAGGTCATTTGGTACCTTTCTTTTGCCGCAAGAAAGAAAATATCCTAGAGAATATTCCCTCAAAATTTCAGCCCAATCAGAGTTACGGATCTCCGGAAATTTAAGATACGGCGAAGGGCCAGATAACAGGGACGCGAAACCGAAGAGAAACAGAGAGATGGATCCAATCTCGGAGGGGCTCCTGCCCCTCCACCGCCATGGAGGCCATGCACCAGAGGGGAAACCCTCCTCCCATCTAGGGGGGAGGTTAAGGAAGAATAAGGAGGGGGCTCTCTCCCCCTCTCTCCTGATGGCACCGGAGTACCGCCGGGGCAAGGATCGTGACGGCGATCTACACGAACAACCTCACTACCGTCAACATCAACTCTCTCCCCCTGTATGCAGCGGTGTAACACCTCTTCTCCCCGTTGTAATCTCTACTTAGACATGGTGCTCAATGCTATATATTATTATCCAATGATATGTGGCTATCCTATGATGTTTGAGTAGATCCGTTTTGTCCTATGGGTTGATTGATGATCGTGATTGGTTTGAGTTGTATGTTTTATTATTGGTGCTTTCCATGTCACGCAAGCGTGAGGGATCCCCGCTTTAGGGTGTTGCAATACGTTCATGATTCGCTTATGATGGGTGGCTAGAGTGACAGAACCTTACACCCGAGTAAGGGGGTTGTTGCGTATGGGAGTAAAGAGGACCTTATACTTAATGCTATGGTTGGGTTTTACCTTAATGATATTTGGTAGTTGCGGATGCTTGCTAGAGTTCCAATCATAACTGCATATGATCCAAGTAGAGAAAGTATGTTAGCTCATGCCTCTCCCTTGTATAAAATTGCAATAATGATTACCGGTCTAGTTATCGATTGGGGACAAATAACGTTCTTGTGTTACAAAAGTTTTCTACTATACAACTAACTTTATTATCTTGCAATTTACTCGTAGTTTTATTCTCGCTAAGTACATAGTTTTATTCTTGCAAACCTATCCTATTACCTACAAAATAGTTTCATACTTGTTCTAGGTAAAGCGAACGTTTACTGTGTGTAGAGTTGTATCGGTGGTCGATAGAACTTGAAGGGAATATAAATCCTACCTTTAGCTCCTCGTTGGGTTCGACACTCTTATTTATCGAAAAAGCTACAATTGATCCTTTATACTTGTAGGTTATCACATGGTCAAATACTTTGCACAAACCGCGTCACTAGCATCCAGCATGTCCATGGGGATCTCATAACTCGCAATCCAAGCTGCCGGCTCAAGGTCAGCTGTATAGTTAGAAACCTTACGGGGACCCTTGAAATCCTTAGGCATGCACTCGTTGCGAAGAGCCGGTGCTAGGCAGGGAATCCCAATGGTTCTGTGCTCGAAACAACACCTTGTGAGACCAGAGGGGTTGTGACAGGTGAAAGCTAGGCCGCGGTGTTAGCCCCTTCTGCCTCTCGTCGCTCTAGGGTCGTGTCAACAATCTCCTGGGCGTCTAGGGCTCCATGACAAGGTGGGTCATGCGGCTACTCGCGTCGTCAATGAGCGTTGCTAGAGACTGCCGGCGACTCAGCATGGCAGCTCCTGCTGCGGCTAGGATGCGGGGTGGAGTGGAGTCGCTACTGACTGTAAGAATAATTTGCTTGTTGGGTGACCGCAGTTTTTAACATCTCAATGGCGTTCCGGGCCTCGATCTCGACTGGGGTATTCCCCGTGATTGGAAGGGCGGCAAGGTTGGTAGCTGCGGCTAATAAGCTATCCACGGGGTGGGAGAAGTGACCCAGCGGTGTTAGGAAACGATCTAGAGTGGTCCGGACTAGCGGTGGGCGAGGGGCCGGCTCAATCTGGCGCTGCTGAGCCGGCTGGCGAGGCTGAGCCAGTGGCGGCCATCCGTCTCCATCCTAAGGTAAAACCCAGTTTAGCTGGGGTACGACCGGGGCCTCGGGGGTGCTTGTTCCGGCCCTTGGAGCAGGCGTGTTGAACAGGCACATGGGCTCATAATTAGGGGGCAGGCGGCTCGCGTGCCTCCTCCGATGAACCATATCTGAAGCATTCTGTCGTAAGCCCATGCGAAAGGCTTCTGTCTTCAGGTTCTCCACCTCATTGTGAATCTGGGCTTGCAGCTCCACCATACGAGCGTTTTTCGTGTTGACATCTTCCTAAGCCTTGGCCATCTGCTCATGAAGCTTAGTTACCTCCGCATTGCCCTCCGCCTGGTTCTCCGCTGTTAGCGGCGACTCTAGGAGAGTTGTCAACGAGGCCACTAGCTCCGAAATAACTTGAGCCGGCCGCTTGACCAGGCCAGCCGTGTTCGAATCTGTTGTTGAAGTGCCAGTTCCTCCCATGGCGCCTGCTGCGGTAGAGTCGAGAGCTGGCGCAGTGCCTGCCATGTAGATGGTGGTCCGATGAAGCGGCTCGCAATCGACTGGAGCCGACTCATCATCGGAGTAGCCCCCAAGTCTACCGTCGTACAGCGGGAAGATCGACTCAGTATCGCCGACCGACGACTCTTCATCTGAGTAGACAGGGGAGTCCCCATCAGATGCGGAGTTGTCTACAAGATTGACCCCCTGGGTGAAACCGAGAAAGACGTGGTTCCGACCGGCTTGAGCCCGGGCAGGTCGAGCCGGCTTGACGATGTCGGTGCAGATGTCCGGCTCGGGTCCTGATTCACCGATTTTGCCGATGTAGACGTGGATCTTGCCGAAGGGGACCCGGTATCCGTACTCGATTGAGTCGGCCTCCGGGGCCCAGCCTAAATCATCGATGTAGAGCTTGCCGCGATGACTCTTGGTCATGCGGCTGATCGCATATCCCTTGATCTCTGGGAGAGCTCCCTCCAAGAACTCAACACCACCGAGCGATAGCCCCGCGGTGGGCGCCAACTATCATGGTTTTGTCACGACAGATGTCCTCGTGAAAGGACTTAGTCGTGAGGCCATCGCCGCGGGGTAGTAGCTTGAACGAGGTTGATCGGAATCGAGAGAGGCGAGTTTACCCAGGTTCGGCCCCTCACGATGGAGGTAATAGCCTACTTCCTGCTTGATTGATTATTGCTTGGGATCTCGATTACAAGGGTGCAACTTGGTTATCCTAGTACTCGAGAGCTTGTAACTTAGTCCTTTCCACCCCAGGGGCTCCCCTTTATATATAGGTTGAGGCCCTGGTCTTACAACAGAGTCCGGGTCGTATTCCAACCCGTGCCCTAATCTGTTTCCTACTCGTCGTTTTCCCTAAGGGAACTTCCATTATCTCCTTAGATGGGCCGGCATCCCAAGCGTTGGGCCATAAGCCGGCCTGCTTCATGAGTTGCCTTTCGGGCCTTGAACTCCTTGATCTTCATGGCCCATCTGTTGGGCTTATCGTTCAAGCCACCACTGGATAACCCGGCCCTGAACGGGCGGGTCATACCGTGGGGTTATATCCCCAACTGAAAACTGTGTGTTGTCTTCAGTGGAATTCATACAGGTAAATAAGTACTCCCTCTGTAAAAAAATATAAGAGTGTTTAGATCATAACTTTAGTGATCTAAACGCTCTTATATTTCTTTACGGAGGGGGTACGTACTTGAGAACTACTGAAGCATCCTTTTCTCTATCTCTGTAGAGACTAGGAAGCACTCACGCTTATCAACTTTTCTTCTCGAGAGAATTCCTTATTTAACACTAGCTTGAATTTTTTTGCCTTATTTGACACTGCAAAAAAAATTCTTCCTTATCTAACACGGGTACTAAAATTTGTTCCATTTGTAACACTTCCATCCATTTTGACCACTAACGGTGTTAAATGACACATGAAAAGATGATTTTACCCCTCATGCAACTTGTGACCAAAATTATTCACATACTAAAAAGCAATAACTTTTTCTGTTGTTCAATGCAAAATTGGGCAGAACATCCCCTGTAAAGATGCAAAAATTCATGTCTTGGATTTAAATTATTTCACAATTTAGTTCAAAAATTGGGTAGAACCTCCCCTGTAATTTGATGCATATTCCAGTCACACAATTGACACATACATATTTGTCAACAAAGATATTCAGATTTGCGCATACACATCCAGGCTCACATCCAAGTAAACATATATCACTTGTAACATATCCAGGTTCACATATATTAGTCCAAGTCCGCACATACATCACATCCAGGTTCTCATACATAGTCCAAGTCCATACATAGATGATATGGACTGCACAAAAGTGACTTAAGGTTCACATACATAAGTCCAAGTCCACACAACATGGCATGAGCAGCAACAAAAGTGATTTTAAGTTAAATAAATTAGATGAAGTTCACAAGCTAAGCCTTCTTTTGCTTCTTGTGCTCATTGCAGGGCTGGCTGGGTTAGTTTTTTTGCTTCTAGTGCCCATGGCAGGGCTGTCAAATGGCACCATAGGGCAACTTTCATCCTTTTTAGCAAGCTCCATCTTCTTTGTGGCCCTTACCTTCCCTGATCTGCACTTGTACATGTATGGCAGCAGTAATTTTAGAGCAAATAAGAACATGAACTATGCATAATATGTGATATTAAAATTCATAATTAGCAAAGGTCACCTTTTACACCCTTTTCCATTCTTCTTATTTGTAGTCTCCAAATTTTGGCTATGTTTTCCCTTCTTCTTGGTTGTAATTTCTAAGCTTTGGCTATGGATTAGATGAATACACACAAATCAAACTCAGTTTTCATTTGGCACAAATCAAACTCAGTTTTCATTTGCAACAAGTATAGGTGTAGAATTGCTAACCTTGGTGGAAAATACATAGCGGCTGCCGGTGCTTCATCACCTCTTGGCACAATGGATGACTCGGCTGATTTGGTAGTCTTCCTCCTCTTCTTTGGTGGTTCTCTACACGAGGAATAAGAAAGTAGTTAACATGCATAGTTGATTACAAAATAGAAATGCAAGAGAGTAGAATGCATGGTTGATCACCTCACTTCCATCAAAGCAGCAATGTCATCTTTGTTCCCCTTCTTGCACTTTTGCCAATTGAAAGGACATGCGGTGCCCCCATGTGTGGTTTTGGTAATTGATGACAATCTCTATGGACTAATGGTTTCCTTGAGTTATATTTGAAGGATTTGTCCATAGGCTTTTCTTGAAGTCCATGTGTTGGTTTCAAGGAGTTTATGTGTTGACCAAGGTGCCTTTAAGGAATTATCCAAAGATTGGTCATGTGAGAGTTGAGCTTATTGCAAGCATGTCTTGAAGAAGATTGTGTGATCGTTCATGCTTACCTTCAAGGCATCATACAAATGAAGAGAGTTGGAAAGGTTCAAGGTTGATCAAGACTAAGTCAAAGAGTGAATCAAGTTGATCAACACACAAAGCGTAGAAGATGTACCGAGGGGGACCAAGCGATCCTATGGTATGGTAAGCATTGTCAATTACTCTTTGTGTACTAACCCATGGTCTTCGTGAGAGTTCTTTGTGGGGTTAGGTTGCGGTGTGCAAGTTCAAGTGGATCATCACGAAGAGATCACATGCTTGAAGCTTGCCGTCCATTGTGGTGGCAATGGACTTGTGAAGATGAGCCAAAGAGTGGCTCACCCATAGTGGAGTATGGGGGAGCAATCAACTAGTCTTCACTGAGCCAACGGAATCAAGAAAGTTGGTCCAACTTGAGGAAGTCAAGATCGTCATCATCTAGCTCAAGTGGACTTTGTGCAAGGCAAAGGTTTGCCCTTGATAGGTTTTCTATTTTACCGGTCTCATGGTGGTAGTTGGGAGACCGGGTTATAGGATCGATAGCCGTACAATCAAGGGGGGCTCTCAAGTGAGTAGCTTGATCATATCGTTCGTCGAGAGCTCAAACCATTGCATCCTTGCATCATCTTTCTTGATTCTTATTTGTATTTTCTTTTGAGGTTTTAGATCTTGTGGTTATCTTCGTGACAAGCTCTAGTACATCAAAAACGGATTTCATATGCTTCTTCTATCGCGTTTTCAGTGTTGGAGGTTTTACCGATCTTTTTCGAGGAAGGGTTCTCACCATTTTCTTATGGGACCTTTTCTAATTTCCTTATTATTGTTATTTCTATCAAGATTGTGTTAGCCCTTGTCGTTAGCTTTCCAACAAACTTGGTTTCGTTGAATTCGGAGTCCGTTTGCAGAAGTTGTGGCTGTTTTGGTAAAGGCTGCAGCGGTACTACCGCGGCTAGAGCGGAAGTAATTTTTTACTACCGCTCCCGAGCGGTAGTACCGCTCCAGACCAAAAATCTCGTGTTTTGCTCAGCGGAGGTAGGCACGGAAGTATTTTTTTAGTACCGCTCGCAAGCAGTAGTACCGCTACCATTTGCGGTAGTACCGCTATCCCTAGCGGTAGTACCATGAGGACGAGCGGTAGTACCGCTCCGGCGGTTCTACTGGCCTTTTGCCTCCTCGCTGTTGTTTTTCAAAGGGGTACTACCGCCCTAGCGGTAGTACCGCTCCTTGGAGCGGTAGTACCGCTCTGTGCGGGCTGTGAGCATAACGGTTGGATTTTCCCCCTCCTATAAAAGGGGGTCTTCTTCCCCATTGCATCTTATCCTTTTGAGCTCGCATTTGCCCCCCATTGTTGACCTTCTTCAAGCTTGCTAACTCTCAATCCCTCCAATGATTCTTGCTAGTTCTTGAGGGAAAAGAGAGAGGAGATCTAGATCCATCTTTCCACCAATCACTTTCTTCTATAAGTGCGGGGGGCACACCTTGTGGATCTAGGTCTTGGAGTTCTTCTGTTCTTTCTTCGTTCTTCTCTCTTTTTCCTCCCTAGCATTAGTTGCTTCGGTGGGATTTGGGAGAGAAGGACTTGGGCACTCCGTGTGCCCTTGCCATGCATTTGGTGCATCGGTTTGTTCTCCACGGTGATACGTGGAAGTGAAGTTTGAGAAGCTTATTACTCTTGGGTGTTTGGGCACCCAGAGCTTGTTCCTCTGGGTTGCCTTGGCGCCCTAGACGGTTGGTGTTGTTCGGAGCTCAATCATTGTGGTGTAAAGCTCGGGCAAGCGTCGGGGTCTCCAATTAGGTTGTGGAGATCGCCCGAGCAATTTGACGGGTACCGGTGACCGCCCCCAAGGGTTGCCAAAGTGTACGGGTTTGGTGACCGCCCCCAAGGGTTGCCATTTGTACGGGTTCGGTGACCGCCCTCAAGGGTCCTTAGTGGAATCACGACATCTTGCATTGTGCGAGGGCGTGAGGAGATTACGGTGGCCCTAGTGGCTTCTTGGGGAGCATTGTGCCTCCACACCAGCTCCAAACGGAGATTAGCATCCGCAAGGGTGTGAACTTCGGGATCATCGTCGTCTCCGCGTGCCTCGGTTATCTCTTACCCGAGCCCTTTACTTATGCACTTACTTTGTGATAGCCATATTGTTTCTTGTCATATATCTTGCTACACTTAGTTGTTTATCTTGCTAGCATAAGTCGTTGGTGCACATAGGTGGAGCCTAGTTGTTGTAGGTTTTGTGCTTGACAAATTAACCGCTAGGTTTATTCGCATTGTTCAAGCCTCAACCGTAATTATTCTAAAACGCCTACTATCACCCCCCCCCCCCCCCCCCCTCTAGGCGACATCCTCGATCTTTCAATTGGTACCAGAGCCTCGTCTCTCTTTATTGGGCTTAACCGCCTAGAGAGTAAGGATGTCGACTAGGGGCTTAGGATTCTCTGACACTCTTAGTTTCGATGGCACAATTTTTGATGTTTGGGTAATTCGCATGCTTAATCTCTTTAGGGTCATGGACCCAAATTTAGAGCGAATTGTAGATATGGGTTTTTCTCCTCCAAAGGATCCCCAAAGATTATCTTTAGAGGATGATAAAAACTCTTATCTCAATGCTCAAATTCTAATGTGCTTTTCGATGCTTTGAGCAATGTAGTTATCTTTCAACTCATGCCGTTTCGGGATGCTCATGAGTTGTGGACAAAGCTTCAAGATAAATATGGCTTGTCCAAGTTTTGTGGGGATGATTGTTCTCCCTCCACCTCCGGTCGCGTGGTGTTCTCAACTTTTTCTACTTCACCTACATATGGATTGCCACAAGGTAATGATATGGTGAGTAGTGGTGCTCATTGCAATGATGATAGTGTGCTTATCGTTGATGATCCCTCATCACTATCTTATTGCAATGCTCCATCTTTGGACTTCAACACTCCGAGCTCTCTAAATCTTTCACATGCTTGTGTTGATAGTCCTTGCATATCATGTAGAAATTGCTTTACTAAATCTCATGATGATATGCTTGCTATGTCTTGTTGCCATGATAAAAATGCATGTATTTTCTCGAGTTGTTGTGCTAACAATGTAGAGGAAACCCAACACTCCATGGAACAAGATGTCGTCTTGAACGATGCTTCAAGGGATCCTACATCATCATCTATTGCTTTTTGCCTTATGGCTAAGGCTTCAAAGGTATATCCTACTTTGAACCCCAATATGTCTCTTGATGATGATGTTAATGCTAATGATGATGAAGATAATGATGAAGAGCATGATAATGTTGCCTCCTTACAAACTAAGGGGGAAATGATTTTTAAAGCTCTTCATAAAAATAAAATTGCTCGTTCCAACTTCATGGAAATCATGTCCATTGCCATTGAGGGCAAGAAATATATTGATGAGTTGGAATCTTGTCTTGAGGAGCATGAGGTCACCATTGAGAAAATTGAAGGTCATGAGCGTGATTACGCTAATGAGATCGCGGCCCTCTCTCAAGCTCTTGAACTTGAACAAACCACCAAGGAATCTCTTGAGGAGACCTTTGCTCTAGAATTATCTAGAATAAAGGAATCCCGTGATAGAGCTCTCGAGGTGGCTAATGATTTAAAAACTAAAAATGCTAAGCTTGAAGTTGCTCATGCTAGACTCCTTGAGGATTTTGAGCACCTCGAAAATGGCTCAAGGGTCATCAAGAGTGAGCTCATCGAACTCACCGAGTCTCATGCTCAACTTAAAGCTTCTTATTCAAAAGAGCTTGCCAAGTTGCCTTCTCCTCTTGTTGTTAATGATTATGCTTGTGCTACTAACTCTACTTCTTGTGAAGCATCCATTTTGAAGGAGAATGTTGAGCTACGAGCTCAACTTGAGTTGCTATCTAGCAATTTTGGGAAATTGGAAGAAAATCATGTAAAGCTCACAAGCTCTCATGATGATCTTCTAGTATCCCACAATGTGCTAAAGATAGCTCATGAGGCTATGATTACTAAGGTAATATCTAGTGAGCCTCATGTGGATACTAGCACTACTTTTAGTCAAAATGCTATATTGCCTTGTGCTAGTCCTCGTAATTCATCCATGCATAACATTGGTACATCTTGTGATGAATTGCTTTCCTTGCCTTGTTGCTCTAACGATGAAGCTTATACTTCCTCTAGTGCTTGTGTTGAGACTAACCATGTAGAGGAAATCAAAGAGCTCAAGGCCCAGGTCACTTCTTTGAAGAAAGACTTGGAAAAGTGTCATGAAGGGAAGGCCACACTCAACAATATCTTGAGTGTGCAAAAATCCCCCAATGACAAAGGTGGACTTGGATTCAACTCCAATAAGAAGAAGAAGTCCAAGAGAAACAAGAAGAAGGGCCAAGAACAAGTCAAGAATTCGGCCAAGATTATTTGCTTCAAGTGCAAAATTGAAGGGCATCATGTTAGATCTTGCCCATTGAAGAAGAAGGCCATTAGTGACAAGCAACAAGGGAAGAGGCCACAAGTTCAATCTCATGCTCAACCTCAAGTTGAAGAAAGGCCACTTCCCAAGAAGACTCAAGATAATGCTTCTCTTGTTGAGAAATCAAGTGAGAAGAAAATGAAGAGTAGACGTTGCTACTTATGTCGTGAGAAAGGTCACGTCGCTTCTTCATGCACTAGTGGTAACTTATCCAACCCAATTATTATTGATGATATCTATTCTCTTGGGAAGGATAATGTTGGCAATGTGTTTGCCAAGTTTGTTGGTACTCAAAGTGGTGTCAAGAAAAGAACCATTTGGGTAGCCAAGCCTATTGTGACTAACCTCTTAGGACCCAACTTGGTTGGGGACCACCAAGCTCAAACTTGATCAATAGGTGTTGTTGGAGGGCATTGGATACTTGGCTACATTATGAAGAAT
The DNA here is from genome assembly GCA_011799875.1 of Thinopyrum elongatum. Taxonomy (NCBI): domain Eukaryota; kingdom Viridiplantae; phylum Streptophyta; class Magnoliopsida; order Poales; family Poaceae; genus Thinopyrum; species Thinopyrum elongatum. The sequence goes on from CM022298.1 coordinate 512,157,837, forward strand.
TAAGGGATCTTCATCATTCTTAGTGTCTCAAGCCAAGTCATTTAGATTATCAAGTTTCTATCTTCATCCAATGTTCCTCCTTGCGGTAACTCGTACTTAAATTATTTACATTGAAAGTTACTTGCCCCTTTCACATGTTTTGGTTTTGTACCAAGCATGTGTTTGTATATGTTGTGTTTCTAACTTGCTTATTTTGAGCTATCAAGTATGTGTGTGTTGGTTTGCACATCATGTACGTGTGTGTCGTGCTTTGAGCCTTTATGCTTCTTGTTTGTATCCTAGTTGGCTCGTGTGAGAGATTAATGGGACATCCCATTTTGGGGGAGTGATGTGCTTTGTGCACCTCACAATCCTATAAATGTGTGTACATGAGGAATACCATCTAGTTTTGATATTACAAGATTATCTAGTCGCTAGGTGGTATGTCTCTCATGAGAAATTCAAATTCTAAAAAGTCCATTAATTATCTCTTGTTGGATACTCTTATTGCCTCTTGTTAAGTTTTCCTTGGTATCACATTATGGGGGAGTAATATGCTATGTGCATATTACAAGCCTAGAAAATGTGTACATTTGAGATATTGTCACTTAGAGTTGATATTATTAATTATCTTGTTCCTAGGTGACATGTTAGCTCTACAAGTTGCAATTTGCTTGTGTTGGTTGTGAAGATGATGTTGGATATCCTTGTTATCTACCACCAGGAATTATTTCCAAATACTTCTTGTCTTTTGATAATTGGTATTCACTTATGTGTGGTAGAATTTATTGATCATCTTTGCATTGGCTTTTGTTTTTATTTGCCTTATCTCTTGCCATAGTTTGTGTCAACTCCCGTTGTCTTCCATACCACTTGTGGATCTTGTTAATTTCTTGTTCTTGTCTAGTGTTTTCTAGATATAGTGAAAGTGGTGATCCCACCTTGTGCATTTTGTATTCAAATGCAAACTCTCTATAATGCACAACTCGTGGGGGAGCTATCCTATTTTCTTTAGAACACTCTTCTTGTGATCCTTTTCAAGTGTGTTTTTGTGGAAGGCAAGCCGTTTCTTTTTGGTACTTTGTGCCATCATGAAACTTTGTAGAGGGCATGGTTTGTTTGGAACCATCCTCTCTCTAGGGAGTTCGACATCTTTCTTTTTGCGTGTTTAATGGATATCTCATTCCTTGATGTATCTTTTAATGATATCTTCCAAGTGATGATTTCTCCATTTGGTATTCTATTTTCACTTGATATTTCTTTTTCATCTGGTTTCGGTTCTTGAAAGTCTTGAGCATGCATATTTACTTCATGTATTTTCTTTGGCATGCTTTCTTTCTTTGACCCAATATATAGGGGAAACTCCACCAAGTCTCAAATTGGATGAGATGTGCATGAAATTCTATTTCATATCTATGTGCACATATTTATGTGGAGTTTGTCCTATGTATTGGTGTTTCTAACTCTTTGGTCCCAATGAGTTTGGGTACCATTTTGTTTGTGTTGTTGTTCTAGGAACAATTGGAGATGCATTGGATGCTCGGCTCACTCACAAGGAAGGTGGTGTCACCATGTGCTTATTGGAGTCAAGCTAGGATGTTCAATGATCTACTATCTACCTTCAATTGGTATCTACTACATCCTTCCAATGGTATCTCGGTAACAAGTATCATCATCTACTTCATGCACACATTTCTTGCATCAACCTTGTGTAGGTTGTATCATGGCATGTAATTCATTCTTTCTTTTTTATACTTGTTTCCTTTGTCAAAGCATCCCAACAATGATCTCTTGTTGCTAGTTGTGATGTCTTTGATGTTCGTGTGGTTCGAGTTCATTTATATACAATAAGACCATATCTAGCCATGTGCTATGCTTTCAAGCAAATATCTTATTGGTATATTTATGTCTTCCTTGAGGATATCTTATTCTTTCCTTGTGTAACCATTTCATGTGTACATCCTTCTTTGTGGATTGATATCTTCATGATTCTCATCTACCTAGAATCTTTTACACTTGAGACAAGTTACATATCTAGTTGATATCCCCTTCCTTCACGTCCACCGTTTCTTTCTCATGTTATGTCTTTGGTGGCTCCGTGAAAGTGTGTGCCTTGAGCGCGGGTCATATCTCGTTGCATCTTGACGCACTATTTTTTGTGGTGAAAATCATTTTCCTCTTGCTTGTCTTGACGAGGCCTTTGCCATCTCAATTGGTATCCCTCGTCTTGATGAGGCTTTCTCTTTCTATCTTCACCATGGGTTGTCACAAGCTTGGTTGTTATTTCGCTTTTTAGTAAGCTTGTGTATCCATTTGCTTCTTGTGTGTGTGTGGGAAGGACATGTCTGGCACCTTGTATCTCATTTATCCAAGACTATGTTGATGCTTAATACTCATCCTTATATTAGTCTTCTCAAGTGCTTTGCCATGACTCACACACATCGGTTTTGGTTGAGACTATTCTTAAGTTGCCTCTTTTACATGTTGCTCAACCATGTGTTTGTTGCAAGTGCTAGGCCGTGTTTCCTATATGCTCACTTGCACTTGTTGTGAGTTTCTATTGATTTTGGGGGAGTGATGATCCTATTTTGTGCACGTTGTCTTCAAATACAAATATTCTTATTTGTGCACAAATCATAGGGAGATTCTCTAGTTTCTTTAGAACACTCCTATGCTCATATCATAATATCTTTTATTCATGTGGCTTATAGGATCTTTGGTCTAGTTGGTTCAATTGATATCTTTTGATAGCTTGCTTCAATTGGTATCTTTTGATTGCCTAATTGCTTGTTTCTCTCTTTGTTATGTCTTTGTGGCATATCATTCTTTAGCAATCTTTGAGCCTCAATATAGTTTGTCTTCCTCCAAGTATTTACCTTTGGATATGTGTAGTGCATTTCACTCTCTTACTAAGAAATACACAATGTATGGAGGAACACAATTTATATTGGCCTTCTAAGCTTTTCGCCCATTTTGGCAATCGATGCCAATGGGGGAGAAGTTTCAGAGAGTTTTGTGGGGAGATGTTTAGAGAGCTTCTTCGTGCTTTGGTTTTGTTCCTAAGCATTTGCATCTCATATGCATCTTCGTGCTTTGGTTTTGTTCCTAAGCATTTGCATCTCATACGCATGCATTATTGGTTGGTGCATTGCATGGTGATGCATAATTCCTTATATAAACTCTCTTGAAAGTGATTGTCATCAATTACCAAAATTGGGGAGATTGAAAGGACATGCGGTGCCCCCATGTGTGGTTTTGGTAATTGATGACAATCTCTATGGACTAATGGTTTCCTTGAGTTATATTTGAAGGATTTGTCCATAGGCTTTTCTTGAAGTCCATGTGTTGGTTTCAAGGAGTTTATGTGTTGACCAAGGTGCCTTTAAGGAATTATCCAAAGATTGGTCATGTGAGAGTTGAGCTTATTGCAAGCATGTCTTGAAGAAGATTGTGTGATCGTTCATGCTTACCTTCAAGGCATCATCCAAATGAAGAGAGTTGGAAAGGTTCAAGGTTGATCAAGACTAAGTCAAAGAGTGAATCAAGTTGATCAACACACAAAGCGTAGAAGATGTACCGAGGGGGACCAAGCGATCCTATGGTATGGTAAGCATTATCAATTATGCTTTGTGTACTAATCCATGGTCTTCGTGAGAGTTCTTTGTGGGGTTAGGTTGCGGTGTGCAAGTTCAAGTGGATCATCACGAAGAGATCACATGCTTGAAGCTTGCCGTCCATTGTGGTGGCAATGGACTTGTGAAGATGAGCCAAAGAGTGGCTCACCCATAGTGGAGTATGGGGGAGCAATCAACTAGTCTTCACCGAGCCAACGGAATCAAGAAAGGTGGTCCAACTTGAGGAAGTCAAGATCGTCATCATCGAGCTCAAGTGGACTTTGTGCAAGGCAAAGGTTTGCCCTTGATAGGTTTTCTATTTTACCGGTCTCATGGTGGTAGTTGGGAGACCGGGTTATAGGATCGATAGCCGTACTATCAAGGGGGGCTCTCAAGTGAGTAGCTTGATCATATCGTTCGTCGAGAGCTCAAACCATTGCATCCTTGCATCATCTTTCTTGATTCTTATTTGTATTTTCTTTTGAGGTTTTAGATCTTGTGGTTATCTTCGTGACAAGCTCTATTACATCGAAAACGGATTTCATATGCTTCTTCTATCGCGTTTTCAGTGTTGGAGGTTTTACCGGTCTTTTTCGAGGAAGGGTTCTCACCATTTTCTTATGGGACCTTTTCTAATTTCCTTATTATTGTTATTTCTATCAAGATTGTGTTAGCCCTTATCGTTAGCTTTCCAACAAACTTGGTTTCGTTGAATTCGGAGTCCGTTTGCAGAAGTTGTGGTTGTTTTGGTAAAGGCTGCAGCGGTACTACCGCGGCTAGAGCGGAAGTAATTTTTTACTACCGCTCCCGAGCGGTAGTACCGCTCCAGACCAAAAATCTCGTGTTTTGCTCAGCGGAGGTAGGCACGGAAGTATTTTTTTAGTACCGCTCGCAAGCAGTAGTACCGCTACCATTTGCGGTAGTACCGCTATCCCTAGCGGTAGTACCGTGAGGACGAGCGGTAGTACCGCTCCGGCGGTTCTACTGGCCTTTTGCCTCCTCGCTGTTGTTTTTCAAAGGGGTACTACTGCCCTAGCGGTAGTACCGCTCCTTGGAGCGGTAGTACCGCTCTGTGCGGGCTGTGAGCATAACGGTTGGTTTTTCCCCCTCCTATAAAAGGGGGTCTTCTTCCCCATTGCATCTTATCCTTTTGAGCTCGCATTTGCCCCCCATTGTTGACCTTCTTCAAGCTTGCTAACTCCTAATCCCTCCAATGATTCTTGCTAGTTCTTGAGGGAAAAGAGAGAGGAGATCTAGATCCATCTTTCCACCAATCACTTTCTCCTCTAAGTGAGGGGAACCTTGTGGATCTAGGTCTTGGAGTTCTTCGTGTTCTCTTCTTCGTTCTTCCTCTCATTTTCCTCCCTAGCATTAGTTGCTTCGGTGGGATTTGGGAGAGAAGGACTTGGGCACTCCGTGTGCCCTTGCCATTGCATTTGGTGCATCGGTTTGAGTTCTCCACGGTGATACGTGGAAGTGAAGTTTGAGAAGCTTATTACTCTTGGGTGTTTGGGCACCCTAGAGCTTGTTCCTCTTGGGTGCCTTGGCGCCCTAGACGGTTGGTGTTGTTCGGAGCTCAATCATTGTGGTGTAAAGCTCCGGGCAAGCGTCGGGGTCTCCAATTAGGTTGTGGAGATCGCCCCGAGCAATTTGACGGGTACCGGTGACCGCCCCCAAGGGTTGCCAAAGTGTACGGGTTTGGTGACCGCCCCCAAGGGTTGCCATTTGTACGGGTTCGGTGACCGCCCTCAAGGGTCCCTTAGTGGAATCACGGCATCTTGCAATGTGCGAGGGCGTGAGGAGATTACGGTGGCCCTAGTGGCTTCTTGGGGAGCATTGTGCCTCCACACCGCTCCAAACGGAGATTAGCATCCGCAAGGGTGTGAACTTCGGGATACATCGTCGTCTCCGCGTGCCTCGGTTATCTCTTACCCGAGCCCTTTAATTATGCACTTTACTTTGTGATAGCCATATTGTTTCTTGTCATATATCTTGCTATCACTTAGTTGTTTATCTTGCTTAGCATAAGTCGTTGGTGCACATAGGTGAGCCTAGTTGTTTTAGGTTTTGTGCTTGACAAATTAACCGCTAGGTTTATTCCGCATTTGTTCAAGCCTCAACCGTAATTATTCTAAAACACCTATTCACCCCCCCCCCCTTGCCTCCCCCCCCCCCCCCTCTAGGCGACATCCTCGATCTTTCACCAATGGTGCCCGCGTTCCTTACAAATAGGGCATAAGTGTTGGCCACTTTTCCTCTTTTTCTCACTACATATGCCTCTCTATTTGGGGCCGACCAGCTACAACTTTTAACAAGGGTGGATGCATGAAGAATCCATGGTTAGATTCAGTCCATTGGGTCTTGTCACACATAGCAGGGATTAGTTGGCCATAAGCTTCTCTAAACTTGTCAACGGAGTAATACGAGTCCACATAATTCTGGATATGCGCACTGACAAGTGATGTGATGAATGCTAGAGCATGTTTGCAAGGAAGGCCGGAAACTTGCCATTGTCTACAAGAACATGTGTTGTCATGCAAGTTGACGAGAAACCTAAACCCGCTGCCTCCCAATTGAGTAACTTCAGCAACTTCTTCCGAGCTTTCTACCACCTCTAAGTTTAACTCTCTACTCTTTGCATTCAACTTCTTAATTATGTGGGGCAAAATTAAGCCAACTAACTTCTTTGCTACTTTTCTCCAGCGATTCCACATGATCATAAGCATCTGCCTAAGCTTGTCCATAAAGTCGTCCAAGTTCAAAGACTTGTGGTGCTTAATCCAATTATTGAAGCACTTTGCTAGGTTGTTGGTTACATAGTCCACCTTACAAATGGTTGAGAACTGACTCCTAGTCCTTAACCTAGTGTGCCACTTCCTAAGATATGCAGTTACCGCTGGCTTTGCTGTCTCCATTGTTGCCTAATGCAACTCCTCATCCTCCTCTACTTCGACCTCCTCTACTTCATCATCCTCTACTTCACTCTCAGCTTCGCTATCATCCTCAAAAATATAGTCTTTATCCTTTTCTTTATTAGGACAAAGAACCACATCTAAGGGCATAGGTTCATCCACGTCATACATATTTTCCTCATCAACACCAACATGCTCATTCTCAGGTCTTGGGTTGCAGAGGTAAGTATCATCCTCTTGTTCTATATTGTTGTTAGGTTTGTTATGCACATCACTATGCCACTCGGTGATAGGCTCATATGGTTCAGAGGGATCACAATATGCAATGATCATACGCAGCACCTTTGTCTCTGAGTGTTTCTCAAACATAAGCATCAAATCCTAGTCGGATTGTACTTCTGGACATGTTTTTAGAGCATCATCATAATACTGCACATGTGCAACTTCCAAATAACGCGGCGGGTACTTCTCTACAATTGATTCAACCAAATCCTTATAATTTTGTCAAGTCATAATCAATGACCTTCTCAAAACAAAAACATCTTATGTCCTTTCGAGCTTTTTTTTATTTCCAAACAATTCAATTTTGAGCAGATAACTTGAATTTGGATCCATACTGTGAATTAAAGAGACAACTGTGCATCAAATCTATGCATGACTATTGCTAGACAATCTGATCTTTTACTTGAAACTAAGTGAACAAGTACTCTTGTTGGAGTCTTATCTTGTTGTGATCATAGGCAAGCAAACTAACAGCAACATAAACCAAGTACAAACCTATGCATGAACTTACCAATCTGGACAGAAACCTATGCATGATAATTTCTACTAGTACAAAACATATGCATGATCATTGCTACCAGTACAAAACTATACAAACTACTAAGCCCTGAACTTACCCCACTGGACATGCCCATGTAGCTCCTTCCGTGGTTAACGTAGCCTTTCCCTTGCCTGACCCAGCAGCTCCTTCCGTGGCCGACACAGCAGCTCCTTTCGGGGCCGACCCAGCCATGCCCTCGCCTGAGCCTCCACCCACGCCGACGGTCGAGCCCCTGGCCAATGCAACACCCTGGCACAAGCCTGTTGCAGCTGCGCCCTGGTCACCTGCCAAAGCCGTGTTGTCTCCATCTGCAACCGCGCGCTGGCCCGACCCCTCTGCTTCTAGAGCCGTGCCCTGGCCGCACCTAGCCGCAGCCCTGCCGTTGCCATTCTCCACCAACGCCGGATCCACAGCAGCGCCTAGGTTTGACCCCTCCGCGGCCGCGCCCTGGCCATCCTCCGCAGCGCCGTCCCCATCCGGATCACCACCGCCATCCATAGCCATGAGTAGCCGCCGCCGCTAGGACTGGATTGAGGTTCGCCGCCACGGCCGCCTAGGGTTGGGAGGCAGGGGATGAGGAGGCGATTCGGGAGAAAGGGGGTGAGGAGATAGCCCGTTCGGCCGCTCCTTTCTCTTTTTTCTGATGTTATACGGGCAGGGACAATTTTGTCCAATTGCAAAAGACTGACATCACTTTTGCCATGTTTTAACGGTATATGCTCATAGAACTAACGAAAGTGCTAGAAAGGGCAAAAAAATATTACACTGGGTGTTAGATAAGGAAGAAAAAAGAATCCAGTGTTAAATAGGGAAACAATATTTAAAAGAGTGTCATATAAGGAATTTTCTCTTTGTTCTGGCCGATGGGTATTGCGTGACACGGTGGTCGGGATGCTGACCCGACCCGTGAGATGGCAAAACCACCACGCTGGTTAGGCCTATCAGAGGTAGCTAGGTGGAATCTTTGGACGTTCAATCTTTACCTACTAATAAAGCAGCGATTGCTTCTGGTGGTACGTCATCGGCGATTTTGCAAAAAAGTCCCTCCGTGTATGTGAATTCAACCCGCGGTCCTTTTTAAAGTGGCTAATCTGAAAAAAACGATTCGTTCTTAAAAAAAGGACCCTGCAGTTTATATTATTCAATCCACGACTGCGGGAAAGGCAAGGGCCGACGCTTGGTTGGTGGTCTGGGCGGCGGATCCGGCAGCGGGGCAGACGGATCATGTCGGAGGAGCGCGAGGCTGACGGAGAGGTGGCGGGCCGGAGGCAGGGCGTGCTCCAAGGCGGCCCAGGCGGCAGATCAATGGGCGCTCCTCTCGGTCGTCCTCCTCCCGACCGTAGGATAGGCAAGAGGCGGCTCTTGGTTGGTGGTCTGGGCGGCGGATCCGGCTGCTCCGGCGTGGATCCGGCAATGGGGCGGACGGATCGAGGCGGAGGAGCATGAGGCCGACGGAGAGGTGGCCGGCCGGAGGCGGGGCGAGCTCCAAGGCGGCGGGGTTGTTCCATGGTGACTTCCCTGTAGAAAACAAAGATTAGAAACAGAGAGAAGAAGAAGGTAAAAGCCGAGAGAGAGAGAAGGAGAGAGGGGGCGGCGACAGCTCCCGGGGTGGCCTGCTCGTGGCACAGCTGGAGCTCCGCTCCAGGCGCGGTCGGAGGCAGGGAGGCCGGGCTACTGGAGTGGCAAAAAGGAAGGATTTGTGAAGGGGGAGGATAGAAACGAGTGCGGTTGCGTGCTTTTGCTGTAAGAAGAAATATGTTTATTATCAGAATAAATAGTACCACCTCGCTCCTTTGTAATCAATCGAATCAATTTATATACGGCGGCTGCTTGAGGCAGCAACAAGCAGAGAAGGGAACAGATTAAACTCAATGGTAGGCTACGAAGGAACAACTTAAGCACACAAGCAGCGGCTGGGGTTTGAGGCATCAACAACCAGAGGAAGGGAACAGCAGGAAGAAGTACAATCCAATCGTCAGGAGGACGACGGCCCCTTGAGGAATAGAAAATGCGTCAATACAGTATGAAGCTAGCCGGCTTGGAGCACCAGCCACACTCCTCAAACAATTACCAGTGTACAAGTTGAAAATGCGTGTGTTGTGACACACGGTGTCACCAGTGGCTGTCGCCTGCCCCTTGGAGAGCAGTGAGCCCTGCCTTGCAAAGCCCGCACCTTGCGCAGGCGAGCACGACAGCGCCTCCTCCAGCGCAGCATCGGAGCGCACGGACGGCGGGAAGCTTCGAGGCAGGACCCAGCCGTGCATCGTCTCCAGCGTCCTGTTGCGTTGGCGAATGAAGATGAGGAAAGTGAGAGGGAGAGGAAGAATCGAGACGAGAGGACGAGAGGATAAGATTTCAGCGGTGGGGAACCAGGGAGGGATAAGGCGTGCGCGCTGCCGTACCCAAGCGGTGGGGCGGCTGGGCCATAGGTGTAGCTCGGCTTCCTGTGAGGTTAGTCAGGCCCAAGTAGCTGGCCCGTGGTAACACATCCAAGTGTACGGTTTATATCTAAAAAAACATCCAAATGTATGGTGTTTGCTTAAAAAATTCTAAGTGTACGGGGTCAATTCAAATTACGTGGTTGGATTGCTAGAGTACTAATTTGCACACGGTCCTTCTCAAAAAAGAAAATTGCACATGACCATGCAGTTTGATTATGAAAAAAAATCAAAAAATTATCGGTAGATCAATATTTAACAACTTAATTTTATATTTCAGAGTAAATAATAATGGTATGAGTAATAAAACATTAATTCAATCATATATTATATACATATAATTTGCCGGTCGTGCAATGATTCGATTCTTTATTCGGGAAAAGTATTAACATTGACAAATGTCAATAATTTCTTAAGGTTTTTTATGGGATTACTCAAGGGTTTTCAATTGTACACATACATCGATCAAAAGGATGTAGCTTTTAAAATAATATTAAAGTGATTTTGTTAGCCGGAGAAAACGGTTACACAATATTAAAGGCTGTGAATTTTGATGGTATATACTATGATTACCTATGTGCTATTTATTATTTTTTTGAATGAAGTTATGTGGAAAAACACACTCTACTCATTGCTATCAGTATTTGTGTTGCTCGCGTGCATTGTCTTGGACACCATGACCACTGTCGATGAGAGCGGAAAGGAGGTTAAGAGGTGACATAGGTGAGCATCGTGTTAGAAAAGATGGTGTGGACCTACGGAGGTCTTGAGCCATACTTTTTGGAGTACACACATGCAATTTTTTTTCTCTCCCGTTGCAACGCACGAGCATTTTTTTCTAGTATACAACAACAAAGAAACCGAGGACCGCCTGGCAGGGTTAGGTGGTGTGTTGACTTTGGGCGGCAACCTTCCAATCGGTAATCTGATAGCTGAAAGCAGAAAAGCAGATAGGCTATCAGAGGCAGAGAGTGATTTGGAGCTGCTCGAGTTCAGCCGGTCTTGTGCTGTCCCTGATCGTTCATTCCTCAATCAGGTGGGCCACCATTGTGGCCACCTTTCCTTTCCTTTTTTTTTTTAACGGATGGCCACCTTTCCTGGAGTAGAATTGATTAAAACAAGCTATAGGAAAGATCCAAAGTACACGTGAGACATGGGGCAATAATTGAAAGGAAAAAAATTTGCACAAGAGTATTGGTATGTATTATCCATCCGGGAGCTACAGGGTACGTACAAAGTACAAACCCAGTAGTACGTAGACAGGGCGGGTGGACCATTTGCTGCTGCCCATGCCATGCATACGACATGCACAATTCAAAGAGCTGGGACGAGCATCCCTGTGAAGAAGCAACCATCCATCTGAACTGCACCGCGGTGGATGCATGCATCTGGTCACGTCAACAGTCACTGGGCTCCTTGGTTGATCACCTTGTCGAGGTTCAACCATTGCTGCGTGGAAAATCGGCTCCACCGCTCTGCGTCTCGTCAACTTCTTGACTGAGCCGGCATAGGACACACGAAAACGATCGTTCTCCCGCCGCTCCACAGCCTTTTACGCACGTACGGCTTTGCTTCTGGGTCATATCCAGGTTGACCGACTTACGTTTCGATCAGCACTCAGCACCTAGAAGCTGCTCCCTCTGTTTCTAAATATAAGTCTTTTTAGAGATTCTAATATGAACTACATACTGAGTAAAATGAATGAATCTATACTCTAAAATACGTCTATATATATCCATATGTAGTCCATGTTAAAATCTGTAAAAAGACTTATATTTAGGAACGGAGGGAGTAGCTAGCATGGGTCGATCACACGCGGACTGGGTCGCCGCAATAACTTGTGTTGCCTGGTCCCGACGCCATTCGCGCTAGCAGCTGCCTATTCCTATTCATGCCCGGCACGTTGCGTTGCGTACTTGCATGTTAGACTTCGTCCAGAGCTTTGTCGTCGTTGTCGATCGGCTGCAGCAAGGCATGCTGATGGTCACCTAGTCTGAATTTCGAGTGTTCTAAAAAAAAAACTGAACTTCGGGTAGACAGTAGTAGTGCAAATTGAAGCTTACAGTTACAACTTAGAAGTTCACGGGTTAGAACATCTCTAGCACATCCCGCAGAACTCCGGCGAACCGTGTATACGGAACGGTTTACGGGACGGGCCAAAAAAACGGTCCGACCAGATCCGCTAAAAAGGGCCCGACCCGTAATTTTTTTACAGGAGGCCCGTAAACCGCCCCCGTTTCCCGTACATTTTCGGGCGCCGATGCTTTTTAGGATTGACATCCCACATATCCCCAACCCTTCTCCACCGCGAATCACCTCCCTCCGGCGAGAAATCTTCTCCTGTCCGGTAGCCATTTCCGGCGCCTTCGGCCACCGAATCTCTCCTGCGATGTCGACCATGGGTGTTGGGCGTGGCAGCGGCGATGGTTTTGATCGTCGCGGGGGCTTCAGGTGCCGCGGTGGAGCCGGCGCGCGCGGCAGCTTCGTCGCCCGCAAGCGCCGGAGCGACGACGAGGCCGGCGGCTCTGGCCTCCGCCCTACCATGTCAAACAGGCAACGGGAGGCCGCGCGCAAGCGCGGTGCCAAGTCCCACAGCGCCGAATCCAAGTCCCGTGCGTGGAAGACCTTCCAGCATTGCGGCCGGCTCTTCGACCCGGCCATCCAGCGGCAGCGCACGGCCGAGCAGGCGTGGTGGGCGGCAAGGACCGCCGCCGATGCCGGAGATGCGGCTGCGGCTGCACAGCTGCCGGTGCTCTGGGCGGAGTACCAGCTCCAAACCCGGCTCTCCGGTGAGCTCATCCACGATACGCTGCATGGAGGGGAGCCGCTGCCCGCCAAGGTCATCTCCAGCGACTCCGATGAGTAGATCCACAGTGAAGTTTAATTACAAGTAGATCCCCGTATGAACTACTTTAAATTTCTGGTTGTAGCATGTTAAAACTCAGTGTGGAACTCCGGCGAACTCCGACTATGTGACTATGTTTAATTAAGGCGCGAACTGCTAGCTTTCAAAATCATGGTGAATTCCGATCCTGATGCGGGATATGTTCTGTCTGTGCTCGTTTGTCCCCTAAAATTTGTTTACGGGAGCCCTTATACGCGTTTTGTGGGATGTGCGGTTGGGGGATTAGCTAGAGATGCTCTTAGGGCATCTCCAACGGCGACCTTCAAATCGCGGACTGCGCAGTCCGGACCGCGAAAGCCATCTAACACAGACTTGTATCGGTCCGCGGGGCGGTCCGGACGTGTTTTCTCCCGCAAACCGGAGACAAAGTGGGGGCTTTGCGGGCGTCCGGACTGCTGCCACGCCTGCTTCTAACCACCCTTACCCACTCAAATCCCCCACCTACCCCCTCCTATACTTTTCTTCCCACACTGCGCGCCTCTTGCCGTGCCGCATTCATGCCGGCTCAGAGCATGCAGCGGCCGGCATTGATGCCCGCGATTTGACCAGACGGGAGGGCGGTGCATACGGACGCGACCTCTCACTGTCGGCATTGAAGCGGCGCGCCAGCTGAGAGAGCGCCGCCCGCTGCTCGCCCGACACACCTCCTCGTCACATTCAAACGGCCGCAGACTGCCCGCCTTCCTTCCTCCATTCAAACCCGCGCGTGTGACGCGAAACCTACTCTGACCACACGTCCGTTCGCGAGCCGCCCATCATTAAACACAACGTCGGATGGCCCGATTGCCCCCCCCCCCCCCCCCCCCCCCCCGCCCGCTATTTAAACGATGGCAGACGTCAGGCAAAAATCGCACCACACTCCACTCCCATCTCCACCTTGCACACATATTCTCCACAAGCTCCATGGCATCCGGCGAGAAGAAAGCCGAGTTCTCCGGCATAAAAGCTGGTTGGGTGGCCCATTGAGCCCGCCGGATACGAGCCGAGCAACTCTCTGCTCTGCCTCTATCAACGATCCAGGCGGCTGCAGGCCAGCTCGCGGAGGCAGAAGCTCCAAGCCAGCTCGCCGAGGCGTGACGTGTTGTTCCAGGCCGGCAGGCGGTGGACCACGGGGGCACATGCATCGTGCCTGCCGTGGACGACGCCGTGTCGCACCGCTCCTCCCCGTGCCTGCTCGCGCCATCCGTCGTCAACGTGTCTATGACCACGCCCTGCCGATGGAGGTCGGCGACGTGTGTGACGACCCCGGCTTAATCGTGCACTAATCATACACGCAAATGCGCACGATCAAGCCTAAGGACTCACTTGAAGATATCACAACACAACTCTAAAACATAAAATAAAGTCATACAAGCTTAATATTACAAGCCAGGGCCTCGAGGGCTCGAATACATAGCTCGATGGCATACAAGCGTCAGCGGAAGCATTAGATATCTGGGTACAGATATATTACATAGAGAGAATTAGGCCCTCACAGAGGCGGGGTAAAATAAAATACTACGATCGAAAGGCGTAGGCCTCCTGCCCTGAACCCTCCGATCCTACTCCTGGTCATCGAACGGCTCCTCGTAGTAGTAGTACTCGCCAGGCGGGTAGTAGTACTGGTCGTCGGCTGGGGCTTCTGGCTCAGGGGCTCCGTCGTCTGGTGGCATCAAATGGAATATGGGGAAAAAAGAAAATAAAGCAAACGTGAGTACTCATCCGAAGTACTCAGCAAGCAAGGATCTACACTACGTATGCATCATTGTCAAAGGAATGGCTGAATATGTGGACTGGGCTGCAGAAATGCCAGAATAGAGGGGGAAAGCCTAGTCCTATCGAAGACTAGCATCTTCAACAATCTTCAGCAGTCTTTCAGCAATAGGAGAGAGCAGATTACATAAGTAAAGTAGTAGTAATATTAGTAGTAGTATCATCAACCTCGACCTGAGATCCTTTCTCGACTCCCTGCGAGAAAGCAATCCCAGAGCCGTACTATCCAATTCTCACCACATGTTCTAGTTGTACCGATCGGAATACAACTCCGAGTGTCCGTTACCGTAGGACAGGCTATCGATAGAAGTTTCTTCCCTGCAGGGGTGCACCAACTTACCCACCACGCTCGCTTAACTCTGGCCGGACACACTTTTCTGGGTCATGCCCGGCCTCGGCTAAGCAACACGCCGCAACCCGACCTAGACTTATAAGAGAGGTCAGCACGCCGGACTAAACCTATGCCCCCAGGGGTCTTGGGCCATCGCCCCGGGAACTCCTGCACGTTACGGGGCCACCGAGAGCAGACCTAGCAACCCCTTATACAAGCGCAGTTGCGTTACCAGTCCAACTCGGCGTGCGCCGCTCCTTACTGACGTCCAACAAGCTTCGGCTGATGTGTACGACGCAGAACGCCCATACTATGCCCACGTGATGGTTAGTGCTATCGGGCCAGAGGCCCCTCGGATCAAATATCCAAACCGTAGTGGATTAAGAGCGCGCGAAAACGAGCAGAGACTCACGATCGATGTGACCCCGTCGCCCCGTCTCGAGGACTTGCGGCAAGGGCTAAGAATGCCCGGCCACGCCTCGTAGTTATCTCGCGGGCACCATCCAGGTCAACCCGACTCCACATCACTTCGCAATAAGCTCGCGCGGGTACCCCTCAGGGCCGACCCGTCTTTAGTATCGGGGTTCATAGTCAAGTCATAATATCCAAGGTAACTGTGTGTCTGACACCGAAGGGAACCATGAAGAATCACCCTCGATGGAGTTCCCGCTCGATGTTATCATCAAGGTGAACGAAGGAGGAATCACCCTCGAGGTCCACACTTGAGAGGTTGCGCGACGATGTCGTTATCGGGGGTGGTGTAGGAGGAATCACCCTCGCTTACCACGACCGAGTAACTAACCTACAAGGTTAACATCAGAAGTGCTAACGAGGTATCACCCTCGGCACTCGACGGTAACCCAGCAGTGTCGGCAACTAAGGGGTAGTGATGTGCGGTGCCAGGGTCTGGTCTTCAATCCCGATGATCGGGTCTTCTGATGTCCAGCAGGGCAGTCGGGATCAAGTGGGGGTCTCTGTCGTGTCTCTACCCACCTTATACTAAGCAGTCTAGAATAACCAGTAAGGTAACAAAGCAGGGTACAATAATCAGGCTATGCAGCAGATATAGGAAAACAGTAGCAGTAGCAGTTCTAATGCAAGCATAAGAGAGAAGAGAATAGGCGATATAGGCATGCTCAAAATGGGGGTGCTTGCCTGTTTGCTCGGGGGCAAGGGCAAGGTCTTCAGTAGTATCGTCGGGGACGTAGTCGTACTCCTGTGCGGCGTCTGCCTCGGGAGCTACGTCAACGTCGGGGTCTACCGAGAGAGAAGAGGGGGAAGAAACAGGTAAACATAATGCAAACAAATGCAACACGGTGCGTGTGATGCTATGATGCAGTGCAGGGTTGCCTAATTATGCATCTAAGTCATTTTAGTTATTTTTAGAATTATTCTGGGATTTAATATCCGACGTGTGTGCACTATTCATCTGCCGGATTCGGGTCCGGAGTTACGAGTTCTTCTACGTAGGAGGTTCCGATGGAGAAACAGACGGCACGATCAGACTCGTCTCGTCGTTCTGAGCAACTTTCATGTTTTAACTTTTTCGATCCGAGCTACGGTTTAAAAGTTATTAATTTTTAAAGATTATTTGAATTTCTGGAATTAATTTTTATTTACAGAAAATGAATTATGACGTCAGCATGATGTCGTGCTGACATCAGCAAGTCAACAGCGGCTGTACAGGTCAAACCTGACATGTGGGTCCAGTGGGACCCACATGTCAGCCTCTGTTTCTTTAACCAGTGATTTAGTTTAATTACCAGGATTAATTAGGGGGTGGACCCCACATGTCAGTGAGACATTAGGTTAATTTAATTAGTTTCTATTTAATTAAATCTCTAATTAGGCTAATTAGTCGCGGGGGCCCACCTGTCAGTGGCTCTGGTTCGGCCACGTCAGCATAGTTGACTTGGTCAACTAGTCAACGCGGGCCCCTGGGCCCACGGGTCAGTGACCCAGGGTGACCCACGTGGCGGCCACGTCGGCGCCGGCGCCGAAGATCGCTCCGGCGACCATTTTCGCGGCGGAGCACGCCGGCGAGCTGCGGAATCCCTCTGTAGGGCGTCATTTCGCGCGCCGCGACCACCAGACGATCGAGGATCGAGCGCCGCGTCCATCTGGGACGGTCCCAGGCGCGGGGGTGGTCGGAGCTGCGCCGGAGACGAGCTATGGCGGCGGTGGCTCCGGGTGCTCATCGGGGTAGCAGCTAGGGACCACGACAGGGAGCGTGCGTGCGGGCGCTGTGTTCGCCGTGAGCAGCGAAACACGTCTAGATGCTCGGTCGAGCGCGACAACAACTGGGTCGTCGGCGTTAAGCCTCGCGGCGGAGCTCGGTTCGGTCATCGCCGGCGACGGCGCTAGAGGCGTCGAAACGGGGAGGAAACAGAGGGCTTTCGCGGCGAGGCTCACCTAGCGGCTCACGAAAGGCCTCTGGGGGGTTTTGTAGCTGCAGAAGGCGTCGGCGGCGTCGGAGAAGACCGGCGTTGGTCGGAGATGCCGTCGAGGAGAACCAGCGCTGCGGCCCTCCTCAGCTCCGCCCAAAGGCACCAGAGGACGCGGTCATTCGTGGCGGAGCTGGCCGACACGGTGGATGGGCGCAGGGTTGCCGGTGGCCGTGCTACCACGCGGTCATGGCGGCGACGGCGTTCGGGCGCGGCGGATCTGAGGAGAGGGAGATCTGAGGGGGGGAGTGTAGGGGCTAGGGTTCCAGGGGGCGAGGAGAGGCTCGGGGCCGTTCTTATCCACGAGGAGGAGGCAAGGATGCTCGACGCGCGGCGCATCGGCGGTCGCGGCGTCCCTGCGTTCGACAGCGAGGCAGGAGGAGGGGGATGACCTCCTAGCGGGCTGGGCCGCTTACAGTGCGGAGCAGGCTTAATGCACAGTAGTAGTTTAGGCCTTTTCTATTTTCTATATTTTTTGTTTCTTTTTCAGCTAACCTCTTCTGTTTGGAATTAGTTAGGTCTCTTCTGCATTTTTGTAAAATACAAGAATTGTCCCCAATATTACAATGCAATATTCCCTTCCACCAAAAAGTGGTTTGGGCAGAAATGAAGTTTGTTGGAATTTGATATAATTTTAAATTTATCAAATATTCTGTTTTTGGGCCTGTTCCAAATTGTTTGAGCCACTTATCCAACTCCAATTATTTTGATATTGGTTTTAGAAATGTTCCTGGATTATTGGCCATTTAATGAACATTTTCCCAACAGAGTTTGAACAACTTTATATTTCACTTTTGAATTTGAGTTGATTTTCAGATGTGAATTTGAATTGGATCATTAACCCTTATGACTTGGCACTGCAAATGATCATGACTTGGCAGTTTTAACAGAGTGTCACAGAGTTTATTACAAGGGGGTGTTACAAGTTCTCCTCCTCTAAAAGAAATTCTCGTCCCGAGAATTTAGGAGGTAGAAGGAAAAAGTCCGGGATATTCTTCCCGAAGATGATCCTCGCGTTCCCAAGTGGCTTCATCTTCAGTATGATTTGACCACTGTACTTTCAGGAACTTGGTTGTCTTTTGACGGGTTCGACGTTCAGCTTCGTCGAGGATGCGAATCGGATGCTCCTTATAAGATAAGTCATCTTGCAGTTGAAGCATCTCGTGATCCACTGCACGGTGCGGAGATTCCTTGAAACACTTTCGAAGTTGCGATACGTGGAAGACATCATGAATATGAGAGAACTGTGGCGGCAATTCCAATTTATAAGCCACATGTCCACGTCTAGCCACGATACGGAAAGGACCAGTATAGCGAGGAGCTAACTTGCCCTTAATTCCGAAACGACGGGTGCCCTTCATTGGAGTGACACGAAGATAGGCTTGATCACCAGGTTGATAGATCACACCCCATCGCTTACGATCATAATTACTCTTCTGACGGTCTTGAGCTGCTTTGAGATTCTCCCGGACAATTCGGACTTGTTCTTCGGCATGCTGAATAATGTCCGGTCCAACAAGAGGTCGTTCCCCAGTTTCTGACCAATTCAGAGGGGTTCGACATTTTCGTCCATAAAGAACCTCAAATGGGGCCATTTTTAAGCTGGCTTGATAACTGTTGTTATAAGAGAACTCGGCGTACGGGAGAGATTCCTCCCATTTCTTACCGAAGGATATAACATAGGCTCGAAGCATGTCTTCAAGCACTTGATTAACGCGCTCAACTTGGCCTTGGGATTGGGGATGATAAGCTGAACTCCAGGTAATATGAGTTCCCATTGCTTTCTGGAAACTTTCCCAGAAATGGCCAGTGAAAATACTGCCACGGTCTGAACTGATTTCCTTGGGAATACCATGGAGTGAAACAATTCTGGAGATATATAGCTCTGCTAACTGACTAGTAGTAATAGTCTCCTTAACTGGTAGAAAGTGTGCAACCTTGGAAAGTTGGTCAACGACGACAAGAATAGCATCGTGACCCTTCTGAGACTTGGGAAGACCAGTGATGAAGTCTATTTGCACTTTATCCCACTTCCATAGAGGAATAGGGAGCGGTTGCAGAATTCCAGCAGGTTTTTGATGTTCTGCCTTCACGCGACGACAAACGTCACACTCGGCAACATAACGAGCAATATCTTGCTTCATTCTAGACCACCAGTACCTTTGACGAAGATCTCGATACATCTTGGTACTACCCGGATGGATAGATAGCGGTGTATCATGGGCCTCCTTCATGACTTTGTCAGTCATCAGCTCAAAGCGAGGTACTACAACGCGATCTCGGAAGTACAAGGTTCCATCTTCAGCAATCGAGAAATCCCTGTACTTTTGGAGGTGAAGCTCTTTCGTCATTAGACCAATTTCAGCATCTTTAGCTTGCGCAATCTTGACAGCTTTCTCAAGATCTGACTGTATCACAAGGTTATTAAGAGAACCTTGCAGAATAATGCAGAGATTCAGCTTGCGCAATTCTTCATATAGCTGGGGTTGAGCTTGCTTTACCATGAGGTTGCTACAGTATGACTTGCGGCTCAAGGCATCAGCCATCACATTAGCTTTGCCGGGAGTGTATGAAATTCCACAGTCATAATCGGTGATTGTTTCCAACCAACGCTGCTGACGAAGATTAAGTTCCGGTTGAGTGAACAAGTACTTCAAACTCTGATGATCGGTGTAAATCTCACACCGATTACCAAGGAGGTAATGACGCCACTGCTTCAAAGCATAAATGACAGCAGCAAGTTCGATGTCATGCACTGGGTAATTCTCTTCATGTGGACGCAGTTGTCGCGAAGCATAAGCAATAACTCTTCGCTCTTGCATTAGGACACAACCTAGTCCTTGGCGAGAGGCGTCGCAGAAGATCACAAAATCTTTGCGGGAGTCTGGAGGAGCAAGGACTGGAGCAGAAGTCAGCTTGTCCTTGAGGGTCTGGAAGCTTTCCTGACATTTGTCTGTCCACTCAAATTTAACGCCTTTGTGAAGCAGATTAGTCAGGGGCTTGGCAATCTTGGAGAAATTTTCGATGAATCGGCGACAATAACTTGCAAGCCCGAGGAAACTTCTGACTTGCTTGACATTCTTCGGAGGGGTCCAGTCAAGAATAGCCTGAACTCGCTCCGGGTTAACTGCAATACCATCCTTGGAGATGACATGTCCAAGGTAGGTTACCTCGGAAAGCCAGAATTCGCACTTAGAGTACTTGGCATATAATTGGTGCTCTCGAAGTCTCTCCAGAACTAGTTGAAGGTGCTCAGCATGTTCTTCTTTGTTCTTCGAATAAACTAGAATATCATCCAGATATACCACGATGAATTTGTCGAGGTAATCCATGAATATGTAATTCATTAGGCGGGAGAATGTAGCTGGAGCGTTTGTTAAACCAAACGACATGACTGTGTACTCGTAAGAGCCATAACGAGTAACGAATGCAGTCTTCGGAATATCCTCTTCGCGGACACGGATCTGGTGATAACCCAACCTCAAGTCGAGTTTAGAAAACACCGAAGATCGATCAACTTGCAGGATCCTACTCTTCGTGTGCACTCTGATGCAGAATCCGGTCTTATCGAATGACAACTCGGAGTATAATACAACTCGGAGAGAAAGGTTAAACAAAACAATGGAAAGGAAAATGATTATCAGACTAATCAGATCAAAGACAGGGAAATCGCACTGAATCCAGCTCTCCGGGTGGATAGAATTAACGAGATCCTAAATGTCGGTGTTAGTAAATTTTATTAAACCCGAATAGATGAGAGATTAGAATCCCAGAGTAAAGACGAGGAATAAAAGATCCTAATACCACCCAGTTGGCGACGTGGGCCCGTAAGCCACACAGCCAAGTTAGTAAAACAGTTTTTGACCACTAGACTCAACTTCGGCCAAAGAGTTGGAAAGGGGGACTCCTAGAGGCAGTCGGCTCTGATACCAACCTGTGACGACCCCGGCTTAATCGTGCACTAATCATACACGCAAATGCGCACGATCAAGCCTAAGGACTCACTTGAAGATATCACAACACAACTCTAAAACATAAAATAAAGTCATACAAGCTTAATATTACAAGCCAGGGCCTCGAGGGCTCGAATACATAGCTCGATGGCATACAAGCGTCAGCGGAAGCATTAGATATCTGGGTACAGATATATTACATAGAGAGAATTAGGCCCTCACAGAGGCGGGGTAAAATAAAATACTACGATCGAAAGGCGTAGGCCTCCTGCCCTGGACCCTCCGATCCTACTCCTGGTCGTCGAACGGCTCCTCGTAGTAGTAGTACTCGCCAGGCGGGTAGTAGTACTGGTCGTCGGCTGGGGCTTCTGGCTCAGGGGCTCCGTCGTCTGGTGGCATCAAATGGAATATGGGGAAAAAAGAAAATAAAGCAAACGTGAGTACTCATCCGAAGTACTCAGCAAGCAAGGATCTACACTACGTATGCATCATTGTCAAAGGAATGGCTGAATATGTGGACTGGGCTGCAGAAATGCCAGAATAGAGGGGGAAAGCCTAGTCCTATCGAAGACTAGCATCTTCAACAATCTTCAGCAGTCTTTCAGCAATAGGAGAGAGCAGATTACATAAGTAAAGTAGTAGTAATATTAGTAGTAGTATCATCAACCTCGACCTGAGATCCTTTCTCGACTCCCTGCGAGAAAGCAATCCCAGAGCCGTACTATCCAATTCTCACCACATGTTCTAGTTGTACCGATCGGAATACAACTCCGAGTGTCCGTTACCGTAGGACAGGCTATCGATAGAAGTTTCTTCCCTGCAGGGGTGCACCAACTTACCCACCACGCTCGCTTAACTCTGGCCGGACACACTTTTCTGGGTCATGCCCGGCCTCGGCTAAGCAACACGCCGCAACCCGACCTAGACTTATAAGAGAGGTCAGCACGCCGGACTAAACCTATGCCCCCAGGGGTCTTGGGCCATCGCCCCGGGAACTCCTGCACGTTACGGGGCCACCGAGAGCAGACCTAGCAACCCCTTATACAAGCGCAGTTGCGTTACCAGTCCAACTCGGCGTGCGCCGCTCCTTACTGACGTCCAACAAGCTTCGGCTGATGTGTACGACGCAGAACGCCCATACTATGCCCACGTGATGGTTAGTGCTATCGGGCCAGAGGCCCCTCGGATCAAATATCCAAACCGTAGTGGATTAAGAGCGCGCGAAAACGAGCAGAGACTCACGATCGATGTGACCCCGTCGCCCCGTCTCGAGGACTTGCGGCAAGGGCTAAGAATGCCCGGCCACGCCTCGTAGTTATCTCGCGGGCACCATCCAGGTCAACCCGACTCCACATCACTTCGCAATAAGCTCGCGCGGGTACCCCTCAGGGCCGACCCGTCTTTAGTATCGGGGTTCATAGTCAAGTCATAATATCCAAGGTAACTGTGTGTCTGACACCGAAGGGAACCATGAAGAATCACCCTCGATGGAGTTCCCGCTCGATGTTATCATCAAGGTGAACGAAGGAGGAATCACCCTCGAGGTCCACACTTGAGAGGTTGCGCGACGATGTCGTTATCGGGGGTGGTGTAGGAGGAATCACCCTCGCTTACCACGACCGAGTAACTAACCTACAAGGTTAACATCAGAAGTGCTAACGAGGTATCACCCTCGGCACTCGACGGTAACCCAGCAGTGTCGGCAACTAAGGGGTAGTGATGTGCGGTGCCAGGGTCTGGTCTTCAATCCCGATGATCGGGTCTTCTGATGTCCAGCAGGGCAGTCGGGATCAAGTGGGGGTCTCTGTCGTGTCTCTACCCACCTTATACTAAGCAGTCTAGAATAACCAGTAAGGTAACAAAGCAGGGTACAATAATCAGGCTATGCAGCAGATATAGGAAAACAGTAGCAGTAGCAGTTCTAATGCAAGCATAAGAGAGAAGAGAATAGGCGATATAGGCATGCTCAAAATGGGGGTGCTTGCCTGTTTGCTCGGGGGCAAGGGCAAGGTCTTCAGTAGTATCGTCGGGGACGTAGTCGTACTCCTGTGCGGCGTCTGCCTCGGGAGCTACGTCAACGTCGGGGTCTACCGAGAGAGAAGAGGGGGAAGAAACAGGTAAACATAATGCAAACAAATGCAACACGGTGCGTGTGATGCTATGATGCAGTGCAGGGTTGCCTAATTATGCATCTAAGTCATTTTAGTTATTTTTAGAATTATTCTGGGATTTAATATCCGACGTGTGTGCACTATTCATCTGCCGGATTCGGGTCCGGAGTTACGAGTTCTTCTACGTAGGAGGTTCCGATGGAGAAACAGACGGCACGATCAGACTCGTCTCGTCGTTCTGAGCAACTTTCATGTTTTAACTTTTTCGATCCGAGCTACGGTTTAAAAGTTATTAATTTTTAAAGATTATTTGAATTTCTGGAATTAATTTTTATTTACAGAAAATGAATTATGACGTCAGCATGATGTCGTGCTGACATCAGCAAGTCAACAGCGGCTGTACAGGTCAAACCTGACATGTGGGTCCAGTGGGACCCACATGTCAGCCTCTGTTTCTTTAACCAGTGATTTAGTTTAATTACCAGGATTAATTAGGGGATGGACCCCACATGTCAGTGAGACATTAGGTTAATTTAATTAGTTTCTATTTAATTAAATCTCTAATTAGGCTAATTAGTCGCGGGGGCCCACCTGTCAGTGGCTCTGGTTCGGCCACGTCAGCATAGTTGACTTGGTCAACTAGTCAACGCGGGCCCCTGGGCCCACGGGTCAGTGACCCAGGGCGACCCACGTGGCGGCCACGTCGGCGCCGGCGCCGGAGATCGCTCCGGCGACCATTTTCGCGGCGGAGCACGCCGGCGAGCTGCGGAATCCCTCTGTAGGGCGTCATTTCGTGCGCCGCGACCACCAGACGATCGAGGATCGAGCGCCGCGTCCATCTGGGACGGTCCCAGGCGCGGGGGTGGTCGGAGCTGCGCCGGAGACGAGCTATGGCGGCGGTGGCTCCGGGTGCTCATCGGGGTAGCAGCTAGGGACCACGACAGGGAGCGTGCGTGCGGGCGCTGTGTTCGCCGTGAGCAGCGAAACACGTCTAGATGCTCGGTCGAGCGCGACAACAACTGGGTCGCCGGCGTTAAGCCTCGCGGCGGAGCTCGGTTCGGTCATCGCCGGCGACGGCGCTAGAGGCGTCGAAACGGGGAGGAAACAGAGGGCTTTCGCGGCGAGGCTCACCTAGCGGCTCACGAAAGGCCTCTGGGGGGTTTTGTAGCTGCAGAAGGCGTCGGCGGCGTCGGAGAAGACCGGCGTTGGTCGGAGATGCCGTCGAGGAGAACCAGCGCTGCGGCCCTCCTCAGCTCCGCCCAAAGGCACCAGAGGACGCGGTCATTCGTGGCGGAGCTGGCCGACACGGTGGATGGGCGCAGGGTTGCCGGTGGCCGTGCTACCACGCGGTCATGGCGGCGACGGCGTTCGGGCGCGGCGGATCTGAGGAGAGGGAGATCTGAGGGGGGGAGTGTAGGGGCTAGGGTTCCAGGGGGCGAGGAGAGGCTCGGGGCCGTTCTTATCCACGAGGAGGAGGCAAGGATGCTCGACGCGCGGCGCATCGGCGGTCGCGGCGTCCCTGCGTTCGACAGCGAGGCAGGAGGAGGGGGATGACCTCCTAGCGGGCTGGGCCGCTTACAGTGCGGAGCAGGCTTAATGCACAGTAGTAGTTTAGGCCTTTTCTATTTTCTATATTTTTTGTTTCTTTTTCAGCTAACCTCTTCTGTTTGGAATTAGTTAGGTCTCTTCTGCATTTTTGTAAAATACAAGAATTGTCCCCAATATTACAATGCAATATTCCCTTCCACCAAAAAGTGGTTTGGGCATAAATGAAGTTTGTTGGAATTTGATATAATTTTAAATTTATCAAATATTCTGTTTTTGGGCCTGTTCCAAATTGTTTGAGCCACTTATCCAACTCCAATTATTTTGATATTGGTTTTAGAAATGTTCCTGGATTATTGGCCATTTAATGAACATTTTCCCAACAGAGTTTGAACAACTTTATATTTCACTTTTGAATTTGAGTTGATTTTCAGATGTGAATTTGAATTGGATCATTAACCCTTATGACTTGGCACTGCAAATGATTATGACTTGGCAGTTTTAACAGAGTGTCACAGAGTTTATTACAAGGGGGTGTTACAACGTGGCTTCCAGCACGTCTGCACCCGTCGTCATCATCAAGGAGAAGTAGAACACAAGAGGCCGCCGCCGCTTGGATCTCATGAATGCCATCACCAAGGCGATGCCGGCGTACACAGCCGGTGTCTTGCCCCTCGTGTTTGCATGAATTTCATCCGGTTGATTCAAATAGTTGTCGTAATGTATGCGGGTAACGTTGGATGGCGGCCTCTCGCATCCGTGTCCGCGAATTGATCCCTCTGTCTGCGGAAGAATGCGGGAGAAAATTTGCGAGTCGCTGTCGGAGATGGCCTTAACTCTAGGTTCCTATCGTTGTTCGAAAAAAATATCACTTGACGAGTTGGAATCTTCCACCAACCACTGCGTGGGAACCCTGCGCATCTTTGGTACTTTGGGGAGAACAGTGCCGGGTTTCATGCGTGTCCACGTGATCGATCATTTGATCATTCTTTGCCGAGCTCCGCACTTCTTACCCGAAAAGGGCGAGATTGTTCACAGAAAGCATCGCTTGCCACGATCCGCATGTACTTATAAAACATTGTCCCGCAGTCAAGCAATATATCAGTTCAATCTCGTTCAATGTTTGCGAATCTGGGAAAGTACACTTGTTTCTTTCTAATAATAACCACAGCACCGTGCTAAAAAAGTACACCCACCTGGCCTCACGTTCCTCCCAAGCAAAAGATTGCACTTCAGTTAGAGAGCGCATAACCCATATCTTCCTAGTAGTATGAGGATCTCAACGAAAACACGGCTAGCTTGTCAGTACGTACCCACTACTGCTCACCACCCATTGAGCGTATCATACTAATGTGACCTCCCAACCTTTGAGCAGCACGTTCGCAGCACGAGTATACGTCACACGATCTCCAGCAGTCCAGCTACACGAGAAAGAGAGAGACATTTAAATAAAGGGCTCATGCTGCATGCATCTCGGATTCCCACACAGTCGGTGTTGTCTTCATCATGCCGCTCCACCCCAAAAATGAGACTCCGTTGATTCCATTTCCATGCAGGACGACGTGATGGGTACACTGGCCACTGGCCACATGGGAGTCCAACCACGAGGTCTCGACTCTCGACGCTCAATACAGCACAAACTAAACTGTTCATGCTCGCCTATCACGCGCGGTGTCATTCAGCCGCGTCCCCAGCAGACCTGTCAGGGCGACTTTTTTCGCGCCGGCGCCGAAAAAACTCCCCAGTCGCGCCCTCAAGACGCCGAAATCTGCCGGCTCGGTTCGTTTTTGGGACCGGCGATCCCAGGCCGAACCCAGCGCACTGGGGGGCGCTCGGGGGCTCCGGCGGAAGGGAAAAACACGCCTGGGCCACACTGTCAGGCGAAAAGTCAAGGCAATCGTCCAGATTCGCACCCCACCCCCGCGCGCTCGGCCATCACCCTGCCGATCCCGGCGCCGCCCACCGCCCAGCACCGCTAGATAGGCCATTCCCCGCCGGAAAAGAGAGAAGGTTTCGTCGTGGCAACCTCTCCACCACCTTCCGGGCGAGTTTTTCGGCGCTTCGGCCGCGCAGGGCGGTATACCGGCGACTGTGCACCCGCCACGCCCGCCAGGTGTTCGGCGATTTGTCTGCTCGGCGATGGACTCGGACGACGAGGAGGCGCTCGCGGCGCTGCTGGAAGAGGAAGCCGATGCCGACGTCCAGGAGGAGGAGCATCTCATGGTCCTCGCCGCCCTCGTCGGCCTGCTCGCGAGCAATGAAAAGCTGCGGCGAGGTGGCTCAGCGCCGGGGCGGCTGAAAGCAAAGAACCGGCATCGTCTAGAAGGCTATTGCATGCTCTACTCCGACTACTTCGCCGACGCTCCACTGCACGGCGACAAAGTATTTCGGCGCCGTTATCAGATGAGCCGAAAGCTTTTCCTCAGGATTGTGAATTCCATCCGGGAGTTCAACAGCTACTTCAAGTGCAAGAAGGATTGCACCGGCAAACTTAGATTCACCTCAATCCAGAAGTGCACGACAGCTATGAGGATGCTTGCATACGGAGCTCCCGGTGATTCACTCGACGACTATGGGCGCATGGCCGAGTCCACGACCATTGAGTGTTTCTACAAGTTCTGCAGGGCAGTGGTGGCAGTTTTTGGACCGCAATACTTGCGATCACCCAATGCTGAAGACACTGCTCGGATCCTAACACAGAATGCAGTAAGAGGATTTCCTGGGATGCTTGGAAGCATCGCTGCATGCATTGGAAATGGAAGAACTGTCCATTTGCTTGGCAGGGGATGTACAAAGGCGGTTGCAGTGTGGTACTTGAGGCAGTGGCCACACAGGACCTCTCGATTTGGCACTCCTTCTTTGGTATGCCAGGAACTCACAATGACATCAACGTGCTGCAGTGCTCCCCTGTCTTTGCCAAGCTTGTTGAAGGTCATTCTCCTCCGGTGAACTTCGAGGTCAATGGGCGGCACTACAACAAGGGATACTACCTAGCTGATGGCATCTATCCGAGATGGTCTACATTTGTGAAGACTATCTCAAGCCCTGTGTCAGGAGGCAAGAACTCCCACTTTGCGAAGGTTCAGGAGGCTTGCAGGAAGGATATCGAGCGGGCATTTGGTGTGCTCCAATCTCAATTTGCTATTGTCCAGTACCCTGCGCAGACCTCTGTTGGAAAAGGCAGTGCCTAGGGGGCGCTTAGGCACGCCTAGGCGCTAGGCAATGGCTAAACGCCTCGCCTACACTAGTAGAAAAAGGGCCTTTAGTCCCAGTTCCAGAGGGCCTTTAGTCCCGGTTCTGTTACGAACCGGGACTAAAGGCCCTCCACGTGGCCGCTGGCTGGGCGGGGGCTGGAGGACCTTTAGTCCCGGTTACCAACCGGGACTAAAGGAATTTTTTCGAAAAAAAAATTCAAATTTTTTTTTTGAATTTTTTTTGTTTTTAATTTTTTTCCCGATTTTCAAATCTGTGAATTATTTGACAATTTAATATCTAATCACCCCTCCTCACTGCTTCAGAATTTAATCTCTAATCTCTAATCAGCACTCATTCCAAATCGTCTAACTTCCCGGCCGGTCACCCATCCTCTCACTACTCCAGCCCCAGCACGCTTAACTTTCAGGTTCTATTCCCCCTAGTTTCCAAGTCTGCACTTGTTGTTTTTCTGACAGTAGTAATCTATCAATCCTGTTAACCCTTAGGTCTTGATGTCACATGATTTAATTTTTTGAATTCCAAACAATTATTAAAATAAACAACAATGATTAATTTAAAATTTTAAAAATACTTCAAAAAAATCAAAAACTCTCAAAAAACAAAAAAAATCAAAAAATCCAAAATAATACAAAAAGTTCAAAATAAAATAAGTAATAATAATATTGAATTTCAATGAAAATAAAATAAGTATTATTATTATTATTATGCCGTTTATTCATTTAATATGGCATAATTAATATCTTTAAATCTGTAAATCAAAATTCGACAAATAATATATCCATTATTATCAGAAAAATGTGACCATGATGTCACACGCTTCACCGTTTGAGTTTGAAACTATTGTTCTAAAAAACAATAATTATTTAGTAGTTTGACCAGAGTTTGACCACTGTTTGACCAGAGTTTGACCACATTTCATTTTTTTAAACCTATATTAATTGAAGAATTTTTGTGTGTTCAATATGAACAATTCAAAGCCACATCCTCAAATTTCAATCATTTCTGACTTCATTTGCTATTTTTCATGCATTTAATGATTTTTTGAGCTAAATTAGCCCGAAATTGAAAAGCACTACAAATGAACTCTGAAAAGGTTGAAACTTGGCATGGTATCATCATTTCACCCAAATAGCTTGTGCTAAAAAGTTGAGAGGGTTATGGTAAAAACTGGATGCACTTTGTGTACAAACTGGACCATCTCTTTTGAAGTAACAGGGTTTCAGACGAAAACTCAGCTGTTACAAAGACATTTCATTTTTTTAATCTTTATTCAACTCCAGAATTTTTGTGTGTTCAATATGAACCATTCAAAGCCACATCCTTAAATTTCAACCTTTTTTGACTTTATTTGCTATTTTTTTCATGCATTTAATGATTTTTTTGAGCTAAATTATCCTGAAATTGAAAAGCACTACAAATGAACTCTGAAAACCCTAAACCCGGGACTTAAAACGTCCGAAACTCTATTCTAAACAGTAAACGTTAAAGGGTCAAACTCTAAAACATAACCCTAAACTTAGAAAT
The DNA here is from genome assembly GCA_011799875.1 of Thinopyrum elongatum. NCBI lineage: Eukaryota > Viridiplantae > Streptophyta > Magnoliopsida > Poales > Poaceae > Thinopyrum > Thinopyrum elongatum. The sequence goes on from CM022298.1 coordinate 512,187,384, forward strand.
CTAAACCCTAGCCCTAAACCCTAAAAACGTCTAAAATGTCCAAAAACTCTATTTTCCCTTTGGAATTTGGTGATTTTAAAAATTTGTCGAAACAGAAAACTTGTTGTTTCATCGGACAAAACTTTTTTTCTGCAAATTTTGATATATTATTTGTATTTTTTTGAATTACAATGATTTAGTTATGATTTTTCTAACATTAATGTGGTAAAGGGGTTTAGGGTTTAGGGGCCCCCCCTTTAGTCCCGGTTGGTATCTCCAACCAGGACTAAAGACAGACCTTTAGTCCCGGTTGAAGACACCTTTAGTCCCGGTTGGAGATACCAACCGGGACTGAAAAAAAAATTCAAAATTTTTTTTCAAAATTTTTTTTTAATTTTTTTTTTCAGTCCCGGTTGGTGTCTCCAACCGGGACTAAAGGGGGGGGGGGGGGGCTTTAGTCCCGGTTGGAGATACCAACCGGGACTAAAGGGGCTGGCACCGTTCGAGGCCGGTCGCAGACCCTTTAGTCCCGGTTGGTGTCTCCAACCGGGACTAAAGGTCCCATTCGAACCAGGACTGATGCCTGCGCCTCACGAACCGGGACTAATGCCACCTTTGGTCCCGGTTCGTGAGTGAATCGGGATTAATGCCCTTATCCTGCCTCAACCAAAGCCCTGTTTTCTACTAGTGCTAGGACATAAATGAAGGTCTAGGCAGGGCAAGCAAGGAATTGCCTACCCAAGCAAGAAATCATGCACATACTGCACTGATATGCCAAACAGGTTATATTACAATGGCAGTAGCCGGTAATTAACTTATTTATATGCCCTAAATTAATATCAACACCCATATAATAATCACAAATACACTTCGAGTAAAAACTATATTACCGCCTAGGCCGTGCCTAGGGCGCTTAGGCACTAGGCGAAGGCCAACCACCCCGCTTACGCCTACCGCTTTTTCCAACCTTGGCGCAGACCTGATCGAAAGATCAAATGTGGGAGATCATGACTTCCTGTGTCATTTTGCACAACATGATCATTGAGAGCGAGCAAGAAGAGCCAGTGTTTGACACTGAACCATATTACAGGCAGGGTCCTCTTGCGCAAGTTGATCACCAGCTACCGGCAACCTGGACTGCCTTCCTCAATATGCGTCAGGAGATCCAAGACCCACAGGTGCATCAACAACTGCAGTAGGATCTGGTGGAGCACCTATGGAGGCTCAAGGGCAACGCCTAGCTCGACGTGTGATGAAATATGAGTTTTTGTTTGTTGAACTATATAATTTGTATTGAACTATTTGTTGTTGAACTATTCGTTGAACTATTTGATTTCTATTGATTTTCTGTGATGAACTATGTGATAAAAAAATAACTTCTGTTGAATTTGCGCCGAACCACGGCGAATATGGGCCAATTTGCGCCGACAACGGACCGTTTTTTCGCCAAAAGTGGGCCGAAAGGCGGGCACATTTACGTCAAAAATGGGTCAATATCGACGCCTGAGGACGACCTGGGGGCGGTGGCTGGGAACCCAATCACTCTCGGAGTCGATTTTAGCGCCGGCTCGCCCCAGGCGGCGATTTTTAAGCCTCTGGGGGCCAACGGAGATGCTCTTAGTCACTGGTTCAGAGTTGTTTACTGAGGCCAACCTTATCGTGTACGAACAGTGAGATCCAGTGAGGCTGACAACAGCGCACGGTACAAGAGTCCAAATGCACAATATACTAGTAGTGCTACCCACCCGTTTCCACCACATTTCCATCCAGGTGGCCAGGCCAATGCATGCTATTGTAATTTTTTTCCGTTGAACGAGAATCTTACAAGACATTAGATTTCTCCCGTTTTGAGAGCTGTCGTACTACGACAAGATTTTGCCGGTGAATTAAAAAGCTTATCAAACTAACGATCGCTGCAGCATGCATGCATGGAAGAGATTTGGCCAATCGCGCGCGCAACCAACTCACCACCACAGCCGCCGACTGGCTGTCAGCAACCAACCCGCAACAGCCAGTGAGTGATTCGATCGGCTCCCCGGGAAGAAAAAAAAAAAGAGAGAAAGGCAAAACGGAGGCCTATTTTACTGGCCACCCCGTGGTGCCTCGCGTGCGCGTCGTCGCCTTTTGGACTGGCCCGGGACGGGATCCCCGTGAAGCACCGAAACGCGCCATGGGATGTGCACCGCCTCTGTCCCTCCCTCCCAAGGCAAAGGCATGCACGCACGCACGACGGCCTTTTTCGGCTAATAAATAAACTTCTCCGTGTGTCGTTGTCACGTGCTCTGAGTTCTGATCCGAACGCTACGCCAAGGGAAGAAAGAAGTCTGGATGGATGGCGAGCGCACCACGGCACGCGCCGATTGGCCGGATCGGCCTCCCTCGCGGACGGGGAAGGCAGCAGCAGTAGGCGCGGCGGCCCCGGTGCAGGAGCTAGTGCGGCGGCTCCGTTGGTGACATCAGCCAAAGGAACTCCCGCGACTAGGGAAGTGCGTCCGCGAGTGTCCTTTTCCGTACCCGTGCGTCTTTGAAAAACGGTGCAAACAGGCATTTACCCAAAGAAAGTATACTATGTAAACAAAACAATTTTGCGGGTACTATGTAAACATTATCTGTACGACAATATTTGCTTTCGGATTGTTAAATTTCTACTCCCCCGTTCCAAAAAAGCTTGTCTTAAATTTGTCTAAATAATATAAATGTATAATTGTTTTTTGCGAAAATGACATGGTTTGCTGGTCCTTCCTTCGCGAAGTTTTACTCCGAAAAGGGTTTGATGATCGCTTGGTCAACCGTGTCATGCAGATGGTCTCCTCGGGGCGGACCGTGGTTAACATCAACGGAGAGATGGGACCCAACTTCCCCTCCTCTGTGGGGCTAGACAAGGCGACCCCTTCTCCCCCTTTTTGTTTAACATGGTGGTTGCATCCATCTTAGACAAGGCCAAAGCCGCAGGCCACCTCCGTTGTACAGTCCCGCATCTTGTGGGAGGGAATGGGGTATCCCTCCTATAATATGCCGACGACACCATCGTCATGGTGGAAGGCTCCGAGAACGATATCATGAACCTGAAATTCCTCCTACTCTACTTCCAGCAAATGTCGTCTCAAGATTAACTTCGACAAGAGCCAGGTTACGGTGTTGGGCTACTCCCCCAGCGAACCCCAGAGTATAGTTGACTGCCTTAATTGTCAGCTTGGAGCCTTCCCCATGATCTGCCTGGGGATACCCATTAGTGACTCTCGGCTGACCGTGGCGGAGCTGCGGCCAACAGTGAACAAGCTCCAACACCGTATCTAAGGCAGCACAGACGGTCCTCATCAATTCCTCCTTGTCCAGCCTGTTCCTATTCATCATGAGCTTCTACAGCCTGCCTGAGACGCTCCATCATGAGATCGCCAAGGTCGAGGCGAGATTCTTCTGGGCCGGAGAGGGCGATAAGTAGAAGTACCATATGGTCCGCTGACCCGACATTTGCAAACCGCGTGACCAGGACGGGCTCAGGATCATGTCCTCCGAGCGCATGAACACTGCCCTGCTGACCCACTGGCTGTAGCAGATTGCGAATGGGGAGGGAGGCCTATGGCTCGACATCATTCAGAACAAATACCTACGAGGCCAGCTGCTTGCCTTTTGTCAACGATCTGTCGGCTCTCATTTCTTGCAATCCGTCATACAGTTGCTCCCGGTCCTCCGCACCGGGACCTCCATTGCGGTTGGTTCCGGAGCATCCACCTTGTTCTGGTTCGACCGGTGGGCTGGGGACCTCCCTTTCGTGGCCCGATTCCCGAACTTGTTTTTCATCGCAGTGAAACCTAGGATCTCTGTTGAGGTGGCTCTTATTGACTTAGGGCGCCTCGTGTTCCGGCGGCCTTTTGGGCATCCGGATCTCATCGCCTGGCATGAGCTTCTTGAGGGCATCACTTTACACGAGCAAGAGGTGGAGCAGGCGAACGACCGCATCTCTTGGCACCTAGAGCCGTCGGGTAGTTTTCCACTAAATCTCTGTGCCAGGCCATCGCGGCCACACCTCGACCTGAGCCTCTCGTGCTGATTTGGCGATTCGACTTCCACTGAAAATTTGGATCTTCCTGTGGCAATAGATCCGAGGCCGGGTCCCTTCCGGTGTGGAGGTTCTTGAGCGGAATGGCCCGGGAGATGGGATGTATCCTTTATGTGGGACGGAAGAAGATTCGAACCCCATCTTCTTCTCCTGCGTGTCCGCCCAATTCCTGTGGAGTTGCCTCCGCGAAGTGGTGGGTGGTCGTTGGTGTCACAACAACTTTCGCGACCTCTTCGCCGAACTCTAGGCCTCGCCGCTACCTGTCCGCCACACTAGGTGGCTGACTATTGGGGTCCTAGCCTGGACGCTCTGGTCAGTCCGAAATAAGCTTGTGATCCAGCGTGTGCCTCTTCGACGTGCTACTGACGCGGTGTTCAAAATGTGTGAATATTTGCAGCTTTGGCGGTCGCTTAGCCGCCCTCAGGACAGAGACGCCATCAACACCATCATTACTGATCTTCGCGCGATGGCTCTCCACTTGGTGCCGCCGCTTCCTCCTCCGCCACCAGAGTCGGATTAGATCTTCGCGCTTCTATGCCTCCGCCTGTGTTTTATTTTCTGGGTTTGTTGAGTTGTGCCCTCAGCAGAACCTGTTCGTACTTTGTGTTGTGCTACCTTGTGTGTGTGTGCGCGCGCGCGGTGTGAACTCTTGTTGGACCTTGTGGCTTTGGTGGTTACTTTATATATAAAGCGGGGCAAAAGCCTTTTTCGGTAAAAGGATCATATCTATTATAAAGATTCACAAAAAATACGAAACACCTCAAACATAATAAATATTACATCGAGGTGCATGGACCACCGAACGACTATTGCCGCCGCCAGAACGAGCCGTCGACGCGCCGCTGTCGCCGCTCCCATATCGAAGCCGCCCTGACCTTGTCGATGATAGCAAAGAAGACTTTGTGCACGTGCCCATAAGGATTAGCGCCCCGGAGCCGCAGGCCCGTCGCTTGGCGATGGTATGAGGGACCCCACGGATTCGGTCCCATGGTGGTAAGGTTAGGAACAAATTTAGGATTTGTCTCCATTCATGGATGGCGAGATGTTGGTCTCACCAATGGCATGGAATAAGATATCCCTGCCTCGTCCTCGTTTTGGCGATGCTTCTTCATGTCATTGGAGGTGAGTGGAACATGGTGTATCCCTGGATCTATTTTTCAGGTCTCGCAAAGTTTTTGTAGGTTTATCTCGGTAGGGTTGTCCCGCGGAGCAGACAACGTGGTTGTGCGTCGTGATTCTCCAACACCATTTTCGACTGACGAAGGTGAGCTAGCCTCAACCTCGTCGCAGGAGCGTGTGATTGGTGTTCCCCAACTTTTTTCTAGCTGGAACTGAAGCATTCTACATACTCTATTCGATTTCTTCTTCTCCGGGACGCCTTCTTGACCATTGCTTTTACAAGCTCCTAGGTTTAAACAAGTTTGTTTCACTGAGACGAAAGCCAAAGACGGCAACAAGCTTTCCACATGGCACGATCACCGATGGATGTAGGAGGAAGAGGATTTGGGCATCCTCAAGGATTTGGATGTATTTTTTAAATTTTTGCAAAAGGTGTTTGTAAGGGTTATGGTAATTCGTATATGGTCTTTGGCCTGATAAAATCACCTTGTTACGGTATTGAGACGTGCCTGATAACTTTCTCCTATATTATTCAAAAGTCATTCAGAGTTTTATCCACATGCCTTGGTCGTTAGCCGTAGAGAATCTCTACTCCTAATGGAGCAGTTGGTAGTCTCGCTTCCAGGTTTATTTTCGTCCCACCTCTCATGGTTTTTTTTGGTACCTCCTCCCACCTTCGCTGGTTTTTTTTCGTAGATGTTTTTTCGTCCCCTCCCCCCACTTCATCAGTTTATTTTCGCATCATCCTCTCACACAACGAAAGAAATCTGAACAGATCAGAACTTTCCATACTGGCGCAAGTTATATTTAGTAATGTAGAATCAATCACGAACAATCTCTAAAGATCAAATCTAAATTAATTAACCTTACCTTAAATCACTCAATCACATTAACCTTACCTTAACTCACGGATGGTAATCAATCTCCAAACAAAGGAAACAATACATCGAGGGAGCAGTAAATAAACTCCCTTTCTTATGACATGTATATGATCTTCCCTTCCCTCTCCGTTGTCGAGCGTTCTTGATTCTCGAGGCCGATGCTTGGGCTGCGTCACTGGGTCGCGACGGTGCCGGAGGACGAGGATGGCGAGGCCGGGTGCCGCAGCACCGCGTTGGCCGCGGCCGGTGAAGGGGGCGAAGAAGGGCGGCTTCCCTGGCCCTGGCCGTGGCCGTGGCCCTGGGAGTTGGTGTGGTGGAAGCGGCACTTGAAGGACCCGGCGTGGGTGGCCGGCGCGCAGACGCACTTGGAAGCGGGCCCATGGCCCGCGCCGGACGGCGCCGACGCCGCCCCGGGCCACCTCCTCCCCGTATTCTTGGAGCTGTGGCTGGCCGATTTACATGAAATTAATTCCCTCAGTTGTGGTGGCAAATATAATACACATAATCCATATTGTTATGCACTAGCGTGTGTGTGTGAAATAGATGGATTATGGTCCCGTACCCAATAAGATGGATATGTGTGTGTGTGTTAGAGAGAGAGAGGGAGAGGGGGAGAGAGAGTGAGGAAGAGGGAGGGAGAGAGTGTGTGTGTGAGGATTTGATGGTAAAAAAGGTCGCCAATGTCACTTGATATGTATGAGAATATTAATATTGAACTCTTAAAGTTAATTTGGCCCCGTTGCAACGTACGGGCGTTCTTCTAGTCTCGATAGAGCGACACTGTGACAGTTATCTAGTGTTTTCCTCCCTGTCACCCGGTGACATAGGACTGCTTTGTTTAGGAGACGTCTGCGCGACCTGTGTTGTCCTGGCTCGGCAACTTGGTGAGAGGAAGCTAGCTCGCATCGCAAGCACTCTCCAATCTCTTTCCAACTCCAAGCGTCTTATTTGGCAGGATTATTGAAAGGGAGGTGTGCTGTTGGTACTGCATAATTGAGCCCGCTTTCAGTTAGTATACGAGCACAATAGTAGTAGTTACCAACAGGAGTATGATGCTCCAGGTTAATTATAGCTTGTACTACTAGCACAGTTTTGTACCTCTGATCCCTCTTTTCTGGCTCAAAACTGAAGGAAGGTTTGTATATGATTGCTGCGTCTCTACATGACCAATCTATATTGGTCTATGCTGGCTTATTTTAAAACAGAGGTGTGTTTGTTTGTAGGTGTAGCCGTCAGTCGTGTGTAAACTAAATATAAGTGTGCATAAAGAACCACCTCCCTAGCCCCTATTATTTTTAGGGAACATCAAAATGAGAAAACTAGAAAAACTTTCACGAAAAATATGTGTGATGCTCGATAGAACATCAGGAACATACGTAGCGGAAAAACTAAAAGCCATTCAATCGTGAAAACGCGCCAAAGTTTTGATAGAGAGGGTAGCCCGTACTAGAGGACAAATTTCAACAATTCAACCTTCAGCAGCCACCTATCTTTTTTTTTTTTTGAGGGGAAGCAGCCACCTATCTTGACCACACCCTTATGATCACAAAATTCCACCACAAAAATGACAACATATCACCAAGAAAGAAAAACCCCAGCCCTGCAGATTCCATCCACACACCACACATCTCTAAACGCACGCATGTACACAAAAAAGGTAAAGAAAAAATAACCTCGTCCTAATGTAATTTTACAATCTTGCGAACGAACACAAGAGCGGCAAAGCATTGGCCCAAACAGTACTGGAAAACATCGGTCCGATGATCGGATCACTTATGAGATATGACGCGCGAGAACAGAAAGGCGAACGAATTTCCACTGGATTTCTCGTTACGTAGTCCAGCTTGATTGGTTAGACCTGGCTGTTGGCCGCGGCCGCCGGCTCGACGCGGGTCTGCGCCGACCTGAGCATGAAGCCACCCACCGACTTGTCGTGCTCGTCGTCGTCGTGGTAGACGTAGGCGAACCCGCCGTGCCGGGTCATGTCCATGCCGGCCATCTCGTCCTCGGCCGAGATGCGGAGCAGGCCCAGCTTCTTGAGCGCGAAGAAGAGCGGGCCCATGGTGCAGCTGACGAACCCGGCGATGACGAGGATCTGCACGATGTGCGCCGCGAGCAGCCGCCCGCCGCCGCCCAGGAACAGCCCGTACGGCCTGCCGGCGCCGTAGATCTCCTCCACGTACTTCTGCTTGGCGAACAGCGCCGTGAAGATGATACCCCACGCGCCGCAGCCGCCGTGCAGCTGCGCGGCCTCCAGCGGGTCGTCGTACTTGAGGCGGGCGGCGAGCGCGTTGAGCCCGATGAGCACCCACGCCGAGACGAACCCGCAGATGACGGCGGCCCACGGGTCGACCACGCTGCACCCGGCGGTGATGGCCGCGAACCCGCCGAGCAGGCCGTTGCAGACGTCCACCACGTTCCAGTGCCCCGTCTGGAGCCGCTTCCCGAACAGCGTCGTGAGCGCCGCCACGCTGCCCGCCAGCGTCGTCGTCACGGCGGTGCGGCCCACGCCCGACCACTGACCGTTGATGCTCCCGGGCGGCCCGTACGACTTGAGGATGGTGACGAAGGACCCCGGGTTGAACCCGTACCAGCCGAACCAGAGCAGGAAGGTCCCGAGCACGACGAGCGACGCGCTGTGGCCCTTGAGCGCCACCGAGCGGCCGGCGTGGTCGAACCGGCCGATGCGAGGCCCCTCGATGAGCGCGCCCCAGAAGCCGGCGATGCCGCCGACCATGTGCACGACGCCGGAGCCGGCGAAGTCGATCACCCCGGACTTGAAGAGCAGCGGGCCGGACGTGCGGGCCGCGGAGGCCCAGCCGTCCACGGACCAGATCCAGTGGGACACGACCGGGTAGACGAACCCGGTGAGGAAGGCCGAGTAGATGAGGTAGGCGACGAACTGCGTCCTCTCGGCGATGGAGCCCGAGGTGATGCCGGCGGCGGCGATGGCGAAGGCCCACTGGAAGAGGAAGAAGCTGTAGTCGAAGCCGGTCTGCGGCATGTCCTTGAGGCCGAAGAAGTGCTTCCCGATGAAGCCGTTGGACGGCGCGCCGAAGGCGAAGGCGAAGCCGAAGAGGTAGTAGAAGAGCGCGCCGGCGGCGGCGTCGAGCACGTTGGTGAGCATGATGTTCATGGTGTTCTTGGCCCTGACGGAGCCGGCGCAGAGCATGGCGAAGCCGAGCTGCATGGCGAAGACGAGGTAGGCCGAGAAGAGCAGGTAGGTCGAGTCCACCGCCGACGTGGTGTCGGCGAACCTGTTGCACAGGTAGTCCGTGGCGTTCATCGCCGCCGTCCCCAGCAGCGGCCCCAGGTCCGCCGCGCACGTCGACATCTTTGCGGCGCCTCCGCGTGAGCACGAACGCGCCCTCTACTTAGGAAAGTGGTTGGTGTTGAGGGATCGGAATTGGGAAGTCGGGATTGGCGTGAGGAGGCTGCCTGGGGGAACCAACCGGTGGCGTCTGATTTATAGGAGACGGGCGGCGAGGCACGGAAAAGAGTGGCCAGGCGAATAACCGGACGGTTGGGATTTTGTTTTCGGGAATATCGTGGGGCAACGATGGTTTTTTATCTTGGCTTTGGCTGGAGAACGGGGCCCGCCCGGAGTGAATCTTCCGTGGTGGCCGGGATCCGGCTTGGATCAGGGCCGGTGCCGTTTCGGAATCTCTGGATTCTGGAAATCATAGCTGGGCGTCCGTCCCGTCGTGTACTTGTGTGTCGAGAGTTGGCACGACACAATAACCAGATGCTATATCGGTTTGTTCGTCTGTTTTCGAGTTGGTTCCGGGCTGTTTAAATCCTTTGGTAGTTTTTTTTTAGATTTTGTTTTACAGTACTCTTCAGATATCTTTCTGTTACTCGAAAATTTCTTTTGCGGGTACTCCACATTGGCACGTTGGGACTGAGCTGTATCTTTGAAACTTTTAACCTTTGATTGATGACAGTTAATGCCCGGGGATCTCGGGTTTACAGCTTTGCAATTGTTGCGCTGACCATGGAATCTTGTTAGTTATTAGGACTTGGCAAGATTTACATTTTGAGTAAGATTTTATTGTTGCCTCTTGAGATGGAGATGCCAAAATAGATTCGTTTACGATCAACTTTTGGTTATACTATCCCAAAGGGAAACGTTTATGGCCGGTGCGCCGGCTGAAACGTTCCGCTGGTCGCACGCACGCGTGCCACACGCCAGGGCCCCACTTCTTTCTCCACCGTCCGCATCTCATCTCCGTTCTCTTTTCTGCGACCGCGCCATCCTTCTCCCTCCTCCCCGCAGCAAACCACGGCGAGGACCGCCCAAAATAGATCACCGTGCGGCGCTGCCTTGCTGCTGCAAGCTCCATGGCCGGATTTATCTGCTGGGCGCAGGCCATGGCCGTATTTGAGCCATCTAGGAAGGGGATTTTTTGTGTGTGCCATGGACGAGCTGCTAGCGGTGGGGAGGTTTTTGCTGGGGGGCACCTCCTGCAGAAGCTACATCTGGCCATGAAGGTGCTGGAATCCGCAGGTGCTGGAACGCCCACCATTAGTGCTACCTTTCCCGCCCCTGTCGATGTTTTGGAATCGTCAAACACCGGTGCTGGAACCGGCCCCTACGACTGCTACAACCAGCGTCACAAAATGCTGGAACTGGCCACCATGAGTGCTACAAGCTGCCGGTGTCGTTGCTGGAACCTGCAGCAGGAGGAGCTACAACCGGTAATCTCGTTTGGTGCAACCAGCAAACTAGAAGCTGGAACTGGTGGAATTTTTTGATACATCGACGGACTGATGCTGGGGCGACGACGGGGGATGGCGCCGCGATTGCTACAACCAGCGTAGAAAAAAGCTTCAACCGGCATAGAAAAAGCTTCAACCATGAAAAAAAGCTACAACCAGCGTAGAGGAAAAGCTTCAAACGTGGAGAAAAGCTTCAATCAATTTTGAGAAAAGCTTCAACCCGTGTGAAAAGAGCTTCGATCGGAATCAGGAAAAGCTTCAATCATACAGCAAAAAGCTTCAATCGGGATAGAAAAAGCTTCCACCGTAAATCTTCAAAAACCCGGCGCCGTCTACTAACGATGCTATGAGCGGCGATGCCGGGAGCTACGGCCGGTGACATGGTGGTGCTGCGACGGACGTGTTACGACGGGTGGTGACTAGTTGATGCAAGGATGAAGGCATCAGGCGTTCTACAAATGGCGGACGTTTCTACGAGGGCGACGACTGGATGCTTCGACGGCGCACTGCTGGAACCGACGGGGAAGGCGAGTGGCGGCGACGAGGATGGCCGGCGAGGATGGGGACAAGCGACGAGGACGGCCGGCGAGGGCGCGGACCAGCAACACGGACGGCCGGCGAGGATGGGGAGCGGCGACGCGGATGGCCACCAGGGAGCATGTGTGGCTGTGAAGGGAAGAAGATGACTTGGGGTGGATAAGGATCCAACGGCTTGGGACGGGCCAATATCCTATGGCTAGCGTGTGACCAGCCGAAACGGTTCGGCCGGCGCACCGGCGCCTAGCGGCCGCCTATCCCAAATGCATTGTACTACCTCCGTTTCAAATTATAAAATGTTTTAAATATTTTAATATGGACTACATTCGGATTGAAATGAGTGAACAAACATACTAAAACGTGTCTATATACATTGAATTCAGAAAAACTAAAGTATCTTATAATTCAGAACAAACGGAGTAGTATTGAATTAGTACAAACCACAAAATAGCGTCTCTGTTCCCCGTTGGGTGTTTGTCTACTCCATGACTCTCTCTCTCTCTCTCTCTCTCTCTCTCTCTCTGAGCAGCGGCACACACAATATTCATGTTCTTATGTTCAAAAATTTTGTGTGCTGGTCTCTTATTACATATGTGACCATGCAATGGGCAACATCTTCGTTTCCTCCTTTATTTGAGGGGAGGCTCATCCTTCATTCATTGGACAAAATGGCGCAACACATCTGACATCAGAGGTTGTACAAGGAATACCGACATCGTACCTAGTTACTCATCGAGGTCACTCATTGAGCATGCAAACTTCGCACGCCATCTTCGGAGTGGTAGAGCATGACCCCATTTGTGAGGTCCCAAAAGTCTAAGATGTTCTATTGTCTTTGTCCTTTGTAACCAAGTGCATCAGTGCAACAACAAAAATTGAACCATTCTCTTAACACCTTAGTATGTTCGTTTCTTTTTTCTTTCAAATGTGGATTTACTTTTGAGGGATGGAGTTTGTATCTGCAATTTTTTGAACAAACATGTACCCATCTATATGCTACAAAATTGTATATAGGTATTGTTTTCAAGCTCCCAACTTCATTTCCTATAGACTAGGGAATTAAAAGTATCAGAGCTTTGGCTAGACCTCTGGTTACCACCTTAACCCAGAGAACCACAACGCGCAAACATCTCTAACCTTCTATTGCCCAATTCATCTGCTAACATTATTATAGATAAATCAAAACCATCATAAACAACTGCAGTGTTTTATAAATCACATAACATAGAGAAGGCATTAGTTGCTCCCTTTATGTTCATTGATACGTCTCCAACGTATCTATAATTTTTTTTTATTGTTCCACGCTATTATATTATCCATCTTGGATGTTTTATATGCATTACTATGATGTTTCATATTATTTTTTGGGACTAACCTATTAACCTAGTGCTCAGTGCCAGTTGCTGTTTTTTTCCTTATTTTTGTCGTTTGCAGAAAATCAATATCAAACGGAGTCCAAATGGAACAAAACTTTTTGAGGATTTTTCTTGGACCAGAAGACACCCAGGAACCATCGGGAGGAGGCCAGAAGGGGCACGGGTGAGCCACAAGCTCACCAGGCGCGCCCTAGGGGGGCGCCCTATGAGCTTCTACCCCCCTCCCCCCTCGTGGCTCCTCTAACCCTAATCTCAGCTCTATAAATACCCAAATATTCCCCGTATACCAGAGGGCACACCAAAAATACTTTTCCGCCGCCGCAAGTTTCTGTCCTCGTGAGATCCCATCTGGAGGCCTTTGCCGGTACTCCCCCGGAGGGGGATTCGATCACGCAGGGCCTCTACATCAACCTTGCAGCCCTTCTGATGATGTGTGAGTAGTTTACCACAGACCTACGGGTCCATAGCTAGTAGCTAGATGGCTTCTTCTCTCTCTTTGATCTTCAATACAATGTTCTCCTCAATGTTCTTGGAGATCTATTCGATTTAATCTTCTTTTGCGGCACGTTTGTTGAGATCTGATGAATTGTGGGTTTATGATCAGATTATCTATGAAATATTATTTGAGTCTTCTCTGAACTCTTTTATGCATGATTAAGATAGCTTTGTATTTCTCTCTGATCTATTGATTTGGTTTGGCCAACTAGATTGATTTTTCTTGCAATGGGAGAGGTGCTTTGTAATGGGTTCAAGCTTGCGGTGCTCAATCCCAGTGACAGAAGTGGACATGACACGTATTTGTATTGTTGTCATTAAGGATAAAAAGGTGGGGTTTATTTCATATTGATTGGTTCTATCCCTCTACATCATGTCATCTTGCTTAAGGTGTTACTCCGTTCTTGTTAACTTAATATATTGGATGCATGTTGGATAGCGGTCGATGTGTGGAGTAATAGTAGTAGATACAGGCATGAGTCGGTCTACTTGTCACGGATATTCATGATCATTGCCTTAGATATCGTTATAATTATTCGCTTTTCTATCAATTTCTCAATAGTAATTTGTTTACCTACCATATGTGTTCTTTCAAGAGAGAAGCCTCTAGTGAAAACTATGGCCCCCGAGTCTATTCTTATCATATTATTTTCAGATCTATAAAACCAAAAACCAAAAAAATTCTTGCTGCAATTTATTTACCTTTACTTTATTTTGCACTTTTATTTATCTTTTATATCTATCTCTATCAGATCTCATCCTTGCAAGTAACTGTGATGGGATTGACAATCCCCTTATCGCGTTGGGTGGAAGTATTTGTTTGTTTGTGTAGGTGCAACCATTGGTGACTTGTGTATTCCTCCTACTGGATTGATACCTTGGTTCTCAAACTAAGGGAAATACTTATCTCTAATTTGCTGCATAACCCTTTCCTCTTCAAGGGAAAAACCAACGCAAGCTCAAGAAGTTGCAGGAAGAATTTATGGCGCCGTTGCCGGGAAGGATCTACATCAAGCCTACCAAGTACCCATCATAAACTCTCATCTCTTGCATTTACATTATTTGCCATTTGCCTCTCGTTTTCCTCTCCCCCACTTCTAAAACGTTTTCAGAAAAATACAAAAATATTTGCCTTCTTTTCGTTTGCTTTTTGTTTGCTTGTGTGCTAGATTGCTTGCTTTGTCACGATGTCTCAAGAAAATACCAAGTTCTGTGATTTTTCCAACACTAATAATAATGATTTTATTAGTACTCCGATTGCTCCGCCACTAGTGCAGAATCTTATGAAATTAATGCCGCTTTGTTGAATCTTGTTATGAAAGAACAATTTTCTGGTAGTCCTAATGAAGATGTTGCATCCCATCTAAATACTTTCATTGAATTGTCTGATATGCAAAAGAAAAAAGATGTGGATAATGATATTGTTAAATTGAAGCTATTTCCGTTCTCACTACGAGATCGTGCTAAAACTTGATTTTTATCCTTGCCTAAAAATAGTATTGATTCATGGAATAAGTGCAAGGATGCTTTTATTTCCAAGTATTTTCCTCCCTCTAAGATCATCTCCCTTAGGAACGATATAATGAATTTTAAGCAACTTGATCATGAACATGTTGCACAATCTTGGCAGAGGACACTACTGCAGGATGCTGCTAACGCGACACTACGATCAGAGACCCTTCGACGAAACTGTGTGCGATGCATTAATCGCGAACGGTGGTGTAAAAAACCCATCAAAAAAGGTGCAAAACGTTTGCGATGACGGATGCATCAAACACGCTTCAGATTTTAGTTGCGTGTGCGATGCAGGCCATACGGTTCAGTTCAATTAACTGTTTGCGATGAGGAGGAACAAAAGAAACGGGCAACCAGATGAAGGTGTGTGCGATATACGACATACGGTTCACTCGGATGAACTGTTTGTGATTAGGCAACACAAAAGAAACGGTCAGCCAGATCAAGGTGTGTGCGATATACGGCATACGCTTCACTTGGATGAACTGTTTGCTTTGAGCCAAGAGAACAGAAATGGTTCAATTTAATAGGATGTGTGTGATACGCGGCAAACAGGTCTGTAATCAGAAATGTGTGCGAAGACCGATAATAATACAGACGATTGCTGCTAATAAGCCATGTGTGTTCTGGGCAAACGCTTGGTGGTATACAATTGTCAGCGATTGATGAAATCATCACCGACGGGTTCCCCAGTATGGTTCGTGTGCGATGTCATTGCACACAGAACAACAACATATGTACTTATAACTTATAAGGACTTGATTCCATAAACAGATTGAACATCCAATTACATATGTGGCTAGTACACACATGACCTTTGCACACACCAAAGTATGTTCGAAAATGCCTAGAAAACTCAAATAATGTATAAAAAGGCAAAATGAACTGTGAATAATTTCATATTACTATAGTTGCATGTTGCCTCTGTAAAATAAATCAAGGCGGGAAGAGACAGCGTATGTCGTTTCGCACACATAGGTGACAAGGTCCCTCTCGGAACCATGAGCCTTTTTGAGAGAAGCTCCGGTTTGTAAGAAGTTTGTACCAAAACTTGTCCCAAATTGGACTAATTTTTTACCACAGCATGTTGGTGCTATGTCATAACGCCATGCCAAGTTTCATGATTTTGAGGCGAGTTTTGGATTTACAGTAATTTTAAAACCAGGTTTCTCAATGTTTACTGTCGAGTCGGCACCGCCCTGGATAGGCTTTTTCCTTGTGGGTCCCAAATGACAAATCCAAATCTGTCACTACCATGCAGCTTTTCTTATTAAGAATTACAGCCGATTTGGTGTGCTAGCTGAAAATAAGTTTGTGGGTGCTGGTGGGCGCCAAGAACTTGCGGTTCTTTAATGAACAAAGAATTTGACAAGGCTAGTGTTTGCACTGTTGGATGAATATCGTTCCAGCATTACTGTCTTCAAACGAATGTCATGAGATATGAGAAAATCCCCGTGCTTCATCAACCATCGATTGGTTATACCTTTTTCTCCATGTGTTGTTGCCTAAATAGAGATGAAGATTGAAAACAGTTAATATCTAAAAAAGATTATGTTGAAAGAGTGATAGTTGAACGATTAATCATAGTACATTATATATGGGCTTTCAATGTGCGTGAAATCATCACCTTTACATACAAATTCTTCAGACATGGAAAGCATCGCAGCAAGGCAATAATGATGTTGAGATCAAAACACCACATACGGATATATAAGGTCTTGACAGAATCCTTCACCCCTGATAGGATGGACAAGCGCTTCATTGAGCATAGAACATAATATTAGCACTGAAAGTGTACTCCAAGATGATACTTAACTTATGCGCACAAATGAAAAATGCAAATTACAAAAGTGTACGTGAATAATATACAGTACCTCAATAGGCGTGGAGGCAAACACCATCTTGAACCATTTAAACGGATCACGAATTGCACCCAAGGTCTCCAGTTTAGGCGCAGAGACCACAGTTATTTGCTTAGGTTTATAACAACAATCAAGGACCAACCTTTGAAGTGAAGGGGCATCTTCGATGATGAGCTCCTGTCCGTGAAAACTAATTCCAATGGTTACAAGGTGAGGCAACTTTATTTTGAGACAAGGGATATTGATTCCTGCTCCAAAAACAAGCACCAAACGCTCCAGTGCAGGGCAGCTGGAGTGGATGATGCTGTGTAGTGAGGCTTCCGACAGATGAACCAACACAAGCGCAAGTTTTTTCAGCAGTGGCAGTCGAAGCATTTGTACCAGATTGTCTGCTAGATGGCACCGGGTCAAGGTGGCGGTGTGGAGAGAGGAGGAAAACCATGAGATGGGCATCGGTGGTGAGGGCACAGATGCAGCTATTGGTGGTAACCTATCGCTGTAGTAATGGTAGAACTCAAGCTGCTGGAGTTTATCGAATTGACGGGATGTCAGTCAGGCGGCCACCATGTAGGGTATGTCCAGCAGGTAGCATGCCGGGATGTAGATGCGTTAAACGGAGCCCTCGTGGGAGGAGATGATGGCTCCGGGGAGTTCAGAATCATCATCGACAGATAGCTGACGACAGTCGAGATTAAGAGGCGCGGTGCGCCACAGAGTGCGCCACCGAGATGCGAGGACTTGTGTGCGGCAGCCATCCTTGGTGGAGAGAAGGGAGATGATCTCCCCAAGGATGCCGTCCGGGAGATCGCTGATGCGGTCCGCCAGAGATTCTACTGGTTCCTCAGGTCCAGGGGGGCCGCTTCTGGCCGCACAGCCGGGTCCAAGATATACATCCGGCGGCGGCGCTGGCCGGAGCCTCATCTGTGTACATACCAATCTGAAAGAAAAAAAATGGCATAACATGTAGGACATTCAAAATCAATTCTCAAGATCAGGAAGAAAAAAGGCACAAACATATATGTAGGACATTCAAAATCAATTCTCAAGATCTGGCCACGAATTATTGGCACGCAAGCTAACCCTAGTCGGATTATTAGCAAAAATCATTTGTACAGAACAAACAATTAATCACTAACTCTATACGGATAACATTCAAACAATCAATACACTACGTGCATCTAACAGATCTTAATTACTCTAATTTCATGGACTGAGAGAACATAACCATAGGATTTGTATTCCAGAAAAATTATAGAGGGGCGGGGGGAGGGATTAACCAGAGAAAACACATGATATGTTCGCCGCACATGGGTATATAGATGACTAACCGGTTTTTCGTCGGAGTCGCAGTCGTTGCCGGAGTTGCTGTTGACCTCCGGCTTTGGCTGGGGGGGGGGGGCACGATGGCGCCGACGAAGTCAAGGTCGTGCTGCTGCCCGCGCGAGACCTCGGCGGCGGCGATGGCAACCTCTGTGCCCAGCTTCACGCGTTGCGCGGGTGCTTCACCAGCCACGGCGTCGCCACTCCCTCCGATGATGCGCTTCGGCGGCATCCTCATACACTCCAGAGTCCAGACGTTGGTGACCACTGTGGACCGGGGGTGCGGCTGCCTATTATGGCCGGCGGCTCGGGCGCGCAATTAATACGGACCAGTGGGAGCGAGGCAGGCTGCGGTCAAAGCTGTCTCGCCTCCCGGTGAGCCTGCGCGGCGGACTTCTGCCATTCCTACCATCATTTCACATAGCTACTCGCACGCCTCACCGTCAATACGCACACCTGCACGCATGCCTCCCGGTATGCCTGCGCGGCGGACTGCTCGCATGCGTCCCGTCAACTCACGCCTGCTCGCACGGCACACGGGCCGTGTGGCAGCATGTATATTTTTTGGTTTATTTTCTGCTGCTTTACTGCTTAACTGAAGCATGGCACGGTCTAACGCACACGGTCCGAATAAATAATCCGTATGAGATATTGGTTGCCAGTTTTTAATAATCTCCTGTTTGTAAGAAGATTATATCAAAACGGGTCTCGTTGATGAAAAAATACAATATCACAGTCTACTGGTGTCCATATATGACACCACGATAAGTTTCATGAATTTCAACTAAGTTTTGGATTTACTGAATTTTAAAAATATATATTCTCAATATTTTGAAATCTCTTGCATAGGGAAACATGCACCCAGGGACACATATGATTTTGCAACCCTTTTAGGTGCACATGTAGCTCAAATTTGATTTTTGCACATTAAATCCCTAGGAAATCAATCAATGTATAAAAACGGTCGAATGATGTCTGTTTTTTTTAAATTAACACGACACTCCGCCTTACGTCACATGTTCACTGCAGAAAAAGTTTGACATGCCTTAGAGTGGCTGTGGTGGTGCGGGATGTGTGTGTCTGTCTGTGTGGGGGGTGGAGGGGGAGGGGTCCGGCAGTACACTACGAGTCGTGAACCTTCGTGTGGGATTATTGATCATTTTTTGAGTCATATATGCCACATCAAAGTCGTGAATTGGTTATTTAAAGCATTACACAGCCCTTTCATACATAATGTTCGGGCCACATGCATGCATTGGTGGTCCTCTCGGACACTCTTCCTCATGTGGTTATCAGCGACGTGCCCATTCGTTAGCCCGCAAAGGTTTTTAGTTTCCACCGACAACGAGAGGCATTAATTTGACCAAAAGGTGGATTCATCTTGGCATGTGTGTGGTGTGGATCATGGTGGGATTCCATATCAAAGTTCAAGCACGTGCGTACACACTCCCGCCGGCTTGAAGTGAGGGGGCTACACGCATCGTGGTGTAGTGCGTTTCCGGTTTGCGAAGCATGTGCCACGTCAAAGTTGTGCATTGGGTATTCAAACATCACATAACACACAGGCGCATGCACGCGGTGGTTTTGTCCTATGACATCACTTGCGTGTGCCTCTCTCTGTGGGCCCACGAGATCGTCGTCGACCAGTTGAACGTACAACGAGAGAGAGGCTAATTTGACCAACAAGGATGGTTCTTTTTTGGTTTGTGTTACGTATATGCACGGTATAGGAGTATGTACATGTCAAAAAGGGGGCAACATGAATACTCTATATATATGCGTGTCATAACCTCGCTCCATGTGGGGACTTTTCGGTTCCCGAGGCAGGTTCCACCTCAAAGTTGCACATTATATTGGTATTCAAACATCACGCAATACCATGCAGGCGGTGGTTGCCCTATATATTGGAACTCACTCGCGTGTGGCGCTTCCATCCGTGGGCATGCGAGGTTGTCCTCCATCACTTTGACCCAATGAGAGAGAGGTTAATTTGATCATCAAGGAATGATTCTTTTTTGGTTTGTGCTATACAGTAGAAGTACATATATACCACGCGTCGAATGGGGGCGTACATATAGCACATGCCACGCGTCATGAACCTCGTGCTCTCTGCGGGGACTTTTTGGTTTCCTATATACGTGGTGCCACATCAAAATTGTGCATTGCGTATTCAAACATCACACAAACAGCTCTTTGGGCCACATGCATGCAGACGGTGGTACGTAGTCCTATATAGGATGATCACTCGCGTGCGACGTACGCTTTGCTTCTGTGTTGGGCCCGCGAGTTCGTCGTCCATCACTTTGACCCAGCGAGAGAGAGGTACGCATTTGACGAACAAGGAGAATTAATTCTTTTAGGGATGTGTTACTAGGTGTATATATAGTACGTGTCGAGGGGTGGGCGGGGGTGACCAGCTTGGTCCATCACTTTCACCAACAACGCGAGAGAGGTTAACTAATTTGACTTAGGAGGGGATTAATTTTTTGTTTTATCTTGATATAGATCATGATGTGAGATTACATATATATAATAGCGCATCTGTACACATGAATCCATCCCGCTGGATCGAGGGGGGGGGGGGGAGCACATGACACGTCATGAACGACCTCTTGCTCTGTGTGGGGACCTCTGCGATTTTCAACGCATGCACCACATCAATGTTGTGCATTGGGTCGGGTATTCAACACATATGCATGCACTCCATCAATATGTTCAGGACACACGCATGCAATAATGGTTGTCTTTGGACACACTCTCACTCGCTTGGTTATGGGCGGCAAGCCTATATATATTCGTGGGTCCGCGTGGACGTACATCATTTCGACCAACGACGAGAAAGGTTACCAGGGTGGATATATTCTTCTTCTTTGCTTCGAGTTACTGCATAGTAGGTCGACCCATTCCAAGCCTAATTAAGTTTGAGCGCATGCTACGCGTCGTGAACCCTCGCTCGGTGTGGGGATTTTACGGTTCCAAAGCATGGTGCCACATCAAATTTGCGCATTGGGTATTCAAACACCACACACACCACTTCCATATACATACTTGGGCCACATGCACATAGTGGGTTTGTCTTCATACAATACTCCCTCGTGAGGTTATCGACGACAAGCTAGCCCATTTTGCGGGGCCGTGTGGACGTCCATCACTTTGACTAACAACGAGCGGGGAGAGGTTGTACGACCAAGTTGGATTCTGCTTGGTCCGTGTTACAGTACGTCTTGGTGAGATGCCCTCCCCCCGACGTGTGTGTGTGTGTGTGGGGAGGGGGGGGGGGGCTACTTCGCGCTACCTGCAACCTCCGTGGGGTCGGGGAAGTCCGGTTAATTTGCGAGGCTCACATGGCACATCAAAAGTTATGAATGGTAGTTAAATATCACACACCACACCATTTTCATACATATAGTAGGGCCACCTGCATGTGGTTCGTATGTGGTCTGACCCTTCTCGCGCCACATGCACACATTTGTGGGTCGGCACACAGTCCACCTTTGTCGGGAAGCGAAAGGGGAAGTTTGACCATATATATATATATATATATATATATATATATATATATATATATATATATATATATATATGATGGACTCCTATAGGTTTTGTGTTACGGTAGGGTGAGATTTCAGACCTAGCTATTTGGGGGCATGCATTCGTAGCTAGGATTCCCTTACCGCCGACACGAAGTGGGGTTCGTAGGGGGGGTGGCTGACTAGCAATACTATGCTTTTGTGCGACAGGTGCCACATCAAAGTTGTGCATTGGGTATTCGAACATCAAACCATCGTTTTCATACATATATTTGGTCCACATTGTGACGCCCCCGACTCAATCGTGCACTAATCATACACGCAAACATGCACGATCAAGCACAGGGACTCACGGGAAGATATCACAACACAACTCTAACACAAATAAACGGAGATCCACAATATTACAGACCAGGGATCACGAAGATCCGAATACATAAGTCAGTCATACAAATATAATTTGAGTACAGACTTAGTTAGACAAGTTTTGCCTTAAGAAGGCTAGCACAAACAACGACTCTAGATCGAAAGGCAAAGGCCTCCTGCCTGGGAGCCTCCGATCCTACTCCTGGTCGGCTGGCTCGATCCAGTAGTACGTGCCCTCTGGACCCTCCTGGTAGTAAGCTCCTGTGGTGGCATCTGGCTCCGGGGCTCCATCGTCTGGTGTATCATCAAGTAGGAGAATATGGGGAAAAGGAGTAACAAAGCAACCGTGAGTACTCATCCGAAGTACTCAGTAAGCAAGGATCTACACTACATATGAAACATTATCAAAGGGGAAAGGTTGTATATGTGGACCGGGCTGCAGAAATGCCAGAATAGAGAGAAGGCCTAGTCCTATCGAAGACTAGCATCTTCACGAAGCCATCATCTTGCAGCAATTAGAAGAGTATAGAAAGCATTTTATTAAGCAAACATGTTGAAGCAAAGCCTAGAGATCCTTCCTCGACTCCCTGCGAGAAAGCGACCCCGAAGCTTCAATTAAGTAACAAGTATCCAGTTCAAGTGGTAGATCGGGATATACAAACTGAGCGTCCTTTACCGTAGGACCGGCTATCGATAGATTATTCATCCCTGCAGGGATGCACTACTGTTACCCAACACGCTCGATCAACTCTGGACGGACACACTTGTTGGGTAATGCCCGGCCTCGGTAGATCAATACGAAGCAACGCCCTACCTAGCTCAGCAGAGAGGTCAGCACGTCGGACTAACCTATGCACCCAGAGGTCTTGGGCCATCGCCCTAGGCACCCTGCGCATTGCGTGGCTGGCCGGGGTGCAGGCGCGACACTGAACTCGTCAGTGAGGTATCCAGCCCAATCCCGGCGATCAGCCCGCACGGTGAACCGTGATGTTTGAAGAGCTTTCGGGAGAAACGCACGACGTAGAGGGCCCCATAAACCATAATCCCGCGTGGTGGTAGTGCGTATAGGGCACGTCGACCCACTCAGATCAAATACCCAAATCCGATATGCTCATTTAGTAACACGCGGAGACAATCAGAGTTTCTGAAGCTCCGCCACAATATCACACTCGAGTGCCCTTCCGGCACACCCGACATCATAGATCCCCTGCGGGTACCCATCAGGGTCGACCCGCCTGTAACAAAGGTCAAAGTAACCGTGTGGTCATAACATCAAGGGAAAACCCAAGGAATCACCCTCGGCGGATTCCACTCGACGAAATCATCAGGGTGAACGTATGAGGTATCACCCTCGAGGTTCACACTGAGGGGTTGCCCGACAGAGTCGTATCGAAAGTGGAGAAGGAGGAATCACCCTCGATGACCACGATCGAATAGCTACACTGCAGAGTATTCATCAGGAGTGCATTACGAGGTATCACCCTCGGCACTCGATAGTAACTATGCAGAGTCGTACAACTAAGGGGGTGAAGTGATGTGTCGGTCTCTGGTCGACGATCACATTGATCGAGTCGCCGATGATCAAGCAGGGGCAACAAGGGTAAGGGGGTGGGGGTCACTGATGGTTCACTACCAACCTATACTAAGCAGTTTAACATAGGCAGGTAAGGTAACAATAAACAGGTTACAAAAGCAGGCTATGCATCAGAATAGGAGCAAACATTAATAGTAGCAAAATCTAATGCAATCAGGAGAAATGGAATGGGCGATATCTGTGTGCTCAAGGGGGGGAGGGGGCTTGCCTAGTTGCTCTGGCAAGAGAGAGGGATCGTCAACGGGCTGCTCGTCTGGAGCGTAGTCGTACCCGGCTGCAACGTCGTCGGTCTCGGCGTCTATCGAGAGAGAAGGAGGGGGAGAGAAACAATAAATTCACAGCAATAATGCAAACAATATGTATGACATGCCTAAATGATTTGCCGGTGTGTTCTACTGCCTAACTAAATGAGTTAGTTAATTTTAGAATTTATCCGGATTTATTTAATTAAAGTTGGGCACTATTCATTTATCGAAATCGGACTAAAAGTTCCAAGTTCATCTAGCCAGGGGCACCTGACAGGAATACGGAGGGCGTATTCGGGTTCGTATCGAAATTCTGAGCAACTTTCATATATAAATTATTTTCATCGGAGTTACGATTTTTTTATATGATTTTCTAAAGATTTAATTAATTTTCTGAATTTAATTATTTATTTAAATTTGAATTATCCAGAATAGTGAATGATGATGTCAGCATGACCTAGGTCTGACGTCAGCAGGTCAACAGGGGCTGACCAGGGTCAAACCTGACATGTGGGGCCCACATGTCATACACAGTGGCCTTAACAGAGGGTTAAAATTAACTAATTGGGTTAATTAGAGGGTGGGCCCGAGTAGTTAGTGTCTGTTAGTTTAACTAATTAACTTAATTAACTAATTAGTAGTTTATTTATTTATTTAAATTCATTTATTAGGTGGGGCCCGCATGTCAGTGAGACAGGGGCGGCCACGTCAGCAGTTGACCTGGTCGATAGGTCAACTGGGGACCAGGGGTCAGTGGCACTAGGCGGGGCCCACCCAGGCTAGGTCAGCGCTGGCCGGCGACGCGCCGGAGTTAGCTCCGGCGAGCCAAACGCGGCGGCGCGCGTCGGGCTCGGCTCGGGTTTTGCACACAGGGGGCTATTCGCGGCGCGGTTGCTTGCGTTCGACGCGGCTCGGCGTCGCGCGTCGAACGGTGGCGGTGCGGGGGGCAGGGGAGGCCGGAGTCGAGCGGCATGAGCTCGCCGGCGGCGGGATGGTTCGGGCATGCGACGGAGACGGGGCTACGGTGCGAGTTCGGGCAATCCAAAGAGCGGGGCGAGGCCTACGTGCACACGCGAGCAAGACGGGCGTGAGCAAATGACCAAAAGGTCGCCGGAATGACGCCAGCGATGAGGTCCGCAGCGGTGGGCTCGGGCTATGGTGGAGCGAGCGCTACGGGCGGCTACAGGGGGCAGGGGAGGGCGCGTTCGGCGCAGGGGCTCACCGGCGTTGCAGAGAAGGCCCGAGGAAGAACGGAGGAGCTCGGGGCGGCGCGAATCGAAGCGGCGATCATCGGTGGCCGTAGGGGAAGAAGGCGAAGCAGGCCGGCGATGCAGAGCTCCCGGGGCTCGGGCTTGTTGTCGAGGAGGACGGGCTCGTCGTGGCAGAGCTTCTGGACAGGCTACGGAGGCGAGAGGTGGGCTGTGGCCGCGGCTAGTCGGCATCCATGGCGGCGGCGGCGTTCGGCTGCGACGGGGGAGCGAGGGAGAGGGCGAGTGGAGTAGCTAGGGTTCGTCCGCGGGGTTGGGGACGGGCGCTTATAGGCGTCCGCGGCGCATGGGTGGCCGCTGTCGATCGGGGACGAGGGGGGGCCGGTGCGTGCGCGTGCGCGTTCGACAGCGAGGGCGAGGAGCAGTGCGGGAGGTGGGGGATGGTGCCAGGTGGGCTGGGCCGGCACTGTAGCAGTAGGCTCAAGTGCACAGTAGAGCTTTAGGCCTTTTTCTATTTTCGCTTTTCTGTTTTGCAATTTGTTTGGGCACTAAACGGTTTTTGTAAAATATGAGACCTAGCCCATAATTCACAGTGTAATATACCCTAACACCAAAAACTAGTTTGGGCAAAACATAATTTCATATTTAATTTGGATTAAACAAAAGGCTATTAAATATTGTTTTTAGCCACTGTTAGAGGATGTTTGAGTTACTTAATTAATTTATTAAATATTGGTTACATTTTTAAAATAGTCTCTAGAATATTTGCTAATTATTGAACATTTTAGTTTCTATGTTTGAACAACTTTTATTTTCCACTTTAATTTAATTTGAATTTGAGTTAGGAGTTGAAATACAATATGATGCAAATGATGATTAGGCACTGTTAATCTAGCTGAATTGTCATTATCAAAAGTGATTACTGTGGCTAATGACATGGGGTGTTACACACATGCAAGTGTGTTCGTGTTCTGACCCTCTCCCGTGTTATTCTTTTTGCCAAATTTATAAACAGCACACGAGTTGGATGTAGAAACCGTCTGCGATTGGGTACGCAACAGACACGATTTGGTCAGACTACCCATGTGCCACGCCCGTGCCCTGCAGTCCCTCACATCAGCACAGTAGATTGGGCTCCACGAGGCTTGCCTCCCGGTCTCGAAAATATCTACTGCCTCGTAATCTCGAAAATATCTACCGCGTGGAAGGTTTTAATGTTTGATAGCACACGATTAGTATGTGCGGACCATGTGCGATGTCTGTTACTCCTGCTCTGCTTCAGTCCCTTGATTCAAATTTTCAGTAGCCCCGGGCCCCGGCATTTTACTCCCGCCTCTGCATCCCTTGCAATCTCAAAAATATCTGCTCGCCCTTGATGCAAATTTTTTGTAGCCCCGCCTTGTTACTCCCGCCTAGTAAAATTTTCAGTTGCCGCGGTCTTTCCTCAAACACCACCTTGCCCCCCCTCCACACACACCACACACTCCCCAAACCTCCGCTCACACAGACACACACCACCCCCGAAACCATTGGTAGGTCGCCGCCATCGCCGCCGCCTCCATCCTCAACCTCTGCCTGTGTGCCGGGGAGCTCGAGGAGCCAATGGTCAAAAACAGGTTTATCGCGGCCTCTTCGCCCGACGCCGGCGAGGTGGCCGCCGAGGTGTCCCCGTCGTCCTCCGCGGGCTCTTTATCGATCCGACGTCGCCGGTCCCCCGATCTGCCCGCCGCCGCGCCCCTACGCCGGTTCGAGGACTTCCCCGCCCTCCCTCGGACCCGGCAGCCGACGAGGTCCTACCTCGGGATCCGGCAGTGGCGGTGGGGGACGTTGGTCACTGAGATTACAGATCGGGAGACCCACACCCGCCGGTGGCTCGGTAGCTTCCACACGGCCGAGCTCGCGGCCATGGAGTACGACCGCTGGCAGGTCCGCTACCACGGCACGGCGGCTAGGCTCAATTTCCCCTTTGGCACACGTCCGGTCCACCTCGTTCCGCTAGAGCCAGGGGTGGTGAGCTCGGCTATGGCGCGGGAGGACCGCGAGGCGTGGGAGCGCCTCGAGGCCGAGGCCGCCGAGGAGGCCTACATGCAAGAGCTCCGCCGGCAGCACCCAGAGCTCGTGGAGGCGGAGCGGGCGATCTTTGCCGGCGCGGATGGTGGCGAGGTTATCGCGCTCTCCTCCGATGATGAGGTCGAAGGCGGCAAGGACGGCGGCGCGGAGGGCGTCGAGGTGGGCGGCGAGGACGAGGAGATCGACGTCGACGAGTGGAGGAGTGTCTTCCCCAACGACCCCGACGACGGCACCGGCCCGGACCCGGCTCGTGGCACACCGTACCTGACGAGGAAGGATTGGCTCGACCTCTACTTCGACCGAAAGTAGTTTATCTTAGTTTAAATTTATGTTTTATGTTCGGTTATGCAAAACTATCTATGTTTATGCTTGAATGCATGCTACTTTTGGTTGAACCTGCTTTGAACTTGATCAAATTGAAGTTTACAACATTAAGTATAGGGGATCGACTAGAAACGGCCAAAAATTGCTGGAGTATATATATATATCCACTAAGGGTTTTAGTCCTTTAACTTTTAAAGGATCGGCTAGAGATGGCCTTATGCCTTGTTTATTTCAGTTCTTCACAATGTGATGCTCTATATGTGCAACTATTTGCCGTGCAGTTCAATTTCATCAATAACAGTTTCAACAATACCACTATGAATTACGATATTTGGTTGCTGTTAAGGATATTGTAGTTAACATGCCTTTTCGTTTTTTAACAATAACTAGTGTACTTTAGACCTGCACAATACCAGTTTGAATGACTATTTGCTTGTTTTTAAATGTTATGCCTGATGCAGTTAACACACCTTTCCACTTCTTGTTTTGCTTAACTAGCGTGCTTAAGCCTGCACACTGAAGCTATCATTTGTAGATTATGTTGTCTACCATGGATATATTTGGTTGATGTTTAGCCTGTTGTGCTTAACATGCCTTTATATGTACTCATACAGGACAATATTGAGAATATTGCTGTTTTCCATCGAGGTTAGTTTCATCGCATTGCTTATATGTACTCACTGTTCAGGAACTCGGTAGCTGGTACCATATAGCCTGGGGGATGATAAGGGATTAATCGTCGAATCGGACATTTCACTAAATATATCTGTAACCCATTTATCAGTAGGTTAACTAGGGCCATATTTAATATATCTGAGGCTACATAGGAACATGCATTGTACTGAATGACTAAATATGCAATCCCAGGCTACATAGCAACAAGGAAGAGTGTTACCTTAATGTTCTGATGATGTCTAGATATACATGTAATAAAATCTTATATAATGGGATGGAGGGAGTGTTGTACTACGTCATTTTGCAATTGTTGTTTAGCTTCTAATATTAACTTGGTGCTTTTAGGTACACATGTCATTGCCAAAGATCCACACTTCGACCCTTTCTGCGTATGGGCAATGAGATATTCATGAACCAGCATCAAGTGAGGAAACTGATAAAGATTGTTATTAAAATGGGTCAAAAGATGTCAATCGAACTATTTGTTTACACTTTATGCAAGACAATAGTGAACTGCAGGATGGTAAGTAAGATACCTGTAGCCTTCTTTTTACTGCCCGTAATGAGTTGTGTTAGATGACAATGTCTGAATCTTTTTTCCTTTGCAGTGGATCCTGAAGAAGTTTACTCAAGATTACCTCTCAAACTACATGATTGGCGGCAGGCCATCACAAGGGGTTGGACTAGAGTCGTGCGTGCCTTCTGCATCCAGGAGAGCACAATAGGGCCATTCCGCTTCACCTTGTTCAGCAACCAGAATGTCTGTCGCCTCTTTCTTTACCATCTGTAATAGTACAAGTATAGAACCCTGATTCATCATTCTTTATTTGGTGCTTATGTAATTCTTAAACATATGTACCTGTGAATTGAATAATGCATTGGTTGTTTGAACCTGATGGATATGAATAAAGCTATAGCCTACTTTCAAGTTTAAATTAGGTACAATTTTAAATAGCAGCAATTAAATTAGGGAGAAATTACGGTGTGCAGGTCATTACGGCGCACACGGTTAATAAAGCACAGCGTGTGCGATATACATCATAATCTGACACGGTTCACGGAGAGGAAACGTGTGTAACAATGCACACATTTGCCATTTGCAAAGCGTGTGTGATGTCAGACACTATCACATACGGTGCGGGAAAACTAAATGTGTGTGATTGTCTACCTATCGTACACAGTTTATAATCATGAACTGTTTGTGATGTGTCAGGCATCGTAAACGTAGAGCCAGTTTGGTACGTGCCTGGAAAACTTCCGTGCCTGGAATCTGCCTGGTTTTAGGTAAAACCACAAAACTCCGACTGCGATGGCAATGCGAGCACAAACGAGTAGCAAGGATGAAGCGTTTGGGATATTCGAGATATCGGAAACGGTTATATAGGGACAACTATATGCACCAAGGCCCCCTATCCCCGACGGTTTCTGGGTCATGTGGGAAGGACCCCCCTATTGCCCACACTCAGTTGGCGACGGTTCCAAATGCCGTCGTGGAAAGGGGTTAAAACCGTTTGTATAGCACCGACGCGCACCAGTGGGATAAAATTGATGATAATAAATTGCCCTACTCATGGTTTAAGTTTATGAATGATCATACAAATTTTTTATGCTGGATTGAATTTTGCATCTAGAAATCTTTTAGATTTCGCCGCGGGTGGTACTTTTATGGAAATCACATTAGGATAAGCTTCTAAACTCTTAGATAATATTATGGCAAATTACTCTCAATGGCATACCGAAAGATCTTCCACTAGTAAAAAGGTGCATGCTATTGAAGAAATTAATACTTTGAGTGGAAAGATGGATGAACTTATGAAATTGATTGCTAGCAAGAGTGCTCCTATTGGTCCTAATGATATGCCTTTGTCTACTTTGATTGAAAATAATAATGAATCTATGGATGTGAATTTTGTTGGTAGGAACAATTTTGGTAATAACGCGTATAGAGGTAATTTTAATCCTAGGCCGTTTCCTAGTAATTCCTCTAATAATTATGGTAATTCCTACAAAAATTCTTATGGAAATTATAATAAGACACCCTCTGATCTTGAGAATAATATTAAATATTTTATTAAATCCCAAAAGATTTTCAATGCTATGGTAGAAGAAAAATTGCTTAAGGTAGATGATTTTGCTAAAAACGTTGATAGAATTTCTCATGAGATAGATTCTTTTAAGATTAGATCTATGCCACCCAGGCTTGATATTAATGAGTCTCTAAAATCTATTCAAATTTATATTAATGGAAGTAGGGAGAGAACCGCTAGGATGCGCGATAAGAGAGAATGGCTAGAAAAAGTATGTTATTTTAGTTTTTGTGATAATCATGATGAAGATCTTAAAGTGATTGGTGTGACTCCTATTGAATCTTAGTTTTCTAATATAAAACTTGATAAAGAAGGGACTGGAGATGAGTCAACTTTAGCTAGAAGGCGTCCCAATAATTTGGAGGGTGAAGATCTTAATGAAAAAATTGATAAAGGTGGGTTTGGCGAGGTCAAAACTTTAACTAGTGATGAGCCCACTCTTTTGGATTTCAAGGACTTTAATTTTTATAATTGTTCTTTGATTGAGTGTATTTCCTTGTTACAATCTATGCTTACTTCACCTCATGCTTATAATCAAAATAAAGCTTTTTACCAAACATATCGTTAATGCTATGATGAAATCTTTTCAAGAAAAACTTGAGTTGGAAGTTTCAATCCCTAGAAAGCTTTATGATGAATTGGAACCTACTATTAAAATTAATATTAAAGATTATGAGTGCAATGCTTTGTGTTATTTGGGTGCTAGCGTTTCCACTATTCCAAAACATTATGTGATGTGCTAGGTTTCCATAAACTTGATGATTGTTCCTTAAATTTGCACTTAGTGGATTCCACTATTAAGAAACTTATGGGAAGAATTAATGATGTTATTATTGTTGCAAATAGGAATTATGTGCCCATAGATTTTATTGTGCTTGATATAGATTGCAATCCTACATGCCCTATTATTCTTGGTAGATCTTTCCTTAGAACGATTGGTGCAATTATTGATATGAAAGAAGGAAACATTAGATTTCAATTTCTGTTAAGGAAGGGCATGGAACAGTTTCCAAGAAAGAAAATTACGTTGCCATATGAATTTATTATGAGGGCCACTTATGGATTGAATACCAAAGATGACAATACCTAGATCTATGTGATATGCCTAGCTAGGGGCGTAAAACAATAGCGCTTGTTGCGAGGCAACCCAATTTTATTTTATGTTTTTTGTTTTTGCTTCTGTTTTTCAATAAATATGCAATTATACTTCTGTTATGATTGTGTTTTAATGATTTAATTAGTGTTTGAGCCAAGTAAGACCTTTGGAATGATTTGGATGATAGTTGATTTGATTTTGCTGAAAAACACAAACATTTGCATCTAGTAGCAGAATTGTTAAACTTTGCTGGAACATGGAAAAATTCTGAATGTTTTACACAAGATTGATATAAAGATTGCCTATGTTGTCCTAATGTTTCAAAAAAATTGTAGTTAGATAAGTATGATTTTAATTCGGGTCTTTACAGACTGTTCTGGTTTTGACGGATTCTGTTTTCATTGTGTTCTTCGCTTATTTTGATGGATCTATGGGTAGTATCGGGGGGTATGAGCCATGGTGAAGTTAGAATACATTAGATATAATGCAAATATAAAATTGGAATGAGTTTACAATAGTACTAAAAGTGGAGATTAGTTTTGTTATACTAACGGATCTCACGAGTTTTCTGTTGAGTTTTGTGTTGTGAAGTTTTCAGGTTTTGGGTGAAGTTTCAATGGACTATGGAATAAGGAGTGGCAAGAGACTAAGCTTAGGGATTCCCAAGGCACCCCAAGGTAATATTGAAGGACAACGAAGCATCTAAGCTTGGGGATGCCCCGGATGGCATCCCCTCTTTTGTCTTCAATCCATCGGTAAGTTACTTAAGACTATAGTTTTATTCACCACATGATATGTGTTTTTCTTGGAGCGTCTTGTATTATATGAGTCTTTGCTTAGTTTGCCACAATCATCCTTGCAGTACGCACCTTTTGAGAGGGACACACATTAATCGTGAATTTATTAGGATACTCTATGTGCTTCACTTATATCTTTTGAGCTAGGTAGTTGCTCTAGTGATTCACTTATATCTTTTTAGAGCACGCCGGTGGTTTTATTTTGAAGAAATTAATGAACTCTCGTGCTTCACTTATATTATTTTGAGAGTCTTATAAGTAGTATGGCAATTTGCTTAGGTTATGAATTTAGTCCTAATATGATGGGTATTCAAGAGGGATATAATAAAAACTTTCATGAAGATCATTGAATATATGAGAAGTTTGATTCGTTGCATTTGTTTTGAGATATAAAGATGGTGATATTAGAGTCATGCTAGTGAGTAATTGTGGTTTATTAAGAATATTTGTGTTAAAGTTTGTGATTCCGGAAGCATGCACGTATGGTCTCTCGTAATGCAATGAAGTTGGAGCATGATTTATTTTTTATTGTCTTCCTTATGAGTGATGGTCGGGGATGAGCGATGGTCTTTTCCTGCCAATCCATCCCCCTAGGAGCATGCGCAGTAGTACTTTTCTTCGAGGGCTAATAAACTTTTGCAATAAGTATGTGAGGTCTTTATGACTAATGTTGGGTCCATGGATTATACACACTCTCACCCTTCCATCATTGCTAGCCTCTTCGGTACCGTGCATTGCCCTTTCTCAGCTTGAGAGTTGGTGCAAACTTCGCTGGTGCATCCAAACCCCGTGATATGACACGCTCTTTCACACATAAGCCACCTTATATCTTCCTCAAAACAGCCACCGTACCTACCTATTATGGCATTTCCATAGCCATTCCGAGATATATTGCCATGCAACTTCCACCGTTTCGTTGTTATGAGACACACCATCATTGTCATATTGCTTTGCATGATCATATAGTTTACATAGTATTTGTGGCTTGGCCACCATTCATACTTTTTATATACATGTAGCGCTAGATCATTACATAAGCCATTCATATAGAGTCATATTTTTGTTCTAGTATCGAGTTGCAATTCTTGAGTTGCAAGTAAATAAAAGTGTGATGATCATCATTAGTAGAGCATTGTCCAATGTGAGGAAAGGATAATGGAGACTATGATTCCCCCATAAGTCGGGATGAGACTCCGGACTTAAATAAATAAAAGGAGGCAAAAGAGCCCGAAAAAAATAAAAAATAAAAAGAGCCCAAAGAGCCCAAAAGAAAAAGAAAAAAAATGAGAGAAAAAGAGAGAAGGGACAATGTTACTATCCTTCTCCACACTTGTGCTTCAAAGTAGCACCATGTTCTTCATGATAGAGAGTCTCCTATTTTGTAACTTTCATATATTACTAGTGGGAATTTTTCATTATAGAACCGTGCTTGTATATTCCAGTGACGGGCTTCCTCAAATTGCCCTAGGTGTTCGTAAGCAAGCAAGTTGGATGCACACCCACTTAGTTTTCTTTTGAGCTTTCATACACTTATAGATCTAGTGCATCCGTTGCTTGGCAATCCTTACTCCTTACATTGACATCAATTGATGGGCATCACCATAGCCCATTGATTAGCCTTGTCGATGTGAGACTTTCTCCTTTTTTGTCTTCTCCACACAACCTTCACCATCATATTCTATTCCACCCATAGTGCTATATCCATGGCTCATGCTCATGTATTGCGTGAGAGTTGAAAAAGCTTAAGAGTGTTAAAAGTATGAACCAATTGCTTGGCTTGTCATCGGTGTTGTGCATGATAAATACTTTGTGTTAAGAAGATAGAGCATGACAAGATTATATGATTTTATAGGGATAAATTTCTTTAGCCATGATATTTTGAGAAGACATGATTGCTTTATTAGTATGCTAGAAGTATTATTATTTTTATGTCAATATTAAACTTTTGTTTTGAATCTTATGGATCTGAATATTCATGCCACAATAAGAAAGATTACATGATAGACATGTTAGGTAGCATTCCACATAAAAAAAATCTGTTTTTATCATTTACCTACTCGAGGACGAGCAGGAATTAAGCTTGGGGATGCTTGATACGTCTCCAACATATCTATAATTTTTTATTGTTTCATGCTATTATATTATCCATCTTGGATGTTTTATATGCATTATTATGTTGTTTTATATCATTTTTTGGGACTAACCTATTAACCTAATGCTCAGTGCTAGTTGCTGTTTTTTCCTTGTTTTTGTGTTTTACAGAAAATCAATACCAAACGGAGTCCAAACGGAACAAAACTTTTTGAGGATTTTTCTTGGACCAGAAGGCACCAGGAACCTTCAGGAGGAGGCCAGAAGGGCCACAGGTGAGTGATACGTCTCCAACGTATCTATAATTTTTGCTTGTTCCATGCCGTTATATTATCATTCTTGGATGTTTTATAATCATTTTATAGCAACTTTATATCATTTTTTGGGACTAACCTATTGACATAGTGCCCATTGCCAGTTGTTGTTTTTTGCTTGTTTTTTACTTCGCAGAAAATCAATACCAAACGGAGTCCAAACGCAGCGAAACTTTTTGGAGAATTTTTCTGGACCAGAAGACACCTGTTGGGCCAAAGAAGTACGAGAGGGGGGCTCCGAGGGGAGCACAACCCACGAGGGTGCGTATGGGGGCCCAGGCGTGCCCAGGTGGGTTGTGCCCACCTCGGTGGCCTCCCGCACTGCCTCTTCGCCCTATAAATACCCAAATATTCCAAAAACCCTAGGGGAGTCGACGAAACACAATTCCAGCCGCCGCAAGTTCCAGAACCACGAGATCCAATCTAGACACCATCATGGGTTCATCATCCTCATTGGTGCCTCTCCGATGATGCATGAGTAGTTCATTGTAGACCTACGAGTCCGTAGGCAGTAGCTAGATGGCTTCTTCTCTCTTTTTGATTCTCAATACAATGGTCTCTTGGAGATCTATTTGATGTAACTCTTTTTGCGGTGTGTTTGTTGGGATCCGATGAACTTTGAGTTTATGATCAGATCTATATCCATGAAAGTTATTTGAGTTCTTTGATCTCTTTTATGCATGATTACTTATATCCTCGTATTTCTTCTTCGAATCTTTGGTTTAGTTAGGCCAACTAGATCAATTTTTCTTGCCATGGGAAGAGGTACTTTGTGATGGTTCGATCGTGCGGTGTTCTTTCCCAGTGACAGAAGGGACAGCAAGACACGCATGTACCGTTGCTATTAAGGATGATAAGATGGGGGCTATTCCTACATGAATAGATCACGTCTACATCATGTCATCGTTCTTATTGCATTACCCCGTTTCTCCATGAACTTAATACACTAGATGCATGCTGGATAGCGGTCGATGTGTGGAGTAATAGTAGTAGATGCAGACAGGAGTCGGTCTACTAATCTTGGACGTGATGCCTATATAATGATCATTGCCTGGATATCATCATAATTATTTGATGTTCTATCAATTGCCCAACAGTAATTTGTTTGCCCACCGTATGCTATTTTCTTGAGAGAAGCCACTTGTGAAATCTACGACCCTCGGGTCTATTCTTTATCATATTTGCTTTCGAGATCTATTTTTATTTGCTTTTATTTTCAGATCTATTATTCCAAAAACCCAAAAATACCTTGCTGCACTTTTTTTGCTATTTATTTTATTTCGCGTTTTATCGAGATCTATTTATCCAATCTACACAATTTTTATCCCATCAACTTGACAATTTCTGGCACCGTTACCCGTAGAGGGATTGACAACCCCTCATAATCGTCGGGTTGCAAGTATTTGTTCTTTGTGTGCAGGTACCGTTTACATAGTGTTGCTTGGTTCTCCTACTGGATTGATACCTTGGTTTCATAACTGAGGGAAATACCTATCGTAGCTGTGATGCATCATCCCTTCCTCTTTGGGGAAATACCGACGTAGTTCAAGTGATATCAAAAGGAATTTCTTGCGCCGTTGCCGGGGAGACATCATCAACATCTATCAGGTTCCTAATCACAAATCTCATTTCCTTGCAATTTATATTATTTGCCATTTGCCTCTCGTTTTCATCTCCCCCACTTCACAAAAATTTGCCGTTTTATTCGCTGTTTTCTAGTCAGATCTCTTATTTGCTTGAACTTGTCACCATGAGTGACTTTGGCATGGCGGAAACAGATGATTTCCTAACTCCTAAAATTGGACGATCTGGCAATTTGGATGCTAAAACTTTTGTTTTGGGGCAAGGGAACGTTATGGGAAAAGAACATATCCAAGAATTTTTCAATTGTGTCGGAAATTTGACTCTTGATGATGCTCCTATACTTAAAAGAACTAAATCTTATGCGGAAGCTATTTCAGCACTAGTTCTGAAACTTGAAAATAGATTTATTCGTACTCACCCTACCTTGCAAATATTGTTTTATGAGCTACCATCTATAAAAGATCCTAAAGCTAAAAAGATAGCTACCAAAGTTCTTATAAATGAATTTGATCATATAGTACGGGAAGCTAGGGATTTATTTTTATTTTTATGGCATGAGCCATGAAAAACCGGTAATAGATGAGATCCTTTACAATAGTGATTACATGTTGAGACATTTTCTTGGTAATAACCAAATTTTTTATGAGAATCTTAAAAAGGAAATCCCTGTTTTAGATATAATCCAACAAGTTTTCAATGATGTTAACCAATGATATTCTTGGATTGTTGCCGAAAATTAAAGGCGATACATACATGGGCAACTTGATAATGCTAAAATTTCTACGGATAATGTGTTTCAAGTTATTTTTGCAAAACCTCCTGACAAGAACACATCTACGGAAAATAAGAAGAAAGATGACAATACTTGAATCTATGCATTATGCCTAGCTAGGGGCATAAAACGATAGCGCTTGTTGGGAGGCAACCCAATGAATAAAATTTATTTTTGGCTTTTTCTTTCTGTTCTTGAGTGTTTGCACAATTATGCCTCTGTTATGATTGTGTTTTTTATGTTTTAATTAGTGTTTGTGCCAAGTAAAGCCTTTGGGATAGCTTTGGTGATAGTTGATTTGATCCTGTTGAAAAACAGAAACTTTTGCGTCCAATAAAATAATTGTCTAAATTCACAGAAGCAACGAAAATTTCTTCTGTTTTTCTAATTGTTCAGAATGTTTGGAGTTACAAAAATATGTGAACAATTTGCATCTTTACAGACTGTTCTGTTTTTGACAGATTCTGTTTTCTTTGCATTGTGTGCTTATTTTGATGAATCTATGGATTGTATTGAAGGAAATATGCCCTAGAGGCAATAATAAAGTTGTTATTTTATATTTCCTTATATCATGATAAATGTTTATTATTCTTGCTAGAATTGTATTAACCGGAAACTTGATACATGTGTGAATACATAGACAAAACATTGTGTCCCTAGTATGCCTCTACTAGACTAGCTCATTAATCAAAGATGGTTAAGTTTCCTAACCATAGACATGTGTTGTCATTTGATGAACGGGATCACATCATTAGGAGAATGATGTGATGGACAAGACCCATCCGTTAGCTTAGCATAATGATCGTTAAGTTTCATTGCTATTGCTTTCTTCATGACTTATACATATTCCTCACCAACACCGTCACCACGTCGTCGTGCTGCCGGAACTCATCTACTACTTCGCTCGTCTTGCTGGATCAAGAAGGCGAGGACGTCATCGAGCTGAACGTGTGCTGAACGCGGAGGTGCCGTACGTTCGGTACTTGATCGGGATGGAACGTGAAGGTGTACGACTACATCAACCGCGTTGATAAACGCTTCCGCTTTGAGATCTTCAAGGGTATGAAGATGCTCTCCCCTTCTTGTTGCTATGCATCTCCTAGATAGATCTTTTGTGAGCGTAGGAAATTTTTGAAATTGCATGCTACATTACCCAATAGTGGCATCCGAGCCAGGTCTATGCGTAGATGATATGCATGAGTAGAACACAAAGAAGTTGTGGACGATGATAGTCATACTGCTTACCACCAACGTCTTATTTTGATTCGGCGGTATTGTTGGATGAAGCGGCCCGGACCAACCTTACATGACCGCGTTCATGAGACCGGTTCCACCGACAGTCATGCAACCTGTTGCATAAAGGTGGCTGGCGGGTGTCTGTTTCTCCAACTTTAGTTGAATCAAATTTGACTACGGCCGGTCCTTGTTGAAGGTTAAAACAGCAAACTTGACGAAACATCGTTGTAGTTTTGATGCGTAGGTAAGAACGGTTCTTACTAGAAGCCTGTAGCAACCACGTAAAACTTGCAACAACAAAGTAGAGGATGTCTAACTTGTTTTTGCAGGGCATGTTGTGATGTGATATGGTCAAGACATGATGTGATACACGTTATTGTATGAGATGATCATGTTTTGTAAAAGTTATCAGCAACTGGCAGGAGCCTTATGGTTGTCGCTTTATTGTATGAAATGCAATCGCCATGTAATTGCTTTACTTTATCACTATGCATTAGCGATAGTTGTTGAAGCAATAGTTGGCGGGACGACAACGACGCTATGATGAAGATCAAGGTGTCAAGCCGGTGATGATGGAAATCATGACGGTGCTTTGGAGATGAAGATCAAAGGCACAAGATGATGATGGCCATATCATGTCACATATTTTGATTGCATGTGATGTTTATCTTTTATGCATCTTATTTTGCTTTGTACGGCGGTAGCATTATAAGATGATCCCTCACTAAAAATTTCAAGGTATAAGTGTTCTCCCTGAGTATGCACCGTTGCGACAGTTCGTCGTGCTGAGACACCACGTGATGATCGTGTGTGATAAGCTCTACGTTCACATACAACGGGTGCAAGACAGTTTTGCACATGCGGAATACTTAGGTTAAACATGACGAGCCTAGCATATGCAGATATGGCCTCGGAACACTGAGACTGAAAGTTCGAATGTGAATCATATAGTAGATATGATCAACATAGAGATGTTCACCATTGAAAACTACTCCATCTCACATGATGATCGGACATGGTTTAGTTGATATGGATCACGTGATCATTTAGATGACTAGAGGGATGTCTATCTAAGTGGGAGTTCTTAAGTAATATGATTAATTGAACTTAATTTATCATGAACTTAGTCCTGATAGTATTTGCATATCTATGTTGTAGATCAATAGCTTGCGATGTAGCTCCCCGTTTATTTTTGATATGTTCCTAGAGAAAAATAACTTGAAAGATGATAGTAGCAATGATGCAGACTGGGTCCATGATCTGAGGATTATCCTCATTGTTGCACAGAAGAATTATGTCCTTGATGCACCGCTAGGTGATAGACCTATTGCAGGAGCAGATGCAGACATCATGAAAGTTTGGCAAGCTCGGTATGATGACTACTTGATAGTTTAGTGCGCCATGCTTTACGGCTTAGAACCGGGACTTCAAAAACATTTTGAATGCCACGGAGCATATGAAATGTTCCAAGAGCTGAAATTCATATTTCAGACTCATGCCCGTGTCGAGAGGTATGAGACCTCTGACAAGTACTTTGCCTACAAGATGGAGGACAATAGCTCAACCAGTGAGCATGTGCTTAGAATGTCTGAGTACTACAATCGCTTGAATCAAGTGGGGGTTAATCTTCCAGATAAGATAGTGATTGACAGAGTTCTCTAGTCACTATCACCAAGTTACTGGAACTTCGTGATGAACTATAATATGCAAGGGATAACGAAAACGATTCCCGAGCTCTTCGTGATGCTGAAATCGACGAAGGTAGAAA
Organism: Thinopyrum elongatum; assembly: GCA_011799875.1. Classification (NCBI taxonomy): domain Eukaryota; kingdom Viridiplantae; phylum Streptophyta; class Magnoliopsida; order Poales; family Poaceae; genus Thinopyrum; species Thinopyrum elongatum. The sequence goes on from CM022298.1 coordinate 512,227,004, forward strand.
TCAAGAAAAAGCATCAAGTGTTGATGATTAAACAAGACCACTAGTTTCAAGAAAAGGGCAAAGGGAAAGAAAGGGAACTTCAAGAAGAATGGCAAGCAAGTTGTCACTCCCGTGAAGAAGCCCAAAGCTAGGACCCAAGCCTGAAACTGAGTGCTTCTACTGCAAAGGAAATGGTCACTGGAAGCGGAACTACCCCAAATATTTGGCGGATAAGAAGGATGGCAAAGTGAACAAAGGTATATTTGATATACATGTTATTGATGTGTACCTTACTAGTGCTCATGGTAGCCCCTGGGTATTTGATACCTGTTCGGTTGCTAAGATTAGTAACTCGAAACAAGAGTTACAGAATAAATAGAGACTAGTTGAGGGTGAAGTGACGATGTGTGTTGGAAGTGGTTCCAAGATTGATATGATCATCATCACACACTCCCTATACTTTTCGGGATTAGTGTTGAACCTAAATAAATGTTATTTGGTGTCTGCGTTGAGCATGAATATGATTAGATCATGTTTATTGCAATACGGTTATTCATTTAAGACAGAGAATAATTGTTATTCTGTTTACATGAATAAAACCTTATATGGTCATACACCCAATGTTAATGGTTTATTGAATCTCGATCATAGTGATACACATATTCATAATATTGATGCCAAAAGATGCAAAGTTGATAATGATAGTGCAACTTATTTGTGGCACTGTCGTTTGGGTCATTTCGGTGTAAAGCGCATGAAGAAACTCCATGCAGATGGACTTTCGGAATCACTTGATTATGAATCATTTGATACTTGCGAACCGTGCCTTATGGGCAAGATGACTAAAACTCCGTTCTCCGGAACAATGGAGTGAGCTACTGATTTATTGGAAATAATACATACTGATGTATGCGGTCCGATGAGTGTTGAGGCTCGCAGCGGGTATCATTATTTTCTAACCTTCACAGATGATTTGAGCAGATATGGGTATATCTAGTTAATGAAACACAAGTCTGAAACATTTGAAAAGTTCAAGGAATTTCAGAGTGAAGTGGAAAATCATCGTAACAAGAAAATAAAGTTTCTACGATCTGATCGCGAAGGCGAATATTTGAGTTACGAGTTTGGTCTTCATTTAAAACAATGTGGAATAGTTTCGCAACTCACGCCACCTGGAACACTACAGCGTAATGGTGTGTCCGAACATCGTAACCGTACTTTATTAGATATGGTGCGATCTATGATGTCTCTTACCGATTTACCACTATCGTTTTGGGCTTATGCATTAAAGACAGCTACATTCACGTTAAACAGGGTACTGTCAAAATCCGTTGAGACGACACCGTATGAACTGTGGTTTGGCAACAAACCTAAGCTGTCGTTTCTTAAAGTTTGGGGTTGCGATGCTTATGTGAAAAAGCTTCAGCCTGATAAGCTCGAACCCAAATCGGAGAAGTGCATCTTCATAGGATACCCAAAAGAAACTGTTGGGTACACCTTCTATCATAGATCCGAAGGCAAGATATTTGTTGCTAAGAATGGATCCTTTCTAGAGAAGGAGTTTCTCTCAAAAGAAGTGAGTGGGAGGAAAGTAGAACTTGATGAGGTAGTGGTACCTTCTCTCGAATTGGAAAGTAGTTCATCACAGAAATCAGTTCCAGTGATGCCTACGCCAATTAGTGAGGAAGCTAATGATAATGATCATGAAACTTCAGATCAAGTTACTACAGAACCTCGTAGGTCAACCAGAGTACATTCCGCACCAGAGTGGTACGGTAATCCTGTTCTGGAAATCATGTTACTAGACCATGACGAACCTACGAACTATGAAGAAGCTATGATGAGCCCAGATTCCGATAAAATGGCTTGAGGCCATGAAATCTGAGATAGGATCCATGTATGAGAACAAAGTGTGGACTTTGGTGGATCTGCCTGATGATCGGCGACCCAAAGAGAATAAATGGATCTTCAAGAAGAAGACTGACGCTGATGGTAATGTTACTGTCTACAAAGCTCGACTTGTCGCAAAAGGTTTTTTGACAAAGTTCAAGGGGTTGACTACGATGAGACATTCAGAACCGTAGCGATGCTTAAGTCCGTCCGAATCATGTTAGCAATTGCCACATTTTATGAAATCTGGCAAATGGATGTCAAAACTGCATTCCTTAAAATGGATATCTCTAAGAAGAGTTGTATATGATACAACCAGAAGGTTTTTTCAATCCTGAAGGTGCTAACAAAGTGTGCGAGCTCCAGCAATCCATCTGTGGACTGGTGCAAGCATCTCGGAGTTGGAATATACGCTTTGATGAGTTGATCAAAGCATATAGTTTTATACAGACTTGCGGTGAAGCCTGTATTTACAAGAAAGTGAGTGGAAGCACTACAACCTTTCTAATAAGTATATGTGAATGACATATTGTTGATCGGAAATGATGTAGAATTTTTTTGGAAAGCATAAAGGAGAGTTTGAAAGGAGTTTTTCAAAGGAAAACCTCGATGAAGCTGCTTACATATTGGGCATAAAGATCTATAAAGATAGATCAAGACGCTTGATAAGATTTTTCAATGAGTACATACCTTGACAAGTTTTTGAAAGAGTTCAAAATGGATCAGTCAAAGAAGGAGTTCTTGCCTGTATTACAAGGTGTAAAATTGAGTAAGACTCAAAACCCAACCACGGCAGAAGATAGAAAGAGAATGAAAGTCATTCCCTATTCCTCAGTCATAGGTTCTATAAAGTATGCCATGCTATGTACCAGACCAATTGTGTGCCTTGCTATGAGTTTAGCAAGGAGGTACGATAGTGATCCAGGAGTGGATCACTGGATAGAGGTCAAAGTTATCCTTAATTACCTAAGAGGACTAAGGAAATATTTCTCGATTGTGGAGGTGATAAAGAGTTCGTTGTAAAGAGTTACATCGATGCAAGCTTTTACACCGATCCAGATGACTCTGAGTCTCAATCTGGATACATATTGAAAGTGGGAGAAATTAGCTAGAGTAGCTCCATGCAGAGCATTGTAGACATAGAAAAATTTGCAAAATACATACGGCTCTGAATGTAGCAGACCCGTTGACTAAACTTCTCTCACGAGCAAAACATGATCACACCTTAGTACTCTTTGGGTGTTAAATCACATAGCGATGTGAACTAGATTATTGACTCTAGTAAACCCTTTGGGTGTTGGTCACATGGTGATGTGAACTATGGGTGTTAATCACATACATATGTGAACTATTGGTGTTAAATCACATGGCGATGTGAACTAGATTATTGACTCTAGTGCAAGTGGGAGACTGAAGGAAATATGCCCTAGAGGCAATAATAAAGTTTTTATTTTATATTTCCTTATATCATGATAAATGTTTATTATTCATGCTAGAATTGTATTAACCGGAAACCTGATACATGTGTGAATACATAGACAAAACATTGTGTCCCTAGTATGCCTCTACTACACTAGCTCGTTAATCAAAGATGGTTAAGTTTCCTAACCATAGACATGTGTTGTCATTTGATGAACGGGATCACATCATTAGAAGAATGATGTGATGGAGAAGACCCATCCGTTAACTTAGCATAATGATCATTAACTTTTATTGCTATTGCTTTCTTCATGACTTATACATATTCCTTTGACTATGAGATTATGCAACTCCCGGATACCGGAGGAATACCTTGTGTGCTATCAAACGTCACAACATAACTGGGTGATTATAAAGATGCTCTACAGGTATCTCCGAAGGTGTTTTGTTGGGTTGGCATAGATCGAGATTAGGATTTGTCACTCCGAGTATCGGAGAGGTATCTCTGGGCCCTCTCGGTAATGCACATCATAATAATCCCTGCAAGCAATGTAACTAATGAGTTAGTTGCAGGATGATGTATTACAGTACGAGTAAAGGGACTTGCCGGTAACGAGATTGAACTAGGTATGAAGATACCGACGATCGAATCTCGGGCAAGTAACATACCGATGGACAAAGGGAATTACGTATGTTGTCATAAGGTTCGACCGATAAAGATCTTTGTAGAATATGTAGGAGCCAATATGGGCATCCAGGTTCCGCTATTGGTTATTGACCAGAGAGTTGTCTCGGTCTTGTCTACATAGTTCTCGAACCCGTAGGGTCCGCATGCTTAACGTTCGTTGACGATATAATATTATGTGAGTTATGTATGTTGGTGACCGAATGTTGTTCGTAGTCCCGTATGTGATCACAGACATGACGAGGAGCTCCGAAGATAAAGATTGATATATGGGATAATAGTGTTTGGTCTCTGGAAGAGTTCTGGAATTCACCGGAAGGGGTTCCGGATGTTTCCCGAAATGTTTGGGTACGAGAACACATTATTTGGGCCAAAGGGGAAAGCCCACGAGGCTTTTGGAAAGTGCAAAAGGAAGTTTTGCAGAGACCAGAGGCTAGACGCCAGGAACCCTGGCGTCTAGGGGGTAGACGCCAGGAACCCTGGCGTCTAGCCCTGGAGTCCGAGTAGGACTCTTACCTTTCGGGAAAAACCGACTTTGAGGAGGCTTTTACTCCAAGTTTCGACCCCAGGGCTCAACATATAAATAGAGGGGCAGGGCTAGCACCCAAGACACATCAAGAAACACCAAGTCGTGTGCCGGCAACCCCGTCCCCTCTAGTTTATCCTCCGTCATAGTTTCCGTTGTGCTTGGCGAAGCCCTGCGGAGATTGTTCTTCACCAACACTGTCACCACGCCGTCGTGCTGCCGGAACTCATCTACTACTTCGCCCGTCTTGCTGGATCAAGAAGGCGAGGACGTCATCGAGCTGAACGTGTGCTGAATGCGGAGGTGCCGTACGTTCGGTACTTGATCAGGACGGATCGTGAAGGTGTACGACTACATCAACCGCGTTGATAAACGCTTCCTCTTTGCGATCTTCAAGGGTATGAAGATGCTCTCCCCTTCTCTTTGCTATGCATCTCCTAGATAGATCTTGCGTGAGCGTAGGAAATTTTTGAAATTGCATGCTACATTCCCCAACATGTATCAGGGGGTATAAGCCATGGCAAAGTTAGAATACAGTAGATATAATGAAATAACAAAATTTGAATGGGTTTTCTACAGTACTTAAAGTAAAGATTGGTTTTCTTATACTAACGGATCTCACGAAGGTTTTGTTAAGTTTTGTGTGATTGAATTTTTCAAGTTTTGGGTGAGATCACGATGGATGAAGGAATAAGGAGTAAGAAAAGCCTAAGATTGGGGATGCCCCATGGCACCCCAAGTTAATATTCAAGGAGAACCAAGCAAGTAAGCTTGGGGATGCCCCGGAAGGCATCCCCTCTTTCTTCTAACAACCATCGGTATTTTACTTGGAGCTATATTTTTATTCGTCACATATCATGAGTTTTGCTTGGAGCATCTTGTATTATATGAGTCTTTGCTTGTTTTGCTTTTTAGTTTGTCACAATTTTCCTTGCTGGACACACCTATTTGAGAGAGCCAAAATTATGCTATGATTTGTTAGAATTGCTCTATATGCTTCACTTAAAATTTTTGAGCTATGGAATTGCTCTAGTGCTTCACTTACATCTTTTTGAGCATGGTGTGCTTTAATATTTTTGAAGAAAAGCTCTTATGCTTCACTTAGATTTATTTTAGAGTTAGTAAAACTTTGAAGAAATTCTCTCATGCTTCACTTATATTATTTTGACAGACGAAAATTTTTATGCTCATGTTCTTCACTTAGATTTGTTTGAGCTTTTCAAAAGCAATTGCAACATATGAAATTAGTCCCAAAGTGATAGATATTCAAGAGGGATATAATAAAAACTTTCATGAAGATCATTGGACAAAATAAACTTGATTCTTTGTAATAGTTTTGAGATATCATGATAGTGATATGTGAGTCATGTTGGTGAGTAATTATGCTTTAGTAAGAATATTGGTGTTAAGGTTTGTGATTCCCTATGCAAGCATGAAAGTCAATAGTTGTGCAATGAAATTACATCCTACTTATGGTGCATTATTCGGTGTTAGTTATGCTTAATGCTCACTTATGTGATTTTTTGTTTCTTGGTTGGTTGCTTCTCAATCTTTTTGCTAGCCTCCACTTGTACTAAGTAGAAATACTACTTGTGCATCCAAAATCTTTAAACCCAGTTTTGCCATATGAGTCCACCATATCTACCTATATGCGGTATTCCCGTGCTGTTCTAAGCAAATTTGTATGTGCCATCTCTAATTTTCAAAATAAATTTCATTTTTGTGTGCTCGTACCGCTCATGAAGCGGCAGGGGGTGGCCAATATTTTCCATGCTAGATATGTTATTCTCAATATGAGTGTTTATTCACTTGTCATTGCACGAGAGTGCGGCGGTAATAGGGATGCCTAGTCCCAAAATGAAAAAGAAATTTACTTTATGTTGTCAAATAATAAATTCCTTGGAAAGTGTTGGTATGGAGGGCACCCGTGGATACGGCTAGCCATGGATTGTGAAAGAATGGTGAAAAAACGAATAAAACTTTATTTTTTGTTTAGGAACCGCCTATGATATATCTAGCATGGAAAGTGTTGGGAATTACTCGGTCATTTTCGTTGACGGGAAATGTATGCCTCTCAAAAAAAAATATCTCTCAATTTAAGCTTTGAGCTCTCGCACCTCTACAAATCCCTACTTCCCTCTGCGAAGGGCCTATCTATTTACTTTATGCAATTTTTATTTTTATTTGAGTCTCCATCTTCTCTTATAAAGCACCAACTAAGGGGCACTATGATCATACTTGAGCATTGGATGTAGCTAATATGCGAGTGTGTTTCATGAATAGATCAATGATTGAGCATGATGGGCTAGGGATAACTTTCTTTAGTGTTGATATTTTGAAAGACATGGTTGCTTGTTGATATGCTTGAGTATTGAAATCTTCATGTCAAAACTAGACTATTGCTTTGAACCATATAAAAGTCCATATGTCCATGCTACAAAGAAAAGAATATGTGATGAACATGTTAGGCAACATTCCACATAAAAAAATTCTGTTTTTATCATTTACCTACTCGAGGACGAGTAGGAATTAAGCTTGGGGATGCTGATACGTCTCCAACGTATCTATCATTTCTGCTTGTTCCATGCTGTTATATTATCATTCTTGGATGTTTTACAATCATTTTGTAGCAACTTTATATCATTTTTTGGGACTAACCTATTGACATAGTGCCCAGTGCCAGTTGTTGTTTTTTGCTTGTTTTTTACTTCACAGAAAATCAATACCAAACGGAGTCCAAACGCAGCGAAACCTATTGGAGAATTTTTCTGGACCACAAAACACCTATTGGGCCAAAGAAGTATGAGAGGGGGGCTTCGAGGGGAGCACAACCCACGAGGGCGCGCCTGGGGGCCCAGGCGCGCCCAGGTGGGTTGTGCCCACCTCGGTGGCCTCCCGGACCGCCTCTTCGCCCTATAAATACCCAAATATTCCAAAAACCCTAGGGGAGTCGACGAAACACAATTCCAGCCGCCGCAAGTTCCAGAACCACGAGATCCAATCTAGACACCATCACGGAGGGGTTCATCATCCTCATTGGTGCCTCTCCGATTATGCGTGAGTAGTTCATTGTAGACCTATGGGTCCGTAGGCAGTAGCTAGATGGCTTCTTCTCTCTTTTTGATTCTCAATACAATGGTCTCTTGGAGATCTATTTGATGTAACTCTTTTTGCGGTGTGTTTGTTGGGATCCGATGAACTTTGAGTTTATGATTAGATCTATATCCATGAAAGTTATTTGAGTTCTTTGATCTCTTTTATTGATGATTACTTATAGCCTCGTATTTCTTCTTCGAATCTTTGATTTAGTTAGGCCAACTAGATCGATTTTTCTTGCCATGGGAAGAGGTGCTTTGTGATGGGTTCGATCGTGTGGTGTTCTTTCCCAGTGACAGAAGGGGTAGCAAGACACGCATTTATCGTTGCTATTAAGGATAACAAGATGTGGGCTATCCCTACATGAATAGATCTCGTCTACATCATGTCATCGTTCTTATTGCATTACTCCATTTCTCCATGAACTTAATACACTAGATGCATGCTGGATAGCGGCCGATGTGTGGAGTAATAGTAGTACATGCAGGAAGGAGTCGGTCTACTAATCTTGGACGTGATGCCTATATAATGATCATTGCCTGGATATCGTCATAATTATTTGATGTTCTATCAATTTGTTGGGAAACGTTGCATGGAAAATAAAAAAAATTCTACGCACAGGCAAGATCTATCCATGGAGATGCATAGCAACGAGAGGGGAGAGTGTGTCTACGTACCCTCGTAGACCGTAAGCGGAAGCGTTTTTTAATGCGGTTGATGTAGTCGAACTTCTTCGCACTCCAACCGATCAAGTACCGAATGTACGGCACCTCCGCGTTCTACACACGTTCAGCTCGGTGACGTCCTCCGCCTTCTTGATCCAGCAAGACGGCGAGGTAGTGGATGAGTTCCGGCAGCACGACGGCGTGGTGACGGTGATGGTGAAGTGATCTCCGTAGGGCTTCGCCTAAGCACTACGAAAATATGATCGAGGGTGTAAACGGTGGAGGGGGCCCCACACATGGCTAAGCAATTGTTCTTGATGTGTTAGGCGTCCCCTCCCACATATATATAGGTGGGGGGAGGGAGGAGGTAGCCTGGAGGCACCCCAAGTGGGGACGAATCCCACTTGGGGTCCTGCCCCAAGCCGCGCGCCCCCTGCCATGTTTAGGTGTGGGGGAAAGGCAGGGGAGGGAGGCGCCCCCCCCCCCCTTTCCTTTCTCCCATGAGAAGGGGAAGGCAGGAGGGGCTAGCCCTCCCTCCTTTCCTTCCCTAGGGCCGGCCGACCAGGGAGAGGGGCGCACCAGCCCCCTGTGGGCTGGTCTGTCCCCCCCTTGGCCCATTAGGCCCATAACACCTACCGGGGGTGTCCGGAACCCCTTCCGGTGACCTGATGACTACCCGGTGCATCCCGAAACTCTTCCGGTGTCCGAATACCATCGTCCTATATATCAATCTTTACATCTCGACCATTTCGAGACTCCTCGTCATGTCCGTGATCTCATCCGGGACTCCGAACAACATTCGGTCACCAAATCATATAACTCATATAACACTATATCGTCAATGAACGTTAAGCGTGCGGACCCTACGGGTTCGAGAACTATGTAGACATGACCGAGACACCTCTCCGGTCAATAACCAATAGCGGAACCTGGATGCCCATATTGGCTCCTACATATTCTACGAAGATCTTTATCGGTCGAACCGTTATGACAACATACGTAATTCCCTTTGTCCATCGGTATGTTACTTGCCCGAGATTCGATCGTCGGTATCTTCATACCTAGTTCAATATCATTACCGGCAAGTCTCTTTACTCATTCTATAATACATCACCTCCTAACTAACTCCTTAGTCATTTGCTTGCAAGCTTATGATGTGTATTACCGAGAGGGCCCAGAGATACCTCTCCGATACTCGGAGTGACAAATCCTAATCTCGATCTATGCCAACTCAACAAACAGCATCGGAGATACCTGTAGAGCATCTTTATGATCACCCAGTTATGTTGTGATGTTTGATAGCACACAAGGTATTCCTTCGGTATCCGGGAGTTGCATAATCTCATAGTCGGAGGAATATGTATTTGACATGAAGAAAGCAATAGCAATAAACTGAACGATCAATATGCTAAGCAAACGGATGGGTCTTGTCCATCACATCATTCTCCTAATGATGTGATCCCGTTATCAAAAGACAACACATGTCTATGGTTAGGAAACCTTAACCATCTTTGATCAACGAGCTAGTCTAGTAGAGGCTTACTAGGGACACGGTATTTGTTTATGTATTCACACATGTATTTAAGTTTCCGATCAATACAATTCTAGCATGAATAATAAACCTTTATCATGAATAAGGAAATATAAAATAACAACTTTATTATTGCCTCTACGGCATATTTCCTTCACAATTGCCCAACAGTAATTTGTTTACCCACCGTATGCTATTTTCTTGAGAGAAGCCACTAGTGAAATCTACGGCCCTCGGGTCTATTCTTTATCATATTTGCTCTCGAGATCTATTTTTATTTGCTTTTATTTTCAGATCTATTATTCCAAAAATCCAAAAATACCTTGCTGCACTTTTTTTGCTATTTATTTTATTTTGCGTTTTATCGAGATCTATTTATCCAATCTACACAATTTTTATCCCGTCAACTTGACAATTTCTGGAACCGTTACCCGTAGAGGGATTGACAACCCCTCCTAATCGTCGGGTTGCAAGTATTTGTTCTTTGTGTGCAGGTACCATTTACATAGTGTTACTTGGTTCTCCTACTGGATTGATACCTTGGTTTCATAACTGAGGGAAATACCTACCGTAGCTGTGCTGCATCATCCCTTCCTCTTTGGGGAAATACCAACGTAGTTCAAGCGACATCAGTGAGCCACAAGCTCACCAGGCACGCCCTAGGGGGGCGCCCTATGAGCTTGTGGGCCCCCCATGGCTCCTCTAACCCTAATCTCAGCTCTATAAATACCCAAATATTCCCGTATACCAGAGGGCACACCAAAAATACTTTTCCACCGCCGCAAGTTTCTGTCCTCGTGAGATCCCATCTGGAGGCCTTTACCGGTACTCCGCCGGAGAGGGATTCGATCATGGAGGGCCTCTACATCAACCTTGCTTCCCTTCCGATTATGTGTGAGTAGTTTACCACAGACCTATGGGTCCATAGCTAGTAGCTAGATGGTTTCTTCTCTCTCTTTGATCTTCAATACAATGTTCTTGGAGATCTATTCGATGTAATCTTCTTTTGCGGTGCGTTTGTTGAAATCCGATGAATTGTGGGTTTATGATCAGATTATCTATGAATATTATTTGAGTCTTCTCTGAACTCTTTTATGCATGATTAAGATAGCTCTGTATTTCTCTCTGATCTATTGATTTGGTTTGACCAACTAGATTGATTTTTCTTGCAATGGGAGAGGTGCTTTGTAATGGGTTCAATCTTGCGGTGCTCAATCCCAGTGACAGAAGGGGACATGACACATATTTGTATTGTTTTCATTAAGGATAAAAAGGTGGCGTTTATTTCATATTGATTGGATCTATCCCTCTACATCATGTCATCTTGCTTAAGGCGTTACTCCGTTCTTGTTAACTTAATACACTAGATGCATGCTGGATAGCGGTCGATGTGTGGAGTAATAGTAGTAGATGCAGGCAGGAGTCGGTCTAGTTGTCACGGACGTGATGCCTATATTCATGATCATTACCTTAGATATTGTTATAATTATTCACTTTCCTATCAATTGCTCAACATTAATTTGTTTACCCACCGTATGCGTTCTTTCAAGAGAGAAGCCTCTAGTGAAAACTATGGCCCACGGGTCTACTCTTATCATATTATTTTCAGATCCATAAAACCAAAAACCCAAAAATACCTTGCTGCAATTTATTTACCTTTACTTTATTTTGCACTTTTATTTATCTTTTATACCTATCTTTATCAGATCTCATCCTTGCAAGTAACCGTGAAGGGATTGGCAACCCCTTTATCGCGTTGGGTGCAAGTATTTGTTTGTTTGTGTAGGTGCAACCACTGGTGACTTGTGTGTTCCTCCTACTGGATTGATACCTTGGTTCTCAAACTAAGGCAAATACTTATCTCTACTTTAAAGTATCACCCTTTCCTCTTCAAGGGAAAAACCAACGCAAGCTCAAGAAGTAGCATTCATCCCATTCCAGTCATTCACACGTGTAGCCTCCAATCTTTGCCGTCAGAGAAGAATTCATACGGCATTGTCATAGCAGATGAGTTGCTCTGCATATTAGTTGTTGCCCATTTACTCTCTGCACATCGATCCAATAAGTCACCCAATGTGATACATGGCATATAATAACAAAAGGATCAATGGGCAAAGATGATCGAAACATGTTGCATTATGTCCTTCTAGATGGACCACATAACAAGAGTTGCTCCCACCGAAATACAATGTTTTTGCAAACCATCAAATTTCGTAATCCATCTACTAATTTCATTAGTGCTCATGGGCATCACTTGCATCCCAGTAGCACATTCGAATAACACATGATCCACAAATTCCAAATTATCACATAATCGACATTTACTATCCTTACTTGCCCACCACTCTCCAATCAAAGTATCCTTGGTTAGAATACATTTTTCACTCCCAATCAGGTGAATACCTTTCCTCATAGGGTTTTTCACAAACAAAAGCCTCATCCATGGCCAATTTCAGTTGACCAACTTTGATCACCATCTACAAAAAAATGCACAAAAAAGAATTTGTTCTTATTGGGAGTCCATCTACAAGAACTGCCTCTGTCTAACAAAGATACACCATTCCACATAGATTTCTCTTGCTCATATCTCATAACTAAAGCTAGGAACCAACATTATTCTCTCCACATAGCAACCTTATAAATCTGATACTCCTCCAACCTTTATCTATAGAAACAAGACTCTAAATCTTTGCTAATATTGTATTGAATAATTTATCCCCTAGTGATATTCCCAAAACTTGGCCCTTTTACTATTTCCAATCTTTTTTTCCAGAAAACCAATAACACATGTTTCATTTTGACAAGTTTGCCAAAATTTGTGAACGGTTAACTCCTTTTTGTGGACATAGATAAAATAGAGTTTCTAAGATACTTATTGCTAGCAGGTTCCCGTGAGGCCCTACTTTCATTTTCAAGCTTCCACAACCATTAACACAAACACCATATATTCATCATTTATAAATCTACCACCCCAAGACTCTCGTGAACTTTAGGTCTACAAATGTATTGCTAATTTACTGAATGCCATTTTTGGTATCCTCATCCTCTTAACATGGTAATCTTTTCCTAAAGAAATCAATCGTCTTACGAGAATCTTTTGGCAATTCAAACATAAACAACTTACAAAAAAGTAAATTACTTAAGCCAGATTTTAAAAAAAATCCCCCCACCATAAGAATGTTTGCTTCCCACTCTGGGCTAATAGCTATTTCTCAATTTTTTCTCCTGTACTTTTTCCAATCATTCTTATTTAACCCAAGACAATAAATAAGAATGCATATGTATTTCAAATGCCAATATAGTTGTATATTTACTACTTCTTTTCTGAGCTTTTCCAAAAGAAAATAGTTCACTTTTATGGAAAACTAATCTTAAACCCTAACAACTATTCGAAAAGGCAAATGATATATTTGAGATTTCTTGCCCCTTCCAACTCATATTAGAACATAAATATGATGTGATCAGCATACCGATCTACTAAATGAGGGATAAATCTTGATCAAACCAGGTTGGAGAGCATGTCCAACTAGAAGATATAAATATCTATCATGATATGAATGGGTAACATGGATCTCCTTGCATTGACCTTTTACTTGGTAAAAATGGATCGAATCTCATCATTACCATCGCTATGACCTTATCATGTGAAACAGATTTCATAACATGGTTAATAAAAAAATGCAAACCTTTCTCAGAATGGGGTACTTTTTAACAAAGTCAAACTGATATTATTGCATGCCACCTTAAAAAGCACACCACATTTCTTCTTTCTACAAACCTCGTGCATGATCTCACATAATAACACTACCCCATCTAATATAAATCTACCTACAATAAATGATGTATGCACACACAAGTCAAGTTTATCAACAACACCAATTGATCTATTATTAATATCATTGATGAAATTTTTCAAAAATACATTTAACAAATATACATATCTATATTATTGAATTTAATCCGCCCGGACACACTTAGATAAGTATGTAAGCCCTACATAATTAAACCTCGTTGTGCCTAATCCGCCATGGCAAAACTCAGAAAACAATAATATTAAATCATCACCAACTAAATGGCAAAATGTTGACAAAATATGTAGGAAGTCCATCTAGAACAAGAGCTTGTTGTGCTTCACCTGAAGCACAACTCACTTGATTTCTTTGAGTGTGAGTTCGCGACTTAGTAAGGATCTATCGCATGTAATGCATAGTTCAAATTGAAAATTTGCATGCCAAGTGGACCAAATAAAAAAATAGAAGGAAGTAGCACAAATATTTACTCCCCCCCCCCCCCCCACAACAAGCCCCTCCTTGTGATTGAGGTGAGTAATCTTGTTCTTCCCTTTTTTCCCTACTACTAGCCACATCTTCTTTAGCACCATACTAATGTGAATGGATTTCATTGGTAATTTTGAATATTCACATTCCATACTACAATGTATATGTACCAAACTTTTATAAATTTCTCAACATGTTCTCCAATAAAATATGTGGCACGAATGCCATAGAATATATTTTTGGGAAAGGACATGGCGCGGTGAGTAACTAAGATCTAAAATGATCTATTGTGGCACGGGAATTAAAGGTTGATGTTTGTTGAGAAAGAACTAGTGGTTCGAGGGTTAGTGAGGTGGTTTGGCAGGAGGAGATGTTTCTGCCAATACTAAGGCTTTTATATTGACTTTGTCAATCTCTAAGGTCCTTGACTTGGATCTTTAGTAGGCTATGCGTGTCTATGTTCAAAACAATGATGACTAGAATTGGCTGTCATGCTAAAATAAAGTCCTTACAAGATTCATGTCACCTAGGTATCCCCTTCAACCCGAGTGAGGTTTTTGGCTACCAAGCTCCATGGAACCTGAAATTTTGTAAAAAATAAATAAAAAAACAGCTTTTGAAGTAAAAAAACTTTAAAAGATACACACTTAATTAGAGATGTATACCAAATGTGTGTAAAATTTCATGATGAAATATGTTTTGATGTGAACTACACAAAAGAAATGTACTTCTATAGTGAATAGTATATGTGCTACAAATACATGTTTTTTTTGTATAGCTCATAAAATATATTTCATTATGGAACTTTACAAGAAAGGTGTATACATCCATATGTATGTGTGTTTTTACACATGTTTTTTTGTATAGCTCGAATAAAAATGGATTTCACCGTGAAACTTTACAAGGAAGTACTTCCTCTGTAAACAAATGTAAGACATTTTAAGTCGCTACCATATATGTATGTGTGTGTTTTTTTCAGATTTTTTTGAGACAACCATTAATAGATTTATGACTTTTTAAAAATCCAGGCTCCATGGAGCCTGGTAGCCGAAAGCTATTTCCGCTTTAACTTCTTTTGTTTCCTGGCAAAAAGTTGCGTTGCTAGTTTACTGCTACTAAAGGTTAAATGTAACACAAAGACCCTCTATCCGCAAAGTAATAATCCTTGATGTAAGTTTCTTTTGGCGGGGAGCCTTCATCATACAAGTATTAGCATAACATTTCTGTGTTTCTATTGTTTACTGAATCATGATGGCGTCCCAGTTAAGAAATAATCCCATCATTTGATTGGATTCACCATATCCCAATTTCAACACAGAAGATTCAAATAGGTATCTGACGTAACTGAAGAGGACATTTTGTGTGTGTGAATAAAAGAAGTCAGCCGAAACGGATCCTGTCCACAAACACCTCTCTGTTTAGTCTGTTCTTTTTGCTCCGGTCAACTGTACAGTACTCTCTGTTTTATTTGTTTATTATGGAATCCAGCCTCGCTGCGTTTTTGTTCGTTTGTTTGTCTGTAGAAGACAAAGTATCTGCAGTCGAGCAATCTGGTTCGCGGATAAAACTATTCATCTGGTTCGTTCGAGTACGCAGTGGACGTGCAAAACCGGCAGCCGCACAGTTCTGCTTCTAGCGGTTTCTGTATCCTTTTTTCTTCTTGTTTTGCAGCAAATTTATTTCGCTGCCCATTCCCCTATAGACATGAATATAAAGCTTCAGATTTTGTACAAGTGCTGCTGTCTGATTAAAATACGATTTTTGCTGCTCATCTAAATCTGTTTAAGCTATTTTTGTTCCGGCCGCAAACCATGCGAACACCAATCATGTAGCCCAACTTGGTGATAAGACACCGCCGCGATGCAATATCAGTTAAAGTAATCGTGGTTGTCAACTGTTTACATGTTACCGGCAGGCACTAGTTAATGGCGAAAACCATGTTACCGGCAGGTAGTACAGTACTAGCAATCGGGTGGATCGGCGTAAGCTCCCCGCCGGGGTGGCAGCGAGCGACGCCCACAGCCACAGCCACAGCTCACCGGAGGGCGCGTAAAGAAAGGATCCCCAAATGCAGCAAGCAACTCCCGTGGAAACCCGACGCGGACTGCGATCGATCCATCGCAAGGTCAGCGCCCAACATGGCGGCTTTGTTTATGCACCTACCAATCACACTCGCATCTGACGCTACCAGAGACTAGACTAAATTAAACCCATCGCCTAGCCTGCGAGAGAATAGACCGAGTCATCTTGCTCTTGTAGAATACTGTACTACCTGCAGCGCGTATTCAGAGTAAGATACCCACCTGTCGCATCTCGGGTTGCGAAATTCGACTTTTGTTAGTACTACCTCCGTTCTAGTTTATCGGCCCTCTTTGTAATTTGTGTTAAATTTTAATCAAATATTTAACTGACAAAATGTTAGTGCGGGTCAGCAAAAATTATATCATTGGATTCGTATTTGAACATAGTGTTCAATGATATAATTTCTTATGACATGCATAAATATTTGTTAGTTAAATATTTAATCAAAATTTGACACAAATTACAAAGGAGATCAATGAACCAGGACGAAGTTAGTACTAGTAGTTCGCATGATCTGGCGCGCTGAGTTTCTTCTCTTTCCTTTTGGTGGTTATCAGAACCATGTTGTGCTTTTATTTATGATGGATCGCGCCAAGAACCTTCTGTCTGCTCGAGGAGATCGCTGACTTTGCTTTAGTGGTTCAGCAGGTTTCCGTTAGAATGGAAACGCAGCGCCGGCGACAGCATCTTGGGGAATACTATATACTTATATATTATACGAGACGAGTTCCTCTTTTGGCCTCCTCATCAATTCGCTATAGCTTTTGTATTACAGATCAGTGCGTGTGCCATGTGAACTGAGATGTGTACATTTCAGCTCTATGCCTGTCATCTGTTCCTGCCTGCGTGTTTGCACACCCTCGTCGTCATACGTTAGATGATGCTGCTTGGTCACTAATTAAAGACAAGTGCTCCTAGTCCTAGATGACCACAAGAGGGCCGCGAGCAGTTGAAAGCATGCTTGTCTGAAGCTTTTGCTACGATCCCCAGGCCCCAGCTGTTATTCCAAATTTTGTCTTTGAGTATCTTCTGAGTATTTTTTGCAACTTGGATGCTCGACACTTCTGAAAGCTGAATAGAACTTCATTGGTATGGCGTTGCTGTCACCCTGCGATTGGCAAATGCGGTTATGTTTAATGCCAAGTCAACACGGCTTTGCTATGCAAAACTCTGAGCAATTGCCAGAATAGTACTAATAGCCAACAGGAGCCGGCCGCAACCCTCCTGCCAATGATTCATCAAGATTCTTGACAATGCAGTTCCAAAGATGCACTGCGTATACAGATACTGAGAATCTGAGATACATTCAAAGTGCCCAGCAACGAGAAAACAATTACTAGTCGATTGTCCAAGAGGAGTAGCTGTGATGCCAACCTCCTGTCGTTTGTCAAAAGATACCGTCAATTGATTCAGAAACAGTTCATCTGGCCAGAACTCTGCATCAAGCTGCATGTAAAAGAATTCAAGGCTGAGCTAATTAGTCGATTGAGATTAAAACAACACATGGTGTCGCCCTCGGCCTACTGGCAGTGTTTCCTATTTCGAGACTTGTCAGTGCATCTTGGCTGGATTACAAATTTGGATTCAGTTAAAAGGGACGTGATCACTTGTATATAAGATGCAAAGTCAGATCGGTAGAGCAAACGGCGTCGCCATAGCTGGCCTGACGTTGTCATGTTCAATTGATGACAATGCTGAAAGACGCTTAACAAAGGGAACCTTTTCTTCTCATTGTTTTCCCAAAAATAACAATATCCTCTTCATAAATAAAAGAATCTCGTCTTCCATATGAATCCACGGCGCCAGCACAACGAATTTTTCCTGCATAAGTAATTATTAACAGACGTGTTTACCCAGCCTATAGCTTAAAAAAGCCGTCGATAGCGATTCATTTCCGATTCGATGATCTCATAAAATGAATGGATTCTTGAAGTACTCCTACTACTACCATATGCTGCGGTCCTGTCGTCAGTTATAGAACAGGGACTTGAGAAAGCGGCAGTCCATCTCTATTTGGCATCCGGGCTCGGTCGCCGGATTAGCCAAAGTACGCGGGCGACAGGGATCCACATTGATTACTGCGCGTCATACGGGTAGAAAACCTGGGTTTAACATTATGACCTGACCAACACCAAATTTCCTCCATCGTTACGTTGCGTGTTGGCATGGATATAGCGTTCTGGAGCTTCAGCAGTTGACCTTTGAGTTGGGAAAACGATGGCGCGAGAGTCAAGGCCGAAACGTGCCGCGGGTTTATGCCGCCGGCCTGATATTTATGTTTAGTCAGAGCTCGGAGGGGAAGCCGCTGCAGTCTTCCCTCCGAGTCGTTGATGTTCACACTTTCACGCTGGGATGAACTGTCAGAGTTAACCTAGCCGTGATGTTTGCCCTGAAGCTGTATGTATGTATAACTCTGACTTGGCTTGAGCGATTATTGAGCTGGAGCCTTGAGCGATTATTGTTATTGTATCCCTTAATGCTATATTATGAGTTAATAAAACACCCTTTATCAAAAAGTTCTGCACGCACCCCCTCACTCCCACGCGCAGTGTGGAACAGGGGGTGTGCGCAAGGTTGCTAAGCAGCGACCGGCGAGCCAAATAGGATCTGCCATCTCGCTTGCTGGGAGATATATGCTTCTCTCGCCTCAAGGACTTTCTGGTTGCCCCAGTATAGGGCCAGCCAGTACTATAGAACTATTCTTTCACAGCGTTCATTGTTTTGCTTTATTTTTTTGGGTTCTTTTTTTTTTCTTCTGTTTTTCTTTTTTCCTTTGGCTTTCTTTGATTTTCTTTTCTTTTTGTTTCATTTTGTTGGTTTTCTCGGTTTTCCAATTGTTTCACTATTTTGCATCAGTCTCTTTAGTTTTTCTTTTTCGTTCTCTTTTTCACTTCGGTAGTATTTGCTTCTTTCCTGGTTTTCTTCATGTTTCGTTTTTCACTATGTTGCACTGCTTTTCATTGGTTTCTTCATTTTTCTATTTTATTTTTT
The DNA here is from genome assembly GCA_011799875.1 of Thinopyrum elongatum. Lineage (NCBI taxonomy): Eukaryota > Viridiplantae > Streptophyta > Magnoliopsida > Poales > Poaceae > Thinopyrum > Thinopyrum elongatum. The sequence goes on from CM022298.1 coordinate 512,246,145, forward strand.
TCATTTTCCTTTTTCTCTTCGGTTTTCTTTGTTTCTTTCCGATTAGCCTTGATTTTTTTACATTTTTTCTTACAAACTGTAAGTTTTTCATATATGGAAGAAATATTTTTTAAAAATATCTTTATCAATTTTAAATGACATGATTCATATTTCAAAATATATATGTTTTGAGTTCTATTTTTTTCATATATAAGTAGGAAAAAATTTTATACTCATTTCAACATTTTTTATAAAATAATTAACATTTTTTCAGATATATCTTTTGAAGTCTACTTTTTTTCATACATATAGTATATTTTGTATATACTTGAGAAACATTTTTCTTATTCATGTTCAACATTTTTCAAATACATAATTAACCTTTTTAAGATATTTGTTTTGATGTCTACTACTCCCTTCGTCCGGAAATACTTGTCGGAAAATTCTAACATTTCTCTGACAAGTATTTCCAGACGGAGGTAGTATTTTTCATATGGATTGTACATTTTTGTCCACTTAAGAAACATTTTTTTATATAAGTTTAACAGTTTGCGATTATAGGATTAACATTTTTCTCAATTAATTATTTTTATGGCTACATTTTTATACATATTTTTACGTTTTTTATACATCTGGAACATTTTCTTACATGTTTACATTTTTGAAAATTACATAATTAACATTTTAGGGTAAATTAACATTTTTAATATATTTATTTTAAGTCTATTTTTTCCATAATCATTGTATCTTTTTAATGCATGGCTAACATTTTTTAAGGTCATGATTAACATTTTTTATATTTTTTATGTCTATTTTTTCATACACATTTGTACATTTTTTGTATGCATTCGAAAAAAAAGTAAACATTGAATATTTTTCAAATACTTGATTAACATTTTCAAATACTTGGGTGATTGTTTTTTCAAATTCTTGATTAGCATTTCTTAAATACATGAACACCTTTTTCCTACACATTGTGAATTTTTTGTATACAATTTTCATATACATGAGAAACATTTTTCTATACACATTTATCATTTATCAAATGATTGATTAAGAAATTCAAATATTTTAGGTAAAGCGCTTTTTATAACAGATATATAAAAATTTAGAGTAACGGAAGTATAAACAAAAGTAAAAAAGAAAGCAAAAAGGTGAAAAGAAACGGAAAAAATGAGGCTATGGCATGTCGTCTATGGCCTACCGCGCGCTGGGCCGACCCATTTTCGCGCGCGCTGGCGAGGCGCTCCCCGGCCCGAGGTTTGATTTGAGCGGTATCGTCGACCTCTATTTTAGGGAAAAAGGCCTTGGCCCGTGACCAGTAGACTTGCTTGTAGGCCGCCAGTCCGTCTCCAATGTGTTATTTTTTTCCAATATCTTCAATTCGTAAGTTTAGTCTGTCGACAAACGGATGTTGTCTTGGCCCCGGATACATGAGTTGCGTGCAATGTTTTTTAAACTCCCAATGCATCATCATTGTAATATTTTCTGCGATACGAAAGACATGATTTTTTTTGCAGTATTTGGACATGTACATGCGACAAATCATTCGAGGTATGCAGTAAATCCTCATTTCATTGCAACAACAAATTGGGAAATAGAAGGTGCTATCAATAGATGCAACATGGAAATCAACGTAAGCAACATTTAGAAATGGTATATGCAGCAACGAAAAAAAAACACATTTACGACATAGAAACACCCCTTTTGAAACACAATGAGAAAACATTGCAACATAAACCCCATGCATTCACAAAGAACACCATATACCCCGGTAGCATGTTGAGATAGCGCACACACCATAAATAAAAAACATAAATCCGCTTATCTTGCACCTCCAACATGGAGGCATTAGCGATCGCCGGTTTGGACTCGTTGCTGATCAATTTGTCTCCGATCTCTCACCGCCAACATTGGAGGCATTAGCGCTCGTGGATTTGAGCACAATGGCGACCAGTATCTCTACGGTCATCAACATTGTAAGCATTAGCTCCCAAAGTTAGAGCTTGTTGGTGAGCACAGTCGGGATTCGGATCACCCATTCTTTGCAGTATTGACGTCTTCTAGAGATTGATGGTGCAAACCAGAGCTCCACCATGAAATCAACCATCCATGACACGGGCTCCTCGACCATAGAAAGTGAAGGTACCAGATGGTAAAAACAATATCCTAGTGCAACTAAATGAACTTAGTATTTACAGCAGAAAATGTAAATTTGCTCACCGTGCGGTCCTCATATGTTTAAAATTAGATCAATTGACCATCAGACAAAACGGAATACATAGCACAACCATTTAATACAAGCTGAATCAAACAAATCAACTACTCTAGATCAATGATTCAAAAAGGATGATGAAGAAAAAATGATTGCTGCCGATATAGTGAAATTTTATTATTGCGCTATAGGAGCGCTCATACTATTGAATCCATCGTTTACCAGACTGACGATTTATTCGAAAGCACTGCCGATCGAGATCAGGGATAGTCTGATAATGTGCTCGTTCAGTTGAGCTTCCTTACGGTTACGGTGCTTCCGGTCCTGGGCGAGGGCGAGCCCATCTCCACACGGGGGTTGCTGGCTCCTGCTTCGTCGTCGTCTCTGACCTCGCGCTCGACGTAGCCCTTTGCGTAGTACTCCTTCGCGATCTCGTCTCTCTCTTTCTGGAAGTCATCCTCGATCGCGTTCACCTCCCGGATCATGTTGGTGACGTAGTCGTCCAGGTCGTCCACAGGCACCGGGAGGCTGCCGAGGTCGTCGAGGTTGGTGAGGGCCAGCCTCAGCTTGCTCGCCCTGCGGACGGAGTCGACGGGGATGCTCACGCCCTTGTACCGGATGTAGCTGTCGATCTCCTCCTGCGTCATCCTCCTCGTCTTCCCCTTTGGTTTGCCGCTGGCCACCGTAATCTTACCTCGCTCCGGCAGATCCGCCGCTGCAGGGGAAGGCGCCTTCTCCGACGAACTCGCCATCTGCGGTTTGATTGATTTCGAAAAACTTCCTATCCGGTACCTGGCGCACGGATCAGCCGAAGATATATATCAGGAAGACTGATTCCTCCGAGAGCCTCACCTCAGAGGGCCCCCGTAAATGGGCTATGTCCACTACGGGTTTTCTTTTTTCGTTTCTCTTTTTCCTAATTTATTTTCTTTTTATATAATCCGATTATATATATATTTCAAAAATGAATTAAATTCATTTTTTAGCAACGTACATTAAAAATATATTGAATGTAAAAAGCCACGTAATTTTCAAAACTGCTCATACCATTCCAAAAAAAATATGTTCATGAAGATGTAAACTTTGGTCGTGTAATTTTTAAAAAAAAAATCATACCACTAAAACAGATGAAAGTAAAAATATGTTCACACGTTTTAAAGTATGTTCATAGCATCTTTAAAAAAATATTCATGAAATATAAACAATGTGTTCGCGCAATTTTTCATAAATGTTCATAACATAGAAAAAATGTCTATGTCATTTAAAAAAATGTGTTCACGCAATTTTTATGATTAATTCATCATGAAAACTTACAAGATATTGCTTTACGCGTGTCTTATGAACCATTGTCACCTCTGCAAGGAATACTGACAACTCTGCTGGCCTGCGAATGATCTACCTGCCCTTCGGCTCGAATTTCAGCTAGTAAGTTAGTTAACGCCTATATCAGAAATTTTTTACGGTTAAAATTTTAGCTTCCTCAAAGAAATATTTTTCCTTTCGGAAAGATGAATACTCCTCCGACCAATGATCATTCGCACACTACAAATCTCAATTAACAAATATCACTTCTTGGCATAATCTTCAGAGCTCAGCGATACCTATTCTAGATGCGCTACAAGCAAAACTAGCATTTGAGAGCCTTGACTTGAGGACATTAGTACTAAAAAAATCTATTTGTTGATTTTGACAACTACCCGTGTTAAAGCTTGTTAAAAAAGAAAAAGAAAATAATTAATTAATCAATTAACTTTGACAAGGTACATAGAGAAACTTTGGCTAAAGCTGAAGAGGTATGGATATCAAAATATACTAGATAACTGAGCTGGTGTATGAGTACGTTCTTTCTTGCTTACAACTTGCAGAGTAGACAATGATATGCCTTTGGGCAACAACCTTTATCGGTAAGCTAGATGGATAGCATCATTAGGTTTATCAACCTCAACCCGACCCACCAAGCCGGGAGTCGACATGAGAGGCCCCTTAGCCGGGAGACCGTCATAAGGTATTATTTTGCTCGGTGTGAGCAGACATTAAGGTTTTGAGAGTGTGTTCAAGAGGTAGACGATTACTGTTGCTCGCTCCATTATACTTGGTTGATGCTCCTTGATTACTAGGATATAGTGTTCTAGGAAAATTAGAAGCACAATTCTGGCTCTTCCAACCAAGATTGTAATTGTTATGAGCAATAAAATTAACACCACCAGTCTCAACATTAAATAACGTTTATAGAAATTTCTTCTTTACCTTTGATCATACATGTAAGTTCTTCAACCTTCCCCGTAAGCTCTTCATTTTTTTTCTTTGGTGACTGAATTTGCCTTTTGTGTAGCGGATCTTACATGCCACTCGCATGGTTTTCTTGCATGTCATCTAGAAGTTTCTTAGCACCATCAATTAGCTTCCCACTTCTTGCTACCTTTAATGACTGGACCAACACATCGGGTGTTTAATGACTGCACCGTATTGCTACTTCTTGAGCTTGTGATAAGTATTTAGGATGAGATCTGATAGAGATAGGTATAAAAGATAAATAAAAATGCAAAATAAAGTAAAGATAAATAAATTGCAGCATTGTATTTTTATGTTTTTGGTTTTATAGATCTGAAAATAAATGATAAGAATAGATCCGGGACCATAGTTTTCACTAGATATCTAGTAGGGGTGGGCGTTCAGTATAAACCAAAAATTCAATTTCTACCGGTATTTTTTCAATTTTGGTTTTCAAAAACAGAAACCAAATTTAACAACCCAAAATGGCTAATTGAAACTTTGGTTAACCGATTAATTCGGTACGGTTTACGGTTTTTACGGACATCCATTGCTTTATTGCTTTAAAGAAACATGCACAGCAGCAACTTCTTATGTAGCCGTAGCTCTCTGCCTCTTTTTCACAGCCAAGCGAGGTGGGACTAATATTGTTGCCTCGATCGACTCGGCTGGTCACACACGCCGTATGGGCTAGAGAAGTGACGTCCCTGATTGTGCAGGCTAGTGGGCCATCTGTCTAGCTCGGTCCAATATCTAGTGGGCTATCTATCTGGTTGCACGTGAGCTAGTGGGTTGCCTAAAAAAACGTGAGCTGGTGGGTGGCAGCGACGCTGCGTACGGATGTACGTTGTGAGAGATTGCGAGAGTTTCTGACTAGTACTATCTCATATGTACGTTCGGTTATTTCGGCTAACCGAGTTAAAAACCGAACCGAACATTCCCTCAAAAAAAAAAAACTACCGAACCGAACAAATTTAGTTCGGTTAGTGAAACTAAAAACTGAATTTGTTTGCACTAATATTTTTGTTTCGGTTTCGGTACGGTGTTCGGTTCCTCAGTTTTTATGCCCACCCCTAGATATCTGGATGCCCAAGTTGGCTGACCGGCGCCTCGAGACTTGTGCCCTTGAAACCCCGGACTCTTCGTGCTCCTCTGCTACCAACCCTTCTGCACAACAAAAATCCTCATCTACAGCTTCGCCTCAAAGCTCTCCACCAAAACCCCATCGGCAAGTTCCTGCAACACCTCATCGCTACGTCGAGCCCACCGCCATGGCCAACTACGAGCTCGACCCGCAGCGGTTTCTGCCAGCTTGTCATGACATTGTGGACGGTGGCCCTTTTAGGGTGCCACGAACCTACTACTCCCCTGCTCAAGCTCCTCCCAGACGCCATGAGTCCTATATGGTGGGCATTGTCGAGCCTGCTCCGCCGCCAGAGGAGGTGGCACTGCGTCGCCGGCAGGTGCTTGATTTCATCGCTCATGAGCTCGAGCTACCGGTAATCTTTGCCCAAACCTGGTTCCAAGGAGTCGGATTATATCAGATGCAAGTTCCTGTTATTCGTAGTGCACTTGTTAATCATGCCCCCTGGCCATTGGGTTTAGATCAGCATGGCAATGAACTCTTCGTTAGATTTATCAATCATGACGATGGGGAGGGATATCGTGCAATCTAGGGACAGCGTACGGGTTGGTTAATGTTCATTGGAGTGCCACTTGATTACCGCAATACAGAGAATCTTGCTGAGGTTGTTGGTATGTTCGGTCAGTTTCATTATTGGAACCAAGATGATGACAGATTGGTCTGTTCACTTGTTTATGCTTCCTTCCCAGACAATCAGTTGGTGCCTCGTGATGTTGTTTTTAGGAAGTTTGCAAACGTTGGTGGAGATGTGGTCTCCTAGACTGCAGCATGTTACATCCTTACTGCAGCTTTTGCAGAGCAGCTGCCAGCCGATGAAGATATAATGCCGCTGGATGGGAACCCACGTCCCATGCGTGGGGAGCTCCAGCAGCCTGAAAATTTCTAGGCTCTGCCTCCATATCCAGCCTTGGGTTGGAATGATGTGCCCCCTTGATACGTCTCCATCGTATCTACTTTTCAAAACTCTTTGGCCTTTGTTTTGGACTCTAATTTGCATGATTTGAATGGAACTAACCCGGACTGACGCTGTTTTCAGCAGAATTGCCATGGTGTTATTTTTGTGCAGAAATCAAAGTTCTCGGATTGACCTGAAAATTTACGGAGAATTTTTGTGGAATATATAAAAAATACTGGCGCAAAAATTAACCAGAGGGGATCCACCCAGAGGCCACAAGCCCTGGGGGTGCACCCTGTAGGCTTGTGGGCCCCCTGGACCTCCTCCGACCCTAACTCCAACTCTATAAGTACCTATTCGGGGAGAAAAAAATCAGAGAGAAGGATTCATCGCGGTTTATGATACGGAGCCGCCGCCGCCTCCTGTTCTTCATCAGGAGGGCTGACCTGGAGTCCGTTCGGGGCTCCAGAGAGGGGGATTCATCGCCATCATCATCACCAACCTTCCTCCATCACCAATTTCATGATGCTCACCGCCGGGAGTGAGTAATTCCTTCGTAGGCTTGCTGGACGGTGATGGGTTGGATGAGATTTATCATGTAATTGAGTTAGTTTTGTTAGGGTTTGAACCCTAGTATCCACTATGTTCTGAGATTGATGTTGCTATGACTTTGCTATGCTTAATGCTTGTCACTAGGGTCCGAGTGCCATGATTTCAGATCTGAACCTATTAAGTTTTCATGAATATATATGTGTTCTTGATCCTATCTTGCAAGTTGTAGACACCTATTACGAGTTATGATCCGCATACCCCAAGGTGACAATAATTGGGATTCTTTCCGGTGATTACCGTAGTTTGAGGAGTTCATGTATTCACTAAGTGCTAATGCTTTGGTCTGGTTCTCTATTAAAAGGAGGCCTTAATATCCCTTAGTTTCCATTAGGACCCCGCTGCCATGGGAGGATAGGACAAAAGATATCATGGAAGTTCTTTTCCATAAGCACGTATGACTATATATGAAATACACGTCTACATTATATTGATGAATTGGAGCTAGTTCTGTGTCGCCCTAGGTTATAACTGTTGCATGATGAATGCCATCCGACATAATTATCCATCATTGATCCGATGCCTACGAGCTTTTCACATATTGATCTTTGCTTAGTTACTTTGCCGTTGCCACTATGACAATCACTACAAAACTGCTACTGTTACTTTTGCCACTGTTACCGTTACTTCCACTACTTTGCTACTAAATACTTTGCTGCAGATATTAAGTCTTTCAGGTGTGGTTGAATTGACAACTCAACTGCTAATACTCATGAATATTCTTTGGCTCCCCTTGTGCCGAATCAATAAATTTGGGTTGAATACTCTATCCTCGAAAACTATTGCGATCCCCTATACTTGTGGGTTATCAAGACCTTTTTCTAGCGCTGTTGCCGGAGAGCATAGCTCTATTCTCTGTGTCACTTGGGATTTATATTTGTTGATCACTATGAAGAATCTGAAAGATACCAAAACCAAGATTTTTCCCTCTAGGACGAGGGGAGGTAAGGAACTGCCATCTAGCTCTGCACTTGATTCACCTTCTGTTTTGAGTAAGCTTGCGACACCTACACCTGCTATTGATTCTGATATGTCGCAAGTAATTGATGATGCTACTTCTGCTATGAATGATGCTTATGATGATACTTTGCTTGATAATACTGTGCCACTGGGTGAATTTCTTAATGAACAACGTGCTAGAGCTACAGATATTGAGAATGCTGAAACTGATGATATTTCTGAAACTGATGAAATTATTGAAACTGAAAACTTTGAAACACCCATTAGACCTAGCTCTCCTAGATATGAATTGCCTGTTATACCTGAGGTTTATGTTATGGATGGAGAGGTAGCTAGGGACTTTCTTGCTTGTAAGGATAGAGATGATCTTAAGATATTACAATGCAAGTGGAAAGAAAAATCTTTGAATGCGAGAATGCAATATGATCCTAAGTTTGCTACTTCACCTATCTTTGTTATTGATAAGGATTATGAATTATCTGTCGATCCCGAGTTAATTACTTTGGTTGAATCTAATCCTTTCCATGGTTATGAAACTGAAACTGTTGTAGCACATCTTACTAAATTGAATGATATAGCCACCCTATTTGCTCATGAGGAAAAAATTCGCTATTACTATATTCTTAAGTTGTTTCCTTTCTCATTAAAGGATGATGCTAAGTTATGGTTTAATTCTCTTGCTCCTGGTTGTGTGCGTAGTCCCCAGAATATGATATATTACTTCTCCGAAAAATATTTTCCTGCTCATAAGAAACAAGCCGCTTTAAAGGAAATGTTTAACTTTGTGCAAATTGAAGAAGAGAGTCTCCCACAAGCTTGGGGGAGGCTTCTCCAATTACTTAATGCTTTGCCTGATCATCCTCTCAAGAAAAATGAAATACTTGATATCTTTTATAATGGACTAACCGATGCTTCTAGAGACCACCTAGATAGTTGTGCTGGTTGTGTTTTCAGGGAACGAACTGTGGAACAAGCTGAAGTACTATTGAATAATGATAATGATTGGACTCTTCCCGAACCACCTCCTAAGCCAACTCCGAAGAAGAGAGGTATTCTATTTCTCAGTTCTGAAGATATGCAAGAGGCAAAGAAATCTATGAAAGAAAAAGGTATTAAAGCTGAAGATGTTAATAATTTACCACCTATTGAAGAAATACATGGTCTTGATAACCCGACACAGGTAGTAGAGTAAATTCTCTTTATAGATTTGATGAAGGTGATATTCCTCGTAATAAATCTGCTAGTCAATGCTTGGATGAATTTGATAACTTTATTGTTAAACAAGAAAATTTCAATGCATATGTTAGTAGACAATTGAAACGAAATGCTTATACGCTTGAACACTTGAGTGACTATATGTGTAGAACTGTTAATGATCTCAAGTTTGTTAGTAAACATGATTCCATGGTAAAAACTCAAGTAGAACAAGTTTCAAGGCACAAAATGATTTGCTCAATGAAATAAATAGTAAGATGAATGATAATGCTGTTAGAGTTATGACTAGAGGTGGTAAAATGACTTAGGAACCTTTGTATCCTGAGGGCCATCCCAAGAGAATTGAGCAAGATTCTCAGAGAATTAATACTGATGCACCTAGTCCTCCTAGTCATAAAAAGAAAAGGAAAACTGATAGGACTTTGCATGCTTCTAGTGAACCTGTTATAGACACACCTGAAAACCCAAATGATATTTCTATTTCTGATGCTGAAACACAATCAGGTAATGAACATGAACCTAGTAACAATGATAATGATGATGTTCATGTTGATGTTCAACCTAGTAATGATAATGATGTGGAGATAGAACCTGCTGTTGATCTTGACAACCCACAACCTAAGAATAAAAGATATGATAAGAGAGACGTCATTCCTAGGAAACATGGAAAAGAAAGAGAGCCATGGGTTCAGAAACCCATGCCCTCTCCCCCTAAACCATCCAAGAAAAAGGATGATGAAGAATTTGAGCGCTTTGTTGAAATGCTTAGACCTGTCTTTTTGCGCTTGCATTTGACTGATATTTTGAAAATGTCTCCTTATGCTAAGTATATAAAAGATATTGTTACTAATAAAAGAAAGATACCGGAAGCTAAAATTTCCAGCATGCTTGCTAATTATACATTTAAGGGTGGAATACCAAAGAAACTAGGAGATCCAGGAATACCAACTATACCATGCTCCATTAAAAGAAACTATGTTAAAACTGCTTTATGTGATCTTGGAGCCGGTGTTAGTGTTATGCCTTTCTCTTTATATCGTAGACTTGAATTGAATAAGTTGACACCCACTGAAATCTCTTTGCAAATGACTGATAACACTACAAAAAAAGACACATCCGTGACATTTTGGGCCAAACATTTTTTTTTCTGTCATGCTTATGACACTTCTATGACGATAATTGTGACAAAACCCGGTATCATCATAGATGTGGTGGGCTCCTACTTCTATGACAAAAAATCATGACAGAAAATGGGCTTTTCGTCCTGGGCGGGCCGGAGACGCACCTGCATGACATTCTTTGGGTCGTCCATGACGGAAAAAATCATGGTAGAAGCGAGGGCGAGGAAAATTTCAGGGAGTTCCCGGTTACGGTGGGTGGTCGGGGCCGAGCGATGCACGGAGGTTTGCGCGTTTCTCTCATACACGTACGCGCGTGTGTGTGAGGCGTTGCGCTCTAACTGAAGCCGAGCGAGGCGTTGGGCTCTAGCTGAACCTGAGTGATTGCACTAGCTACGTAACTGAACCCTGATCGATCCCTTGCTATTAACTGAACCCGAGTGATTCCTTCGCTACTGTTGCTAACTGAAGCCGATTGAAGCTGCCTCTTGATGAACAGTTCCCGGTGGGGGTTGGATGAACAGGATCCCGTCGTAGTAGAGGCCGTTGCCGCTGGATGAACAGAACCCCGATCGAGGAGGTGGGGGTGGATGAACAGTAGCCGGTGGAGGGACCCCGTACGTGGAGGGCTGGTTGAACAGGACCCCGTGGAGGGGCAGGTTGAACAAGACCCCGTGGAGGGCTGGTTGAACAGTAGCCGGTGGAGGCTGGATGAACAGGCCCCCATGGAGGGCTGGATGAACAGTAGCCGGTGGAGGCTAGATGAACAGGACCCCCCGTGGATGAACAGTAGCTGGTGGAGGCTGGAGGAAGTCGACGGTGGATGAACAGTAGCAGGTGGAGGCTGGAGGAAGTCGACGGTGGATGAACAGTAGCCCGTGGAGTCCCGTTTTGCGGTACGCCATGCCCCTCCTAATGAACAGGACCCCGTTTCGATCGTAGGCGCTCCAACACAAGTCCGTTTCCTCCGTTTTGCGGTACGCCACACCCCCCCGATCAACAGGACCCTGTTTCGACCGTACACGGTCGAACACAAGTCCGTTTCCTCCGTTTTGCGGTACGCCAGACCCTTCCCGATGAAAAGGACCCCGTATCGACCGTACGCGGTCGAACAGAAGGCTGTTTCCTCCGTTCTGCGGTAAGCCAGACCTCGTTTCGGCTGTTCTGTCCAAGCCGGTTGGCTCCCGAGGAACACGCGATGCTGTTTACTCCGTTCCGACCCAGCTGGTTGGCTGCCGATGAACAGGATTAGTCGTTGTACGCGTTAGAGACCCCGCCCGTATGTACGTACGTAGCCGTATTTACTATCTTGCAGCGTGGCCGTATGCACGTGTACACGATATAGACGGGACTGCGTGACATGCTACGTCGGCGCCTCTACTTCAACATGTGCCGCTCCTTACTCGGCCATGGTATGTCGCTGCAGAGAGACCGATCGACCGCTATGTACGTACATGTTCGCGGCCGGACTGATAATGCTACCTTCGCTTCAACCTGGTGGGTCCCAGCTGTCAGGAGGTAAGAAGGCAGTTCCTTCCGTGTGAAGATAAAGCCAGTGGGTCCCAGCTGTCAGGGGGGAACGTTTTTTTCGTGAAATACAGAGGCCCTTCCGGTAGGTCTGAGGTGTCAGGTGGAGGAATCATTATTTTGCGCGTAATAAGGAGGCACTTCCTTGCGTCCGGCCATGGACCCAGCTGTCAGCCTCTCCACTTACAGTCCTCTTCTGATGGCTATCGTTCGTTGACCGCGTTGACGACACCGTACCGCCCGAGAGCACCAAGGTGGTGGACGACAGCGCGACCTAGGAAGGGAACGACCCGGAGCCGGGGAATACGCAGCAGTGGATGCCCACGCGGAGGGGAGTACGAGGGTTGACTGCTTCGGCTGCGGTTTGAGGCTGCCGTCTCCGGAGAATAACAGGGGGTGTGGGTGAGTAGAGGGAAGGCCTGGACAGCGGTGGGAGTAGGATGGGGCGGTGAGGCCTGCATGGCAGCACAGTCGGCCACGGGAGGCAAGAGCAGGCGGCACGGCCGGTGCTGGTTTGAGCGGCAGGAGCAAGAAGACCAAAGGTTGAAGAAGCACGATGACCGTTGGATGGACATCGTACGGTCACCGCAGCTAGAATCGTTTATATTGACTAAGTTAACAAAGCTCTGCGTCCGCGTCAACTTAGTAGGCCCACAAGTCAGCCTCCAAATATGGTGGGACCGACCTAGCAGCGGGGCTATTCATTATTTTTGTGCGTAATATATGGTGGATCCGAGCTATCAGCGGGAGGAATGTTTTTTTTGTGAAATACAGAGGCCCTTCCGATGGGTCCCAGCTGTCAGGAGGAGGAATCATTATTTTGCGCGTAATAAGGAGGCACTTCCTACAAGCAAAAAAAAGGAGGCACTTCCTTGTGTGCGGCCATGGACCCAGTTGTCAGCCTCTCCACGTACAGTCCTCTTCCGATGGATGTCGTTCATTGACTACGCCGTGCCGAGAGCACCAAGGCGGTGGACGACGGTGAGGCCAAGTAAGGGAACGACCCGGAGCCGAGGAAGACTCGGCAGTTGTTTCCCACGCGGAGTGGGTACGAGGGTTTACTTGTTCGGCCACAATGTGAGGCTGCCGTCGCCGGAGAATAACAAGAGGTGTGGGTGAGTAGAGGGATAGCCAGGCCAGGGATGCGAGTATGGTGGGGTCGTGAGGCCTGCCCGGCAGCACAGCCGGCCACGGGAGGCGGGAGCAGGCAGTTCCGTCGGCGCTTGTTTGGGCGGCTGGAGCAGGAAGATCAGAGACTGAAGAAGCATGATTGTCGTTAGATTGACATCTAACGGTCTGACGCTGGTAGAGTCGATTGTTGACTAAGTTTCTTTTTTTGAGAAACCTTGTGTACGCATGAACTTAGTAGGCCCACAAGTCAGCCTCCAAATCTGTGGCAGACAACATAGAGCCCATTTGCTATTTTTTTTTAATAATTTACAGCCCATTTGCTAATTCTTAAGGAATTTATTACAGCCCATTTTCTGCCTAGGACCACGGTCAAAAAGTTCAACCTTATTTTGCATATTTCGGTGGAGTCCAAACTATTTTAATCCAGAAATGATAAACATTTATTTTTTAAGAACTTATTGATTTGCCAAAAAAAATATCATTTTGTTTTTGTAAGCTAATAAGACGTGGGAACATTGAGTTTGTTTAAGGGAAAACCAGTGGTAAAAAAATCAGCGCTGGGAGGGAAAACAACAACAAAAAAATAAGGATGTAAATATGAAAAGGGAACTTTATGTATTTTCAATATAATAATACGTGTGTATGAACTAGTAAAACTATAGGTAGAGATTAGAAAAGGGAAGTAGGACATGGCGTTTCAAGAGGAAAATAGAATTGGGTTGTGTGTTTGATTTAGTAAAAAAACTGCCTGCGGATGTTCTGAGACAAAATATAACTAACGCTGGCGGGCTACAGGCTAGTAGATACCTGCTGGATCTTTGTGCCCCGTTGTCGTCATGGGCTGGGCTTGTTAAAAACAAAACCAAGCCTGGGCAGTCTACAGCCCAGTTGAAACTTGCTCGACCTGAAAAAACAATATACCTGCTGGATCCCAGTTATCAGTCTATACTTGCAGAATTCTCTCGTTTATTGACTACGTTGAAGACTTCATGGGTTTCACCGTCTCAGACGTCAGCATTATTTTCCATCATGATAATAAGTGCATGCACTTGCTTGCGTACGGCCATGGACCTGCTGGTTCCGTACGGTTAGGCTCTGTATGGACAGTCGTCTTGTGGTTCCACGGACGAATTTCATGCAAATCGGATGGTTTTCAGTGAAAGCGGACTAAATTCATTGCATTTTACATATTTATTTTCATTATGGAATATTTTACATATTTCAACTAATAATAACGGACTGGGCCTTTTTTAGTCCATGGGAGGCGCTTCACGATCGAGGTCGCGACACTTAACTGTTCTGGAAGGCCCAAATCCATCGCTCTTCTCTTTTAACAATTTGCAGCTGGGCTTGGCAACTATCAGCCTGTGAAATCGGATGGATCCCCTGCGTACTTCGAAGATGTAAAAAATTTGGAGAACTGGGAATTCGAACGGCAGGTGCTTATGCTACCCATCAAATAAAAATCAGGTGCCTGAAAATTCGTTTCGAAACAAATGATTCAGCTTTATATCCACGTCGACCCTCGACATGATGGTTGGAAGCAAATGCCAAGTTCATACCGAAAGATCGTTAACAACAATACCAACTTGCAGATGACCAGGTAGTACAAGTACCAATACCAAACTAACTTATAATCTTTTTAGTCCTGGCCCTAGTGTTCGTCTGGTAGGAAATATTGCAGAGGACCAGCTCCCGCTCCTTCTCTTGCTCCAGGTCCCCGAGGTGGTACTGATGCATCACCCAGTTGGTCCTCTGCTGGTCGAAGTTCTTGTTGGTGTGCAGCACCAGAACCTTTTTGCTACCCGTCTGCCGGCCGTTGACCATCACCGGCAAGGTATTGCCGGTCTTGTGCCACATCGCGTGCATGCCGCACTCCGACTGTATATTGCGACGCGTTCACGTGCCCCTTTTGAATGCCCTGGAGTTGCGCTGGAAGAAATGCTTGCTTAGTCCACTCAGTGTGATACCTGCAGTATTGTCGAATACAGGTTTTAGTGTACGTAGTTGGCATTTTTGTAACATCTTTGGCATGTTGCACCCACTTGTTTCACTTTTTATTAACTGTCAAATTGTAATTGCTTCACTAGGTCTGCGTCTAAAAAGAAAAATAGAGCTATAAACAAAGGAATATGTGTGTGCAAGTAGACGGCCGATCGGTGTCTCACCTGGAAGTTTCTCAGGATGGGTGTAGCATATGCCGTGCTCGCTGTCGATGGTTGGTATGAACAAATCGATGAGAGGGTGAGATCTCGCGCTGTCAGCACTCACTTTGGCCTCAAGGTGCTCGATCAACTCCTGATCCGTGGGATCGAACTTGACGCCAGCCGGCAGCACCGGCCAATCCTTCTTGGACTTGCATCGGTTAATTCCAGTTATATGGTACTCAATGTATGATCAATCGACTATTTTAAGTGAATGATGAAAGATTTCGACAGATAAGTGGTACTCCAAATCTGAAGTCCACAATACCCGACCACGCCGCCGGGACTCTTGTGTCACCTCACGCGCAGTGTGTTGTCACGTCAATTCAATGTGAGGACATGATGAATAATTTGACCGACGTATACTAGTACTACTACTGTACTACTTACTAGTCGTATTTAGTGTCACATTTTAGCCATAGGTTTAACTAACAAAATGTCAATGCATGTCACCAAAAATTATACCATTGGAAACTATGTTCAAATACTAATCAAACGATATAATTTTTTGTGACATGCATTAACATTTAGTTAGTTAAATTTATGGTCAAAATTTGACACAAATTACGAAGGGGACCAATAAACCAGGAGGGAGGTAGTAGTACGAGTAGCGCAATATACGATATAGAGGACTAGTACAAATTTAGAAATGGAGTAACAAGTTACAAGGCTGTGCGACAGACTTTGTAGGATACATGAGTAATACAAAATATAATTCCCATTGGACAACACTTTCACCAACAAGTACGCACTTGAAGCCTAAGATATATATATATATATATAGAAAGTCTATTCATCATCCAGGGTGCAGAATAAGTTATTCTTCACCCGAGGTAATCTTATGATCGCTTCATAAATAAATTACGTTTGGATTACAAATAGTTATATTCATATTGATTCACTACATAAAATTTGGTATAAGAAAACAAAAAAATGGTTATAAGACCAAAAATATCGCATTTTATGTATGTTTACACTATATTTTTACGTTTGTAATTTTACGTAACATAAAATATTTTTTACAGCGAGTATATATTTTCTTACATTCTCTTTTTACGTATAAAATAAGACAAAATTTACGAAACCTAAAAATACGATGCATTGACGTCAAAATAGAGAGGGGATGAAGAATAACTATTCCTCACCCAGGGTGACGAATAGCGCGACATATATATATATATATATATATATATATATATATATATATATATATATATATATATATATATATATTCTGCACAGCATCTCCATCATCATTATCAGTACATCCTACGCAAGTGAGTTAGGATGCACTTGATCACAGAAAGGTATCTATCCTTCAAACTAACAACAGTACATAATATCCAACAAAAGAGGGTGATGCTACAGCAACAGGATACATGGCTCAGTCTAGATATCAGTACGAATCAAGTTGTGCATATTTGCTGTTGGCATGAACCACATTGCCACATGTCGGGTTTGCAAAAGCCATTCATCGCATGGAAGCTTGATGCCTTTCACACACTGAAGATTATTTGGCAACAAGCTGTGTCGACGAATCTCTAGATATGATGATTCATGAAACCCATGGTACAATGTGTAAACACAGTTTCCCCTGGCGAATGGAAGTTGCATAGCACGGTAATCATCGCCGGTGATATGATCGATGATTGGTTGGATGATCGGATAATTGAGCCCGAGGAACATGGAGTGGTTGCCGAGGCTGTAAACCCGCCTCCAGTTGAATACGCCTGGACCAATGGAGCTGGGATCTTTCTCGAACACGAAGCAGCCATAGCCATCACAGTCACAAACACCCCAGGCATTGTACTGCATGTGGTTTGATGAAATGGTTTGGTCAATTTGGTACGTGCGAATGAGCATCAAATGACCGCCATCAGTTGAACGAGTGATAAACCACCACCCATTGACTGGTATGATTCCAGGTCCTGGAATCATGAAGGCCAGCGCATTTGCGTCTGCTGCAACAAATCAAATTGGAGACCAAAAGGACAAAAATATACAATCATGTTCAGAGTATGTGTGGAATTAAGATTATTATAACAGTGACACATATCATAGACAGAGAATTGCAATGCCGTGGTCATAATCATACCCATGGCTTTCATATTCTAGCAATATGTCATGGTTCAAACATCATGTAACAATGAGAGGAAAACAGCTATGACAGGGCCTACTCATATTCTACCATAGCACTTACTACTGTTCTCATATCAACTCTAAACAATAACATGCGTGGTTATAAAAATCTTGGAAATGAGAGTAACATATAGCAATCATGAGGTTATACTCATAATATCTATTCTAACAATCATTAGATGCCAATTGTTCTCATATCAACTATAACAATAACATGTGTGGTCATAAAAATCTAGGAAATGAGAGGAACATATAGCAATGATGTGGTTATAGACATACTATCTATTGTAAATTTGTAACAATCAATAGGAAGTCGTATTCATAAGGTAAAGATGAGATGAGATAGAACAATTACACGATGATAGATTCCACCAGTATAGGCAGCCAATCTGTGCGTCGACCGCGTGCACTATAGCATCAGACAGAAATGGAGGCTGAACAGGATTGACGATGAGCCATAACCATATATGGTGATCGGATTCCAGATAGACTAATCCCATGTAGAACAAGGCAATGAGCTTGTAATCCATGTAGTCTTCTGATGGTGTGGGCACTTCGCAGATTACAACCTTCAGCAAATGGAGGTCGCACCAAAAGCTCGACGCGTCTCATGCGTAGTAGGCAGGAGTGTCCGGCGGGCCGTGAGGCTCGATGGCCACGGTATCCAATGATGGAAGGGTGATCTCTCGCTGGGTGTAGATATCCATGAGATGCCACTGACTACCGGATTGGTGGATGAGGACGATCCAGTTGGCCTTCATGCCCGCCCAGTAGTGGCCGCGCATGAAGGACAGTTGGACGGGTAGTGGTAGCATGTCGAGGGGCACCACGGAAACCTCCGTAGGATCGTCAAGTCGGTGTCTGGGCCACCTGTGAGGATCGGGCATCAGCAAGCAGGGTGTCTTGAAAAGGGCCGGCCGGTTGCAGATGAGTAGACGGTACAAAGACACCGAGCATGCGGCCAGACAGATGGTGCTGAGCAGGTCCATACGATTATAGATCTGCTCCAAGAGAACATCGGGGAGGGAATTCCAATCATGGCTCTGCGTGTCAGTCGGTTCTGCCATAGGGTTTTTTAGGGCGCTGAGTGATTGGGGTTTTCGATGCCTGCGAGCGAGCGGGGAAGTGGATTCGGGCGGGCGAGCGAAGAAGATGGCGTGTGTGACCGAGCAGTGAGCGGGGGGATATGGTACGCGCGAGCTACTAAGGAAGATGGCGTGGGCGGGCGAGCAGTGAGCGGGGGGGAAATGGTGTGCGGCCGACGATGGGGAAGAGAGGAGGAAGAAGAAGAGATGAGGAAGAAGAGGGAAAGACGGGGAAGAAAGTGCATTAAATCTCAATTCTACTGGTACTACTACCAGGATATACCGTCCTTCGGAGTGTAAATAGTTAAGCCGATGACATGTGGGTCTACTTCAAGAGGGCCCATATGTCAGTAAATGGAAGAGAGAGGTGCGTAGGCATATTTGCGGAAGCGTGCTCCACTGGAAAACATGATGGCAGTACTGGGTAAGGCTGATTTAGTAACACCAACACGCTGGTTCAGCTTATTAATTAAGTGTCCCATCTGCTGCAGCGTGTATTGTCACTTCACTGTGAAGACTAGTTGAATAGTTCTCTCTGACTGAGGTGGGGAATAATGGATCGCCAAGACTTCCTATCTACACTATCCCTATGCCTCTACTCTCATCCTGTCCAACAAGATGAAACATTGGACAAGGCACCCGGCGCCAATAATGTAGAAGTACTAGTAGTATTTTGTGTCAAACTTTGACCATCTATTTAACTAATAAAATGTTAATGCATTTCACCAAAAATCATATCACTGAATTCGTATTTGAACATAGTTTTTAATGGTATAGTTTTTTATGACATGCATTGACACTTTGTTAGTTAAATTTACGGTCAAAATTTTACACTAAGTATGAAAGGGACCATTAAACGAGGACGGAGGTTTATATACAGGTCAATAAATAATCATCAACCAAGGTAGTAGTAAATGATGAGTGCCCGAAGATTTTTTTTTGAAAGTACTCAATAATGGGCTCGTTTTCCTCAAGAAAATTGTGTTTACGAACGTATTAATTGGAATGCATGCGTGAGGAAAAAATGACCAGAACTTTTACATGCATTGGTGAGTTTTCTCTTAATTCTTGCATGCAACGTTTTAATGAAGCTTGACATATGAACATGTCAATGGGAGGGAGTAAAAGCCTCACGCATGCATGCATGCATGCATGCAACATGCAACACTCACACATACACATGCACGCACGCAACACTCACGCATCCATGCGGCACACAGCACACGACGCAACACACACACTCACGCTCAAGTGCTCAACCTACTCCCTCCGTCCCTGAAATACTGTACATATAGAGATTTACACATTGACCAAGAGGAACCGAAACTTCATGGCATAATTAACGCCCAAAAGTAGCAGACTTATGTGTGCATGCAACCATTGAGAGAAGAAGATTAAATGAAGGTTGTTGCATGCTGTAATTAAGGATAGACATGTAGCCTATAGCTAGAGCACAAGTTGGTGCATTAGTCAATCAATATCAATTAGATTAAAGGCTAAATTCATTGGAAGTGTAGATGTACACTCTTTATTGGAAGACCGAGGGAGTACACGTGCATGCACTCACATACACAGCCAGGGTGGTTCGCGCGCAAGGGTTGGACTCCTGTCACGCATGTGTAAAGTTTTGTTTAACTGATTTCTTTGCTCTGCCAACTGACAGGTGGGACCCAGAAACCAGGTGTCAATTTAACCAGTCAACAAAGTGCCACGTCGACTTTGTGGCCGGTCAGTAGGGTGCAATACGGTGCTCTACGATGAGCTAGTGATCGTATAATCACCGCAAAACTATATAGTGACCGTAATGAGCGTATTGTTACATACGTTGGCCACCAGTGTATTTTTCTCATTTCAAGTTAAGCCATATTAACCGGAAAGGACGCAATATGGACTAGTAATGCTTTGATGTGTCCCGTCAACTCGCCGAACGAGGAGAAGCTTGCTTACTACGCCCTCTCCCTCGCCCACGCGCGGTGGCTCACAGGACGAGGAGAAGCTTGCTTACTACGTACGCCTACACCCTCTCCCTCGCCCACGCGCGCGGTGCTCACAGGATGAGGAGAGGGTTTTGACTACAGCACCCTCTCCCTCTCCCTCGCCCTCGCCGTCGTGGTGGACGTGCAGCAGTTCATTCGGTGTCAGATTGCTAGAAGCATATTGTACTGTAGTATCATCATTGTTGGACCTTCCGAAGAGGCGAAGAGCCAAGTGCAAGGTTCACACGAGTACGAACGGTTGAACCTCCCGAAGAGGCAAAGAGCCAAGCACAAGGTTTTATAGGAGTTGTCATCCTAGTAGGAGTACTACAACTATAGCGAACGATGCTACTGTATGATGCCGCCATGTCACCTATATCCAAAGCTGTGCCACCTTTTTTTCTCAAAGAGCGTGTTGGAGCCCATGCAACAACCACACAAGTTGCACGTACACATAACACATTTACTAGTAATAAATTCTAAAGGACACATGCCAGTATGCCACACAAGTTCATCTCCACTTCATGTGATAAATTTGTGCACGACTAGTCTACATATATTCACAGCGCTACCGTTCACAATTTACCATACTTCACTTACACGTTATAGATGGGCTCCATGTCCTCCTCCAGGTTCCAGTCCCAGGTGTTCTTCATGGATGGCACGATCCATAGCGGTGGGCAACGGGAATCATTGTCGCAGCTTTCTAGTCCGGTTCCACACGATGGAGACTCATCCAAGCTGAAGCGGCATAAATCAGGGATAGAGTGTCCCAGCATGTCGTTCATCCGGTGGTGCGCACTAAAGACACAACCATGCTTCATGAATGGCAGGCCTTCGGTGTCGTGAACGGAAGGTGGCATCCGCTTCACAATGGGGTAGCTGTCCCTAATAAAAAGCGAGTACTCTCCAAGAGTGTTCCTCGGCAACCACGTAGCACCACGGGGGTCGAACTCGGCGCCGTTCATCTGGTACACGCGGCATCTCAGATCTGGACACATGGTGATGTACATAGTCAAGGTCCATGCATAATAATGTTGAGCTCAAATATGGCGGTCAGTAATACTGTGCAGCAAATAGTACTAGTCCGGTATAGAGGAAGTAAAATAACCGGCTTATTATATATAGCCACTCTTGGCTACATGGATGAGATAGTAAGACATGGAAAAACAAAAATGGTGGGAGCTAGTGGGTTCAAGTCTTCAAGGGCCTAGCTAGCTATACGCGTCCTCCAAGGTAAAAAGTACTCCTACTAGTACTAGTAAGTAGTGCAACAATGAAAGAGAAGGCGAGAGGGTTAAAAAAATATAATACTAAATTGTACTACTAGTATAGTAAACATGTCCCAGTCAAGAAAAGAAAATAACTAACAAGTACTACTCTACTACTCTAACACACAACAATGAGAAAATGGAATACCTGGGTAGATGGTGACGGTCCGATCGTGGTAGATTGTGTGACCATGTTGCTCATCAGTGGTACCATGGGTAATGATTGCTAAGATAGTTGATCCCAATATGCCAAAGTCAGCTACAAGGTTCAAGGTTAGACCGAATCGCGGATGCAAATGCACATCCAGGATCGGCGATCTTATTTTGATCAGGGGATGACTGGTCCCTGCAAAATAATGGAGTACCGTTAGGGATGCAAATGATGGTTTGTGCATTCTGTTTGTAATCTCCCCTACCGTAGGATGGCAACCAGATGAAACAAGTCCCCTGGCTTGTCATCGCGAAGATGCGGCCTACATGGCGCACGGCGTCTTCGAACGTGTAGGGGTACAAATCTGCCGCGGCTAACATGTGCCAGCCTCTGCCGTTACTGCCTCATTGATGGCAATCCTTATGTCGAACACCGCGATGAGATAGTAATCATCGTAGCCGCGTCGCTTTGTCGGCGGGTCCACAATTGCTATCTTCTTCAATCTCATGTAGGCATCATCATACGTATTCAAGCCCAGCTAGTCTGGAAGGCCAATCCCAATGGTGGAGAAGGGGTCTATGGGAACGACCGCACTGCTGTGGATGTTGTGCAAAATGATGGTGGTATCCGGCCGGAGGTATGCAAGCCAATATTCATTGGCACCAACCCAGACCTATATATAAGACGGTGGGTGATACGTCTCCAACATATCTATAATTTATGAAGTATTCATGTCATGTTTACAATAATTTTATATGGTTTTGGTATGATTTATATGGAACTAACCCGGACTGACGCTGTTTTCAGCATAACTACGTGGTGTTGTTTTTTGTGCAGAAATGAAAGTTCTCCAAATGAGCTGAAACTTTTTGATAATTTTTTTTGGAACAAAAGAGACCCCCAAAGCTTCGTGGAAGGACCATAAGGTGAAGGAGTAGGGCACAAGACACCGGGGCACGCCAGGGGGCCCAGGCGCGCCCCGGTGGGTTGTGCTCACCTCGAGGCCCATCTTCACATGAAACCGACGCTAAAAAATCCTATAAATAGAGAAACCATCAGGGGTAACCCTAGATCAGAAGTTCCGTCGCCGCAAGCCTCTGTAGCCACAAAAAACCAATCTAGACCCCGTTCCGGCACTCCGCCGGAGGGGGAAATCATCACCGGTGGCCATCTTCATCATCCCGACTGCCATCATGATGAGGAGGGAGTAGTCCACCCTCGGGGCTGAGGGTTTGTACCAGTAGCTATGTGTTTAATCTCTCTCTCTCTCTTGTGTTCTTGAGATGTCACGATCTTGATGTATCGCGGGCTTTGTTAATATAGTTGGATCATATGGTGTTTTCCCCTCTCTATCTTGTGTGAATTGAGTTTTCCCTTTGAGATTTTGTTTTTATCGGATTGAATACTTTTATGGATTTGAGAGCACTTGATGTATGTCTTGCTATGAATACCCGTGGTGACAATGGGGTATCATATTGATTCACTTGATATGTGTTTTGACACTCAACTCGCGGATTCCCGAGGTGACATTGGGGTAATCTATGCATAGGGGTTGATGCACGTTCTCGTCTTTGTTTCTCCGGTAGAAATCTTGGGGCACTCTTTGAGGTTCTTTGTGTTGGATTGAGTATTATGAATCTGAAATTATTTGGTGTTATCTTAGTATGAACTCTTGATAGATCGATTGGAAAGGATAACTTGTGTTATTTTAGTACGAACTCTTGATAGATCGACCGGGAAGGATAACTTGGTGTTATTTTAGTACGAACTCTTGGATAGATTGATTAGAAAGAATAGCTTCGTGGTGGTTTCGTACCCTACCAAAAATTTCTTCTTATGTTCTCCGCTAGATAGGAACTTTGGAGTGATTCTTCATCACACGTTGAGGGATGGTTATATGATCCAATTATATTAGCATTGTTGAGAGATTGCACTAGCGAAAGTACGGACCCTAGGCCTCATTTTCAAGCATTGCAATACCGTTTGTGCTCCATTTTACCAATTGCTACCTTGCTATTTTTTTATTGTTACTATTACAAAAACCAATATCTACTATCATTACTACACTTTTATTACCATCTCTTCGCCGAACTAGTGCACCTGTACAAATTACCATTGTATTTGGTGTGTTGGGGACACAAGAGACTCTTTGTTATTTGGTTGCAGGGTTGTTTGAGAGAGACTATCTTCATCCTACGCCTCTCACGGATTGATAAACCTTAGGTCATCCACTTGAGGGAAAATTGCTACTGTCCTACAAAACTCTGCGCTTGGAGGCCCAACACGTGTCTACAAGAATAAAGTTGCGTAGTAGACATCAAGCTCTTTTCTGGCGCCGTTGCCGGGGAGGTGAGTGCTTGAAGGTATATCTTTAGATCTTGCAATCCAATCTTTTAGTTTCTTGTTTTATCACTAGTTTGGTTCATAAAATAAAACTACAAAAAATGGAATTGAGGTGGCCTCATATTATTCGTCTTTATCATGTCTTTCTTGAAAATGATGGAAAGGAAAATTGTGCTCAATTGATAGAAGAAGAATTCAATAAAATGTTTGGCATAAATGATGAGCATGATTTCAATGTTATTAGTATGAATTCTTTGAATATCCATGATGCTAATGATATGTAAAGCCATAATCTTGGGGATGCTATGTTTGATGAAGATGATATTTTTAGTCCCCCAAGATTTGATGTGAAAATTTGTTATAATGGTAGCATGCCTCCTATTTATTATGATTATGATGATGACATGTATGCCATAGAGAATAATGATAACCATGAAACTTGTCATCATGATTTTAATGCTCAAATTGATCATGCCAATCAAGTGTCTCATGATAGTTATTTTGTTGAGTTTGCTCCCACTACTATTCATGAGAATAAATTTGCTTATGTGGAGAGTAGCAAAATTTCTATGCTTATGCATCATGAAAAGAATGATTTATGTGATGGCTATATTGTTGAATTCATTCATGATGCTACTTAAAATTATTTTGAGAGAGGTACATATGCTTGTAGGTATTTCAATAATATCAAGTTTCCTCTCTTTATGTTGAAAGTTTTGAAGTATTGCTTATTTTGCCTTCCTATCCTAGTTGATTCTTGTTCCCATAAATTGTTTGCTCACAAAATCCCTATGCATAGGAAGTATGTTAGACTTAAATGTGCTAGTTATATGCTTCATGATGCTCCCATTATGTTTCAACTCTTTATTTCTATGTGAGCATCATTGAAATCATCATGCCTAGCTAGAAAGGCATTAAAGAAAAGCGCTTGTTGGGAGACAACCCAACATTTATACCTACTGTTTTGGTGTGTACACATGATTAGGATACTGTAGTAATTATGTTTTATAGCTTTTGTTTCAATAAAGTGCCAAGTAAATCCTTTGGGATAGTGTGGATGATAGTTGACTTGATTCTGTGCAAAAACAGAAACTTTTGCGTCCAGTGCAGAAATTTCTATCTTTTACTGGAACATGGAAAATTCTGAATTTTTTACAGTTGATGTTTAGACAAATTTTCTACGTTGTCCTATTTTTTAAGAATTTTTGGAGTTACAGAAATATGACCTTAATTCAGATCTTTACACTGTTCTGTTTTTGACAGATTCTGTTTTCAATGCATAGTTTGCTTGTTTCCTAGTTTCTATGGCTTATTTTGCTCAATATAAATTGTGGAAATGATAAGGTACAGTAGGAATTGTGTGAGAACAATTATGAATGTTATCTTTACAGTACCAAAGTGAATGATTTGTCTTTATCATACTAACCCATCTCACGAAGTTCCGTTAAGTTTTGTGTGATTGAAGTTTTCAAGTTTTGGGTGAGATATCAATATGAGGAGAATAAGGAGTGACAAGACCCTAATCTTGGGGATGCACAAGGCACCCCAAGGTAATATTCAAGGAATATCCAAGCAACTAAGCTTGGGGATGCCCCGGAAGGCATCCCCTCTTTCGTCTCCGACATTATCGGTAACCTCACTTGGAGCTACATTTTCATTCGTCACTTGATATGTGTTTTGCTTGGAGCATCATTTTATTTTGTTAGAATTTGCTTGATGTTAGTTATAATAATGTGTTATATCTTTTATTTCAGTAAAAGTGGCAAGGATAGCCTTTACCATGCTTATTTTGCAAGTATATGAGTTGCCGTTTCAAAATAGAAAGTTTATCGCTGTTGCAAAAATTCTCTAGGAAAGTCAGAATGTGATAAAAGGTTGAAATTTTTTGCATAGTAATTTATAATAAATTTTCTACAGTTTGGTAATGTTTCAGAATTTTTGGAGTTAGGGAAGTATGAAGAATATTGCACTCTTTACAGACTGGACTGTTTAGACAGATTGCTGTTATGATTGCATTGTGTGCATATGTTTGCTTGTTTAATGATTCTATTTGAGGATAGGAGTATTAAATATGCAGAGGCATTTAGTATACAATGTTGATTAATAATTTTAGTTATTTTCTACAGTAGAGAATGATAAGGTTTTTGCATTGATTTATACTAACTTATCTCACGAGTTCTTGTTGAGTTTTGTGTGGATGAAGTTTTTAAGATTTAGGGAAACCGTGATATAAAAGAAATTAAGGAGACACAAAAGCTCAAGATTGGGGATGCCCAAGGCATCCCAAGATAATATTTCAACAAGTCTCAAGCATCTAAGCTTGGGGATGCCCCGGTAGGCATCCCACCTTTCTTCTTCAACAATTATCGGTTAGTATCGGTTGAGCCTAAGTTTTTGCTTCTTCACATGATGTGTGCTATTTTTAGTATGTCATTTTATTTATTTTTGCTTGCTGTTTTAATAAAATACTTAGATCTGAAAGTTTTAAATAAGAGAGAGTCCTCAATTAGCTACCCATTTACTTAACTACTTGCATGATCTTCACTTATATCTTTTTGGAGTAGTTTGTCATTTACTCTCGTGCTTCACTTATATCCTATGAGTAAATTGTTGAATGAATTGAATATCATGAAGTTGAAATTATATGTTCATATTATGCATAGTAGTAACTTCACATTGGGTTTAGAAAGTGAAATCTTTTGAAGCTTGACAATCACAATATTGGTCATACAAGCAATTCATGAATAATTAGTATAAGGAAGAGAACTTTCACATGCAAATATATTATCTTGGACATCTTCTATGATTGTGAATACCCATTAATTATTTTCAAACTTGAGCAAAGTAGTTGAAGTGGGACAAGGAAGACAACGTAATGAGTTATGTTTGGGTATATTTGCATAGAAGTTATATTGTTATGGATCCTCCAACATGTGGTGTTTCCCTAGGATCTTTTGCTAGCCAAAAATTCGTACTAAGTAGAGATACTACTTGTGCATCCAAAAAACCCTTAAACCCAGTTTCTTGCCATGAGTGTGCACCATACCTACCTATGGATTGAATAAGATCCTTCAAGTAAGTTGTCATCGGTGCATAAAGCAATAAAAATTGCTCCTAAATATGTTTGATCTTTTATTGTAAGGGAAAACTGAGCGTTGTATGAACTTGTGATGGCAAAGTAATAAAAGCGATGGACTGCATAATAAAGGTTGCTATCATAAGGGGCAATATAACATGACGTTCCTTTGCATTAAGAGCTTGGGCATCCAAATAAAAAGCGCATGACAACCTCTGCTTCCCTCTGCGAAGGGCCTATCTTTTACTTTTCAGTATTTACTTTTATGCAAAGAGTCAATAGTATACATCCTCATTCAACCTCAATTATTCTGTAGTTGGCAAGCATCATGTGATGGGGAAAGATCTAGGCATATCTGACCAGTCAAATATATTTGATCATGATTTATTATTGTTGACAATTATCTCTATGATAATTGAGTTGGGAGGCGAAATATTAAGCCCCTATCTTTCTTTGTGTTCGATGGATTCCATTTGTTCTAAGAATATGCTTTGAGTAGTAGCAATCATGGAAGACTATATGATGATTGAGTATGTGGAGCTCTTACTTAGACTCTGTTGAATAAGTTGAATTGCAATTGTTTGGTGACTAAGAATATAGGTTGTTGAGTTTCAAGAGAATTCATTGTTTGAACCTTCACATGTGAATTGGTTGCTACTTTAACATGAAAAGTTTTATGAGAAAGAATTGATGTTATGATGCTAGGAAAAGTGATTGAAATTATCATTGATCAAACTTATGCACTTTGCTAGCATTCACATTTCATAAATTATTTCTTTTATCATTTACCTACACGAGGACGAGCAGGAATTAAGCTTGGGGATGCTGATACGTCTCCAACGTATCTATAATTTATGAAGTATTCATGTCATGTTTACAATAATTTTATATGGTTTTTGTATGATTTGCATGGAACTAACCCGGACTGACGCTGTTTTCAGTAGAACTACCGTGGTGTTGTTTTTTGTGCAGAAATGAAAGTTCTCCAAATGAGCTGAAACTTTTTGACGATTTTTTTTGGAACAAAAGAGACCCCCGAAGCTTCGTGGAAGGACCAGAAGGTGAAGGAGTAGGGCTCCAGGGGGCCCAGGCGCGCCCCGGTGGGTTGTGCTCACCTCGAGGCCCATCTTCGCGTGAAACCAACGCTAAAAAATCCTATAAATAGAGAAACCATCAGGGGTAACCCTAGATCAGAAGTTCCGTCGCTGCAAGCCTCTGTAGCCACAAAAAACCAATCTAGACCCCGTTCCGGCACTCCGTCGGAGGGGGAAATCATCACCGGTTGCCATCTTCATCATCCCGACCGCCATCATGATGAGGAGGGAGTAGTCCACCCTCGGGGCTGAGGGTTTGTACCAGTAGCTATGTGTTTAATCTCTCTCTCTCTCGTGTTCTTGAGATGTCACGATCTTGATGTATCGCGGGCTTTGTTAATATAGTTGGATCATATGGTGTTTTCCCCTCTCTATCTTGTGTGAATTGAGTTTTCCCTTTGAGATTTCATTTTTATCGGATTGAATACTTTTATGGATTTGAGAGCACTTGATGTATGTCTTGCTATGAATACTCGTGGTGACAATGGGGTATCATATTGATTCACTTGATATGTGTTTTGGCACTCAACTCGCGGATTCCCGAGGTGACATTGCGGTAATCTATGCATAGGGGTTGATGCACGTTCTCGTCTTTGTTTCTCCAGTAGAAATCTTGGGGCACTCTTTGAGGTTCTTTGTGTTGGATTGAGTATTATGAATCTAAAATTATTTGATGTTATCTTAGTACGATCTCTTGATAGATCGATCGGAAAGGATAACTTGTGTTATTTTAGTATGAACTCTTGATAGATCGATCGGGAAGGATAACTTGGTGTTATTTTAGTACGAACTCTTGGATAGATCGATCGGAAAGAATAGCTTTGAGGTGGTTTCGTACCCTACCAACAATTTCTTCTTATGTTCTCTTCTAGATAGGAACTTTGGAGTGATTCTTCATCGCACGTTGAGGGATGGTTATATGATCCATTTATATTAGCATTGTTGAGAGATTGCACTAGCAAAAGTACGGACCCTAGGCCTCATTTTCAAGCATTGCAATATCGTTTGTGCTCCATTTTACCAATTGCTACCTTGCTGTTTTTTTATTGTTACTATTACAAAAACCAATATCTACTATAATTACTACACTTTTATTACCATCTCTTCGCCGAACTAGTGCACCTATACAAATTACCATTGTATTTGGTGTGTTGGGGACACAAGAGTCTCTTTTTTATTTGGTTGCAGGGTTGTTTGAGAGAGACTATCTTCATCCTACGCCTCCCACCGATTGATAAACCTTAGGTCATCCACTTGAGGGAAAATTGCTACTGTCCTACAAAACTCTGCGCTTGGAGGCCCAACACATGTCTACAAGAATAAAGTTGCATAGTAGACATCAGTGGGCAGTGGAGAAATTACGGGATGGAATAACTAAGTACTACATGATAAAACTCCATGACTGACGTGCTCATCGGACAAAATTCGACTACCTCTCAACATTGGCAACTATAGCAGAGTCAACGTTCAACCATGGCCAGGGAGCGGTGGACTGTTCGAAGGATTGTCCCATAGAATAACCTTCTCCTCGAGGACACATGGAAGACCAACAAGCATGGTCTTTTCTCAAGCCTAATTAAGCACCGTCTTAAAAATGTGGGTGCATGAAGTACCAAGTCTTGCGGTGGTGAGGACGTCGGAGCGGCGTGCGATTTCTCCCAGAGGATCGTCATCCAAGGTCTCCCAGCCCCGACGAGGAGGAGAACCGCATGGCGAATCCATGGGAGCAGAGAAGAACTGCCTTCTCTTCGGGGGAAGGGGAACTAGCGAGGAGGAGATAAGAGCATAGTAACCACAGGGCCTCGTCCCTTCGCTAAGAAAATTATGCGGGCACGCATAGTGGTAGTGCCTCGTGCCCCGCAATGGTGAGGCTATTATTTACTACGTACTCGTACTGTAGCAGTAGTAGTACTACTTTCTCAACTAGTAGTGCGATGTACTGTACTTCTATAGTGCACCAATTTTGAACTCTTGAATCTCAAGGCCAAGGAGCTACAGTTGCAAGTGGAGGGTACTACTGTTCTCTAGAACCATCGCTGTACTATCAATGCAGGGAAAGTACACTTGCGTAGTGGGTACTCTCCGTGCTCTATTCAAGCGCGTAGCTGGCCTACTCAGCCGCTCCTCTCACGCACACACTAGCAGCCTGTTGATCAGCGATGGTTACTGCGGGGGCAGAACATTTGAGTTCTTTGATACAACGAGACTAGGCTTTTTGCTTCCATTTGTGGAGGTGTAATGGATCTCATCGAACTTTGTTAGTAGTTCCTTCTTTACGAATGAGATGAGGCAAAGCTTTTGCCTCCGTTTCAAAACAAAAAAAAAATCACGTCAAGAGAAATTTCTTTTATAGAGCCGATAATGGAGTGAAGTCCATGCGTGCAACGCCACAAGCTACAGAGTAGTAGAGTACTAGCACTTTACGTACAGAGCCATATTACACAGTTCCCAATGCTGCGCCAGGCTTTTTTGGCTCCTTAGGCTTAATTGGGAGGCGCTAGTTTAAATATGCTAGCTGATGAGGAAGCTGCAAGCGAGGTGCGGCTAGGGCGAGCACGCAGGCGAGAAACTTTGCATGGTGTGAATTGATATATAGGAGTACTAGTCTAGTACGCGAGCCACAAGATGATGGGAGGGAAAACCCGTTCATGTGGCTGGGATATCCAGTGCACCCAGATTGTGGTGCGACACATCAGTTCGACTTCAAAAGTCAAACTACTAGTGTACAATATTGGCTCGCAGCGAGGTTACTATTTTAAAAAAAGGCCGCCGTGCGTTCGGCCGGGATCGAACCCACAAAACGAGCTATACACTCCGGTGACCACTAGTAGTACTCGTTGGAGTACAACGCAACCTAGAATCGCCTTTTGTCGCTAGTACATTGTTCCTTACAAGAAACCACTAATAATGCCAAGAAACTACTACCACTTACCAACCAGCCCTACCAAGAAATGACTACTCTACAAAGTGCCGTTATAGGCACGTTTCAACCCATGTCGCCGCTTAAGTCAACACCTTCTATTCGACCGGCAAGTTAGGCGTTATGACTTGTGGGACCTACATGTCAGTCTGGACAAAAATCCCCGAGTGACCTCCTACCTCCGGCCCGTCCACCTAGTCATCCTCGGCCATGGGACGCTGCTACCGCCGCCGGCAGAAGGCGAGGTCAAAACCGCCGGCGGTGCGGAGCCCATCTTGCGGCAGCCCGGATGCCAGCTCCGTCCGGCGCTTGCGGCCGCTAGCTAGCCAAGATAGCACACACCCTGCTGGATGCATCCAGCTGCCTGTCTGCAAGGTTTGCTACACTACTGCAGGTTGCTACTAACGCGACGCTACGATCAGAGACCCTTTGACGAAACTGTGTGCGATGCATTAATCGCAAACGGTGGTGTAAAAAACCCGTCAAAAAAGGTGCAAAACATTTGCGATGATGGATGCATCAAACACGGTTCAGATTTTAGTTGCGTGTGCGATGCACGGCATACGGTTCAGTTCAATTAACTGTTTGTGATGTGGCAGAACAAAAGAAACGGGCAGCCAGATGAAGGCGTGTGCGATATACAGCTTACGGTTCACTCGGATGAACTGTTTGTGATTAGGCAACACAACAGAAACGGTCAGCCAGATCAAGGTGTGTGCGATATACAACATACAATTCACTCGGATGAACTGTTTTCGATTAGGCAATGCAACAGAAACGGTTCAACCAGATTAAGGTGTGTGCAATGGAGGGCATACAGTTCATTCCGATAAACTATTTGTGTTGAGCCAAGAGAACAGAAACGTTTCACATAAACAAGATGTGTGTAATATGCGGCAAACATCCAATTACATAGGTGGCTAGTACACACAAGACATTTCCACACACCAAAGTAAACTATTACATACATAATTAACTAGGATAAACGATCATCTGATCATTATCTACTTCTTGTGCTAGTTCGATGTTCCTTCTATTCTAAGTTTCCATTAATTGATGGCATTTTATGAACACGCCACCGTTTCCTGCCATTTCCTCACCGGTTTCCCGCCACCCAGCGATATTGCGCATAAACCTAGGCGGCGCACGACGCACGGAGGCAACAAGCACAGCCTGTAGCACATCCACCTTTTCCAAGCATGCCAACCCACCAAAGCGCCGCCTCTGCCATCAACCTCGTCGACGAGGAAAATGAGCAGGCGCCACGGCCCGTCGAGGCCGAGGTGCTCCTCGGCAACGCGATGGACGACGCCGTGATGCAAGTCATCGCCAGGGTTGAGCAGACCCTTGGCACATGGTGCTTCAGCGCCGCGGATCAAGATAGGCATGTCAGCGCCGAGAGGCTGCAGCTCGCCGTAGAACATGATCGATGGCGTGCCGCAGAGCAAGCTAGGTGCATCCGCGCCGATAGGCTGTGGCTCGCCGCACAGCGAGACCGTTGGAGCGCTGCAGAGCGAGAGGCGCGGCGCGCCGCACAGCAGGAGCAGATCCATCGGCGCTTGCCTGCTGTCGACAGGGCGTCACAGCTGGGTACACGTCCCATCAGTACCCCCATTCCTCGCCAGGAGTGGGCAGAGGTCCTCTGCGCTGTACTTGCACCAGAGGCCGGCCGCGCCGTACTTGCACCGGACGCCCACCGCGCCATTCGCATGGGTCACGCTGTTCGCCTTGTCCATGGCCCGCTCGATGCCGACGCGCTGGTCGGTATGCTCGACCGCCTCCTTGGCCCAGGTGTCCACCTGGGCGCAGTAGAGGAACATGGCCGTCGCATCCTCGAGCTGGTGATCTCCGACTTGGAGCTCGAGATCACGCTCCAGATGTACCGCGAGCGTGTCGACCGCTTGGACGAACACCTACACGAGTTCAGGCAGAGCCAAGAGCTACCGTAGGCAAGGGCTGCTGGTCATGGTCTCATGGACGCGTTTTATTTTGTTGAGTCGTTTCGACGTGATAGCTATGTATTCACAGCAATCATAGTATTGCTCTGTTTCAATGTGTGTACTCTATTTTCCATTCTTATATGTTCTGTTTCAATGCGTATATATACGCTTTCCATTCTGTATATGTGGATGATAACAGCTAGATTCAAATTAGTACACAAAAACAGATAGAAAATGGAATTCATAATATATATATATATATATATATTAATTGTTCATTAGTTCATCACAGAATATATATAATATCATCACATATACGTGATGATACTTAACTACTAGGTACAATGCATAAAATTGAAAACGAACAATACTAAAACTAATAATCCCTCCTGGAGCCAGTATTCCGGCAGCCCCTCGCCAGCAGCTCCCTGGTGCACGGCGTCTTCCCAGTGCGGAGGCAGTACTCCGCCTCCTCCGCCTCACAGCGCTTGACGTACCGATCTGCCTCTTGCTGGCGGACGAGCGCGAACGATCTTGCCATTTCGTTGGGTGCCCACCGGAGCTCCTCGTTGGTGGCACGTTGGAGCTTATCGGCCCACCTCCATGCAGCGATGAGGCGCCCAGCACCTTTGACCTTCCTCGTGAAGTACCCGTCTTCGTACACCTCCTCCGCACAACGACGCTCCCATCCCCAAAGCTCCGCCGCCTCCTTTTTCAAGGCGGCATCACGGGCTTCACAGGCCGCCTGGTACCTGTCTTCCTCCTCCGCCATCTCCTTCTTGAATGCCACTTGCCTGGCTTTCTCAGCCGGCGGCAGCGACTTCCACAGACAAAGATTGTACTGGCCCCAAAACCAATCCAAAGTTGGGGGTGTGGGTCCCGGCTCAACCTCGTCCGGTGGTGCATAGGGGTCCTCGTCGCTGCTATTCGAGTGAGCATCCACGGGGGGCAACGACTCCTCGTCGGCGCGTGGGCAAACCGGCGGCGCCATGGCAGAGATTTGAGAGAGAGAGAGAGAGAGGGCGAGCGAGGGGAGGATGTAGATGAGAATGCAGGCGGGAGGATGTGAGCAAGGTACTATTTATTGGCGGCCGGTATCTAGATCGACGGGAACAATACAAACGCCGGTCGCCGGAATTTACTAGTACTGTAGTTTGACTTACACACGATTCCCGCAGAAAAATCCGTGTGTGAACTTAATAGCTGACGGCTTCCAATACAGAACCGTGTCTGATTAATGACCCCCGCCACTCACCTACCAAACCTCGAGCCGCGAAATAGAGTGCCAATCGTGTGGGGGCCGGTTGTCTTGCTAGATCTTTACATTTTGTTTTTTGAACACCAGATATTTACATCATCTGATGATTTTTTAACTCGCATACGAGTACACAAAAATATGAATTTTCAAACCGTTATGGTTAGCCGTTGCATGTAGATGTAGTTCAAATTTGAATTACGGTCATTAAATGGCTAGAAAATCACTTAAATATCTTTAAAAGGTCAAATGACCCCTAGAATTTTCCAAATTTTCACATGACAGTTTTAGTAGTGCATGTTAAACGTAGAAAATTTTTTGAAGGCCGTAAGAGGAAGCTATCTCCCGCTCGTCATCAAACATGCATTGTTCCCTCTCGGAACCACGAGCCTTCTAGTGAGTTGCTCCGGTTTGTGAGGGGTGTGTGTCCAAACTTTCGTCAAACATGTCAATTTTTTTACCACATCATCTTGGTGGCATGACATTACATCACGCAAGGTTTCATGTTTTTCTCATCATTTTTTAATTTTTTTGGAATTAAAATGCCATGGCACTCCATGCATGTGTCCATGCCGTGAGACCAATATGTTTGAAAATTCCTTCTAATTTACTGCACATGGAATTAACTCGCACACAAGTACACAAATATGATTTTTCAAACCGTTATGGTTAGCCGTTGCATGTAGATGTAGTTCAAATTTGAATTACGGTCATTAAATGGCTAGAAAATCACTTAAATATCTTTAAAAGGTCAAATGACCCCTGAAATTTTCCAAATTTTCACATGACAGTTGTATTAGTGCACGTTAAACGTAGAAAAAAATTTGAAGGCCGTAAGAGGAAGTCATCTCCCGGTCGTCATCAAACATGCATTGTTCCCTCTCGGAACCACGAGCCTTCTAGTGAGTTGCTCCGGTTTGTGAGGGGTGTGTGTCCAAACTTTCGTCAAACAGGCTAATTTTTTTACCACATCATCTTGGTGGCATGACATTACATCAAGCAAGGTTTCATGTTTTTCTGATCATTTTTTTATTTTTTGGAATTTAAATGCCATGGCTCTCCATGCCGTGAGACCAATATGTTTGAAAATTCCTTCTAATTTACTACACATGGAATTAACTCACACACAAGTACACAAATATGATTTTTCAAACCGTTATGGTTAGCTGTTGCATGTAGATGTAGTTCAAATTTGAATTACGTACATTAAATGGCTAGAAAATCACTTAAATGTCTTTAAAAGGTCAAATGACCCCTGAAATTTTCCAAATTTTCACATGACAGTTGTATTAGTGCACGTTAAATGAACAAAAAAATTAAAGGCCGTAAAGGGAAACTATCTCCCGTTCGTCATCAAACATGCATTGTTCCCTCTCGGAAACACGAGCCTTCTAGTGAGTTGCTTCGGTTTGTGAGGGGTGTGTGTCCAAACTTTCGTCAAACATGCCAATTTTTTTACCACATCATCTTGGTGGCATGACATTACATCAAGTAAGGTTTCATGTGTTTCTGATCTTTTTTTAATTTTTTGAAATTTAAATGCTATGGCACTCCATGCATGTGTCCATGCCGTGAGACCAATATATTTGAAAATTCCTTCTAATTTACTGCACAAGGAATTAACTCGCACAAAGTACACAAATATGATTTCTCAAACCATTATGCTTAGCTATTGCTTGTAGATGTAGTTAAAATTTGAATTACGGTCATTAAATGGCTAGAAAATCACTTAAATGTCTTTAAAAGGTCAAATGACCCCTGAAATTTTCCAATTTTTCACATGACAGTTGTATGAGTGCACGTTCAATGAAGAAAAAATTTGAAGGCCGTAAGGGGAAGCTATCTCCCATTCGTCATCAAACATGCATTGTTCCCTCTCGGAAACACAAGCCTTCTAGTGAGTTGCTTTGGTTTGTGAGGGGTGTGTGTCCAAACTTTCGTTAATCATGCCAATTTTTTTACCACATCATCTTGGTGGCATGACATTACATCAAGCAAGGTTTCATGTGTTTCTGATCTTTTTCTAATTTTTTGGAATTTAAATGCCATGGCACTCCATGCATGTGTCCTTGCCGTGAGACCAATATGTTTGAAAATTCCTTCCAATTTACTGCACAAGGAATTAACTCGCACATAAGTACACAAATATGATTTTTCAAACCGTTATGGTTAGCCGTTGCATGTAGATGTAGTTCAAATTTGAATTACGGTCATTAAATGGCTAGAAAATCACTTAAATGTCTTTAAAAGGTCAAATGACCCCTGAAATTTTCCAAAATTTCACATGACAGTTGTATTAGTGCACATTAATAAACATAGAAAAAAATTGAAGGCCGTAAGAGGAAGCTATTTCCCGTTCGTCATCAAACATGCATTGTTCCCTCTCGGAACCATGAGCCTTCTAGTGAGTTGATCCGGTTTGTGAGGGGTGTGTGTCCAAACTTTCGTCAAACAGGCCAATTTTTTTACCACATCATCTTGGTGGCATGACATTACATCAAGCAAGGTTTCATGTTTTTCTGATCATTTTTTAATTTTTTTGAATTAAAATGCCATGGCACTCCATGCATGTTTCCATGCTGTGAGACCAATATGTTTGAAAATGCCTTCTAATTTACTGCACATGGAATTAACTCGCACACAAGTACACAAATATGATTTTTCAAACCATTATGGTTAGCCGTTGCATGTAGATGTGGTTCAAATTTGAATTACGGTCATTAAATGGCTAGAAAATCACTTAAATGTCTTTAAAAGGTCAAATGACCCTTGAAATTTTCCAAATTTTCACATGACAGTTGTATTAGTGCACGTTAAACGTAGAAAAAATTTGAAGGCCATAAGAGGAAGTTATCTCCCGTTCGTCATCAAACATGCATTGTTCCCTCTCGGAACCACAAGCCTTCTAGTGATTTGCTCCGGTGTTGTGAGGGGTGTGTGTCCAAACTTTCGTCAAACATGCCAAAAATTTTACCACATCATCTTGGTGGCATGACATTACATCAAGCAAGGTTTCATGTGTTTCTGATCTTTTTTTTTATTTTTTGGAATTTAAATGCCATGGCACTCCATGCATGTGTCCATGCCGTGAGACCAATATGTTTGAAAATTCCTTCTAATTTACTGCACATGGAATTAACTCGCACACAAGTACACAAAAATGATTTTTCAAACCGTTATGGTTAGCTGTTGCATGTACATGTAGTTCAAATTTGAATTACGGTCATTAAATGGCTAGAAAATCTCTTAAATGTCTTTAAAAGGTCAAATGACCCCTGAAATTTTCCAAATTTTCACATGACAGTTATATTAGTGCACGTTAAATGTCAAAAAAAATTGAAGGCCATAAGGGGAAGCTATCTCCCGTTCGTCATCAAACATGCATTGTTCCCTCTCAGAAACACGAGCCTTCTAGTGAGTTGCTTCGATTTGTGAGGGGTGTGTGTCCAATCTTTCGTCAAACATGCCAAATTTTTAACCACATCATCTTGGTGGCATGACATTACATCAAGCAAGGTTTCATATGTTTCTGATATTTTTTTTAATTTTTTGGAATTTAAATGCCATGGTACTCCATGCTTAATTGTGTCATAGCCGTTAGACCAATATGTTTGAAAATTCCTTCCAATTTACTGCACATGGAATTAAATCGCACACAAGTACACAAAATATGACTTTTCAAACCGTTATGGTTAGATGTTGCATGTACATGTAGTTCAAATTTGAATTACGGTCATTAAATGGCTAGAAAATCACTTAAATGTCTTAAAAGGTCAAATGACCCCTGAAATTTTAAAAAATTTGACATGACAGTTGTATTAGTACTACAAATTTTCTCATACATTTAAAACACCATCCGTTGCCACTTTACTCCAAATTCGTCTTTCACAGCTAATAAAAAAATATCCACAACATCACACACAATTTTTTTGTAGGAACCGTTTGCGATGAAAATTTCTGGGTCTATTTAAGTCTTCCTCCTTAAGCTTCGCTGGCTCGTCTGCTCCAGTGTCGGCATCCCCCGAATCCACCAATCCCGATCCCCATTCCCGCTCCCCCTTCTTGCAAAGATGACGCCATGGAAACGCTTCGTGAAGGCCCGTACGATGGCTGTGTCCTCCCCGAGCGCCGCCGCCTGCACCGAGAGTGCGTCCGCCTACGCCGAGAGTGCCGCCGCATTCGCATTAAGCGCGGCCGCATCCACCGAGAGGGCGTCTGCGGCAGCCGACAGGGTAGTTGCAATAGCTGAGACGGCTGCAGCTGCTGCTGCGACAACGGCTGCAAATGCCGAGAGCGCTCGAGCTGCAGTCCATCTGCCGATGTCGCCTTGGCCCAGGACGAGGCCATCCACGCCAAGATCGAGGACGCACACGCCAAGATATTCCAGGCCACCTCGGAAACCAGCATGCAACCCACGTACGAAAAGGCGGTGGTGGCCATGGAACACCTACTTCCTCATGAGATCGCCGAGCGGGAGCTCGAGATGCAGGAGGCGGCGGAGATCGAGGAGCGCTGGGAGGAGGAGTTGCGCGTGGCCGAGGTCGAGGTAGAGAAGAGTCTGTCCGTCAAGGAATCGGCGGTGGAGTACCAACGCGAGCTCTGGCGCAGCCACTACTACGAGTACTACAATCTTGAGGATGGCCCCGAGGACGAGGACGAGGACACGGTCGACTTCAGCAGGGGGGACGCGGAGTCCACCAACGGCGGCATTTTGCCAGGACAAGTCATCGGCGTCTCATCTCACACCGGCGATGCATAGGCCGGTGCGGCGGCGGATTTGTTAAAATTATGCGTACTTAGGCTTTGTTTTGAATGCTGGTCTTTTGTTAGAGAAATGTTTAGGTCAACTGGCTCTATTTAATTACTAAAATTGCTCGATTCAGTAAGTGTGGTCTATGTGCTGGACGCTCTTTTGTGTGCCCAAATTAGCAAGCGATGTTAGATTATGCAATGACGTACCCGGGGAAATTTCCACCAAAATTTGAATTATCAAACTCATCCCATGCGCGTAAAGCAGAAGAATCGTTTGCGATGCACACAATCATTCAAAGTGAATGGTGTCCGGCGGCACCGCGCGTAAAGTTTCCCTCCACATTTCCAAATTTTAGGCCTACCGCCAAAATATCTACCCCCGCCCCCTCCCCCCTTCCCCACCCCCTTTTCTCCCCGACCACAAGTCACATTTCCCATGTTTCCTCCTTCCTTCCTTCCTTCCTAAGCTATAGCCGCTTCCTCGCTTGCTTCCTTGCTCTCGCCGTCTCGCATCCTACCGCCGGGGTCACCATGGTCTTCTTCAATGACCTCTCCAGCGGTTCCTCCTCCTCCGACGACTCCTTCACCACCCGGGTATGCCTGTCTTCTCTCTCTCGGGCTATGACTTGGAATGAAGGATTTTAACCCGGCGGTCGATTTGAGTCATTTCTTCCTATTGTAGCTCCCTAGGACCATCAGTTGCAAAAATGGAGTGGGGTGGCTGAAGATATGTCTGCTCGTTGTCACCATCAATCTCCATGCGTGAAGCTAGTTGCGTTTGAATCTGTGGATAGTGGGAGGAAGTTTCTGGCATGTGCAGAGAAGGTTAGACCCTCTTTCGTTGTTACAAATCATTTGTTAGATGTGATTCAGACACTGTCACGGTCCCAACCCATTCATACCACACCTTCAACCAAACGCATCCTAAGACAGTGTCACAGTTTGTACCTAGTATCTAAAAATGTTGCCATCTCATCAGCGGTGCCATTAGAAAATTATTTGGCACCGATTCAGCAGTTTGTGCAGCCAACTTTGGTCCACACATCCGAGCAGCCAAGCAGTAAAATACTAAATCTTTATGGCATGAAGGAACTGGGCATCGGAGCAACTAGGTGCTCCGGAGTCTGGGTCCCTGATTTTTTTCCGCTGCATCGGCTTGCCAGTGCAGGGCATCGGTGCGAGATGTAGCAACAGTTGTCTTTACAGCGGTTTTGGCATACATAGTGGACGGCCTTAGTGCTATTAGTTCTATGTTACTAAATTTGTGCATGTACACAGCTGTTAGTATCAATTTGCTGTCATCCAAACACTGTCGCTATGTTGTTGCAGTTATATGTACCTTCCTCATAAAATGTTCAATTTGTTATTTATAGTACATGAGTAAGAGCTTGT
This sequence comes from Thinopyrum elongatum, assembly GCA_011799875.1. Lineage (NCBI taxonomy): Eukaryota > Viridiplantae > Streptophyta > Magnoliopsida > Poales > Poaceae > Thinopyrum > Thinopyrum elongatum. The sequence goes on from CM022298.1 coordinate 512,286,807, forward strand.
AGCATTGTTGTAGTTAATTATAGCTTCTGATGTTTCAGAATTTGGTTGTTGTCTCAGTAGCAATTAATTCATTTGCACATTGATCTTTTTGAGAAGATATGTCATAATTAACATGTTTCTTCAGTTTTTCAAAATAAGTATTGGTGATTTTCTATGTTGCTATAAACCCATTTCCCCTACAACTGTTACTGATCTAGTTTTAAATATTATAGGATGAACGGAAGTGTTCTTACTTGGAGTGGGTTGATCAAGAGTGGCCACAGTCTTTGAAGGTGTGCCTAGCAAAGCTCTGGAGCATGTATGAGGAAGAGAACGGAGGTAGGCTTAGAGAAAGTGTTGTCAACGCTGAAGAATATTTGAAGATGCGGGATAAACAGAGGAAGGTGGAGAATGAGCTCAGATTTTTTAAATCAGACTTTGCTAAGACGGTGTTGGCGAAGGAGGAGGCACTTTCCCAGTTGGACAGTGCAAAATAGGTTCTTACTGAACTGAAAGCAGAGGTGGATAAGACTTGCCTGGATGATCTCGATTAGGGAAATGTATATATTGTTCTAGTATTGTTCTTATGAAGTTGAGCTAGCTATATGCTGTATTGTGCTGTTTTCAGGTAGCTATCGTACTGTGATGTTAAAATATATTTATGTGCCTGATATGAAATTGGCAAACAACTGTTCGATATGAAATGTGAATTTGCGTAATACTGGAATTATTAATTGTAAACTAATAAACCTGCTAAATGGGTCATGGAACTTTGCAAACGGTTCTAGCAGTAAAAGCGCTTGTGATGGATAGCCCAATGCCACACAGTTTTCTTCATCAAATCATGTGTGATGTAGTTGATAAAAGCAAACGGTTAACCAAGGCAGAGCGTGTGTGATAGTTACACCTTTCACACATGAGCCTATACATAAAACTGTGTGGGATGTACATACGAACGGAAACGTTTTCCCTGGATTGACTGTGTGGGATGTACATAAGAATGGAAACGTATTCCTTGGATTGACTATGTGTGATATACATACGAATGGAAATGTTTTTCTGGGATTCACCGTGTGGGATGTACATACGAACGGAAACGATTGGGTTTCGATGCCTCGCGCGATCGCACACGAGCTCATTTTGCCCCAGCCTTTGTGCCAGGAGGGCCTATCCCCGACGGCTTGCTCGCGCGTGAGTCACGCTTGGGCCAGCCAGCCAACCCGTGCGGAGGCCAGCGCGGCGTCCGGCCCATCCGACGGAGCGGCGGCCAAGTCGCTCATCACCGGCGCCACCGACGAACACGCATCAGTACTGTTTGAAGTAATGTTCAGGAAAAATAATGATTGGAGGAGGAAGAACATGATAGAAGGTTAGATGTGGGTCCCTTGTGTCAACTGTCAAACAAAATGTGTTGGTTTAAGCTGCCTCGTCAGCACAGACGTGTGGGCCAACCCTGTCATAAACGAGTTTAAACGAGCCTAATCGGCACTAGGTAGTAATTTTTTGGCGCGGATTAAGAAATTTTGGGTATGTTTTTGCTATTTTTTGTATAATAGTTTCTTCCTAGGGCTGGTTGAAAGTGGTAGTTTTTTTTGTTAAATACTCTACATACTGTAAGTAGGAGTGAAAGTTAAGCTTTGGAAGCCAATAAGCACGGCTAGTTACATAGTGCCTATGTGTACGTAATTTAAACTAAATATCAACCATGAGTGACTAATATCTTGATGGAAAACTCGAAACTATGGAAATACTAGCATTTTTTTTGCATGGTTGGAAATACTAGCAATGTTCACATGCGTTGCAACGGATCATAATTAGAATAATACTTATTCACAAACTTGATAGAAAACACTCTAATTTTGATATACATATATCACTAGAGATATATATTATGTTTCAATCAGAATATATTCCTTGGGCTGTTTTGGTGAGGTGAGGGAGGGATGTGGTTGGTTTTAAGATACTAATTAAGGGTTTTTCTGCAAATTGGTAGAGAAGTGGGATGTTGTTGAGAAAAGGCAACAACTTACCTCACAGTCGTTAGATGTAGATCTAATGGTCAGAAATGACGGATGGCTGACACACCATCATCACCAACTAAGTCTTCTGTAGGAGTACTAGCAAGATGTCTGTGCATTGCACGAAACATGAAGATGCATTTTTTTATAAAACACCTGTTGTGATTGACCCATGCGGGAGTAATCCCATGTGTAAAAACTAATGATATCTCAAGAAAGAGGAGAGATAAGGTGAGGAGGAGTGGGGTGTGGTGGTGATTGGTGGTCGGACTGAGCGGATGCATGGGGATGGACAACGCCGGCAGTGACCACCATGCCAGTTTGTTCCAGAGGCTTCCTTTTTTAATTGCTCAACAATGAGGTTGTTGGAGATAAGGATGAACGAGGGAAGGCCTTGTCTGCAAATGTGGAGAGAGGTGCGGGTATCTTTTAGTTTAATTTCTATCCGTCAGATATAGATCGGACGGTCTATATTGCAAGATGTCAGGCGTACCATCATCACCAACTCGGTTTTTTTATAAGAGAAGAGATATAAGTATGGAGATACAAACGTATTATCGATACTTGTTTCCGTAAACTTGGATCTACATTCTATTCAACGGCTCAGCATGTGGGGCCTTAGCACGATGACTTCTCGACTTTGTAAAACAAAGGTTTTCCCGTCGCCGATAAGGAGGGGGTGACGGCGGCGCGCTTTTGGCTTGCTCTAGTCCTAGTAGTCATACTAGGTGGTCTACGCACATGTAGATTTATTCTTTTTCACATCTTGTGTTCGCCGTACTGCCATGACTGTTGATGAATAGACGGTAAGTTATTCATGGGAAAACCTTTGTTGAGCATGTGTGCGAGAGAGAGACAGCGTGCGTGTGTGATATGTGTAGAGACTGAGGCAATGATAAGAGATTCTTTGTGTCTTTGTGTGTGGAGGATAGAGAGAGACATGTGCATGGGGCTTTGTGTTGTGTAACATGGAGACACATAGACATAATCAGAGAGTGAGTCTGTGAGATACACATGTGGACATGGGGAGAGATGTGTGAGTTAGAGAGATGGAGAATTTTGGTGTGCATCTGAGCTAGAGAGAGGGGGGATATATACATACCTAGAGCTGGAGAGAATATGCAAGGGTGTGTGTCTTAAAAGAAGGATCCAGATAGATGGGTGTTTGTGCGTGTCTGTGTGTGTTTGTGTGCGCATGTGTGTGTGAGAGGGAGTGTGTGTATGTGGAGAAGAGAGACCACTAATGATGTAAACCTAGTATAGGGAAGGGGGAATGGTGTGACATGTGTGTCAAAGAGAGACAAAGGCATGCGTAGTAGCGGGATAGCATGGGTGCGGGCGGGGAGCAGACTATTTGGAAGAGACATCGAGTGTGTGTGGGAGAGGGGTGTGAGAGCGAAAGAGAGAGCTAGCGAGGGAGAGAGAAAGAGAGGGGGAGAGAGAGGGGTCGTTTGTGTGCAGAAGTGGCGTATAGATAGGGAGACAATGTTGATGTTGTTCGAAAGTGGCCTATGTACGGAGATGCAAGGGAAGCGAGTCATCGTGTGTGTGATAGGGACTTCATGAGAGATCTAGAATTGATGGTGTAGAGAACAATGTGCGAGATTGAGAACGATGATACATTAGGGAGCTATGGAAAGAGTCACGACATATATGTATATAGGGAAGGAGTTGGGGCGGGTCCGCATGTGGGAGAGATAGAAAGAGGAGAGTGGTGCACAAGGAGACAAAGTGTGCTTGTTTGCAGTGGGGGTGGTGTGTGAGGTGAGTGTGCGAGAACCACATAACTAGGGAGATAGACGTTTGGGGGCGACGTTTTGTGTGTATGGGAAAGATACACTCTATATAGTGCATGTGCTTGGGAAAGAGAGATGCCGGGAGACCTAGAGAGTGGGGGAAGAGATGTGTGCATGCCCGAGAGACAAAGTGATAGAGACCTATGTTGGGGTCCGGACTTTAGAAGAGAGGGGGTGTTAATGTGCTTGTGTGTTCGTGTCCGAGGGAGAGAACGACTTGTCTGTGTGTTGGGGGGGGGGGGGGTGGGGGGGTGGTGGCTTCAGATAAAGAGTGAGGTGTCTATATTTGAGGGACTTTAGCGTAATTGAGATATATATGGTCAATAGTGTGTGCACTCATGGTTGATAAATTTGTTTCACAGTTTCGACTATGAGATAACGATACTTTTGAACATGCGTGATATACCTTGAAGTACCAGAATTACAAACCTAAGATTGGAATTTTGGAATTCGACTCCATCATTAGCTTTTGTAATTCATTTAAACGGAGGTACATTTTTTAAGCCGGGATTTCGTGATTTCAAATTCATATATCAAACCTAGAGATATACACATACTAATACAGGCATGTTCAAACTTTATAATCATCCACTTTATTCATACACATACACATTTTTGCTTTTGTCATCATATTTACATTTGGAATTTCATTTGAATTGGACCATATGATGGTATTTGCTTGCAATAGCTCAATGATCCATATTTGAATTGAATGGACAATCTAAGTTTCGAGTTGGAGACATTGATTTTCAAAACTTGCACTTTTTTTTGCATGCAAAACTAATAAATTCTCGGCCATGATATCATAGTCGGCCGTATAAGAGCAGAACACTTAATTTCAGGCGCCAAAAGTTTTCAAACTTCCCACTCACATCGAAATATCTCGCGCCCGAAAGTTTAGCCCTGTGATATTCCTGTTTTACCCCTGCCACATGAACGGAAAAGGGCTGCTTTGGTAACTCCATTGTTTTCCCCTCTTTGCCCCCAACATTCTTCCCCAGAGCCCCTCCCTGACCCCCCCCCAACTACGCCAAGCCGCCGAATCTAGTCCTCCGCCACAGCGGTGGACATCACACCCCGCCGGATCTACCTTCCGCACCTTGGAACCCCCAACTGCCAACTCACCACTTCACCGGAGCCTCTTCAGCGACTGGCTTGTCCACCGCTCCAGATCTCCTTGACCGCCATCATGGTCCACCGCACCGGATCTGCTTCATCGGCGCCCTCGTCCACCACAGTGTAGGCCCTTCACTGACTCCCTCGTCCGCCCCATCGCTGGCCCTTCATACAAGCCCTTGTCCGCCGCAACAGATCCGCCTCACCGAAAGCACTGTACACCGTGCCGGATGTGCTTCGCCGATGCCTTCGTCCACCGCACCGGACCCGCTCCACGGACGGCATATTCAACTCCACCTGCCCTGCTTTACTAACGCCGCAGCCTCATCAGGTTATTTCGATTTGTACTCCTTCGGTTTTTCTCTTCTTTATCGTGGAACTGTTCACTTACCATAGATGAGCTTTCTTGTATGTCGACAGGTGCCGCAACCGAAGCACCGGAGCCACTTCAGCAACGGCGACAGCCGGCACCATCGACGATCCTTAGCTATCAAGTATGACAATGATACTCATACGCCGCCGAGAATCAGGTACTATTATCCAACGGCCGGTGCCTACGTTCACTTTCTTAGCATAAGCACCGCACCTTTGAATTTCTTCAGGGCATCATTCAATTTTTCATGAGACGCGTTATTCTACTTGCACGTGTAGGGCCATACTTCTGGCAGTGAACATGTTACATGTGCTAAATTACAAACCAGTGCACATATAGTTACAATGCTTTAGTTTTGTCCTAAGTATTACTGTACTTCCTAGATGTCACTGCCTACTATTTTACTTCTTGCATGCTTTATTTATGATAATGGTGTTGTTCTAATGCCACCTGTTGGTTCCATCAGACTGCTTCATGTTCTCTATGCTTAATTACACATCAGCAAACTAGCATGTGGTTCCGCTACTTTTTGTTTGTTTTACCCTACATTTTCTGATGCTAGCTATTACATCACTGCTCCGAGCCTCTGTTCATTACTTTTTTGTGCGTTCTTGATCTTCCCAAGTTGCATGACTAATTTGATGCTTCTATTAATTATGGAGCTACCAACCCCATCAAGCAAAATATTTGTTCTTTTGGGGCTGGCACCTCGAACAAGCATAAAAATAGAGTGAAGCACATATATTGTCGTGTAAGCATACACCCTTCTTTCATTAGTTTAGATGAACCATTGATGATCAATTCGAACCAGTGCATGCGATTAAAATTAATTTTACCTAAATAGAGGGTGCAGAATAAACTACAACAACTAGATTTGCAACCACGGGATGCTGATGATATCTTCAAAGAACATTGCAACAGTAGCGAGGCTTCACAACAACATATGGTAAGCCAGTGTGTTTTAGTACATGTGAAATGTAATGCGTGTGGGCTGCTTTCTTGGCTTGTGCCCTCAACCTGTAATCCTACAGAATTACAAATAGTTCAGTTGTCTGCTTTGCTGTATTGCTTGATTCGAATGCTTGTTTGTTACTTGTTAGGCTATACCTGAGTTTGCCAATATGTCAGCAGTGCCTGCTATACTATCGTAAAGAAATGCATGCCTAGTTCATTTGAGTCCTTAACTTTTCCTATGAACTTCATCACAAGACTGTCTTCGTAGTTTATATGAGGCCACACTGTTAAGTGCTTTCTCAGATTATTTCAACTGCTTAGATGCCTTGGCAACTTAAATATAGCGGTGGTACACTCCCTTTCAACTAGGGATGTCAACTGGGTCCCGTTTAATCCCAATTAAAGTCCACTAGTGGTATGATAGTTCAAAAGAGTTTTTGTTTTTTGAGGAAAATGAACTAGGTAGCTAGCAAAAACTAACTAGATGGGACTGGCGGATGTCGTTTATTTGCCACTTACATCCCTAGTTTCATCTTACCATTTTAATTTCTTTTCGGCTGATGCTGCTTCGAACCATTTAAATATAGCTTGCCATGCTCGGCAATAATTCGTATGTCATTTACCATGTAAGCTTACTGCCTGGATCATGCGATAACTATCTCTTACTTATGTCCAGCGAAAACCTTTCAGGATGTCGTTCACACTAGGACACAATGTACAACCCCAGAATCTATTTGTGGAAGCAGTGCGCCATCCATATTACCAGATGGTAGCAGTTCAGAGGCAACACCACCAGAGAGCAGTCTAAGCACAGATATTATAGTTCTTGAGGCTCTACTAGAGGCAGATAGAGATGGTGTGGCTGCCATGAATGAGGTAATCTTGATCTTGAGGTTGGAAATTATGCAATTAGCTGCACGCATTATGCAAGCAACCCAAGAATTGGAGGAAGTAAGAATGTTGCATTTGAAGACGGAGGAGGTCCTGCTGCTTCTGCTATCTGAAGCCCAGGGTAATCCCAGTTCTTCTTTAGATACCAGTTGAAATTGTCATTAGATTATTATACCTGCATGTTGTGTCATGTCTCTGAATGGATTATGTTGTAAGACCCCCTATGTTGTCGATGTGTTGTAATGATCTGAATTTTTTAGGCGAGGTAATCCTCAGTACTTGTATGATTGACATAAGGTGAACTGTTTTTCGTGTGAGCATATTGTATTGGATGAAATAACTGTTTGACTCAAAGTGTATCCAACCTACTGAATTCGAAGATCACGACATTTCTAAATCATAATCATATATAAAGGTGGAATAAATCTTTGTCATGGTTTTGAAGAAATAAATAACAAAACGTAGAATTATGTATGGATATTTATAATCGAATACAAATTGGATTTGAATTTAGTTGCCAGGGCCCAGGGTAAACGTGAATGCTAATTCTCCCAAATTTTGAACGAAGCAGCAAAACACCCACTATCATGTGTCGGCTGCCCGAAGCAAGTGTTTGCGAGATGGAAATTACTATCTACCCCTGACACTTGACATCCTAATCGACCCGATTTACACTGCTGTCGATTGGGGTAGACTAGTAACTTCAATCAGACGTGACACGACCGCCTCTGAGCCCATTCAGACACGATGGGCGCCAAACATGGGCGGCAAAACACATTTGATTCAAGCTCTTCCGAAAGACATGTGTCTCTCCCTCCATTTCCCCATTCATACACGGTGGGCGGCAAAACAAACTCTCCTCATCCGAAATCGATGTAAGCAAATATTTTAAATAGGGACAGATGTGTAACTTCCCTCAGATGTGACACAACCGCCCTACCTATCAGCCCCGTTCATACACCATGGGCGCCAACCGTGGGCGGCAAAACACCCTCTCCTCGCCCAAAATCGCTACCGGCAAATATTGGGGAGATGCGAGATTACCGTCCTATCCCCAACTGATGTGATGTCCGAAATTTTAAACGGTGGATAAGTTCGTAACTTTCCCACATTTTAGACAAGCGTGTCCCAAAGTTTGAGATCCCCCCTCCCCCTCCATTTCCCCATTCATACACCATCGGCGCCATAACAACCTCCCCACTGAGGCCAGCCTCCTCCGTCCAGCACCCCATCCTCCACCTTGCCGGAGCCGCTAGCCCTACCCCGTCGTCCACTGCAAGAGATGGACGTCTCTCATCCACGGTGCCGGACCAGGATCCTTTCATCGCGTCCTCTCGCTTCATCGGCGTCGTCGTCCACCTTGTCGTTGCCGCTCCTACGACCGCCTCGTCCACGGCAACATGACTTATCCCCAGACCCAGCCGTCTGCCGTCTAAAGTCTTCTTCCGCGCCGCCGACAGCCATCGCACCCGCATCACCCTCAATGTATCAGTAGGGGCCTACACGGCATCGCAAGAGAGGTGGTACTCTTTCATATCTGCTTAAGTTATTGATCTCACCCGGAAAATAGATCGTAACTTGTTTACTGTACTTTTCTTGTCCGTACCAAATCGTAGTGGCTAGTTGAAAGCAAACATTGGTTGCGAAGTAGCTTTGTCTGGTTTGCACCTTCAGATCCGCCATGACACGGTCACTATACTCGTAAAGCTTATGTTTTCCCCCCTTTAGATTCACTACCATCATCGTAGGTGCTTCATGTCGTGCTAGCACTGCTCCTCAAGACCTCAACCCATCAAGCGAAACAACATGCCACCCATAATTCCAAAGCTTAGTTGTTGAAATACGAATCTGATATGATGCTCATATTACTAAAACAGAGAATGTTTAATTGGTCACCTAATGTTCCTATATTCATTTCGAAAAGCATGTGCGCCACACACTGGTCCAGCTAGTTCCACTTCCTGATTTTACTCTTAATGCTTAGGGTTTCCCCTTTTATCTACTCTACTATGTTTTGCATAGGTGCTTTCTATCATACTAGAAGTTGATGACCAGAAAAGTATATGGGATCAATTGTAGCCCTTTTCGATAAGTAAGAGTGTCGAAGCCAATGAGGAGCAGAAGGAAATGACAAGTGGTTTTCAGCAAGGTAATGTCTGCAAGTGCTGAAATTGTAAGTAACAGAGTAGTTTGATAGCAAGATAATTTGTAACGAGCAAGTAACGATAATAGTAACAAAAGTGCAACAAGGTAGCCCAATCCTTTTGAGGCAAAGGACAGGCCAAAACGGTCTCTTATAATAGGCAAAGCGTTCTTGAGGGTACATGGGAATTTCATCTAGTCACTTTCATCATGTTGATTCGATTCGTGTTCGCTACTTTGATAATTTGGTATGTGGGTGGACCGGTGCTTAGGTGCTGTTCTTACTTGAACAAACCTCCTACTTATGATTAACCCCCTCGCAAGCATCCACAACTATGAGAAAAGTATTAAGAATAAATTCTAACCATAGCATTAAACTTTTGGATCCAATCGGTCCCTTACGGAATAGCGCATAAACTAGGGTTTAAGCTTCTGTCACTCTCGCAACCCATCATCTAATAACTACTCCACAATGCATTCCATTAGGCCCAAATATGGTGAAGTGTCATGTAGTCGACGTTCACATGACACCACTAAGGGAATCACAACATACATACTATCAAAATATCAAACACATATCAAGTTCACATGATTACTTGCAACATAATTTCTCCCGTGACCTCAAGAACAAAAGTAAATACTCATAAATGATAATCATGCTTAAGATCAGAGGGGTATTAAATAGCATATTGGGTCTGAACATATAATGTTCCACCAAATAAACCGTATAGCAATCAACTACAAGATGTAATCAACACTACTAGTCACCCACAAGCACCAATCTATAGTTCAGGTACAAAGATTGAACACAAGAGATGAACTAGGGTTTGAGAGGAGATGGTGCTGTTGAAGATGTTTATGGAGATTGCCCTCCCTAAGATGGGAGAGTTGTTGGTGATGATGATGACGATGATTTCCCCCTCCGGGAGGGAATTTCCCTCGGCGGAATCACTCCGCCGGAGGGCAAAAGTGCTCCTGCCCAAGTTCCGCCTCGAGACGGCGGCGCTCTGTCCCGAAAGTCCTCTCCTTATTTTTTCTAGGTCAAAATGACTTATATACCAGAAGATGGGCACCGGAGGTGGGCCTGGGTGAGCACAACCCACCAGGGCGCGCCTGGGCGCGCCCTGGTGTCTTGTGCTCACCAGGGTGGCCCTCTCTGGTACTTATTTGCTCCAATATTCTTCATATATTCCATAAAAATTCTCCGTAAAGTTTCAGCTTGTTTGGAGTTGTGCAGAATAGGTAGCCTAACGTAGCTTTTCCAGGTCCATATTTCCAGCTGTCGGAATTCTCCCTCTTTGTGTGTATCTTGCATATTATGTGAGAAAAGGCATTAAAATTACTCCAAAAAGCATTATTATGCATAAAAACATCATAAATAACAGTAGGAAAACATGATGCAAAATGGACGTATCAACTCCCCAAGCTTAGACCTCGCTTGTCCTCAAGCGAAAACCGAAATCAAAAAACATGTCCACATGCTTAGAGAGAGAGGTGTCGATAAAAACAAAATACGTACATAGAAGCATCATGTTGATTATTATAACAGCAACAAACTTAAACATAGGACTTTTATCATAGAACTTTTATCATAAACTTCTCATGAACAAGTGACAATTCATCACACTTATTGAAGTATAAAGCATAAACTCTATTAGAAAGCAACAAACTATGTTCTCAGTCAACTTTGCAACTACAATTCATCATCTTTTCAGGAAGGGTCACGTATCAGAGCCTTTAGGCAAGTCCACATACTCAACCATCATATAGTCTTCTATGATTGCTAACACTCACCGCATACACATGAGCAAAACGTTTCAACCGGACACATAGAAAGATAGGGGCTTATAGTTTCGCCTCCCAACGTATTCACCTCAAGGGTGATGTCAACAATAATGACTCATGCCACCCATATTCAACTGGACATATGTGCCTAGATCTTTCCTCACCACATGATGCTTGCCAAAAAAGAAAATAAAAAGGAATAGAGAGAAAAACTTTGACTCTTTGCATAAAAGTAAATACATAAAGGTAAAAGATAGGCCATTCGCAGAGGGAAGCAGAGGTTGCCATGCGCTTATTTGTTTGTATGCTCAACCCCTTAGTGCAAAAAAATGTCACGTTGTATTGCCCCTTGTGATGGCAACCTTTATTATGCAGTCTATCGCTTTTATTCTTCACTATCACAAGTTCGTTAAACGCTCAATTTTCTCTTACACTAAATGATCTCACACTTTTAGAAGCAATTTTTATTGCCTTATTGCACCGATGACAACTTACTTGAGGGATCTTGCTCAATCCCTAGGTAGGTATGGTGGACTCTTGAAAATAAGATTTGGGTTTAAGGGTTTTTTGGATGCATAAGTAGTATCTCTACTTAGTGCGGAATTTTTGGCTAGCAAAGATAGGGGGCAAGCACCACATGTTAAAGGATCTATGACAATATAACTTCTATGTGAATATGGACAAACATAAATCATTATGTTGTCTTCCTTGTCCAATGTCAACAGTTTTGGCATATAATATTTTGATGGGGCCTCACAATCACAAAAGATTTCTAGGATAGTGTATTTATATGTGAATCTTCTCTTCCCTTATTAATTCTTTCATGAATTGCATCATTGACTAATGCTATGTTTGTCAATCTCTATTAAAATTTTCTACTTATACTTTTCCTTATGTGGTGTCATCACCTACCATAAGATTAGCATATGATCTTTTTGATTTATTTCCTTTCTTTTTGTTGCAACATGAAAGTAAGGAAAGCAAAAACTCAAACTAACTTTATTATATATCTTGCACACTACTACAAGGATAGATCACTAAGCAAACTCTCGAAAAGAAAGGATCGAACTAAACTTTTATTCATCTAAAGCAAAAGATTGAACTAAGATAAGTAAAGGCAAAAGATAGTAGGGGTGATACGATACCGGGGCACCTCCCCTAAGCTTGGCGGAAGCCAAGGGGAGTGCCCATACCCGATACTCAATTTTCTTTTGGTGACGAAGAAGATGGTGGTGGTGATGAAGTAGAGGGTTTGTCCTTCTTCTTTAGCTTACGCTTGAGGATGGAATTTTCCTCCTTCAATTCACCGACCTCCTGCTCAAGCTCCAGTACCTTTTTGCATAGACCTTGCTTATTTTCCTACAAAAGGCGGAAGGGTATGAACTGAACCTTAGGCCTCTTTGCTTTGTTGGGGAGGCTGGACTTCTTGAATTCCACATGCATGTCCCCAAGTTGAAGCAACGGAGATTCATCCTCGTCTGAGCTCGTCTCCTCCTTCTCCCTTCAGAGTCTTGGGATGACATACTTTCAGATCTATCAGGGAAACAGCAAGAAAAGAAAACAGAAGATTTCTCTGTGATACGGTGGTCAATAGGTTCGGGGGGGTATATAAAGAATTTTTATCTTGGGAAACAAGCAAACGTTAGAAAAATGGAGTCTGGAAGGTACCCGAGGTGGGCACAACCCACCTGGGCGCGCCTAGCAAGCCAGGCACGCCCTGGTATCTTGTGCCCACCAGGGTACGCTTCCTGGTTGTTTCTTATTTTCCTAATTTTTGTTATATTCCAAAACTCACAAAAAAAAATTTGCGGATTTTTCGGAGTCTGTTTACTTACCGTATCACGTACCTTCTTATTTTCACAATTCTGGAGTGTTCCGGAAGGACTCTTTTATGTGTTCTTCCGGTGTCAAAGTTTGGATAATATTACTTTCAACATTAATGGGCGTACCTGAGATATAATGTTTTATTCATTGCCCATTAACAACCTTCGGGTTAGTACCTTCGGCATTATTTATTTTGATAGCTCCAGACCGATAAACCTCCTCGATAACATAGGGTCGTTCCCATTTTGAGAGGAGTTTTCCTGCAAAGAATCTAAAACGAGAGTTTTACAAAAGAACATATTCTCCAACTTTAAACTCACGCTTTTGGATTCTTTTATCATGCCATCTTTTAACTTTTTCTTTAAACAACTTGGCTGTTTCATAAGCTTGGGTTCTCCATTCATCTAATGAGCTAATATCAAATAACCTCTTCTCACCGGCAAGTTTGAAATCATAGTTGAGTTCTTTGATTGCCCAATATGCTTTATGTTCTAACTCAAGAGGCAAATGACAAGCTTTTCCATAAACCATTTTATAAGGAGACATACCCATAGGATTTTTATATGCTATTCTATAAGCCCAAAGTGCATCATCTAATTTCTTAGACCAATTCTTCCGGGACCTATTGACAGTCTTTTGCAAGATTAATTTTATTTCTCTATTGCTAAGCTCAACTTGACCACTAGACTGAGGATGATAAGGTGATGCAATTCTATGGTTAACATCATACTTGGCAAGCATTTTATGGAAAGCACCATGAATAAAGTGTGAACCACCATCAGTCATTAAATATCTAGGGACTCCAAACCTTGGGAAAATAACTTCCTTAAGCATTTTAATAGAGGAGTTGTGATCAGCACTACTGGTTGGAATAGCTTCTACCCATTTAGTAACATAATCAACATCAACCAAAATATGTGTATACCCATTAGAGGAAGGAAAAGGTCCCATGTAATCAAATCCCCAGACATCAAATGGTTCAACAGCAAGTGAATAATTCATAGGCATTTCTTGATGCTTACCGATATTACCTATTCCTTGACATTCATCACAAGATAAGACAAACTTACGGGCATCCTTGAAGAGAGTAGGCCAATAAAATCCAGATTGCAATACCTTGTGAGCAGTTCTGTCTCCAGCATGATGCTCTCCATAAGCTTCGGAGTGACATTTCCGTAGGATTTGTCCCTGTTCATGCTCAGGTACACAACGTCTAATAATACCATCTACTCCTTCTTTGTAAAGATGTGGGTCATCCCAAAAATAATGTCTTAAATCATAGAAGAATTTTTTCTTTTGTTGGTATGCAAAGCTAGGTGGTAAATATTTAGCAACAATGTAATTACCATAGTCAGCATACCAAGGAGTGTTATGAGAAACATTTATTGCAGCTAACTGCTCCTCAGGAAAACTATCATCAATAGGTAGTGGGTCATCAAGCACATTTTCAAGCCTAGACAAGTTATGAGCTACGGGGTTCTCAGCTCCTTTTCTATCAGTGATATGTAAATCAAATTCTTGTAGCAAGAGAACCCATCGAATAAGTCTAGGTTTATCTTCTTTCTTTTCCATAAGATATTTTATAGCAACATGATCAGTGTGAACAATTACTTTTGAATCAACAATGTAAGATCTAAATTTATCACAAGCAAACACCACTGCTAAGAATTCTTTTTCAGTAGTTGCATAATTTCGTTGAGCACTGTCTAGAGTTTTACTAGCATAATGAATAACATTCAGTTTCTTATCAACTCTTTGTCCTAGAACAACACCAATAGCATTATCGCTAGCATCACACATAATTTCAAAAGGCAAGTTCCAATCAACTGGTTGAACAACAGGTGCAGAAATTAAGGCTTTCTTGAGTGTTTCGAAGGCTTCTAAACAATCATCATCAAAAACAAAAGGAACATCCTTTTTCAAAAGATTTGTAAGAGGCCTAGAAATTTTAGAAAAGTCTTTGATAAATCTCCTATAGAAACCAGCATGACCTAAGAAATTATGAATACCTTTGATATCTTTAGGACATGGAATTTTCTCAATTGCATCAACCTTAGCTTTGTCCACTTCAATACCTCTTTCAGAAATTTTATGGCGCAAAACAATACCTTCATTAACCATAAAGTGACACTTCTCCCAATTCAAGACAAGATTTGTTCGCTTGCATCTCTGCAAAACTCGATCAAGATTGCGTAAACAATCATCAAAAGACTTCCCATAAATAGAAAAGTCATCCATGAAAACCTCAACAATCTTTTCACAAAAGTCAGAGAATATAGCAGTCATACATCTTTGAAAGGTAGCAGGTGCATTGCATAAACCAAAAGGCATACGTCTATAAGCATAAGTTCCAAAGGGACAAGTGAAAGTAGTCTTTTCTTGATCAGGTTGAGAAACAGGTATTTGTGAAAAACCAGAGTATCCATCAAGAAAGCAAAAATGTGTGTGCTTAGATAATCTTTCTAGCATTTGATCGATAAAAGGCAGAGGGTAATGATCTTTTCTAGTTGTTTTGTTTAATTTTCTAAAATCAATTACCATTCTATAGCCTGTAACAATTCTTTGTGGAATAAGTTCATTCTTATCATTAGAAACAACAGTAATACCTCCTTTCTTAGGGACACAATGAACATGACTTACCCATCTACTATCAGCTATAGGATAGATTATACCTGCTTCCAGAAGTTTTAATATTTCCGTTCTTACCACTTCTTTCATTTTTGGATTCAACCGACGTTGGTGATCAACAATGGGTTTAGCATCAGGTTCCATATTAATCTTGTGCTGACATAGAGTGGGACTAATGCCCTTTAAATCATCAAGAGTATATCCAATAGCAGCTCTGTGCTTCCTTAGAACTTTCAATACTCTTTCTTCTTCATGTTCTGAAAGGTTAGCACTAATAATAACAGGATATGTCTTCTTCTCATCAAGATAAGCATATTTCAAAGTGTCTGGCAATTGTTTTAATTCAAACATAGGATCACCTTTAGGTGGAGGAGGACCTCCTAGAGTTTCAATAGGCAAATTGTGTTTAAGCAGAGGACGTTGTTCAAAGAAAATCTTATCTATTTCATTCCTTTCATGCATATGTAAATCATTTTCATGGTCTAGCAGATATTGTTCCAGTGGATCAGTAGGAGGCACAGCAATAGAAGCAAGACCAATTATTTCATACTTACTAGGCAATTCTTTTTCATGAAGCTTTCTACTAAACTTGGAAAATTAAACTCATGAGACTCATCACCAAAACTAACACCGACAGTTTATTTCTTACAATCTATTTTAGCATTAACAATGTTCAAGAAAGGTCTACCAAAGATAATGGGGCAAAAGTCATCTTGTGGGGAACCAAGAACAAGAAAATCAATAGGGTATTTTACTTTCCCACATAGGACTTCAACATCTCTAACAATCCCAAGTGGTGTGATGGTGTCTCTATTAGCAAGTTTAATAGTGGCATCTATTTCTTCTATTTCAGCGGGTGCTATGTCATTCATAATTTCTTGAAATAAAGTAAAGGGAATAGCACTCACGCTAGCACCTATGTCGCATAAACCATGATAACAGTGATCTCCTATTTTAACTGAGACAACGGGCATGCCAACAACGGGTCTATGATTATCCGTTTAATCGGGTTTGGCAATTCTAGTAGCTTCATTGCAGAAGTAAATAACATGCCCATCTACATTTTCTTCCAAGAGATCCTTAACCATAGCAACACTAGGCTCTACTTTAATTTGTTCATCAGGTTTGGGTGTTCTAATATAACTTTTGTTGACCACAGTTGAAACTTTAGCATGTTCCTTTATCCTAACAGGGAAAGGTGGTTTCTCAATATAAGCAGTAGGAACAACTGGATCAACATTATATATTATAGTTTCCTCTTAGCTAGTACCGATTCTTTAATTTCTTCTTTAATAGGTGGGTGATATTTAAACCACTTCTCTTTAGGGTGATCAACATGAGTAGAAAATGATTCACAAAAGGAGGCTACTATCTCAGAGTCAAGCCCATATTTAGTGCTAAACTTTTGAAAAGCATCGGTATTCATAAAAGATTTAACACAATCATACTTAAAATCAATACCTGACTCTTTACCTTCGTCGAGTTCCCAATCTTCAGAGTTGCATTTAATCCTTTCCAAAAGATCCCACCGGAATTCAATAGTCTTATTCATAAAAGAACTAGCACAAGAAGTATCAAGCATGGATCAATCATTATGAGAAAGCCGAGCATAAAAATTCTGGATAATAATTTCTCTTGAGAGCTCATGATTGGGGCATGAATATAACATTGACTTAAGCCTCCCCCAAGCTAGAGCGATACTTTCTCCTTCATGAGGCCAAAAATTATATATGTAATTCCGATCATGATGAACTAGATGCATGGGATAATTTTTTTGATGGAACTCCAATTTCAATCGATTCCAATTCCAAGATCCAATATCATCGCATAGCCTATACCATGCCAATGCCTTTCCCTTCAAAGATAAAGGGAAAACATTCTTCTTAACTTTTTCTCCGGGTAAACCTGCAAGCTTAAACAATCCACAAATTTGTTCCACATATATCAAGTGCATATCAGGATGTTCGGTTCCATCTCCTGCATAAGGATTAGCTAGCAGTTGTTCTATCATACCCGAAGGAATTTCATATTCAATATTTTCAGTAGGTGCAGTAGGTTGATGGGTAGCTAATTGTGGTTCCGATCGAGGTGAAGATACCCTGAACAAATCCCTCAAAGGATTGTTTTCCATAGTAACAAGTGACAGTAAATTTCAGCACTCTATATAAATGTTTCCTTACCAAATTCCACTTACCAAAGGCGCTTCACTCCCCGGCAACGGTGCCAGAAAATAGCCTTGATGACCCACAAGTATATGGGGTCAATTGTAGCTCTTTTCGATAAGTAAGAGTGTCAAACCCATCGAGGAGCAGAAGGAAATGACAAGTGGTTTTCAGCAAGGTAATGTCTGCAAGTGCTGAAATTGTAAGTAACAGAGTAGTTTGATAGCAAGATAATTTGTAACGAGCAAGTAACGATAATAGTAACAAAAGTGCAGTAAGGTAGCCCAATCCTTTTGAGGCAAAGACAGGCCAAAAAGGTCTCGTATAATAGGCAAAGCGTTCTTAAGGGTACACGAGAATTTCATCTAGTCACTTTCATCATGTTGATTCGATTCGTGTTCGCTACTTTGATAATTTGGTATGTGGGTGGACCAGTGCTTAGGTGCTGTTCTTACTTGAACAAACCTCCTACTTATGATTAACCCCCTCGCAAGCATCCTCAACTACGAGAAAAGTATTAAGAATAAATTCTAACCATAGCATTAAACTTTTGGATCCAATCGGTCCCTTACGGAATAGCGCATAAACTAGGGTTTAAGCTTCTATCACTCTCGCAACCCATCATCTAATAACTACTCCACAATGCATTCCCTTAGGCCCAAATATGGTGAAGTGTCATGTAGTCGACGTTCACATGACACCACTAAGGGAATCACAACATACATACTATCAAAATATCGAACACATATCAATTTCACATGATTACTTGCAACATGATTTCTCCCGTGACCTCAAGAACAAAAGTAACTACTCACAAATGATAATCATGCTCAAGATCAGAGGGGTATTAAATAGCATATTGGGTCTGAACATATAATCTTCGACCAAATAAACCATATAGCAATCAACTACAAGATGTAATCAACACTACTAGTCACCCACAAGCACCAATCTATAGTTCCGGTACAAAGATTGAACACAAGAGATGAACTAGGGTTTGAGAGGAGATGGTGTTGTTGAAGATGTTGATGGAGATTTCCCTCCCCAAGATGGGAAAGTTGTTGGTGATGATGATGACGATGATTTCCCCCTCCGGGAGGGAATTTCCCTTGGCGGAATCGCTCCGCCGGAGGGCAAAAGTGCTCTTGCCCAAGTTCCACCTCGAGACGGCGGCGCTCCATCCCAAAAGTCCTCTCCTTATTTTTTCTAGGTCAAAATGACTTGTATACCAGAAGATGAGCACCGGAGGTGGGCCTGGGTGAGCACAACCGCCCCCAGGCGCGCCCTGGTGTCTTGTGCTCACCAGGATGGCCCTCTCTGGTACTTATTTGCTCCAATATTCTTCATATATTCCATAAAAATTCTCCGTAAAGTTTCAGCTTGTTTGGAGTTGTGTAGAATAGGTATCCTGACGTAGCTTTTCCAGGTCCATATTTCCAGCTGCCGGAATTCTCCCTCTTTGTGTGCACCTTGCATATTATGAGAGAAAAGGCATTAGAATTACTCCAAAAAGCATTATTATGCATAAAAACATCATAAATAACAGTAGGAAAACATGATGCAAAATGGACGTATCAGCAGTACTCCACCCTTCAAGCTAAACAACACAACACTCATAATTCCAAAGCTTAGTTGTTCAAATATGATTGTGGTATGATACTGATATTAGTTAACAGACACATTTAATTGGTTAGCTAAAGGTCCCACTTGAGTTTCCAAATGCATGTCGCAACATATAGAGAGACAGCAGAATTGCATTTCTTTGTCACTTGTTGACTGTACTTTCTTGTCCATACCAAATCTTAGTTGTTATTTCAAAGCAAACATTGGTTGCTAACTACCCTTTGCGTGGTTTGCAGCTTCAGATCTGCCATCCCACTGCCACGGTCAACACTATACTCATCATGCTTACGGTTTCCCCATTTTATGATGACCACGATCAGCCTACGTGGTTTGTGTCGTAATAGCACTGCTCCACCCATCGAGCTAAACAAGCTTAGTTGTACAAATTCAAATATGATATTATGCTGATATTAGTAAAACTGAGACATGTTTAATTGGTCAGCTAAATGTTCCTACTTTAGTTTCGAAATGCATGTGAGCCACATATGGAGAGACTGGAAGGAATAGTATTTCTCTGTGCGCTCTGGTTCATCATGGGTGGGCAACAGACATTGTATAGAAAGACTTGTAATATCTTCAATCTGCTTGCTCTTCTACTCTTCTTTAACAGGATCCTCTTCTCTTCTTTAATAAGTATGTTCCTTGTTGGGAAGAGTAGCCGAGACATTTGCGATCGACTGGTCAGGTCGAGTTGTTCTCCCTTAGTATATTTTGAATCTGTCAGGTCAGGTCGACTTGTTCTTCTTTACTATATGTTGAAGCTGTCATCTGCGAAGTATCATCACTTCTGGAGCTCTCATATTTTGTGTAGTAGGCCACATTATATTAAGGGATTTTTATTTCTGTGCCCCTGGTTCGTTAGTTGTACTCATTCATCCCCACTCTGTTAACTTTTGCTCACTTTTCCCCAATCCCTTGCCCGAAACCCTCAGAACAGGTTACAACGGACATTGCTGTCGGGTCAATGCCTTTGACCGTTAACTCTGACAAGTGGGGCCGCATAGGGCCGAGTCCACTGTTGACCGTTTACCCGTATAGTGGTTTCGTATGCTGACCGTACAGTGGTATTCGTATACGTGGGCGCATGCAACTGACCGCGTTCATGGGGTAGCACGTGTCCATGGGACATGGCCGAAATGTCCCATCATATAAAGAGGGGGAACCACCTCGCGGCGCATCGCTCCTACCATTTCCCCCAGGGTTTTCCCCCAAATCCACTCCCTGCCGCATCATCTTTCTCTCCCCCACCGGCGTCGTCTCGCTCTCCTCCACTGCCTCCACCGCACCGTCTCGCTCTCCCCCACCGCATCCTCTTCCTCACCTTCATCGCCTCCATCTGTCCGATGGCGGAAGCTCGTGGCGACGCCGGCACAGTGGCCGGAGATGTAGTGGAGTTGTAGGGCGCGGTGACCGCAGATGTTGGCGGCGTCCACGGCGGTGCGGGGAAACTCGCAACCGCTGCGGATGTGGAGAAGGAGGTGGCGGGCTCTGCCTCAGCGCTGCCGGAGCAGAAGGTGACGGCGTCGAGCGGCGCAGTCCATCCCGATACCCCCGATGCGCAGCCTGGCGAGGAGCAGGAGGTATTTGCACTTGCTTGTTAGTTGCAATATTTAGGATATTAGCTTGTAGAGTTAGTTGCATTGGTTAGATTGTGATTCATACGGTAGTACAGATGGTTAGAGTAGTTGGTTTTACGGATGGGCCGGGGTTTTCTATATTGGGGGGATGGGGGTTTTTGTACTAGGGTTTGTTGGATAAATTCGTTGCAAAAATGCTAGATAGATCTGTATGAGAGATAGGGATCTCTATGCTTCAATGCCACACAGATGTATGCTTATTAGATTTGTTTTTAATGCTCATAGATTGGGTTTTTAATGCTACAGACATGTATGCTTATTAGATTGAGTCCCTATTAGATTTGTTTTTGAATGCTACTCAGATTGGGGTTTTGAATGTCATATGCCCAAATGGAATCCATTGATTAAGAAGTTATTTGATTCATTAGTATATAAATTTGTCCACAATATGTAGTTATATTAGCTCTGTTGTTCAATGTGTGTGCATGACAATGGAAAATGCAAATAGGATCATAGTATATTGGGAGTATATTAGCTCTATGATCAATGTGTCATGTGTGCATATCTAAATTTTCAATTGGCTTCTGTATTTACTAGTGATGGATGTAGTTGTATATTCAGGAAGATGATGGTTGGGGGGGGGGGGGAGAGGAAGCTGGCCCAGTATGACCCGCACGATCAAGAGTTGCCTACTTGAAATTTAGATTGTTCATTTAGTTCCTTTGACATGGCGTATATGAATCTATAATGTATTAATGTAATTCATTCATGTGTGCAGTATGATTCTGGAGAAGATGTGTACAAGGGCAATGTCACATCCTTCACAGCGAAGGAGGTGGAGAAGATCAAGGCCAAGGGAGTTGCTTCCTTCTACAACCGCAAGATCAAGAAGTGGCACTGCCCCTGCTGCATCACCAAGCCAAAGCCAAAGGATGGCCGCTTCGATCACCTTGTGTCTCATGCAGAGGATGTAGCGTTTCGCGGGGAGGACTACATGATCAGGGGGCAGCATGCTGCCCTCGCGAAGGCGCTGACTCCAGTGTGATGTGATGAACTGAATGTGGCAGCATGTTTTATCTTTATCTTTTGGGTTACTTTTGGTAAACTGAATGTGGCTGTTTAACTGAATCTATGGTGATGGTAGTAATGTATTATGCTATCTATATTTGTCTGTCCTTAAATTTGCCTGTGGTGTATGGTTAGTTCTGTTTAGATGTTGTGAACTATGAGTTTAGCTGCTGCAATGATCACACATGTTGTTTCAGTGTTGCTTCACTGATCAGACATGCTGCTTTTTCTCACCAGTTTAGGTGCTGCAATGATCACACATGTTATTTTAGTGTTGCTTCACTGATCAAACATGCTGCTTTTTCACTGTTTATTAATCAAATCAAATGCATGCTTTTTCCCACCAGCATGTTTCATTATCCGATGTTTTGAACTGACATTCGACAGGATAGTATAAATTCAAAAAAATGCAAAAAAAAACCTTAGCAAACTATCTATGTTTGTGTAGGAGATCATGTGTGCAAAATTTGAGGTGATTTAGAGGAGGTCAAAGAAATTTGAATTTGAGAAATGTGCTCCCAGGCTAGGGTAAACATCCCATTTGTAATCAAGTTTTTTTGGACCTACTCTAACTGAGCCAAATGTTTTTTATTAACACCTATTCAATCTATATAGTGTAGATTCGAAGTCTCACTATTTTTTGAATTAATCTTCGTATTTTTACATTTTCTTTTGAAAAAATATGCGTTAATATAAAAAATATTAAAAACACGTTTAAAATATGAAAATGGAAAACTAAGTTCAGATCCTTCTTATTCACTTTGAAATAAAGCTTTGGTGATTTTTTTGATTTTTTTTAAAATTTTCAAAAACAGAAGGTAACCCTACCTCCTCTCCTTGAACTCTATGAAATCTTGTACGTGATAGCTCATATGTGTGAAGGTTTTTTCATGAAAATGACCATAGACCAAGTTTATGATTTTTAGTTGGTAACATGTCACATAAGACAACATTGTGCGTAGGTTTTATATATTTTTGATTTTTTTAAATTAATGGTGCTCATTTGACCTCAATCGTGCCAGCTAGGGTTTTTTCATGAAAATGACCATAGACCAAGTTTAGTATTTTTCCTCGTTAGTGTGTCTTATAAAACGACGAACGGCGAAGGTTTCATATTTTTTTGATTTTTTAAAATTAGTTATGCTCAGTCAAAGCCTTGGAAACCCCGTTGACCAGCTCAAAACCCCTCTAAACCCCGCGGGGTTTCGCCTAACCCTAGCTCTGAACGTCAGCCGTCCGATCATACCCTGGCGCCAAGCGACACCCCTCAGATGTGGTCTTCTAGAAGGAATTCGGTGGGCAGGCTGCGTGCAGGCTCCGCATCGTTGGATCGTGGGGCGATCCGCGAGAGGCGATCCTGTTGGTTGTGCTCGGCTGCTCGCCCACCACTGACTCCGTGAAAAAAACATTGTTATTGGGCCCAAAAGGAAACCAAGCTCTGGTTGGGCCGTAGCAATTGCGTCGTTTTTTTGCATCGTTTGCTCTGTTTTTTGTGAACGTGCTGGCTCTGTTTTTTTGCATTGTTTGAAATTACACAACAATTGACATTGCGTAGAAAATTTAGTTCTTTTTGTTCTATACAAATGCAAAATGACCAAATTTATAAGGGTCAAATTTATTTTTATCATGCAAATTGGCCACAAACTATTCAAAAATTGTCTCTTTTTGTTCGTATAATATATATGACCACGGATTCCCACGCGTGCAATTAGCTTCTTTTTCTTCTTCTTTTCAAACCACGGTTTCCCACGCGTGTACACTCCCGATGCTGCGGTGGGTTTGAAAACGGGCTACTTCCATGCAAAAAAAAGGGGCTACTTCACATTTGACCCCGTTATTACCACGGCCAAATAACACGTAGCACTATGGCTATTTAAGCCACCCTCTGCCTCTACCATCCCTCATCCATCTCCCATCCTCTGCCATCTGCCCTTCTTGCTCTTCAACCCCTTCTCCTTCTTCTACACATCCCTTAGCCATGCAGTACACCGGACCAACCTACCGCTTCCCACCCACCGTGCCGGAGAGGCTCTACCCTATCGGCGTGTACGTTGATCGCACACTACGTGTGTGGGTGATATCAAGGTTGAGGACCGCAAGGAACTTCACCGAGTTCTTCCTCGTGTCCGGCTACCACCACCTCCCGCGGGGATCTCCAACGATGTTCCGCGTCGAGGAGGTCATCCAAAACGGGGTGGTGGTTGCTCTCCTTGCCCACTTCACCAACACATTCGCTGCCTTCTACCTCCTCGGCCGGGTGTTTTGGTGTGGCTCCGAGTTCATCGCTTTCACCACCCACAATAGGTTCACGGAGTACACCAACATCTTCCCCACCACGACGCGCATGCACACTCTTCCGTACCCCATCGACAACGCTCCGGAGGAGCAGTGAAAAGGGCGCCCGGAGGAGGAGCGAGGTGGAGAAGGCGACGGCTAGGGTTCTAAACCCTCTATCTTTTTTTAGTCTATGTTATGTTAAGTTGTAATTGAACTATGTTGGAGTTGCTATGGGCTTGTTGGCCCTTTTTTTAAGTTCTATTATTAAGTTTTCTATCTATTCTATTATAAAGTTCTTCCTAGCTTGAACTATGTGATCGTGCTATGGGCTTTTTGGCCCTATCTACATATTGGGACTACCTATTTGTTGATTGTTTTCTTAGAGAGGTCACTTTGTTAGTAGGGTTCCCTTGTTAGTAACCACCTAGTGCATGCAGCCACAATGAACACTTCTCTTCTTTTTACACAAGCCACAAATATGTAGCCACCTAGCTAGAAGAGAGGAACCAGCGGCAGTGACCGTCGCTGCATCCATGGCGGCTGGCGTGCAAGAAAGCTGCTTGGTCAGTGCATCATGGTGGACGCATCGGTGCATGCAGGCTCGGTCGGCGCATCGTGGCGAACGCATCGGCGCATGCAGGCTCGGTTGGCGCATCGTGGCGGCACGCATCGACGCATGCAGGCAGGCTTTGCTGGGTGCATGCATAGCAAGCTTCTGTCCTGGCGGCGCGCGCAGGCGTTTAATGCAAGGGACGGCCCAACGAAACCACGGCGCAACGGTCGAACATCGACACCGCCCAACGCGGCCCCACTTGTCAGGTCCAACGGATGACACAGTCCAGCGCGGCCCCACTCATCAGAGTTAACTGTCAAGCCATTGACCCGACGGCAACGTCCGTTGTGACCAGTTCTGAGGGTTTCTGGCAAGGGAGTGGGGAAAACTAAGCAAAAGTTAAGAGCACGGGGATGAATTAGTAGAGCTAAGGAACCAGGGGCATAGATGTAATGCACACACCAAATTACAGCATGCATGGCATCTCTCAGAAGAATTGCAGAGATAGCACAAAGGGGTTTACAGGGAGGCAGTATTGGATTAGAATCACTTCTGCATTACAAAGATAATCTCACTTGTTTTTATGTTTTCATGCATGTCAGGTATTGAACATGATCAAAATGAATATGAGAATGGGCGCATGAGAGGAATATTGCGGAGCAATCCACTGGCTCACAAACTTGGCATGGTGGAGGATGGCCTATCTTATTCACCCATCAAGGTGCTTGCTCTAACTTGGCAAGGTTGTATTGGTCGCACATATTTTGCATATGACCTCTTGCATTACTTCTACTTTGTTACACCACCATCTGCTTAGTTTAAGCATCATATATGAGTATATGCCATACCTATCCATTTTCTGTACCTATTCCATGTGTCATCATACTATGTTTTTCCAGTCAAATGTTGTTCTTTCGTAATAGATGTCCAAAAGGAAGAGGGTGAGTGCAGATCCTCAAGGAGTACAAACTAGGTATTTGGAGAAGGTAGTGATACCTGTTAAATAAGATAGATCAGTAGCCACAGAAAACACAGGCCCAACTGTACCACACTTTACCCCTACTCCACTGGCCAAACCCCTATTAGAACTACAGAGAGCCCAGCATCAAGTACTGTCTATAATATCAATTCAAAATTTAAACTCCTAAATTTCTGCATGTGCCTTACCTTCTCTCTTGTATGAAAACTAATTTCAGATGAATCCCCTTGCTCAAAGGATCATAGGATCTCACACCAATACTGGGCACTGCATTGCTCTTGTCAGTACCTCTTGCCCTTTGTCAGCATACTTACACTCATTCCTGTTTGATTATGTAGCATCACTGTAAATGTTCACTTCTTTATCCTCCCTTTGCTCGAAATTATAAGATCTATATTTACTCTTGGATAAATGTAGAATTAACACAATGGTTATGAAGTTTTGGATTGCTCATGTAAGTACATGTTGTCATGTACTCCCTCTATATCAAATTAATTGTTGATCAATTGGACGTATTTAGAACTTAATAGTGCTAGATACATCCATTTGAGCGACAAGTAATAACGGACGGTGGTGGTATTACTATACTTGCATCGCGAGATAGTTGATTGTCTAGCATTACTCTGCATCTTATCTGCACTGCCCTCCACTTTCTCCAAATTATCAGATCTACATTTACTCTTACCAAAATGTTGAATAAAGCCAATGCCACTGCACACGTTGATGTCTGCATTCCTCTTGTCAGTACCTTTTGCCTTGTAACGCTGTACTTAATTAATTGCTATTTGATTATGTATCATCAGTCTGCACCTGAGCTTCATTATCCTCTGTTTCTTCCAACATTATTTGATCTATATTTACTCTTTGCAAAATGTAGAATAATGGCAACGCTTATAAAGAAGTTTCTTTGGGGAATTTATTGAATTATCCTTCCATCGACATGGAGAAGGGCTTTGTCCAGCCCGTGTTAACATGTAATGTAAGTTCATCCTTCTCAAGCCTTCAAACTTTGTTCTAGTATAGATTGGGATAGGCATCATTTCCTCCACTGGTGTTTACTTTGCTGTTTACATCTGATTGGATGTTTGCAACAACTACCAGTTTTAAATTGTAGTTGTAAAAACATGTTCCTTATGCAGAACATATCCATTTATTTGCTTATATAATTGTGAAACCTATTACGTGTCTCCCTGTTTCTCTTTCAGAGTCGTATCTCTTATGCCAGGCAGAACTTTAGGGAAGATAGTGAGACAAACCATGTTGAAGAAAGCGAGATGACCCCAAGGTCCTGTCTTGATGAAGACAGTGAGTTGAAGCTACTCACCAGCAGCTATGAGACAACCTCTGTGTAGTCACTGCCTCAATCAGTTCGACTTCTTCAGTCTCAAGTTAAAGCGGAAAGGCTTGCTTCAGCTCAGCTCCGACTTGATGTCAATGATGCAATGAAGATCTCAGAGGACTGCCTTGCGCTCTTTGAGGCTATACAACTAGGGATGGAGCATCTATCGTTGACACAACTGAGGTCTCATCAGCTTGTTCGGCTGCTTGCGGTGCCCGTCCTGGCCAGGCCTAATGCCTTCTGAAGTGCTCTTAGTTTTGTATATTCTTTTGTCGGTGTGTTTATATGCACTGGTGGCGACCTTTGATGCCCAGTGTATGTAATCCGCAGTCATGTTGCGCTTTATTATCACCGGTGGCGAACTTTGATTCCCAGTGGATGTAATATGCCGTAATTCCTTTATTGTATAGTCTAGGTTTATTCTTGGTCGGTATGATGTAATTTAGGCCAGAAGGTTCAATGGATCTCAGTGTTGTCAGTCTTCAGGCCGGCTCGTTACTCATATGGGCCAAAACATGGGCCTATAATCATCTTGGGCCATTAGCAGGTCTAAACGTATAGTAGTTTTCCGCCTTTAACAGGCCGAGTAAAGTTCTGGCCAGCTGGGCCAGAGAATACCATGGGCTTTTAATAGGCTAAAAACTAGATTGGGCTAGCATTGAGCCAAAAAATTCACGGGCCAATACATGCCGAAACTGCCTAAGGCCCATGTTTAGCCCAAATAGGACGAGCCGTTAACAGGCCAAAATATATCTCGGGCCCTATTTGGCCCAATAATATTATGGGCTTTAAACAGACCGGTATCAACGCGGGCCGTAGGCCCAATAGTGTCACGGGCCATTATCAGATGGGCTGTCAGCAGGCCGGATTCAACGCGGGCTGTAATTAGGCCCAACTATTACACGGGCCATTAACAGGCCTATAGGCCAATTGGGCTGATATTTATCCACGAAGACTATGGGCTGTTAAGAGGCCTAAAGTTACTTCAGACAAGAAATAGCCCAGTTTCTGCATGGGCCGTTAAATGGCCTAAAGTTAAACCGGGCCGACAACGTCCCAGATGCACCACGGGCTGCTAACAGGTCGAAACTATTGTCGGGCCGAACTGGTAAACGGGCATTTAACAGGCTGAAATACAAACCTGGCTTAGAATGGGCCCAAAAAAACAGTGGCCTGTTAACGGGCCTGATCCGATATGGGCCATAATTTGGCCCAAAACACGACAGGCTGTGAACGGGCCTGATCTGATGTGGGCCTCAATTTGACCCAAAACATGGCAGGCTGTTAACGGGCCAGCCTACTAGTGTCTGAAAAATATGGCGAGCCTTTAGTTGGGCCGGCCTTTTTACGTTAAGTGGGCCACTGTTGGGCTGTGCCACATGTCGACATATCATAGGCGTCTTCCGTCCATTGTAGGGACGACATCTGTCCCAACGATGAGCTTACACGTGCATTATCCGGCGAATGAGAATTTTACATGTGGAAAATCCCCATTGGTCGGGGCTGTTAACGGGTTATCAGATCCAAACCGGAACCCGATAGCTTAACGACGACCTATTACAGTGGATGCCACGTGTCGGTCACCCTTGACGAAAGCACTTCTATGATAGGCAATTTATCGTCATGGAAGTGGACACTTCCGTGATGATAATTTTGGTAATGTCATGGAACACTTCTACGACAACACATGTATGACTATCTTGATTCTGTCATAAAATCGTCATGGATGTACATGCATGACAGAAAACGTGACCTAGTGTGACAAACACGTATCATCACGGAAGTGTATTTTTTTTGTAGTGTAAATCAACTGCTATACCCATCAGTGTTTGTGAGGATTTGCTTGTCGTAGTTGCAAATGTTACTATCTTAACAGACTTTGTTATTCTTGATATACCTGAGGACGATAGTATGTCGATCATCCTTGGTAGACCCTTTTTGAATACTGCAGGGGCTGTTATTGATTGGAATAAAGGCAATGTCACTTTTTATGTTAATGGTAATGAGCGTATGGTACACTTTCCGAAGAAACAACCTCAAGTGAATAGTATCAATTCTATTGGAAAAATTTCAACAATTACTATTGGAGGTTTTAAATTCCCTATTCCTACTATCAAAAAGAAATATGATATTCTTATTGTTGGGGAAATGCATATCCCCGTTGAGATAACCTAGTGTTATACGAAGATTCTCCGGTTTCATGTCATTCGGAAGCAGTTTGTTAATAAGACTTGATCAACCTTGTTAATGGATTCCTTTTGACGGGCATGAGATGGATGAATTTAGTAAACACAACCTTCTGTACCCACTTTTTACTTTCTGTTATTAAGAATTAACAAGGTAGAAATGCTATTATTTTTCTGTTTTCTGAATTATCCGTGCAATAAAAAAATGACCAGAAAATAAAAGTTCTCCAAACGCCCTGAAAATTTGGTATGAATTTTTATGCAATATTTAAGAATTTTTGGCACTGAACACATCTCAGGGGGGGTGCACCAGTGGGCCACAACCCACAGGGCGCGCCTAGCAGGCTTGTGGGTCCCACGTGGGTCCCCTCACTTATTCCAGCCACCCATTCACTTCGTCTTCCTCCAGAAAAAAATCGCACCATTGCTCAAACCCGTGTTCTTGCTCATTTTGCTGCCATTTTCGATCTTCTTGCTCGGAACTCCATTTCCAAACTGTTTCGGGGGATTGTTCTTCGGTATGTGACTCCTCCAATGGTCCAATTAGTTTTTGTTCTAGTGCTTTATATATTGCAAATTTTTGTTGTTGTGGTGACCATGTTCTTGAGCTTGCATGTCGAATTTAGATGGTCCAAAGTAGTTCTGCATGATATAGCTTCTAGATACTTGTGGGAGTAGTTGCTATTAGTTTTGTTGAGTTTGGTTCACTTTTATTTTGAGTCACTAAAAATTTCAGAATTTTTTTCAGAGGGAGAAAATGTTTAGGAAAATATACCAAGGTGGTTCCTCAAGGAAGAAAGCCCCAAGGCTCGCGATACATGAGCCAGACCTCGAACCACTGAGGGAAGCTCTAGTGCGGCCTTGTGAATTACCGTCGGATCATTTCATGACTCATGCCGGTTTTAAGGAGGAATTTGATGCGTACATACAAAAAGCTGGCCTTGATGACTTCATGTCAGATAAGTGCCGGCAATACTATCACCTTACTGATTCCTTTGTGCGGAGATTTGAGTTTACATCCAAGCACAATACCCATTCTGTTTTATTTGATCTTTATGATAAATCATTTCGAATGGACCTTGAAGATTTTAATGAAATATGTGAAATCCCGCAATGGGGCATTCATAGTGAACCTCGTAAATCTGATTGCGTTGATTTCCTTGCTAGCCTCACTATGGGTGAAACCAGAAATGTCACACAAGCTACTATAGGGAGCATTCACTTTCCTGCTATGCATTATTTTGCTCTCTTTATAGGTAGATGCATTAATGGTAAACATGATCATAGCCACCTCTGTGCATCAGATCTTAGTGTCCTTAAGAGTGCGGTATGGGGGATAAACGATATAACTTGGGGGCTATCATTGCACGCCGATTACATAATAATGGTAAAGATGGGGATTTCTTTGGTGGAATTTATGCCACCCGGTTAGCTAATTATCTCGGGGTACCCATAAGAGAAAATGACATTGAGTTACCACCTGCTTATCTTGATCATGATGCTATGGCACGTTACCAGTTTTTTGAGAGGAGCGAACAGCCCCTCCAGTAACGACTAATCTTTGACAGGGAGCACGTCATCTATATTACGCTTCCCGCTCCTGCCTTCTTTGACTTTCAGGTAAAACGAAGATACTTCATAACCAGAGATGAGGCGGACGAGTATGAGAGAGCAAGGGAGGCCGCTCACCTCCACGAGGCAGCCCTCCATGTAACACCCCATGTATTAAGCTACAGTGATCACCCTTTTGATTATGCCATGTCATCATGATCAACAGTGCTTAATCATCATTAGTATCATATCTCTTTTCAAATTCAAGTTCAAATGGAAATTCAAACTTAAGTGAAACTAAAAGTTGTTCAAGTTGGAATACAAAAATATGCATCATCTTGCAAATATTCCCATAGCATTTATAAAAATGATTGCAACATTTATTGGAATTGTAAAAGGACTCAAACAACAAGAAACAGCAGCAAAATAGCACTATTTAATCCTTTTTCAATTAAATAAAATCCAAACAAAAAGATATGGACACCAAACCAATTTCTAGCAATGACAAATTTTGCACTGTTAATATTTGGACCAGTCTCATATTTTACAAAAGCCATTTTGTGGTCTAACTATTTACAAAACAGAAAAGGAAAAATAAAACAAAAGACAAACACAAGAAATAAAAGGAAAAGAAACCCTCCCTCGGCCCAACTGGGCCAGCCCAGCCCAGCCGGCGGCCCACCTCGCCCCCTATATGGCCTCCCCCAGGAGACCCCCAAACCCTAACCCTACCCACTCCCCCCCCTTTGATCATCCCGATATTGCCCATTCTAATTTCTCATGCTTGCATTAGAATTACTGCTACTACTGCTTTACCTATTCTGATGCATAGCCTGTTTATTGTAACCTGCTGTTGATAATTACCTGCATATCCTAAACTGCTTAGTATAGGCTGGGTAGAGACCTATCAGTGACCCCACTTATCCCGAATGCCCCGCTGGATTATCAGAAGACCCGATCTTCGGGATTGAAGACCAGACCCTGGCACCGCACATCACCCCCTTAATTGTAACGACACTGCAGTGTTACTATCAAGTGCCGAGGGTGATACCTCGTGTAGCACTTCTGATGTTAACTCTGTAGAGTAGCTATTCGGTCGTGGTCATCGAGGGTGATTCCTCCTTCACCACTTCCGGTAACGATGCTGTCGTGCAACACATCAAGTGTGAACCCATCGAGGGTGATTCCTCCGAGTTCACCTTGATGGATACATCAAGTAGGAATCCAACGAGGGTGATACCTCGGATTCCCCTGATGTTATGGACACACGGATACTTGAATTTTATACTATTACTTGGAAAGGCGGGTCGACCCTGAGGGGTACCCGCGTGAGCCTAAGTGGCGAGTGTTGCGGAGATGGGTTGACCTGGATGGTGCCCGAGTGATGATTATGAGGCGCGGCCGGGCATTCTTAACCCTTGCAGCAAGTCCTCGAGATGGGGTGACGGGGTCACATCTTTCGTGAGTCTCTGCTCGTTACCGCAAGCCCTAGTCCACTAACGATTTGGATATTTGATCCGAGCAGGCCTCTGTCCTGATAGCACTAACCATCACGTGGGCATAGTATGGGCATTCTAAATCGTAGCATCAGCTGACAGTTCTGTCAGACGTCCAGTTCAGCATTGTGGCCGGGTTGGATCGTGCCGTTGGCGCTGGTATCCACCCTGCTCGCAACGACCCAGAGTGCACAGGGCGACGGCCCAAGACCCCTGAGCGCTTAGGATGTAGACCGGCGGGGACCTCTCTGCTGAGCTGTAGGTAGGGTTGCGGTGTATCGTTTGGCCGAGGTCGGACATGACCCAGGAAAGTGTGTCCGGCCGGAGTTAATCGAGCGTGTTGGGTAAGTTGGTGCACCCCTGCAGGGAAGAACACATCTATCGATAGCCGGTCCTACAGTAAAGGACACTCGGAGTTGTATCACGATCGACACAACTAGACCGTGAGATGATACCTGGATATATGGCTCTGGGATTGCTTCTCGCAGGGAGTCGAGAAAGGATCTCAGGACGAGGTTGATGACTATATGGCTCTGGGATTGCTTTCTCGCAGGGAGTCGATAAAGGATCTCTGGGTGAGGTTGAGACTTAATACTACTACTACATTATACTGTGCTAATCTACACTCTTCTAATGCTGCAAGACCTCTGAAGATGCTAGTCTTCGATAGGACTAGGCTTTCCTCTCTATTCTGGCATTTCTGTAGCCCAGTCCACATATACAGCCTTCCTTTGAAAATGTTGCATATGTAGTGTAGATCCTTGCATGCTGAGTACCTCTGAGTACTCATGGTTGCTTTGCTTTATTTTTCTCCCCATATCAGTTTGTCGTGAGCAGATGACGGAGCCCCTGAGACAGCTACCCCACCGACGATCGACTACTACTACTACCCCGAGGGTGGTTACTGCTTCGAATTTGCTGTCGACCAGGAGTAGGATCGGAGGGTCCTAGGCAGGAGGCCTGCGCCTTTCGATCGTAGTGTTTTCTTTTGCCCCGCCTTTTAAGGGCCTATCTGTGTTTTCTTTTATATCTGTACTCAGATATCTGATGCTTCCGCTGACGCTTGTATGCCATCGAGCTATGTATTCGAGCCCTTGAGGCCCCTGGCTTGTAATATAAAGCTTGTATGACTTTATTTATGTTTTAGAGTTGTGTTGTGATATCTTCCCGTGAGTCCTTAGGCTTGATTGTGTGCATTTGCGTGTATGATTAGTGCATGATCGAGCCGGGGCGTCACAAGTTGGTATCAGAGCCGACTGCCTGTAGGAACCCCCCTTTCTAACTCCTTGGCCGAAGTTGAGTCTAGTGTCCAAAAACTGTTTTACTAACTTGGCTGTGTGGCTTACGGGCCCACGTCGCCAATTGGGTGGTATTAGGATCTTTTACTCCTCGACCTTTACTCTGGGACTCTGATCTCTCTCCTATTTGGGTTAAAATTTTACTAACTCCAACCTTAGGTTCTCGTGATCACATCCACTTGGAGTTCCAAAAATATTCCCCATTACTTCAAGATTGTGGGCCAGGTTCTGCTTACAGGATCCTTTTATCAAGGGCACCCTGTGTTGTCACTTGCAGATTCCTCGCTCCAACAGTTTTCTCCGACGTTGATGTAGCCTTTGCTATGTCTCGTTGTGTACTTCCCTACCGCGTGCCTGCGCGCTGCCTAGATGTCTAGCCCTTCCCTTTAAACTGTCGTAATGCCGGATTGTAACCGAGGCTATGTGTGGCTTTGAATGTCTGGTGCGGATATGATGAAGTATCTATTGCACTTCCTTCTATTGTGTGTGTTGCTTCATGAATCATTCCATACACATGCAGTTTTACATGCTAAACTGCCCCTGTTGATTTGGCAGGATGGCTGACGATCCTCCACCTCCACCCTATATCGCCGCCATGATGCAGTAGTTTATGACCAGACTATTGGCTCAGTTCCCAAACCAGAATACTCAGCAACAGTTTGCTCCAATAACTCTGCCAGAATTTGTGCTTCTCAATCCATCCGTTTTCCGCAACTCCACCAATCCTATGGATGCTGATGATTGGCTTCGTGACATCCTGTTTGAGATGGAGTCAGCTAATGTTGCCCCTGACAGTTACGTCACCTTTGCGACATTCCACTTAAAGGGTCCAGCTGCTCAATGGTGGGAAAGCCACAAGGGTATGTTGCCTGCTGAAACTGTAACCACTTGGCAGGAATTTCAGTTAGCTTTTCATGCACGATACATTCCTCAAGGTCTGATCGACCAGAAGAAGCAGGAGTTCCGCAAACTTACACAGGGCGCAATGACTGTGGATGAATATCAGAGGAAATTCCTTGAATTGTCCCGCTATGCTGAAGATGACGTCTGCACTGACGCCCGCAAGCAGGAGAAATTCCATGAAGGACTGCATACTGATATAAACCTTGCACTTGCTGTCCATGATTGCACAGACTTCGCAACGCTTGTCAGCCAATCTTTCCAAGTTGAAACGGCTCTGACTAAATACCAGGAGTCGCTCAAGCGTACCCGAGATGTCGGCTCGACTTCGGGTCGGCCTGTTCAGAAACATCAAGTCTAGATTCCCCACAATGTTTACCACCGACTTGCTCCAACACCAAGGCCGTCATATGTTGCACCTTGTCTGCCTTCACCGCCGAGACAGCTAACGGTTCATGATGGACCGCCTGATGCTAAGGCTTCTCCTCAGATTGTACCATGTCCTCCTATTGGTCGTAAGAAGAATTGTCGAAACCGCCGATTCAGAAACCATAATGTCATACCATTTGCTGTTGTACTTGGCCATGCCAATCACGCCAATGCTGAAAAGGCTCAGAAGGAACCGACTATCGTGCTGGGAACACTCTCTGTGAATTCAGTGCCAGCTTCTGTTCTGTTTGATTCAGGTGCATCACATTCCTTCGTGTCCCAGCAATTTGCACAATTGCATGGGTTAGCTATGAGCTCATTACCCACTCCTTTAGAAATCATCACTCCCCGTTCCAGGTGGCAAACCAAAATGGTAAGTCACAACAATCAGCTCAGAATTGCAGGGTTGATGTTCTCTGCTTCCCTTATTGCTCTTGGACCTTCCGACATAGACATCATTCTCGGTATGGACTGGTTGACCACCCACAATGCTTTGATTGACTGTGCCGCTAAGAAAGTCCAACTTACCCATCCTTCTGGCCAGACAATCAGATACTCAGCTTGAGCAGTTCAGGACGCCGAAGCTCAGATTTATGTTCTGAATGCATTGAATGCTTCACCTCTTGAAGGCATCGAGAACGTTCCAGTTGTTCGTGATTTCCAAGATGTATTTCCAGAAGAACTTCCAGGAATACCCCCTGCTAGAGCTGTCAAGTTTGTCATCGACTTGAAACCTGGCACAACTCCTATTGCGAAGCATCCTTATAAGATGCCTCCGCACCTCCTTCTTGAACTTAAGGAGGAAATCGACACGTCACTTAAGAAGGGTTTCATCCGCCCCAGTTCCTCTGCTTGGGGAGCACCTTCACTCTTCATTAAGAAGAAGGATGGAACTAACCGATTGGTTCAAGATTACCGACCTATCAACCAAGCAACAATTCAGAACAAGTATCCGCTTCCCAGAATCAACGATCTATATGATCAACTTGCTGGTTCCTCAGTATTCTCTAAGCTTGATTTAAGGTTGGGATACCACCAGATCCGAGTTCGCGAAGAGGATATTCCAAAGACTGCATTTGTTACTCGCTATGGCTCTTATGAGTACACTGTCATGTCATTTGGTTTAACAAATGCTCCAGCTACGTTTTCCCGCCTGATGAATTATATCTTCATGGATTACCTTGACAAGTTCGTCGTGGTTTATCTAGATGATATCCTGGTTTATTCAAAGAATAAAGAAGAACATGCTGAACACCTCCGTCTTTTACTTGAAAGGCTCCGAGAACACCAGTTGTATGCCAAATACTCCGAATGTGAATTATGGCTTTCTGAAGTAACCTACCTTGGTCATGTGATTTCCAAGGATGGAATCGCTGTTAACCTGGAACAAGTTCAGGCTATTCTAGACTGGACTCCTCCGAAGAACGTCAAGCAAGTGAGAAGTTTTCTCGGCCTTGCAAGCTATTGCCGTCGGTTTGTCGAGAATTTTTCAAAGATTGCTAAGCCTTTGACTGACCAGCTTCACAAGAGCGTTAAGTTTGAATGGACAGACAAATGTCAAGAAAGTTTTCAAACACTCAAAGGCAAGATAACATCTGCCCCTGTACTTGCTCCTCCAGATTCTCGCAAAGACTTCATGATTTATTGTGACGCATCCCGTGAAGGATTAGGCTGTGTCCTAATGCAAGAGCGTAAAGTGATTGCCTATGGCTCTTGTCAGTTGCGCCCACATGAAGAGAATTATCCGGTACATGATCTAGAACTAGCTGCTGTCATATATGCACTGCAGTTGTGGCGACATTACCTTCTCGGTAATCGTTGCGAGATCTACACGGATCATAAAAGTCTGAAGTACTTGTTCACTCGCCATCTCTGAACCTCCGTCAGCAAAGATGGATGGGGGCCATAGCGGACTATGATTTGGGTATTTCCTATACCCCTGGCAAGGCTAACGTGATGGCTGATGCCTTAAGCTGCAAATCCTATTGCGACAACCTCATGGTTAGTCGAGCTCAACCTCGTCTTTTTGAAGAACTGTGCAAGCTGAATCTATGTATTGTTCCACAGGGCTCTCTTAATAACCTTGTGATACAACCAGATCTTGAGAAAGCTGTTAAGAATGCACAAGCTAAAGATGCTGAAATTGATCTCATGAAGAAAGATCTTCACCTTGAAAAGTACAGGGACTTCTCACTGTCTGAAGATGGAACCTTGTATTTCAGAAACCGCATTGTCGTACCTCGCTACGAGCTTATGACTGACAAAGTCATGAAGGAGGCACACGATACCCCACTGTCTATTCATCAGGGTAGCACCAAGATGTATCGTGATCTCCGTCAAAGGTACTGGTGGTCTAGAATGAAGCAGGACATTGCTCGCTATGTTGCTGAATGTGATGTGTGTCGTCGCGTTAAAGAAGAACATCAGAAGCCTGCTGGAATTCTGCAATCGTTGCCTATTCCTCTATGGAAATGGGATAAGGTTCAGATGGATTTCATTACAGGACTTCCCAGGTCACAGAAGGGTCACGATGCTATTCTTGTCGTCATCGACCAACTCTCTAAAGTTGCACACTTTCTGCCCGTCAAGGAAACTATCACTGCTAGTCAGTTAGCAGAGTTGTATATCTCTAGAATTGTTTCACTACACGGTATTCTGAAGGAGATTAGTTCGGGCCATGGTGGCCTTTTCACTTCCAAGTTCTGGGAAAGTTTCCAAGAAGCTATGGGAACTCATATTACCTGGAGTTCATCTTATCACCCCCAGTCCCAAGGCCAAGTCGAACGAGTAAATCAAGTGCTTGAAGACATGCTTCGGGCTTGTGTTATATCGTTCGGTAAGAAGTGGGAAGAATCTCTCCCGTATGCCGAGTTCTCTTATAACAATAGCTATCAAGCCAGCTTGAAAATGGCCCC
This sequence comes from Thinopyrum elongatum, assembly GCA_011799875.1. Classification (NCBI taxonomy): domain Eukaryota; kingdom Viridiplantae; phylum Streptophyta; class Magnoliopsida; order Poales; family Poaceae; genus Thinopyrum; species Thinopyrum elongatum. The sequence goes on from CM022298.1 coordinate 512,324,666, forward strand.
CTTCAAAGTTCTATATGGACATAAGTGTCGTACCCCTCTGAATTGGTCAGAAACTGGGGAACGACCGCTTGTGGGTCCGGATATTATTCAACACGCCGAAGAACAAGTCTGTATTGTCCGAGAAAATCTCAAGGCGGCTCAGGACCGCCAGAAGAGCAACTACGATTGCAAACGATGGGGTTTAACTTATCAACCTGGTGATCAGGCTTACCTGCGAGTCACTCCTATGAAGGGCACTCACCGTTTTGGAATCAAGGGCAAGTTAGCTCCACGCTACATTGGTCCTTTCCGCATAATTGCTAGACGTGGTCAGGTGGCATATAAATTGGAGTTGCCACCGCAATTCTCTCATATCCACGACATCTTCCATGTGTCGCAACTTCGTAAATGCTTCAAGGAATCTCCGCACCGAGCTGTGGATCACGAGATGCTCGAATTGCATGATGATCTTTCTTATAAGGAACATCCAATCCGCATTCTCGATGAAGCAGAACATCGGACCCGTCAAAAGGTTACCAAGTTCCTCAAAGTGCAGTGGTCAAATCATACTGAAGATGAAGCCACTTGGGAATGCGAGGATAATCTTCGTGCGGAATACCCCGAACTTTTTCCTTCTACCTCTTAATTCTCGGGACGAGAATTCTTGTTAGTGGAGGAGATTTGTAACACCCCATGTATTAAGCTACAGTGATCACCCTTTTGATTATGCCATGTCATCATGATCAACAGTGCTTAATCATCATTAGTATCATATATCTTTTCAAATTCAAGTTCAAATGGAAATTCAAACTTAAGTGAAACTAAAAGTTGTTCAAGTTGGAAAACAAAAATATGCATCATGTTGCCCATATTCCCATAGCATTAATAAAAATGATTGCAACATTTATTGGAATCGTAAAAGGACTCAAACAACAAGAAACAGCAGCAAAATAGCACTATTTAATCCTTTTTCAATTAAATAAAATCCAAACAAAAAGATATGGACACCAAACCAATTTCTAGTAGTGACAAATTTTGCACTGTTAATATTTGGACCAGTCTCATATTTTACAAAAGTCATTTTGTGGTCTAACTATTTACAAAACAGAAAAGGAAAAATAAAACAAAAGACAAACACAAGAAATAAAAGGAAAAGAAACCCTCCCTCGGCCCAACTGGGCCAGCCCAGCCCAGCTGGCGGCCCACCTCGCCCCCTATATGGCCTCCCCCAGGAGACCCCCAAACCCTAACCCTACCCACTCCCCCCCCTTTGATCATCCCGATATCGCCCATTCTAATTTCTCATGCTTGCATTAGAATTGCTGCTACTACTGCTTTACCTATTCTGATGCATAGCCTGTTTATTGTAACCTGCTGTTGATAATTACCTGCATATCCTAAACTGCTTAGTATAGGCCGGGTAGAGACCTATCAGTGACCCCACTTATCCCGACTGCCCCGCTGGATTATCAGAAGACCCGATCTTCGGGATTGAAAACCAGACCCCGGCACCGCACATCACCCCCTTAATTGTAACGACACTACAACGTTACTATCGAGTGCCGAGGGTGATACCTCATGTAGCACTTCTGATGTTAACTCTGTAGAGTAGCTATTCGGTCGTGGTCATCGAGGGTGATTCCTCCTTCACCACTTCCGGTAACGATGCTGTCGTGCAACACATCAAGTGTGAACCCATCGAGGGTGATTCCTCCGAGTTCACCTTGACGGATACATCAAGTAGGAATCCAACGAGGGTGATACCTCGGATTCCCCTGATATTATGGACACACGGATACTTGAATTTTACACTGTTACTTGGAAAGGCGGGTCGACCCTAAGGGGTACCCACGTGAGCCTAAGTGGCGAGTGTTGTGGAGATGGGTTGACCTGGATGGTGCCCGAGTGATGATTACGAGGCACGGCCGGGCATTCTTAACCCTTGCAGCAAGTCCTCGAGATGGAGCGACGGGGTCACATATTTCATGAGTCTCTGCTCGTTACCGCAAGCCCTAGTCCACTAACGATTTGGATATTTGATCCGAGCAGGCCTCTGGCCTGATAGCACTAACCATCACGTGGGCATAGTATGGGCGTTCTGCATCGTAGCATCAACCGACAGTTCTGTCAGACGTCCAGTTCAGCATTGTGGCCGGGTCGGATCGTGCCGTTGGCGCTGGTATCCACCCTGCTCGCAACGACCCGGAGTGCACAGGGAGACGGCCCAAGACCCCTGAGCGCTTAGGATGTAGACCGGCGGGGACCTCTCTGCTGAGCTGTAGGTAGGGCTGCGGTGTATCGTTTGGCCGAGGTCGGGCATGACCCAGGAAAGTGTGTCCGGCCGGAGTGAATCGAGTGTGTTGGGTAAGTTGGTGCACCCCTGCAGGGAAGAACACATCTATCGATAGCCGGTCCTACGGTAAAGGACACTCGGAGTTGTATCATGATCGACACAACTAGACCGTGAGATGATACCTGGATATATGGCTCTGGGATTGCTTCTCGCAGGGAGTCGAGAAGGGATCTCAGGACGAGGTTGATGACTGTATGGCTCTGGGATTGCTTTCTTGCAGGGAGTCGAGAAAGGATCTCTGGGTGAGGTTGAGACTTAATAATACTACTACATTATACTATGCTAATCTACACTCTTCTAATGCTGCAAGACCTCTGAAGATGCTAGTCTTCGATAGGACTAGGCTTTCCTCTCTATTCTGGCATTTCTGCAGCACAGTCCACATATACAGCCTTCCTTTGAAAATGTTGCATATGTAGTGTAGATCCTTGCTTGCTGAGTACCTCTGAGTACTCACGGTTGCTTTGCTTTCTTTTTCTCGCCATATCAGTTTGTCGTGACCAGATGACGGATCCCCTGAGACAGCTACCCCGCCGACGATCGACTACTACTACTACCCCGAGGGTGGTTACTGCTTCGAATTTGCTGTCGACCAGGAGTAGGATCGGAGGGTCCCAGGCAAGAGGCCTGCGCCTTTCGATCGTAGTGTTTTCTTTTGCCCCGCCTTTTAAGGGCCTATCTGTGTTTTCTTTTATATCTGTACTTAGATATCTGATGCTTCCGCTGACACTTGTATGCCATCGAGCTATGTATTCGAGCCCTCGAGGCCCCTGGCTTGTAATATAAAGCTTGTATGACTTTATTTATGTTTTAGAGTTGTGTTGTGATATCTTCCCGTGAGTCCTTAGGCTTGATTGTGTGCATTTGCGTGTATGATTAGTGCACGATCGAGCCGGGGCGTCACACTCCAAGCGGTAGCGGCCGCAACTCAGTACAACCCCAACTACGACTTTGGATATCCGCCAGGCCAGCCGTGGCCCTAGACCAACTTAGGCCAAAAGCCTAAGCTTGGGGGAGTACGTATTTCTCGCCGACATTACATTCATGTTCACACACTCATTTCAGTTGTCGATGTTCATCCTTTTTCCATTGTACCATGTTAGGTTATTTTTTCTTGCTTTCTTCTTGTGTGTTTGAAAAACTTTGTGAAAATCCAAAAAAAATTAGTTCGCGCTTCTTTTTAATTTTTCTTTCTAGTTTACTTAGTTTTGGTATTAAAAGAAAACCCCAAAAGATTTCTCGTTCTTCTTTTGCTTGTTGGGAGCTTTTTCGTGTAAATAGTTTTTCTCGTTTTTGTTCTTTGTTTTGCTTTCCTTAGAAAAACAAAAACTCCAAAAATATTTCAGTGTGTTTCTTTGAAATTCTTTTCTTTTCTTTAGGTCGTAAGGAGAAGACCACGATGAAAATGTTGAGTGGCTCTCATATGCATTATTGTTGATCGAACAAAGAGCCCATATTACCATATCTTCTCCTCTGAATAAATGTTTGCAGATTCCAGCTTAGTCCAATGCACGTGCACTCTTACTATTATTCACATCGTTCAGTCGTGCAAGTGAAAGGCAATAATGATGATATTTGATGAAATGATTGAGATGGAGAAAAGCTGGTACGAACTCGACCTATTTTTTTTTTGTAAATATGATTAGCCCATCATTCCTGATTCAGCCTATTATGAATGAAACATGTTTGCAATGACAATTAGAGATTATAGTTACTCATGCCATGCTTAATTAGCTTGGGGTGGATAATGGTTTGTCCTGTGTGCCAACATGCATTTTAAAATGGTTATGATGTAGTATGATAGGATGGTATCCTCCTTTGAATGATTCAAGTGGCTTGACTTGGCACATGTTCACGCATGTAGTTGAATCAAAATCAACATAGCTTAGCGCCCTACAGGCTTGTGGCCCCCTGGACCTCCTCTGACCCTAACTCCAACTCTATAAGTGCCTATTCAGGGAGAAAAAATCAGAGAGAAGGATTCATCATGTTTTACAATACGAAGCCGCTGCCGCTTCCTGTTCTTCATTGGGAGGGCTGATCTGGAGTTCGTTCGGGGCTCCGGAGAGGGGGATTCATCGCCATCATCATCACCAACCTTCCCCCATCACCAATTTCATGATGCTCACCGCCGGGAGTGAGTAATACCTTCGTAGGCTTGCTGGACGGTGATGGGTTTGGATGAGATTTATCATGTAATTGAGTTAGTTTTGTTAGGGTTTGAACCCTAGTATCCACTATGTTCTGAGATTGATGTTGCTATGACTTTGCTATGCTTAATTCTTGTCACTAGGGCCCGAGTGCCATGATTTCAGATCTGAACCTATTATGTTTTCATGAATATATGTGTGTTCTAGATCCTATCTTGCAAGTTGTAGAACCTATTATGATTTACGATTTACGGCCTGTGCTAATCGTGCATGGCCCGACACGGCCCGCGGTGGCACGTTTATTAGCCGGGCCGTGTCGTGCCGGCCCACGGGTGGGGGCTAGCAGCCCAGGCACGTCGCGTAGCCTAGCTGGGCCGACACGCGGCACGCCCAGGCACGCTGGCCCGCCTGGCACCTATTTTTCTGTGTACAGCGAAAAAATGACCAAAAAATGCCAAAAAAATGTAGAAAATTGCAAAAAAAAAATGCAGAGTATTATGTGGGATAAATCTAGAGTTTTTTTTATTGCTTGCCTCATTAAAACCGATGCTAAAAGAAATACTAAAAGATTAAAAGAAATAGAAATAAAATTTTTAAAAAGACTAGAGCTGAACTAATTTGGATCGTTCATCCTTGCCCACAGTCGTGGCCAGCTCGTCTCTCTTGATGTGTGCTGCTCTATGCCTAGTAAGGATGTTTACTGGACCGTGGCAGGCAATGCATAACAGCTTACCACATCTTTTGCACCGTGCTTTTAGCTCGGAGACACTACCATCCATAACTACTTGTGAATCATAGTAGTCCCAGATTCTGGAGCCTCCTGCATGAACCATTTGATTTGGGCCATCCATGTTTGTATTGTGAGAAATGAGAAGGGTGGGCATCCCTTTTTATAGCAAAAAAATGGCACGCTAGGAACGTTAGGCATGTTAGGCACGTTAGGCACATTAGAGTATTATGTGGGATAAATCTAGAGTTTTATTAGCGCTCGCCTCATTAAAACCTTCCATCCCAAAGAAGTAAAAGAGTACAAGCCATGCTCTAGAAATACTAAAATATTAAAAGATAGAGAAAGAAAAAAAATACAAATACTACAACTGACTAATGGGATCCTTTCAACCTTGCCCTGCAGCCGCAGCTATAGCCGCCGCCTCGGCTGCCTTGACGTGTGCCGTCTTGTGCCTCATCAGGTGGCCAGTTGCAGCATACCTGCCACCATGCTTTGGCACGAGCAACTACTTACCGCATTCTTTGCAGTTTGCAAAAAGCTCGGTGAGACCATCGTCATTTGTAACAAATTCTTCATCGTAGTACCTCCAGATGGGAGCTTGTCTTCGAATAATGTTTTGAAGAGGAACAACCATGTTTGTGTGTGGAAAATGAGATGGAGTTTGAGTGTGAGAAATGAGAAAGTGGGCATCCCTTTTTATAGCAAAAAAATGGCACGTTAGGCACCGTAACAATAATGCATAAATAAAAATTGAGGCAATGTATCATCTGGGATAAATGTTGAGCTTTATTAGTGACTGCCTCATTAAAACCTTCCATCCCTGGGAAGTAAAAGAGTACAAAGCCATGCTCTAGAATTACAAAAGGGAAAGAAAATTACAAAAAGATAGGGAAATTACAAAATGATAAGAAAATGACTACACTACAAGTCTTCGACTATTCATTCGGGTCTTCTTCAAAGTTCATTTCTTCAAACATGGCTAGTAGTTCTGTGTTTTCTGCAGTGTGTTGCGCTCTCCTTCTTGATAACTCCCCATCTTTGATGGACATCAGTGTTCTCACCATATCAGGGGCGAGACTAGTTCTTCTCTCCTCAAATATTCTTCCAGCAAGGCTGAAAGCAGACTCCGATGACACCGTAGAGACATGCACCGATAACACATCACGTGCTAATATGGAGAGCACCGAAAATGTAAGCTTGTGTTCTTGCCACCACTGCAGTATGTTGAAGTCTTCCTCACTATCTAAATCGTACATGACTTTGTCACTGTTGAGGTACTTCGCTAACTCCTCGCCACCTTGAAGCACAGATGTTGACGTGGAAGAGCTTTCGGCGGTCGAGGAGGACGAAGAACCAAAGATCTTGCTCCATGCTCCTCTCTTTTTACCTGCAGTAGGTGCTGGCGGAGGTCATTGCATTCAAACTCCAGCATATTTTTCCTCATACTTAGCAAAAACTTCAAAAAGCTTCTCACGAGCCTTATTGAAGTCGTCAGTATAATCTAAACTTAGGGATGCAGATAGTACATTGAGTGCACTACGATACCCTTCAAGTTTAGCTCCAGGATCCAAGATAAATGCAAATGCATACAATAGTGGAATTTGTTGCCAATATTTTAAATACTTGGTTTTCAAGTCAGAAACAACATTAAGTAACAATCCATCCCCTTCATATGCTTTCAGATGACTAGCAATGTCTAATAGGGTATGCACCATCAAAGGAGATGTCGGGTAATAATCCCCAGACAAAGTAACTGTTGCATCATAGAACAACTCAAGAAATGCAGTCAATGCTGTAATAACATGCCAAGTTTCTTCGCTAATTAGAGGTTCAACCCACTAATTTGCATTAATAAAACCATTGAACTGAACTCTGTCTCGGAGAACTGCCTTAAGCATCATATATGTAGAGTTCCATCTAACAGGCATGTCTGAATTATACTTATGAGGAACGCACCCTATATCAAGGCAATATCTCTTATAGTTTGTAATCTGTTGAGTTGAATGCGAAAAATAAGATATTGCAGTGCGTATGACTTCAACGTGTGGTTCACATAAATGTAACGCACTTTTAGCAATAAGATTAATGATATGGCAAGCACAACATTGATGCATTAAAAAGGATGCAGCATATATGGAGAATATATGAGTCAGAGTATTCATTGCACTCGTGTTTGCTGAAGCATTATCCAATGTTATTGAGAAAACCTTGTCGGCAAGATTGAAATCATTCACAACTTTGAGTACAGCTTCAGCAATGTTTGGACCACTATGTGATACATCAATTAATTCAAATCCTATGACTCTTTTTTGTAGATGGCAATGTTCGTTAACATAATGTGTTACCACACTAATGTAGTCTTGCTTTGCCCGGCCAGTCCAGATATCAGATGTTAATGACACTGAAAATGTGCACGTAGAAAATTCTTCTTTTATTTTCTCTTTACCAGTTTTGTATAGCTTTTTAATATCCCTACTTGTAGTTTGTCTAGAAACTGGTCTATAATTAGGATTATGACAAGTTTGAATATATTCTACGAAACCTTCAGATTCACCAAAACCTAGTGGTAAATCATTAGAAGCAATAAGACGGCATAGACCTTCTCGCTGAACATTACCATCGTAGGTGAAATTGCGTACCGTACTGTCAGGGTTGAAGGAGAGCTGCATTTGCACAGCTGCCGAGCTCGGCGCGCTCGTTGCATCCGCATGCCCCTTCAGGTGGCCGGTTCCTCCCTTGGCTTCTCCGGTATACTCCTTCTTGCACCTTTTGCACCTTGCAACCACCTTCCGGCCACCGGCCACCACGGATATTTCTTCATCGAATGATTCCCACACCGCGGAGGTTCTACGACGACCTCTTTGCTTTACACCCATGGTGGTGTAGGAACCCGTCCCACTACTCGAATTGGTGTGACCTTCGGCTTCGGTAGTGGGATCGGTATGGGGTTTGAGAGTGGGATGATTGGTATAGGCATGTTGCTCAGGTGGGGGCATGGTATAGGCATGTTGCTCGGGTGGGGGCATGGTAGTGGGATCGGTGCTATAGGGTAGACGCTATACTCCATATCCCCAAGACCGAAATCGAAGAGTGGGAAGCTAGTATTGTCATGGCCATCCATGTTTGAGTGTGGGAAATATGTGGGCTGGGCAGCCCTATTTATAGCAAAAAATTGGTCATTTTTTGGACAAATTTGACCCTCTAACGGTCAAATTTTTGAATATATGATTTTTCTTAAAAAAAAAGTACCCAAACCCTCTCCTAAACCGCTCTAAACCCACCCTAACCCCCCCTAAACCCCTCCCAACGGCTGTGCGCTACGCGGTCGACTGGGTTGAGTCGAGTAGACGAGTACTCGACCCCCCGCTCCCCCATCGATCGAGGCACTGGGCGCCTGGGCCTCGCAGCCCCTGCTCCCCCTGACCCCTCCCCTCTTGTCGTGTCGACTGTCGAAGTGTCGAGTCGCCCTATGCGGCTGTGCCCCTATCGGCCGATTCCCTTCCCCCCGCTCCCAGTCCCAGCCTCCCACGGTCCCACCTCCCACTCCCATCTCGTCCCGTGACTCCCGTCCCAGCGAGGCAGCGACCCAGCCGTCGGCAGATTCCCCCGCTCCCCCAACAATGGAGGCGGGCCTATCGGGCCGTGAAGCGTGCCGCATGTCGTGCCGTGCCATGTGCCGGCCTGCGATTAATCATGCCGTGCTGGCACGCGGGTTGAGGATGGCGGCCCAAGCACAGCCCAATGCGTGCTTCGTGCCTGGCATGACACGATTAGCCTGTGCCGGGCCTGGCCCGTCGCGTGCCGTGCTGCCGGGCCGGCCCGAAAAAAATGGCCCGTTTGGCCAGATATAATTGAGATGGAGAAAACCTGGTACGAACTCGACCTATTTTGTTTTTGTAAATATGATTAGCTCATCGTTCCTGATTCAGCCTATTATGAATGAAACATGTTTGCAATGACAATGAGAGATTATAGTTACTCATGCCATGCTTAATTAGCTAGGGGTGGATAATGGTTTGTCCTGTATGCCAACATGCATTTTAAAATGGTTATGATGTAGTATGATAGGATGGTATCCTCCTTTGAATGATTCAAGTGGCTTGACTTGGCACATGTTCACGCATGTAGTTGAATCAAAATCAACATAGCCTCCACGATATTTATATTCATGGTGATTTATATCCTACTCATGCTTGCATTCAATGTTGATTAATCTTAATGCATGTTTATGACCGTTGTCGCTCTCTAGTTGGTCGCTCCTCAATCTTTTGCTAGCCTTCACTTGTACTAAGCGGGAATACTGCTTGTGCATCCAGTTCCTTAAATCCAAAGTTGTTCCATATGAGTCCACCATACCTACCTATATGTGGTATTTACCTGCCGTTCCAAGTAAATTTGCATCTGCCAAACTCTAAACCTTCAAATAATAATCTGTTTTGTATGCCCGAATTGCTCATGTAGCGACTGGGGGCTGTCAGTATCTTCCGTGCTAGGTGGGTTATTCTCACGATGAGTGTTTATTCACTTGTCATTCACAAGAAAGTGGCTGGTAATCGGGATGCCCAGTTCCATGCTCAAAATCAAATCAAAATATAATAATTAAACAAAACTCCCCCAGGACTATTGTTGGTATGGACGGTACCTGTTGGGGATATAACTCTTAGGTATGACCCGCCCAGGAGGGGCCGGGTCACACCGCTGGCGGCTTAAGGCGTGAAGGCCCAAGACGTCTGAAGGCCCAAGACCTGAAGGCGTGAACCGCCATGTGATAACTTGTTCTATAAGGCAGGTTTAGTTAGAAACCGAGCAGGTCATGTTTGTGTGAGCCGGCCGGGACTCTGTAAGCCGCCGGGCATTGACCTATATATAAAGGGGTGACCCGGCGGCTAGTTAACTCAAGAAACAACCAATCGAGAACTAGCTCAAGCGTATTCGCTCCCTTGTAATCGATACTCAAGCAATACAACTAGAAGCAGGACGTAGGCTTTACCTCGTTGAGAGAGGCCGAACCTGGGTAAATTCCTTGTGTCCCTTGTCCCGTTTAACCCCTTTAAGCTAACCTAGTGCAATGGCTCCACACCTAAGTCCTTTCACCAGGACATCTGCCGTGTTAAATCCACGACAGTTGGCGCCCACCGTGGGGCCAAAGCACGGTGGTTTCGAGTTCTTGAAGGGCAACTTCACAGGGATCAAGGGATACGCTGTGGGCCGGATTACCAAGAGCCGTCGTGGCAAGCTTTACATCGATGACACCAGCTGGGGCCCCGAGGCCGGCTCAATCGAGTATGGATACCGGGTCCCCTTCGGCGGGATTCGTGTCTTCATCGGCAAGATTGGGGAGTCAGAGCCTGAGCCGGACGTCTGCACCAACACGATCGAGACAGCTCAACAAGCACGACCCACCAAGATCTAACCCACCAGGAAGCCTGCTTTCGTCGGATGGGTTCATGGGGCAGATCTCGAAGAAGGTTCTATGTCAGGTGGAGAGACGGCCATCTACTCAGGTGATGAGTCCTCAACCGACGAAACTGAATCGATCTATCAATTGCAAGACAACGGGCTTGGAGGTTGTTCCGATGGCGACAGTATTCCAGACTCCTATGAGCCGCCGAGCAGGGCAGCTATTTTCATGGCTGGTACGCAACAGATAGTGAATTCATCGACCGCTGCGGCTATGACCTCCGGTTCAACGGCTGCTGCGACGGCTGGGGCAAGTGACCATGTGCGCCCGCCGGCTCAAGTCTTTTCTGAACTCCTGGATGAACTGGCAACTCTCTTGGCTGCGGAGGTGACCCCTGAGAATCAAGCACAGCATAAGGTGGAGGTTGCAAAGCTGCGAGATGAAGTCGCTCAGGCCAAGGAGGCGCTTAATGCTGAGAATGCTCGGATGGCAATAGAGCGAGCTGCATTGGATGCCGAGTCACAGCGGATCATAGCTGAATCTTTTCGGCTTAATATGGACCAGAACGCTTCAAACGCCGTTATGCGAAGAAGGCACCAGACCCGTCTGCCCCAAGAATACAAAGCAAGAAATATTTTCAACACGCCTGGTGTAGGAACGAGTAACCCGCCCGGTGTAACCCAGGTTGCAGAATCGCCCGTGGCCAAGACGACGGCTCAACCGCGCATAACAGACTTGCCTCGTTTGAATTTAACCCCGCCTCAGCAAGTGTTAACACCACCGGGTCATTTTTCCAACCCCCTGGATAATATGATTGCCGCGGCTTCGCGATTGGCGGCTCTTCCCATTGAAGGCGAGTCTCCTGCCGCAATGGAGATACGAAAGGCAGGGGAGCTTCTTCAGACAGCAGTAGCTCAGCAGGCGGCTTACTCGTACAGTCGTGATCGGATTCATTCAACCCCTCGCCAAAGTCGAAGTTATAGCAGGCATATTGAGTCGCCAGCGTTTTCCAGCAGTGAGTGGCATTGGCGCCAGCCGCGCGGGCATGACCCGTGCGTGATGATAATAATGCCCAGGCTTTATTAGATCAGGCCAGAGCATGTCAAGAGGCAGAGCTGGCGATTCAGCTAGTGGCTCATCTGCAACTCCAGCGTAACCCGTCAGCGTCAATAGAAGTCGGGATGACTTCCAGGACAGTGGGTGTGCCGTGCTTAGCACCGGCTCTATGCAATGAGCATTTACCCAAGGATTTCAAGGGCCCTCGAAAGGTACCCAATTACACTGCGGACCAGCCTCCAGATGCTTGGATTGAGAGCTACGAGCTAGCTATGGAGGTGTTGGATGTCAACGATGCTGTGTGCGCTAAATATTTCACCATGATGTTGGATGGGCCGGCTCGCACCTGGCTAAAAGGATTGCCCTCGAATTCCATCAACTCATGGACATAATTAAAGACGCGTTTCATTCAGAATTTTAAGGACACATGTAAGCAGCCTCTATCGATCATCGACCTAGACACTTGCATCCAGCGTGAGGATGAATCAACCGCCCATTGGGTTCGCCGGGTCTCAGCTATTATCCACTCATCGGATAGCATGAACGCTGGTTCTGCTGTTTTAATTTTGGAGAATACTTACCGGTTTATTGCCCTCAAGCAGAAGCTAGGGCGGCTTAAACGTCATTGCAATGGCATGGGAGAGCTCATGGTGGCTCTTATCAAATATGCCGACTCAGATAATACTAAGGATCTTGATTCAGATGAGGAAAAGCCTGGTAAGGGGAAGAAGAACAACAAGGGGCAGCAGCAGAATATGACAGGCCAGAGCCAAGGTAACAATGGTAAGCGCAAGCACACTGATGGTGGGTCAGACTTTGTGGCAAATCTAATGCACAGAGTGGTGATCATCGTCGCAAGGGAAAATTCCAACCCTAGTTTGGAAGGCAGAAGTTCGACTTAGAGGCTTGGAGCAACATTAATATCCTTTATTATGATACTTTGCGCCGGATGAACTTAACCGACAAAGATCTTAAGCCGTCTTCTACAGTCTTTCATGGGGTGGTGCATGGTAAGTCGGCTTATCCGGTGGGTAAGATAGCCTTGGAGGTGGCTTTTGGCAATGAACATGATTACAGGGCTGATACATTGACTTTTGAAGTGGTCAAGATCAAAAGCCCCTATCATGCTCTATTTGGACGGCCGGCTTATGCTAAGTTTATGGCACGGCCTTGTTATGTGTGTTTACAGCTTAAGATGCCGGGTCGCAAAGGAACCATCATGATTCATGGTGACAGAAAGTTAGCCTTGGAATGTGAGGAAGGTGATGCTGCTTATGCTGAGTCGGCTTGTGCCACGGAGGAGCTTAAGTTTTACAAAGACAACATTGACCCGGCTGATATGACTCCATTAAAGAAGCCAACTACAGAGCATGACCCTTTGTTGAAGTTTAAATTGGCGGATGATACCAAACAGGTGGATTTTGTCCCTGGCAACTCATCTCAGCAGTTCGTTATCAGTGCCAACATGGATCTGAAATAGGAAAGCGCGCTCATCGAGTTCATCCGTGAGAACCGGGACATCTTTGCATGGAAACCTTTAGACATGCCAGGTGTACCGAGGGAACTCGCTGAGCACACTCTCAATGTTGATCCAAAGTTTAAACCGGTCAAGCAATTCCTTCATTGTTTTAATGAAGAGAGGCGCAAGGCCATTGGAGAAGAGGTGGCCCGGCTCTTGGCGGCCGGGTTTATTGTTGAAGTTTTTCATCCTGAGTGGTTGGCTAACCCGGTGCTGGTGCTTAAGAAAAATGGCACTTGGCATATGTGTGTAGATTACACAGACCTTAAGAAGGCTTGTTTGGCTGATCCTTTGCTCTCCCTCGTATTGATCAGATCATTGATGCTACGGCGGGCTGTGAGCATTTGAGCTTCTTAGATGCTTATTCTGGTTATCATCAGATCAAAATGGCAGTTAAGGACCAGGAGAAGACATCTTTCATCACTCCTTTTGGAGCCTTCTGCTATGTATCTATGCCTTTTGGGCTCAAGAGTGCCCAGGTGACTTATCAGCGTTGTGTCCAAAATTGCCTTCACAGCCAGATAGGACGCAATTTTCATGCTTATGTGGATGATACTGTGGTTAAGTCCAGGAAGAAGGAGACCTTGCTAGATGATTTAAAGGAGACCTTTGATAACCTTCGGGTCTACAAGATGATGCTTAACCCGGCCAAATGTGTTTTGGTGTGCCATCAGGCAAGCTGTTGGGTTTTCTGGTCTCTGAGAGAGGCATTGAAGCTAACCCAGAGAAAATCAAGGCTATCACTTCTTTGGCTAAGCCAGCAAATATTAATGATGTCCAGTGTTTGGCGGGTCATATTGCGGCTTTAAGCCGGTTTATAAGCCGCCTGGGAGAAAAAGCTATTCCTCTTTATTAGATGATGAAGAAAATAGATCACTTTGTCTGGAGTGATGCTGCCAATCAGGCGTTCGAGGCGCTTAAAAAACAGTTGGCTGAGCCGCCGGTTCTTGCAGCTCCTGTTGAGAAGGAGCCCTTGCTCTTATATGTGGCTGCTAATAGCAGAGCCTTCAGCGTAGCGGTTGTTGTGGAGAGGAAGGAAACAGGCAAGGAATATCCGGTTCAAAGGCCGGCTTACTATGTCAGTGAGGTATTAATCGAGTCCAAACAGAGGTATCCACACTGGCAGAAGTTAGTCTATGGGGTGTTCATGGCCATTCGCAAGTTGAAGCATTATTTCCAAGGTCACCCTATTACTGTGGTCAGCTCAGCTCCCTTTAGGAATATTATTCAAAATAGGGAAGCCACAGGCCGGGTGGCCAAGTGGGCCATTGAGCTTGGTCCTCATGGGCTGAAGTATATGCCAAGGACAGCTATCAAATCACAAGCTCTTGTGGATTTCATCAACGATTGGACAGAGTTGCAGACACCAGAGGAAAAGCCAGATAACACTTACTGGACGATTCACTTTGACGGGTCAAGGCAGCTGGAGGGCTCGGGGGCTGGAGTTATCTTGACTTCCCCACGAGGTGATAAGTTTTGTTATGTACTACGGTTAATGTTCCCTTGCACTAATAATGCAGCTGAGTATGAGGCTCTACTCCATGGCCTTCGGGTGGCTAAAGAGATGTACTTAAGCCGGGTGAGGTGCTTTGGCGACTCAGATTTGGTGGTTCAGCAGGTCTCAGGAACATGGGATTCTAAAGACCCGCTCATGGCGGCTTATTGCCGGGCGGTTGACAGTATTGCTGGCCATTTCAAAGGTTATCAAGTGGAGCATGTTGATCGTAGAAAGAATGAGGCGGCTGATGCTTTAAGCCGGCTAGGGTCTCAGCGTAAGCCGGTGCCACCCAATGTTTTTCTTGACACATTACATAACCCTTCAGTTAAGCTACCAACAGAAGAGGATCTTGCAATCCCTGACCCGGAGGCACAGTTGGTGGCGGCTCTGCATGCTATTCCGGAGAGTTGCCTGAGGATGAAACTTTAGCTAGACAAATAACCCGGAGGTCTAAGTCAATGACTATTGTCAATGGCGAGTTGCACCGATGCAGTGTTACAGATGTGTTCCAGCGCTGTGTTTCCCCTGAAGAAGGCTATGAGATTCTAAGAGAGATTCATGAAGGAGATTGTGGCCATCACGCCGGCTCTAAGTCTCTCGTGGCTAAGGCTTTTCGTCATGGGTTTTATTAGCTGACAGCTCATGCTGATGCAGAAGATCTGGTTATCAAGTGCGACGGCTGCCAGAAATTTTCCAGATGGGCTCATGTGCCGGCTCAGGAATTGCGGATGATTCCAATCACTTGGCCATTTGCAGTCTGGGGGCTGGATATGGTTGGACCTTTCAAGAGATCCAAGGACAAAAATACCCACCTTTTGGTGGCGGTTGATAAGTTCACGAAGTGGGTTGAGGCAGAGCCGGTCAGCAAGTGTGATGCGGCAACGGCGGTTCAATTCATTAAGAAGGTGATTTTTCGCTTTGGCTACCCGCATAGTATCATAACTGATAATGGCACTAATCTGTCTAAAGGTGGTATGAAAGAATTCTGTCAGCGAGAGCATATTCATCTTGATGTTTCATCAGTGGCTCACCCCCAGTCCAATGGTCAAGCTGAAAGGGCCAATCAAGAAATCTTGAGAGGCATCAAACCCCGGCTTATGGTCCCTTTGCAGAGGACGCCGGGTTGTTGGGTTGAGGAATTACCTTCAGTGCTTTGGCGTATAAATACCACCCTAAACAGATCAATAGGTTACACACCTTTCTTCATGGTTTACGGTGCACAGGCGGTTCTCCCAAGTGGCATCCGTCATGATTCACCCCGTGTGGCGGCTTACGTTGAAGCTGATGTAACACCCTGGCTTTTGCCCATTTCTTTTTCTTTTAATTTTGGCCTGGTTTTGCTTTTCTGTGGCTTAGTGGTCTTGAAACCTGGAGAGATCACCTTTGATTCCTCTCCCAGTGGCTTGTCAATCTCAAAATCATCTCAAGACCTCGCCATTTCCATCCTGGACTAATCCCAATATTCTTTTCCTTGGGGATATTCCTTTTTCTATTAAAGGAATAACCCTATTTGCCCTGGGTTGTGAAGCAACCCACATTTCCATCATTCAAAAGATTCCCAAATAATTCTCATAAATTGTTTGGGTCATATATTCTTCAGATATGTCAAAACCTTCCTTGCCATGTTCAAAAATATTCCACCAATATTCCTTTTCTGATTCTGCCCTAGCTGGCAGTTTGTGAAGCAAGTACCCTTTATATTTGCTTTCTTGCTCTCAAACTTTTTGTGAACTCTTTCCTATCCACATCATTGCCTCATGCCAAAATTCAACTTCATTTGGTTAGTAAATCTCTCTTTGCTAATTTCCAAAGTTTTTGGGCAACTGGAATCTTTGTGAAGCAAGTGCTAGCTAGGAGTATCCAAATAAGTTGAAATTTTGCAAGCATCTCCATATGCTCAAATAATGACTTTCCACCAAGTTTCAACCCTATCCAATCATCTATGTGAGCACAGCATTAAATCTTGGCTTCTGGCCAGATTTTCACATTGTGAAGCAACTATATTTTATATTGCTCCATAATTGCGGAAAATCTACCAGAGTATTCTCCTACCTATATAACACCTCTCCACCAAATTTTGGCTCAATCTAATTAGCCAATTTCTCCCAAGAATTCCATCTAGTTTCTATCCAGATTCAAGCACTGTGAAGGAAGTACCACTTTGGTTTATCCAATTGGTATGAAATTTATACAGTGTCTTCAGTTGATCAAATCATTCATCTTATCCTAATTTCAGCCCAATCCCATGTGATATGTGAGTGCTACTTCAAGATTGGCAAATCTGGTCAGTGAGGCCCTTTGAACAGCAAGTGCTTTTTATCCTCATCCAAATGGGCTGCAAATTTTCAGAGATGATCATCTTAGTGGGTGATCACACCATGCCAAAGATCAGAGCCAATCTCCAGACGGTTCTTCCTCACCAAGTAACAAACACCTTGCTGTACCTGAGTAAACCTGCTAGCTGTGGTCACCTCAAGTGCCACTATGCTCGTTTCTTTCCTCCTTGACCTCATATGTTGAATGACTGATCGATTTGACACGGTGGGGTTGACCAGAACACGTGGCATCGCCGTGTCCACGCGGTGACCGCCGCCCTGGCATGCCATGGACGCGAGCTGCGTGTTTGTCAACTCGGGGCCCTCCTCTGCTCGTCGTTTCCGCGCGACTCGTCATGTCCAACAACTCCCCCTTGTCGTCGCCTTCCTCCCTAGATAAGCTTCCCCTCTCCCGTCCCCTCCATCGCGGTGTAGCCGCCGCGCCCGTAGCCTGTCTCCTCTGCCGCCGTCGAGTCCTATCGCCTGTGAGCTCTCGAGCATTTCCGAGTCCGCCTGAGCCCTCTCCGCCCCTCCAAGGTCTCCCTGGAACCCTCTCGCCCTCTCTAGGCGAGCTCCAGAACCTCCGGGACGCCGGCACACGCGTCGCCGCGGCGGTGCTCGGCCCTCTCCGTCACTCGCCTATAAATAGGCCTCCCCGAGTCATTCTGAGCTCACCATCGCACTCATCACCCTCGAATACCCCTCCCTAGCCCCTTCCCCGAGCCCCAGAGCTCCTCTCTGCCTCAATTCACCGCCGTAGCCGCCGCTCAGCTCCGGTCAAATTCCGGCGAGCCCCGCCTCTGCTCCCTCTCCCACCATCACCATTGCCTTTCCCATGCTCGGCGCATCTTCCCCACCCCTCAGCTCGCCGCCGGAGCCCCTCTGGCCGCGTCATTCCCTGGAATGGTCGCCGCCTCGCTCTTTGCCTCCGGGCATCACCGTCGCCTGAGCCTCCCTCCTGCACGGCCCCCACTCCAGGCGAAAGCACCGCCTTCCCCTGAGTCCGCCGGTGGCTTTGCTTCGACCTGAGGTGGCTAGAACCGGCCGGGTCGTCGCCGGCGCCATGGCCCTCCCCTGCTTCCTCTGTTTCTGGGTGGGGGAGCGAGGAGAAGACGACGACGCGGGCCGATTCGGCGGTGACCCAGGCCTCCTCCTCGTTTTTTTTAAACAGAGAGGCGGCAGCGGTTGGGCCGACCCAAGTGGGCAGCCGCCGGCCGCGCGGCTCGGCCAGGGCCCAGGCGCCGGATGCCTTCAGCCCAGCCAATGCCCAGGTGCTAGCCAGATTCGGCCCAGACCAGCCTGTGTCCACAGTACATTTTATTTTATCAGTGGAAAAACTGCTAAGGACCCGTATGTAAATAAAACATTTGCAGAAAGGCCCCTGGCAGAAAAACCACTACATCTCTTTGCCCGTAACTCCGATAGAGGTGAATCCAACGCCCACGTCTTCGTCTCGTCGAGCCCGTCGTGTTGGTATCATTTTCACTATGTGGTTCTACTGTGAAAATGATCATTTTGCCCTTGCCCGTAAACAGCCCTCCGAGAGAGAACTGTTTCCGGCAATCACTTCCGCGACCATTCCGCACTTCTCCCCGGTGTATCCCTTCACCCCCAGGAAAGCCACAACTCTCATCTGCATCATTGCATTGCAATATCATAGTCTAACTATTTACTTTAATAGTAAGTATGATTATTTGTGAAATGAATTGGATTATGCAATGTTGGAGTTAATTCTCGGATAGGTGACTACCATGTTGGGTACCGGACTATTAGTGACTATTAGTTTACTCACTCGTTGATGCTAAGATGTTGAGATCACTGTCTATGATTATTCTGGATTTCATCTGTCAGTTCGTGGAGATGAATTAATAGCAGTGGCTTAAGCATACTGATATCGAAAGGTCAGCTATGACGGAAATATTATTCGGAGATGTGATATTTAGTCGGTTGACCTTGAGTCACCTGTCCGGACTTAGCCGTGCAGCCACATTTGCTGGTATGGGACGACCTTGACTTGGTCTGATCGCGTGCTCTTTCACCGGTACCGCCCGACAGGGAAAGTTATGCGTGCGCGCTACCCTGGCCCGGTAGGCGGTGATAACCTTGTGAGCCCAGTTGAGTTATTTGGATCCAGGTCCCCGTTTGGGACAGTTTAGTTTGGCCACGACGGTGGCAGGTGTCATGAGGTGACACAGGGGCCACCCAGGGCAGGACTCCGGGGGAGTGTGATTGTCGGTGGTACGATGGGAGAGTCACGGGTCAGGCAGGTTTCGTTGGAGCAACGTTGGTCCACCCGAATGGGATCACGAGGTCAGTGCTCCATGATGTGGGTAAAGTGCGCAACCTCTGCAGAGTGTAAAATCTATTCGAATAGCCGTGTCCACGGTATTGGACAGTCCGACCAGACCTCACTAGGTGGTCAACCATAGTAGTGATGATAATGGAGAACTCGTCGTATGATCAGAAGTACTCGGTGGTTCATGAGTATTCTGAGGGTTGTGAGATAGCCCGAACGAGAGTAAGTTTGTTAGTCTTGTGGTACAGCTGGTATTAGGTACATGATATGATAGCCATGGGATGGCTATGAGTTGAGTGGTCGGATGACCACATGAATGGACTTGGCACAGGTTCGGATTGGATCCTGAGATTACTCGGAGTATGGATTAAACTACTTAATATGCTTTACCTTACTGCATTTACTTCAGAAGTTATCTTGCTAGATAACCAGGCTTGTTAATCTTGACTGCTATGATGTTGCCTTGCCTTAATGCTGATGTTTGCTGTGAGCTTGCGAGTACATTCAAAGTACTCACCTGGCGTGTCATGCCAGTTTGCAGGTCATGCCATGATTGCTTGCTTGTCTAGGATCCTGAGTTTGCGACCTAGGAGACGCGTTCTAGCCAGAGTCCCTGCGGAGTGGAGTCCATCACCGTCGTCGCTGTTCTGCTGCCGAGAGAGTTACTCCGCTGTTAGCATAGAGCTACCCCGGGCAGGCGTAGTGTCGCCGTGCCGATGTAATCCTTGTACCCTTTGTAACCCTATCCATTGTAATAAAGAGCTGATTTGTTCTATGCCAACAGTGCCGTATTCCAGAGGACTTGTTCCTCGGCTGGAATACGGGGCGTTCCGGTTTACTCTGAGCCGGGGTGCCACAGAAGTTGGTATCAGAGCAGGTCTGGCTATAGGACGCGCGGTCTAGGTGCGAGCGTTAGTAACCGGTAGTATAGGATCCAGTTGATTTGCTGCACTTGGTTGTTACATTTGTTTGTGCATAGCATGCATATAGAATATTTATCTTATCACTAATGATGGATCTGGTGAACGTAGGTGGCATCGATTTCGATTCCCTGCCTGCGCTCTCCAGTTTGCATATTTGTTCCTTGATGTGGTGTCATCTTCGTCCCAGCGGAGTGATGCCAAGGTGCTTGGTGGTGTCGATCCCTTGTCGGATTGATGCACCGGTACCACACCAATTTATTCTCATCAACCACTCCTATCGTTTCGGTGATAGACAAGTTCTATCCCGGATCGTGCCATTCCACTAGCCGTTTCGGCAACCCTTACTGATCCTTGTTATCAAAAAAGGGCAATGCCTGCAAGCCTTTGTCTCCACCATTAACTCATTCCGCCACCTATTCTTTGGACGTGTACGGTTTTCTTCCGTACGGTTGATGATGATGATGTGGTCGTAACTTCTGTGTTCTGACCCCCGATCACCAAGTTCGTCCTCGTCATCGGTTCCATCAGTGTTAAGCTTGTATTTGGTGTAGCCTTGTTTACACCAATTTTCTTCCACACATTGATTCACTTTCGTGCACATCGCCACAGCATGTTAGACCGTAATACCAGAGTTCTTGCAAGATTTGTGTGCTTAAGTAGGAATGCAATTATTGTTGTGGATAGCTGTAGAGTGTGATTTTGCTTGTGTGTGATCTTGCTGCTCTGTGTGCTTTTGTTTAGTCGTTTCTTTTGCTTCTTTATTTGGGCCCTTGGTGTTACCTTATTTTCCCCTTAAGGAAGTTGCTCACCGACCCTGAACCCAAAGAGTCAGTGAAGAGACAGTCATTTGGAAGCTCAGCTCAGCAATATGAAGTTTTCAGCCGACTGTGTTATATCGGGAATATCGGGTCTGAATATAAATGATATCCTAGCCGGATTGATTATCAGCATCAAGTATACATCAGTGCAACTTTTACAGCAGTAAAGATCACATCAGCAAGAAGGCAAACCGTATATATGATTCACAGTGCATTCTGTGCCAAAGGTATGATATAAATACAAGGTTTGAGTCTGCTATGAGTATAATTTAAAACCTGCTATATTTCGAAAGCAAGCCATAAGGAGCTATGAACTTAGTGTTCAGCTAGAAGGATAGTCGAACAATGTCCTTCCTACAGCAAGTAACTGGCAGCAGTAACCTCAAGGTATATATATATATGCACTCAGTCCGCACATGACCTAAAGAAATTTTTGGCGTAAGCAACCCAGTCTTTCTCCGCAAGCTACCGGAGAAGCGTACGACGCAAGGATTCATGTGTCTTTCTCGATATGACACATGGACATCTTCCGATGCAACGATCAGATCCACAACAGTTGGTCTAAAGGCAAAAATCAGTCAGGACACAAGCTTGCCTCGAGAATCAAGTGGCCAGCTACACATGTTTCCCTAGATATGGTGGACATGCTGCCAAGGTCATATGAGTTACTCATACCATGATGCCAGCCCGGAGAGGATCTGACTATTGCATGAGCTATGTAAGAAGACGACAACGCCAGTTATACACTTCAGTGTGATGACCAACAACCTATGGAGAAAGCCGACCATCTGATATATGCTCTATAGCATTGCTCTGTGATATTCCGGTATGTTCAAATTATTATGCTCATACCTGTATGCATAATAGTGAGCTGTATGGGACACGGATGAACCCTTGCCTATCTTTCTTTGGTAACGGCACCACGCCTGTGTTCTGAGCTGTTTCCGGCCGTCCGGGGTGGATGCCAATTTTTATTTCTCTTGTCAGCAACTGGCCCGTGTTCTGAGCTGCTTTTCGGCCGTCTCGGGCAGCTGTTGAATTTCTCTTTGTAGCAATGACCCTATGCTCTGAGCTGTTTTTCGGCCATCTTAGGGAGTTGCTACTTTCTTCTTATCAACACCGTCTCATGCTCTGAGCTGCTTTTCAGCCGTCTTGAGTCGGGGTTGAGTTACTCCAGTAATGTCCCAGATCTGAGTTGTAAAGACCGTTCTGGTGGCTACTGGTTTATTTGCCGGTTTTATTCAAGGGTTCAGACGATCGTTACCCTACAGCTACAACTTGTAAAGTAACATGCCTGCCGGAATGTTGCACCCGATATTACCTATGGTCACCCGAAGAATCAAGAACACATAAAGCCAAGTTCTTTCAGCAAAGGATCCAGGCAAGGAGAACTATAATGAAAAAGCAAGGTTGTCCATATAGGTATGGTAATGGTACAAATACTCCGGACAGTCTGGCTCGGTACCAGTCACCATGGGTACACACCCATGGGGTCTATTCCATTCGCAAGGACCCCATATCGAGATAACCCGCCCAGCCAGCCAGGTATGCTCAAAATTGTCAGAAGAGGGCAACCAAGCTAGTCAGGTCAGTCGAAAGATTGACTCCACAGTTCAAACTCAGCAACCATGTTAAAGCATTACATGGCCTACCATCCATATAGAGATGCCGACAGACTGATTAATCAGAAGGATGAACAACAGTCTCGAAGCATGTGTCCTCATAGATGGGAATCAGTTAAAGACTAATCTGCCGTGGACAAGATTCTGCTGCCAGGACCACTGTCAGTCAAGTCTATGGATAATATCACCGTACACCTTTATGCTAGTCACGACAGGTGACAGTCAAATATTTGGTAGGAACCTTATACCCAAGACAGTGAAGATACCCGAGATGACTCATTAATCCGTGCGAGAAGTCAGATTCCGCCAGGAGAACGGTATGATTCACAGTACTGTTTTGAGCCTGGAGGACACACTGCCATTTGAAGTCACCCAATGCAATGAGTAAAAGATTTCGTACCCACCAAGGGAATTTGCTCACAAGTCATTGAACGGTTGTTCGTATTGGACCTCGTCATGACACGTCCATGAGGAACCACCCTCAGACTTATGAACAGGACACATAGTTCGGTCCAGATAATTTATTGCCCAAGACAGGTCAGCAGACACAAAAGGATTGGAGTCAGAGTAGCATATGAGGTAAGATTAGCCAAAAAAAAGGGGTCCAGTAAAGCAAACCACCCCGAAGCAAGGCAGTCAGTCATATGAAATTCAGTGGGAACATTATACAAAGGTAAAAAGGAAACCCGAGTTGGAAACGGTTTCCTCAAGTGGAAATATTCATGTCTGATCCCTGAGCAACCAAATCTCGAGGACGGGATTTCTTTAAGGGGGGTAGGTTGTAACACCCTGGCTTTTGCCCATTTCTTTTTCTTTTAATTTTGGCCTGGTTTTGCTTTTCTGTGGCTTAGTGGTCTTGAAACGTGGAGAGATCACCTTTGATTCCTCTCCCCAGTGGCTTGTCAATCTCAAAATCATCTCAAGACCTCGCCATTTCCATCCTGGACTAATCCCAATATTCTTTTCCTTGGGGATATTCCTTTTTCTATTAAAGGAATAACCCTATTTGCCCTGGGTTGTGAAGCAACCCACATTTCCATCATTCAAAAGATTCCCAAATAATTCTCATAAATTGTTTGGGTCATATATTCCTCAGATATATCAAAACTTTCCTTGCCATGTTCAAAAATATTCCACCAATATTCCTTTTCTGATTCTGCCCTAGCTGGCAGTTTGTGAAGCAAGTACCCTTTATATTTGCTTTCTTGCTCTCAAACTTTTTGTGAACTCTTTCCTATCCACATCATTGCCTCATGCCAAAATTCAACTTCATTTGGTTAGTAAATCTCTCTTTGCTAATTTCCAAAGTTTTTGGGCAACTGGAATCTTTGTGAAGCAAGTGCTAGCTAGGAGTATCCAAATAAGTTGAAAATTTTCAAGCATATCCATATACTCAAATAATGACTTTCCACCAAGTTTCAACCCTATCCAATCATCTATGTGAGCACAGCATTAAATCTTGGCTTCTGGCCAGATTTTCACATTGTGAAGCACCTATATTTTATATTGCTCCATAATTTCTGAAAATCTACCAGAGTATTCTCCTACCTATATAACACCTCTCCACCAAATTTTGGCTCAATCTAATTAGCCAATTTCTCCCAAGAATTCCATCTAGTTTCTATCCAGATTCAAGCATTGTGAAGGAAGTACCACTTTGGTTTATCCAATTGGTATGAAATTTATACAGTGTCTTCAGTTGATCAAATCATTCATCTTATCCTAATTTCAGCCCAATCCCATGTGATATGTGAGTGCTACTTCAAGATTGGCAAATCTGGTCAGTGAGGCCCTTTGAACACCAAGTGCTTTTTATCCTCATCCAAATGGGCTGCAAATTTTAAGAGATGATCATCTTAGTGGGTGATCACACCATGCCAAAGATCAGAGCCAATCTCCAGACAGTTCTTCCTCACCAAGTAACAAACACCTTGCTGTACCTGAGTAAACCTGCTAGCTGTGGTCACCTCGAGTGCCACTATGCTCGTTTCTTTCCTCCTTGACCTCACATGTTGAATGACTGATCGAGTTTACATGGTGGGGTTGACCAGAACACGTGGCATCGCCGTGTCCACGCGGTGACCGCCAACTTGGCATGCCATGGACGCGAGCTGCGTGTTTGTCAACTCGGGGCCCTACTCTGCTCGTCGTGTCCGCGCGACTCGTCATGTCCAACAGCTCCCCCTTGTCATCGCCTTCCTCCCTAGATAAGCTTCCCCCTCTCCCGTCCACTCCATCGCGGTGTAGCCACCGCGCCCGTAGCCTGTCTCCTCTGCCGCCGTCGAGTCCTATCGCCTGTGAGCTCTCGAGCATTCCCGAGTCCGCCTGAGCCCTCTCCGCCCCTCCAAGGTCTCCCTGGAACCCTCTCCCCATCTCTAGGCGAGCTCCAGAACCTTCGGGATGCCGGCACACGCGTTGCCGCGGCGATGCTCGGCCCTCTCCGTCGCTTGCCTATAAATAGGCCTCCCCGAGTCATTCTGAGCTCACCATCGCACTCATCACCCTCGAATACCCCTCCCTAGCCCCTTCCCCGAGCCCCAGAGCTCCTCTCTACCTCAATTCACCGCCGTGGCCGCCGCTCGGCTCCGGTCAAATTCCGGCGAGCCCCGCCTCTGCTCCCTCTCCCACCATCACCATTGCCTTTCCCATGCTCGGCGCATGTTCCCCACCCCTCAGCTCGCCATCGGAGCCCCTCTGGCCGCGTCATTCCCTGGAATGGTCGCCGCCTCGCTCTTTGCCTCCGAGCATCACCGTCGCCTGAGCCTCCCTCCGGCACGGCCCCCACTCCAAGCGAAAGCACCGCCTTCCCCTGAGTCCGCCGGTGGCTTAGCTTCGACCTGAGGTTGCTAGAACCGGCCGGGTCGTCGCCGGTGCCATGGCCCTCCCCTGCTTCCTCTGTTTCTGGGCGGGGGAGCAAGGAGAAGAGGACGACGCGGGCCGTTTCGGCGGTGACCCAGGCCTCCTCCTTGTTTTTTTTTAAACAGAGAGGCGGCAGTGGTTGGGCCGACCCAAGTGGGCAGCCGCCGGCCGTGCGGCTCGGCCAAGGCCCAGGCGCCGGATGCCTTCAGCCCAGCCAATGCCCAGGTGCCAGCCAGATTCGGCCCAGACCAGCCTGTGTCCACAGTGCATTTTATTTTATCAGTGGAAAAACTGCTAAGGACCCGTATGTAAATAAAACATTTGCAGAAAGGCCCCTGGCAGAAAAACCACTACATCTCTTTGCCCGTAACTCCGATCGAGGTGAATCCAACGCCCACGTCTTCGTCTCGTCGAGCCCGTCGTGTTGGTATCATTTTCACTATGTGGTTCTACTGTGAAAATGATCATTTTGCCCTTGCCCGTAAACAGCCCTTCGAGAGAGAACTGTTTCCGGCAATCACTTCCGCGACCATTACGCACTTCTCCCCGGTGTATCCCTTCACCCCCAGGAAAGCCACAACTCTCATCTGCATCATTGCATTGCAATATCATAGTCTAACTATTTACTTTAATAGTAAGTATGATTATTTGTGAAATGAATTGGATTATGCAATGTTGGAGTTAATTCTCGGATAGGTGACTACCATGTTGGGTACCGGACTATTAGTGACTAGTAGTTTACTCACTCGTTGATGCTAAGATGTTGAGATCACTGTCTATGATTATTCTGGATTTCATCTGTCAGTTCGTGGAGATGAATTAATAGCAGTGGCTTAAGCATACTGATATCGGAAGGTCAGCTATGACGGAAATATTATTCGGAGATGTGATATTTAGTTGGTTGACCTTGAGTCACCTGTCCGGACTTAGCCGTGCAGCCACATTTGCCGGTATGGGACGGCCTTGACTTGGTCTGATCGCGTGCTCTTTCACCGGTACCGCCCGACAGGGAAGGTTATGCGTGCGCGCTACCCTAGCCCGGTAGGCGGCGATAACCTTGTGAGCCCAGTTGAGTTATTTGGATCCAGGTCCCTGTTTGGGACAATTTAGTTTGGCCACGACGGTGGCAGGTGTCATGAGGTGACACAGGGGCCACCCAGGGCAGGACTCCAGGGGAGTGTGATTGCCGGTGGTACGATGGGAGAGTCACGGGTCAGGCAGGTTTCGTTGGAGCAACGCTGGTCCACCCGAATGGGATCACGAGGTCAGTGCTCCATGATGTGGGTAAAGTGCGCAACCTCTGCAGAGTGTAAAATCTATTCGAATAGCCGTGTCCACAGTATTGGACAGTCCGACCATACCTCACTAGGTGGTCAACCATAGTAGTGATGATAATGGAGAACTCGTTGTATGATCAGAAGTACTCGGTGGTTCATGAGTATTCTGAGGGTTGTGAGATAGCCCGAACAAGAGTAAGTTTGTCAGTCTTGTGGTACAGCTGGTATCAGGTACATGATATGATAGCCATGGGATGGCTATGAGTTGAGTGGTCAGATGACCACATGAATGGACTTGGCACAGGTTCGGATTGGATCCCGAGATTACTCGGAGTATGGATTAAACTACTTAATATGCTTTACCTTACTGCATTTACTTCAGAAGTTATCTTGCTAGATAACCAGGCTTGTTAATCTTAACTGCTATGATGTTGCCTTGCCTTAATGCTGATGTTTGTTGTGAGCTTGTGAGTACATTCAAAGTACTCACCTGGCGTGTCATGCCAGTTTGCAGGTCATGCCATGATTGCTTGCTTGTCGAGGATCCTGAGTTTGCGACCTAGGAGACGCGTTCTAGCCAGATTCCCTGCGGAGTGGAGTCCATCACTGTTGTCGTTGTTCTGCTGCTGAGAGAGTTACTCTGCTGTTAGCATAGAGCTACCCCGGGCAGGCGTAGTGTCGCCGTGCCGATGTAATCCTTGTACCCTTTGTAACCCTATCCATTGTAATAAAGAGCTGATTTGTTCTATGCCAACAGTGCCGTATTCCAGAGGACTTGTTCCTGGGCTGGAATATGGGGCGTTCCGGTTTACTCTGAGCCGGGGTGCCACAGCTGATAATGAAAAAGCACGTCAGGATGCTCTTGATATATTGGATGAGGAACATGACCTCGTGGCGGCTCATTCGGCGATTTATCAGCAAGATCTGCGTCGTTATCATAGCCGTCAGGTTAAAACCCGGACGTTCCAAGAAGGCGACTTGGTGCTCCGGCTCATCCAGGATCAAACAGATATGCACAAATTGTCCCCGCCTTGGGAAGGGCCTTTTGTGGTCAGCAGGAATCTGAACAACGGGTCATACTACCTCATTGATATTCGAGAAAACAAGGACTCACGCACATCGGAGGAGGAGACCCACCGGCCGTGGAACATTCCTCATCTACGACCATATTACACTTGAGCTACCGGCTTTTGCGCTGTACATACCTTCATTAATGTATATATTTTGATCAGTATAATAAAGTCGGCATCCCTGATAATTCAGGGCCTCTGTCGTTTCACTTCAAAGTATTTGAGTCTTTATTGTCTGTTCATAAGGTCACTTGGGGGCTTCCTGCTCACCGAGCATAGCTATTCACACCCACTTGATCCGGTTCTCAAGCCGACTCATTGGTCACTTGGGGGCTTCCTGCTCAATGAGCATAGCTATTCACACCCACTTGATCCGGTTCTCAAGCCGACTCATTGGTCATTTGGGGGCTTCCTACTCACTGAGCACAGCTGTTCACACCCTCTTGATCCGGTTTCCAAGCCGATTCATTGGTCATTTGGGGGCTTCTTGCTCACCGAGCATAGCTGTTCACACCCTCTTGATCCGGTTTCCAAGCTGAATTTCGAGTTAAACCTACCTGTTTGCAAGATGCTACTCCGCCAGGTGACCCGCCGAACTCTTGACAGTTACTCTTTTCAATAAGACCCTGAACTAGTCAAGGTTAAAACGGCGGCCTTTGTCACGTGAGAGCTGGCTTACAGAGAGCTAGGATAAACTCGCCTGCTGTTGTAGTCTCTCCGATATGTGGCCCGTTCGTACTCTTAATAGTTACTCTTTTCAATAAGACCCTGAACTGGTTAAGGTTAAAACGACGGATTTATGTCCCGCGAGAGCCGGCTTACGGGATAAAAAACTGATTTTTTTCAAAAAACAGAGCTAGATTCTTCTGGACCTGTCAAGCTTCTGGCTTATAAGGTTTACATCCTTACAACATCATTATGATATTGGTCTACAGGTATGACTTCATATTTGAATAAATACTTCTGGTTTTTCTGACCCGCCCTGGTTATAGACTTTAAGTCGCCAGAACATATTATATTGGACATTATGACCTGCCCTAGCGTAAACTGCCAGGGTACATGTTAGTTACTTGTGTGCAGGGAATATGATAATATGACCCACATCATTGATAATATTATAAATGCAGATAGTAGATCTTCAATATCAGATCGGCGGTTTAAAGTATTCAGCAAGCAAACATTCATGATGGCATGACAGATCATTGTTTTCACAAGCCTATTACACGGCTTTCCAAGCCCAAATGATTAAGATTTTTCAAAAGGAGACGCCGTGCTGCAGTTTGAGAGCCGCCCCATGGATCAGTTGCCCTGGTCTTGGTGAGTTGAAGCTTCCGGGTCATCCTACGCCAGTTCTTCTTCCCCTCCCTCCAATGTCTGGAAGTCAGACGATGTCCAGTCGATGCCGGTTAAAGCTTTGAATTCAGCTTCATCATCTATAAGATCAGACGGATCGACATCACGAGCAAAGGTGTGCTTATGTATCGGAGGAACGAGTTCTGCAATCTCATAAGACGGTGCTTTCACTTTTGCATTCTCTTTGGTGTAAGCCAGCTGATACTTAGACAAGTCAGTTTCTTTGGCCAGCTTGGTTGCCAAAGGACGCATCTCCTTTACACATTTCGTAAAGTCACCGGCATCAAAGGGAGACCCGTCCTCCTTCAAGCTTGGACAGCCAGTTGCCAGTTCCTCCGGGTCTAGCTCCACCTGCAATGCTTTGGCCTGGCTCAAAACAGTGATGGCGCCGGCTCGAGCTTCGGATCGCTTGATTTCTTCGATCCTTTTGGGCATGACAGATAGCTTGTCCAAAACATCCTTCATAAGTGAAGGCGGCTATTTGTTATGCGAGATAACTGCTAAGGATCGCTGCGTCATTTGATTTACATATCGTTTTAAACCGGATAACTCTTCAGTCACCGGTTTAAGGGTAGCTTCAGCATCTTCAACTCTTTTCAAAAGGGCGGCTTTCTCGGTTTCCCAGCCGACTCTCTGCGTGTTGAAATATGTCTTCAACTTTTCAGAAACCTCCAAGGCGGCTTTTAGTTCTGATCTGGCCTTTGATGTCCCAGATTGTTGTAACTCGATGTTCTTCCGCAGATCGACCACCTGAGATTCCTTCATGTTTAGCTCGGCCTGCAAGGATAAATCAAGCAGTATTCATGAATCATGATAATCAAGTCCCAAGCACATTACAAAGTATTCTACTTGGCACTTGGGGGCTAAAGTAGGTCGCTTCTCTTTCAGATCGAATCCTTAATGACCCGGCTAGATTCTTCAAATTAAGCCGGTTCATGGGGGCTACATATTCTGATTTTGTTACAAACACGATGTTAAGTCCCGGCTTAGCTATTCAGTTTAAGCCGGCCCTTGGGGACTACTCATTTGGATCTAATGCAGACATGGTCATTTTTGAAGGATTGCACGAAGGATGTCATTTAAGTCTACAACATTCTCAAATTTTTCGTATCCTATAGACTTGGCGGCTGATGTATATATTGATAAGAGAAGGGTTCCAGTGGTTACCTCAAAGCGTTCTTTCATCAGACTGACTAAGACGGCGTCCATATCTCGGCTGGTATGCAGGCGGTTTAAGTAGCCCGAGTGAATCTCGCTGGCGCTGAGGCCGGCGTAGCTCTCCAAGTCCAGTTTCCATTTTCCTTTTGCAGCAGCAGAGAATTCCTCTTTGGCACTATGTTTTGATAGAATAGTGGGATGGCCTGGCTCTGTATAACCAGTCCCGGTGACTATAACATCTTCAGCCTCTTCAGTAGGCTTGATGGTGCTTGGCGGTTCAGTACGGGGCGGATCAACACCCATTGGATCTACCACGGCATCATGAGTTTCTGGTGGCGGGTCATCAGTAGTAGCTGCCGGAGTTTTTTGAGAGGCTTCAGAGGTGGTCAGTTTTGCCGGTTCAGCAGCCTTGGGACTACGGCCGGTTTGTTCATCTTCAACTTCTTGCTGGGTTTGTCCATGCCACTGAAAGTAAGACATATAAAGATATCAGTATACAAGTGTTGAAGCAGAAAAAGTCTAGAACGCTCACCCCGAGGCAAGTTTGAAGGGAGGAATTTGGCTTCTGGCTGAGTCGCCAGAGGATGAATGAGAAATTCCCTGATAATTTGAGTCGGACGGATTAAGTGGTTGACGGATAAGACCCACCTTAGGAAAGGAGAGGATGGAAATTTGTGGCACCTCATTCCGGCGTTTCTGAGGAGCCGGTGTGTTGGGTAAACCGAAGGAAAGATTCCCATAGCTGCTGTTCTGGGTGGTGCGGCGAACTTCATGTTGCTGTTTCTTCAAAATAAAGTTGGGATCCAAGTAAGCTAAGGGTGAGAAAACCTTACTTTCCGGCTCGCTTGACGAACTTTCTGTCTTGGCAGAGGTTCTGAGTCGGAGGAAAGGATAGTTACCTCTTCACCATCTGCATGGCTGGCCTCCGCGTCATCCTGATAGTAATCGGTGTCAATAAGATGAATAAAGAAGGAGCCAAGGGAGTCAAGTTCTACCTCCAACTCATCATCCAGAGTAAATGGATCAGTTGCATCTGCCTTCTTCTTGGCAGGCTTCTTGGGAGCCTTGGTCTTTGTCCTGACCTTTTTGGCCGGCTTGTCTTGGAGTTTCTTGTTCCAAAAGGGGGAGTCAACCTGCAGAGATCAAGTAATAATGAGAAGACAGATTAAGAGATAATGAGTAAGTAAAAATTGCTCAAAAATACTTATAGCTGGAGGCTTGTTAAGGGTACAGAAGGGATTCAACCCTGTCTTGCTGCAAGCCGCCAAGCTCTCGTTAAGCAGTGTTTTGGTCATCTTGTTGATCGCATCATCGTCCAAACGCACTTGGCTGTGGCGCTGTGGATCTTTGGTATCGCCGGTATATTCGCACATTAAACCGGACCGACGACTCAAGGGCAAAATTCTCCAAGCCACCCAGCACCGGACTAAGTCAACTCCAGTCAACCCGTTGGCCATTAAGGCCCTTGTTTTTGAAAAGATGGGCATATATTTGGACCATTCTTCGGTGCTGATCCGGTCTAGGAGGGGATGCCTTGAACTAAGCCGGTTCTCACGGAAACCCGGCAGTGGATTTTCATCAGCCGGAGATGTGTCTTGGTAGTAAAACCAAGTTTGGTTCCAGTCTTTTGGATGGCTGGGAAGTGTGGCTGCAGGGAAGACAGCTTCTTTTCGCCTTTGAATAGAAATTCCGCCAAGTTCTAAGCTGGGGCCATCTGTGAATCCAGTTTGGCGGTTCAAGTAATAAAATTCTCTGAACAAGTTCACAGTGGGCTCTTCTTGGAGGTATACTTCACAAAAGACTTGGAAGTTGCAGATATTGGAAATGGAGTTGGGTCCGATGTCTTGAGGGTGGAGTTGAATGAAATGCAACACATCACGGAAGAATTTTTAGCCTGGTGGGGAAAAGCCTTGGAGCATATGATCAGAATAAACCAGACCTCGCCTTCTTTTAAAGTGGGTATAGCCTCGTTCCCCGGAGCTCTCCAATGAATAACATCTTTGGCGGCTAAGATGCCTACCTGAACGAATTCTTTGAGAGATTGCTCCGTCATAGTGGAGACGACCCAGTTGCATGAGGTGACGGTTTTGGTCATTTTTGTTGATGAAAAGCCTAGAAAGGGAAATATTGCCGGATTAAGTTTATGATGTTAAACCGTCCAGTGATCAGAAAGCAAGTGCATTATGCAAGGCCAATTCAGATGAAGAGAATGCGTGCTATAAAGGTTGGCATGGTTAAACCGGAAGACAATACCGGGTTATACAGATTCTGAGCATATATTGGCAGGTTAAAGCGGGCCTAAGGATGTTTGGCGGGTTACGGCATATCATTTAAACCGCCCGCACAGCTGCAGTTCACAAGTGTCTGTACACATATAAGTGAAATTTTGCTAAGTACTGAAAAACAGGTTCCACGGACCAGTTTTATGATTTTGGATTTACAGCAGTTCAGAAAATAAAAATAAATTTTAATCCTAAGGCGACGACAGTGGAAGAACTCGCATACTCGGATGGGATCTTGTACAGAAAGGATACCTTTGCGATTGGAAGGAGATGCTAAAACTGCTACCACACGACCTCAGTGTCGTTTTCCGATCGAACTATGCGTTCTAAAAGGGAAATATGAAGAACAGTGAAGAACACCGACGGACGGCTGAAACCCTAATGCAGATCTACTATGGGGGGAGGCGAATACTTACTGACGCTGATGAGCAGCGGAGGTGCGCCGTGTTTCTTTGGTCCGTTCAGGTCGATGCAGTGGCCAGAGCTGAGGACGCTGGAGGAAGACGACGGCAGTGGAGCTCGGGTTGCGGAGGCGTCGCAAGGAAGAAGACGAAGACAAGGAGGCAAGGGTAAAAAGTAAAAGGGGGAACCCCTGTCCCTATTTATAAGGAGGTGACGAAACGGCATGCATGGAAATCGAGGAGGCAAAAATGACTATGCTGGCAAAGTGGACGCCTTGATTTTCGAGAGGTCCATTAACATAAAGATCCGTTGAGATACCTCGGGCTTTGTGCGGAGTTAATGCCTATGATGTCATGGCGGGTTACGATGGCTCTGCTATGTGATGTCATGGCGGGTTACAGTGAGTTGGAAAGGAATGGACGATGACAAATTCTGCTAAGTTAAGTAGGGAAGATTGATGTGAACAAGTTCAAATCAACCTGGGGCCTAATGTTGGGGATATAACTCTGAGGTATGACCCGCCCAAGAGGGGCCGGGTCACACCGCTGGCGGCTTAAGGCGTGAAGGCCCAAGATGTCTGAAGGCCCAAGACCTGAAGGTGTGAACCGCCATGTGATAACTTGTTCTGTAAGGCAGGTTTAGTTAGAAACTGAGCCGGTCACGTTTGTGTGAGCCGGCCGGGACTCTGTAAGCCGCCGGGCATTGACCTATATATAAAGGGGTGACCCGGCGGTGAGTTAACTCAAGAAACAACCAATCGAGAACTAGGTCAAGCGTATTCGCTCCCTTGTAATCGATACTCAAGCAATACAACTAGAAGCAGGACGTAGGCTTTACCTCGTTGAGAGGGGCCGAACCTGGGTAAATTCCTTGTGTCCCTTGTCCCGTTTAACGCCTTTAAGCTAACCTAGTGCGATGGCTCCACACATAAGTCCTTTCACCAGGACATCTGCCGTGTTAAATCCACGACAGTACCCGTGGATTCGGCTAGCCGTGGAGTGTGATTGTTGGTGGAGGGGGAGTAAAAACTTTACAATTCTGTTTGGGAACCGCCTATAATGTACCTAGCATGGAAGATAGTGAGATCTCTTTGTTGTTATGTTGACAATGAAAGCATATCGCTCAAAATTATATTCATCTCTGTTTTAAAAGCTCCGAGCTCTGGCACCTAACTTCCCTCTGCGAAGGGCCTATCCATTTACTTTTGTTGTTGAGTCATCATCTTCTTATAAAAAGCACCAGTTAGAGAGCGCCACTGTCATTTATATGCGTTGTTATTAATTGATGTTGAGTATGACTGTGACTGGATCTTCTTTGCCATGAATTATAATATCTAGTCAGTCCTTGATCTTCAGAGGTGCTCTGCATTTATGTTTTGCAGTCTCAGAAAGGGCTAGTGAGATACCGTCATATTATATTATATCATGATTATTTTGAAAAAAGTGTTGTCATCCGAGATATCTTATTATTGCTCGCTAGTTGATTATGCCAATGATATGAGTAAATGTGAGACCTAAATGTTATTGTGAATATGGTTAGTTCATAATCTTTGCTGAAAACCTGAATATTGGCTAGACATATTTGCAACAACAAGATCAAACAGAGTTTGTAAAAGTTTTTATTTGTCAACTGAATTGCTTGAGGACAAGCAATGGGTTAAGCTTGGGGGAGTTGATATGTCTCCATCGTATCTACTTTTCCAAACTCTTTTGCCCTTGTTTTGGACTCTAATTTGCATGATTTGAATGGAACTAACCCGGACTGACGCTGTTTTCAACAGAATTGCCATGGTGTTATTTTTGTGCAGAAATCAAAGTTCTCGGATTGACCTGAAAATTCACGAAGAATTTTTGTGGAATATATAAAAAATACTGGCGCAAGAATTAACCAAAGGGGGCCACCCAGAGGCCACAAGCCCTGGGGGCGCCCACCCCCCTGGGGCACGCCCTACAGGCTTGTGGGCCCCCTGGACCTCCTCCGACCCTAACTCCAACTCTATAAGTACCTATTCGGGGAGAAAAAAAATCAGACGGAAGGATTCATCGTGTTTTACGATACGAGCCGCTGCCACCTCCTGTTCTTCATTGGGAGGGCTAATCTGGAGTCCGTTCGGGGCTCTGGAGAGGGGGATTTGTCGCCATCATCATCACCAACCTTCCTCCATCACCAATTTCATGATGCTCACTGCCGGGAGTGAGTAATTCCTTCGTAGGCTTGCTGGACGGTGATGGGTTTGGATGAGATTTATCATGTAATCGAGTTAGTTTTGTTAGGTTTTGAACCCTAGTATCCACTATGTTCTGAGATTCACTACTGGAATCAGGGATTTTGCCGTCTGCCAGTTCTTTGCTGTCTGCTAGCAGACGGCAAAGAAGGTCTTTGCCATCAGCTACCAAAAAGCAGACGGCAAACAACTGGCAGACGGCAAAAACGGTCTTTGCCATCTGTCACTTCTTTGTCGTCAGCTGGCTGACGGCAAAGAGAGAGGTGCCCCCCAGTAACGAGCCGATTAGAAAAACTTAACGCCCCCCTCTTTGCCGTCTGCTAGTAGACGGCAAAGATAAAAAAAGCGGACGGCAAAGCCTCGGCGGACGGCAAAGGCTAACTAACCTAACGGCCGGTCGAGCCCCCACCCCTCGCCCGTTACTCTCTCTTCTCTCCCTCTCTCCTCCCCGACGCCCAGCCACCAGATCCACCCACCGCCCGGCGCCCGGCGCCGCCCCCGCCACCCGCCGCCGCCGCCGCCCCCTCCCCCGCCCCCGCCCCCGCTTGCCCCGTCGCCCCACCACCCCGCCGCCCCCACCCCACCCGCCGACGCCGCGTCGCCCCACCATTCCGCCGCCCGGCGCCGTCCCCGCCACGCCCCGCCCCCGCTTGCCCCATCGCCCCACCACCCCGCCGCCCCCACCCCACCCGCCGACGCCCGTCGCTCCACATCCCGCTGCCCCGGTGCCCCGGCGCGCCACCACATCGCTGGGCCACCCGCCCGGCCACTGCCCCGACGTCCCACGCCGCGGCGCTCCGCCACATCGCCGGCCCACCCGCCCACTGCCCCGACCGTCCCATTGCTCCGGTGAGTTTTTTTTTCTTTCTGTTTTTTCATTTTTTTGCTCTTTAATTGTTAGTGTTAGATTTAGTACTAGATATGTGTTAGTGTAGTGTTAGATTAGTGCTACATATGTGTTAGTGTAGATTAGTGCTACAATGTGTTAGTGTTAGAAAAAGAGTAGAAGAAGTAGGTAGAAGAAGTAGAAGAAGAAGAAAAGAAAAGAAGTAGAAAAAAGATGAAAAAAGAAGAAGAAGAAAGGAAGAAAAGAAGTAGAAAAAAGATGAAAAAAGAAGAAGAAGAAAAGAAGTAGAAGAAGTAGAAGAAGAAGAAAAGAAGAAACGAAAAGAAGTAAAAGAAGTAGAAAAAAGATGAAAGAAGAAGAAGAAGAAAGGAAAGAAGAAGAAGAAGAAGAGAAAGAAAGAAGAAGAAGGATAGAAGGAAACACCCCGACCCCCTGACCCCGACACCACACCATCAAGGCAGCTCCAACTTATATCAGTTCGGGCGGAACTGGGTATGTGGTTTGCTTCATGATTCATGCAATTCATTCATCATGCTAGCTTTATCCCTTTAATTACTAATTTACTTTGTTTCTCTCTTTCAGGCACGCTACAATAAGGCGGATAAGGTGCCAGAGGTGTACGACATGTATGCCATGGCCCACACTGGCCCTTACAAGAAAGTCAAGGCATTCTCTGCGTCTGACCTCGATGATCCAAAGAACTTCACCAACATCTCCTCCCACGACAAGCTCATGAAATATAGAGATCAGGGGAAGGAGAGGAAAGGGGAGGACTTTAACCCGAGCCAGGGTCCCATTGATACAGAGCTGCTGATGATATCTGGTGGCGGGAGGTCCCATGGCTCCATAGCCATGGGAGATGGACTTATCCGTTGTCCTAGCACTCTCCCGGAGATCAAGGCGCGCCAGTCGAGCTCCGCTCCTGAGATAAGGCCTCGTGAATGGCCAGTCCAACTCGCCTTCAAGGTTAGTTATACGTACTCAGCTATCTTTCTCCATTACATTGTGTGCGCTTCCATCAATGATTACAAATGGTCATGTGAGTGGTGTTGCAGGCTGCTATACAGAGTGAGAGAGATAGAACGGAGAAACTTCTGGCGGAGGCGGCGGAGAGGCAGCGGGAGTTGGAGGAGAGGACGACAAAGATGTTGGAGGAGGAGAGGGCACGGAATGACATGCAGGCAAGGGCCATGTACGAGCTCCTTGTGGTAAGTTTCTTCTGCAGATTAGCCAAAACATTCATGTAGTGTTTGTCTCATTACTAACTAGTATGACTGAGTTGTCAAAACCAAATGTGCAGTCTGTGTGCGAGAAGTCCGGTCAGACCGCTCCGCCGATGCCAGTGATTGCTTCTGGGAGCACGGTGAGTTTAATTTGAATGGACATTACTTGCTAGTCTTAACATTTGAGTGTCATCATGCTAACGAGACATTGGAAATGATCTTTGGTGCAGCGTAACTCCAGACAAGCATCGCACGATCCTTCTCCAGCTACCGGCACGAGCCAGCCCGCTCCTACACCTCCATGATCACGGTAAGTTTCTCTAGTGTTTTGCTTAACAAATGCATAAAGACCTAGACTTAGCTTTATTTCCTCCAATATGCTTACCATAATGACCTAGAGTTAGCTTCTTTTCCTCCAAAATGACTTAATAAGCTTACTGACCTCCAAAACCATCCATTTTACCTAAGTTAGCTCTAAAACGATCTGTACTTAGCTTACTTATGTCAAAAATTGCATAATTAGCTTAGTTAGCTCATAAACGATCCATTTTACCTAAGTTAGCTCTAAAATGACCCATTTTACCTTAGTTAGCTTATAAATGATCCATTTTATCTAAGTTAGCTCTAAAATGACCCATTTTACCTAGATTAGCTCCTAAATGATCCATTTTACCTACGTTAGCTTTAAAATGACCCATTTCACCTAGGTTAGCTCCAAAATGACCCATCTTACCTAGGTTAGCTCCAAAATGACCCATCACACCTAGGTTAGCTCTAAAATGATGCTTTTTACTAAGTTAGCTCATAAACGATCCATTTCAACTAAGTTAGCTCATAAACGATCCATTTCACCTAAGTTAGCTAAAAAACGATCCATTTCACCTAAATTAGCTCTTAAATGATCCATTTCACCTAAGTTAGCTCATAAACGATCCATTTCAACTAAGTTAGCTCATAAATGATCCATTTCACCTAAGTTAGCTCAAAAACGATCCATTTCACCTTAGTTAGCTCATAAACGATCCATTTCACCTTAGTTAGCTCATAAACGATCCATTTCACCTTAGTTAGCTCATAAACGATCCATTTCAACTAAGTTAGCTCATAAATGATCCATTTCAACTAAGTTAGCTCATAAACGATCCATTTCACCTAAGTTAGCTCATAAAGGATCCATTTCACCTTAGTTAGCTCATAAACGATCCATTTCACCTAAGTTAGCTCATATATGATCCATTTCACCTAAGTCTTCTTGTTCTAGTCTTCTTCTTGTTCTAGTCTTCTTCTTCTAGTCACCTTTTTCTAACTTTCTTATTTGCCATTTTGCAGATTTCATTCACTTCATGGAAGCTAGCTTGCTATGATGGAGTGCTTGTTTTTTCTTTCATTCTCTTCAAGTATTCTTCTAGCTTGCTATGATGGAACTTGCTATCTAGATGAAACTTTGCATTGTAATATGTATGGATGGAACAATGTGTATGTGCAACTTGATGGAACTTGCTATGTATGAATGGATGGAACTATATATGTACGTACGATGAAACTTATGTGCTGGATATGTCATATGTTTGCTGTTAAATAGCCCTGTGAAATATATATATATATATTTGCTGTCAAAATTGTTGCATTTAAAAAAAACAGAAAAAAATGAGGCAAAGCAGGATCTTTGCCGTCAGCCACTGATGGCAAAGCCACCTTTGCCGACAGCCGCGGACGGCAAAGGCAACTTTGCCAACAGCCGTGGACGGCAAAGCAGCCACGTGGCTGCCACCTGTGCCTCCTGAGAACTGACCCATTTGGCCAGTTTGCCTACAGCGGCGGACGGCAAAGGCTTTGCCTACAGCCACGGACAGCAAAGGCCT
Source organism: Thinopyrum elongatum (assembly GCA_011799875.1). NCBI lineage: Eukaryota > Viridiplantae > Streptophyta > Magnoliopsida > Poales > Poaceae > Thinopyrum > Thinopyrum elongatum. The sequence goes on from CM022298.1 coordinate 512,363,883, forward strand.
GCCGTGTAGTGACGTCCAGCTGACATCATTCGGCGGACGGCAAAGGCCGGACAAATTTTGCCGTCAGCGGCGGACGGCAAAGGCTGCCGTTAGCCACCTAATGGACTAACAGCGTAATTATTGCCGTCTGCTTTCTTTGCCGTCTGCTGCTAATGGCAAAGGTCCCTTTGCCATCAGCCGCCGAAAGCAGACGGCAAAGTAGCTCTTTGCCGATCCTTACTTTGCCGGAGCCTTTTGCCGTCCGCGGCAGACGGCAAAGACCTTTGTCATCCGCCGTTCCTGCCTTTGCCGTCTGCCGTGGCAGATGGCAAAGTAGCTGATTCCTGTAGTGATTGATGTTGCTATGACTTTGCTATGCTTAATGCTTGTCACTAGGGCCCGAGTGCCATGATTTCAGATCTGAACCTATTATGTTTTCATGAATATATGTGTGTTCTTGATCCTATCTTGCAAGTTGTAGACACCTATTATGATTTATGATCCGCATGCCCCAAGGTGACAATAATTGGGATTCTTTCCGGTGATTACCGTAGTTTGAGGTTTCATGTATTCACTAAGTGCCAGTGCTTTGGTCTGGTTCTCTATTAAAAGGAGGCCTTAATATGCCTTAGTTTCCATTAGGACCCCGCTGCCACGGAAGGGTAGGACAAAAGATATCATGCAAGTTCTTTTCCATAAGCACGTATGACTATATACAAAATACATGCCTACATTATATTGATGAATTGGAGCTAGTTCTGTGTCGCCCTAGGTTATAACTGTTGCATGATGAATGCCATCCGACATAATTATTCATCACTGATCCGATGCCTACGAGCTTATCACATATTGATGTTTGCTTAGTAACTTTGCCGTTGCCACTGTTACAATCACTACAGAACTGCTATTGTTACTTTTGCCACTGTTACCGTTACTTCCATACTACTTTGCTACGAAATACTTTGCTGCAGATATTAAGTCTTTCAGGTGTGGTTGAATTGACAACTCAACTGCTAATACTCATGAATATTCTTTGGCTCCCCTTGTGTCGAATCAATAAATTTGGGTTGAATACTCTACCCTCGAAAACTATTGTGATCCCCTATACTTGTGGGTTATCACCCCTCTACCTCCATAAAATGCTCCTATGCACCCGGAGGTTCAGGAAGGATGGGGCCAGCAATGGGAAGAACCAGAGGACCACCAAGAAGATCCTGTTGAACAGCCTGCCCAAGATCAGTTATCAATGGTGTTAAACCATCCCTGGGTTCTGAAGTTCCTCTCAGCATGCTATGAAAACCACCCTGATGATTAATTAGAGCAACAATTTGATGGGCTTATTGAGCCACAACAGATAGTGCAAGCTAATGCAGTTGGTGGGCCTGTGATTGAGCCCAACATGCAGCTACTCCAGCAGCAACAGCAAGGCCTACTGTTTGTTGGCATGATTAGAGTGGTGCAAGGGCCTGTGCTGCCACCTGTCATGATCTGGAGCAGAGCTTTTCAATCTCTCATGCCTTCATTGCTTACAATGAATGTGCCCAGGTCTCTGCAATATTTTGATCCACCACCACCACTCAAGAGGAGTTTGGTTGAAGCTTTTGAGCATATGGTTAGTTTCAAATTACCCGTGTCTTGGTCCTCACCTAGTATGGGGGAATCTGCTGCTCAAGGCACTGTAAGACCGATTGCTAGGAAATTGGTGTTCCATTAGTCTGATCAGCCTGCTGGTCATGAGAACTTTTCCTTCTCAGCTGCTCCAGTTCTAGCCAGGAAAACAAGAGGCTCTAAAAAGTCTCTGTTGGTAGCTCCACCTGAAGATTTCTCAGCAAGGAGAGTTACAAGGAGTGTGGCTAGGCTCAAGGGGTATAAACCCACCTCTGCAATACCTATGAAGCCTACACCTTTGAGGAAGCCCAGGGCTAAAAAGTTGAAGCTGCCATGCACACCTGAAGTTGCCCAAGCTGCACACGAGGAGCACTTTGAAAGAGATCAGCAGCAAGTGCCACCACCAACTCCAATTCCTGTGATGCAGGCTCTTGGAGCATCTCTTAGGATACCACCAGAGAAGCTGTCACTAGAGATGCTTATGGCTGCTCCTAAGGAGTCTGATGAAAAAACTTCTTCCAATGATAGTTAAGCACTTTATTTTTATGTTAGGGAAGCATGTCCCTCGTCATGCTGGTTATTTGAAACTTTTGTGTCACTGGGTCGATCTGAACTTGTTACCTCTCTGGGTCAGACAAAACTTTGGTCCTATGTCCTTGGTCTGTAAGATACTTGGCTACTTTAATGTTTGATGTCACTACTGTTATGCAGTAGTGTTCTATTATTTCCTTCTCTATAGTTTTAATCATGAATACAACTACATCTAGAGATTGGAAAGTTCTCTATTGTAATGTCATAGGACTAATTTCTGAAGACAGACAACTTGCAGTCAGAGCCAAAATTGAAGAAAATCAATGTGTTGTAGTTTGTCTGCAAGAAACTAAGTGTGATTTCTTTGATCATAGATTTATCAGAAAATTTTGCCCTAGACGTTTTGATCATTTTGTGTATGCTCCTTCGGTTGGAGCCTCAGGGGCATTTTGGTTTTATGGAATTCTACTATTTTCTCTGGAACCTTGATAGAATCCTAGAGATTTGGAATTGTGGTTAATTTTACCTCTGCACACAACTCTCAAACTTGGACTTTAGTTAATGTGTATGGTCCATGTCAACGACCTCTGAGAGATGCATTTGTATCATGGTTGTACAATATAGTTATACCCTTTGAAGAGCACTGGCTGATTGTTGGGGATTTCAACTTCATCAGATCTTTGGAAAACAGAAATTTGCCTGGAGGAGACATCAATGACATTTTCTTGTTCAATGAGATAATTGGTCATTTGGGCATTCTTGAACTTCCACTAAAAGGAAGGTCTTTCACATGGTCCAATATGCAAGAAACCCCCCTACTTGAACAGCTTGACTGGTTTTTCACTTCTTCAAATTGGATCACTGAGTTCCCAATACAATGGTTTTCCCTCTTGCTAAAACTGCTTCTAATCATGTACCTTGTGTGGTTTCTATTGCAACTTCTACACCCAAGGCAAAGATCTTTAGGTTTGAAAATTATTGGGTGGAATTACCTGGTTTCCAAGAATGTGTGCAACAGTCTTGGTCTGCACCCACCAGGAAAAGGAATAGTGTTGTAATTCTTAATGAAAAATTTAAGAGACTCAGATATGCTCTTAGGAAATGGTACACAAGTTTATCTAAGATGAAGCTCCTTATACAAGCATGCAGTGCTGTCATCCTAGCTTTTGATAATCTAGAGGATCAAAGACCCCTCTCAAGGCTTGAATTTAACTTTAGGAAGATAGTTAAGCTACACCTGGAGGGTTTGTTACATCTGTAATATGTTTATTGGAAGCAGAGATGTACAATCAGATGGATAAAAGTGGGGGAGGAGAATTCCAAATTCCTTCAAGCAATGGCCACATAAAGATACAGAAGGAATACTATTACCAGTTTGAAAAATGATGATGGAGTTGTTGTTTCTGAACATCAACAGATGGCTGGTCTCTTATGGGGATCTTTTAAAAATAGAATGGGGGTGGCAAATGGTATTGATATGAAGTTTGATCTGCAAAATCTCATTCACCAAGTGCCAGGTTTGGAATCCCTTTCAACCCCCTTCACCCAGGAAGAAATCAACACAGTACTAAAGGAACTACCAGTTGACAGGGCACCTGGTCCTAATGGTTTCAGTCGACTATCTGTGAAAAGATGTTGGCCCATAATTAAGGAGGATTTTATGCATCTCATAAATGATTTTTGGGAAGGGAATATTAGCCTTGCTAGCATCAATGGTTCTTTAATTACTCTGATCCCAAAGATCCTCTCTCCTGAGGGCCCCAATGAATTTAGGCCAATCTCCCTGACAAATACTTGTCTTAAATTCCTCACCAAGTTGTTGGCAAATAGGCTGCAGAAGGTCATCCTTGCTGGTATCCACAAAATGCAGATCAATTCAAGACTGTATTGCATGGACACTGGAGTATCTTCATCAATGTCATGCCTCCAAGAAACTAATTCTAATATTAAAGCTAGATTTTGCAAAAGCCTTTGACACTATAGAGCATAATTTAATTCTACAAATATTAAGGTACAAGGGTTTTGATGATAAATGGATCTCATGGGTTAAGGAGCTACTGGTTTCTGGTACTTCTTCTGTCCTCCTTAATGGGGTCCCTGGAAAATAGTTTGAATGCAAAAAAGGGGTCAGACAAGGTGATCCTCTATCACCTATGCTTTTTGTTATCGCTGCTGATCTGCTGCAGTCCATCACAAATGATATGTTAAGGAGAGGGGATCTAACTTTGCCCATAAACACCAATTATCCTGATTTCCCTATAGTCCAATATGCTGATGATACACTGTTGATCATCCCTGCTGTGCATACACAGATAATTGCCCTAAAAAATATAATGCTTGATTTTCAGGCTTCAACTGGACTAAAGGTGAATTTCCAGAAATCATGTCTTCTGCCCATCAATGTTGACCCTGTGGAAACTGCAAGATTAGCTGCTCTTTTTGGCTGTCAAGTGGGTTCTCTGCCTTCCACTTACTTAGGACTCCCAGTTGGTACCACCAAGCCAAGAATCCAAGATTTAGTCCTAGTTGTGGATAGAATGGAAAGGAGGTTGACAACAAAGTCTTGTTTATTATCACAAGGATCAAGACTACAACTTGTTCTATCTTCATTATCCTCCATGCCAATTTATTTCCTACGTAGTCTGATCCGTCTCCATTGTATCTATAATTTTTGATTATTTCAAGCCAATATTATACAACTTTTACATACTTTTGGCAACAACTTATATGATTTATTGGACTAAACTATTGATCTAGTGCCCAGTGCCAGTTCCTGTTTGTTGCATGTTTTTTATTTCACAGAATATCCATATCAAATAAAGTACAAACACGATAAAAATTTACGGAGAATTATTTTGGAATATTTGTGATTTTTGAGAGGTGGAATCAACGCAAACGGGGGCCCACGACCACCACAAGACACCTGGGCGCACCAGGCAGCCCAGGCGTGTGGTGGTCGGTTGTGCCCTCCTCATAAGTCGGTTGGATCTCTACTTCGGGTGCAAGGAAGCTTATATCCGAAAAAAAATCATGTTAAAATCTCAGCGCAATCGGAGTTACGGATCTCCGGGAATATAAGAAACGATTTTCGGCCAGAAAACAGGAACGCGAAACAGAAGAGAACAGAGAGGGAGATCCAATCTCGGAGGGGCTCCCGCCGCTCCGCCGCCATGGAGGCCATGGACCAGAGGGGGAACTCTCCTCCCATCTAGGGCGGAGGCCAAGGAAGAAGAAGAAGGAGGGGGGGCTCTCTCCCCCTCTCTCCCGGTAGCGCCGGAACGCCGCCGGGGCAATCATCGTGTGACGACGATCTACTCCAACAACTCCATCATCTTCACGAACAACTCCATCACCTTCCCCTATCTATATTCAGCGGTCCACTCTCCCGCAACCCACTGTACCCTCTACTTGAACATGGTGCTTTATGCTTCATACCATTATCCAATGATATGTTGCCATCCTATGATGTCTGAGTAGATTTTTGTTGTCCTATCGGTAATTGGTGAATTGCTATGGTTGGTTTAATTTGCTTTTGGTTATGTTGCTGCCCTTTGGTGCCCATCATATGAGTGTGCGTGTGGATCACACCATAGGGTTAGTTGTATGTTGATAGGACTATGCATTGGAGGGCAAGGGTGACAACAGCTTCAGCCTAAACATAGAAATTGATACATACGGGATTGAAGGGGGATCAATATAAATCTTAATGCTATGGTTGGGTTTTACCTTAATGAACGTTAGTAGTTGCGGATGCTTGCTAATAGTTCCAATCATAAGTGCATAGAATTCCATGTAAGGGACGACATGCTAGCAGTGGCCTCTCCCACATAAAAACTTGCTATCGGTCTAGCAACATAGTCAATTGCTAAGGGACAATTCCAAAAATCCTACCACCACTATTCCACACTCGTTTTACTAACCTTAATTGTTTCTTTATTTAAACAACACCTAACTTTTATTTTCACGTTATCTTGCAAACCTATCCACACCTACAAAGTACTTCTAGTTTTATTATTGTTCTAGGTAAAGCAAACGTTAAGTGTGCGTAGAGTTGTATCGGTGGTCGATAGAACTTGAGGGAATATTTGTTCTACCTTTAGCTCCTCGTTGGGTTCGACACTCTTATTTATTGAAAAAGGCTACAAACGATCCCCTATACTTGTGGGTTATCAAGACATTTTTCTGGCGCCGTTGCCAGGGAGCAATAGCATGGGGTGAATATTCTCGTGTGTGCTTGTTTTATTTATAACTAAGTAGTTTTTATTTTCTGTTCTAAGTTGTTCTCTATCTTTAGTTATGGATATGGAACACAAAATACCAACAAAATTAGTTATACTTGCTACTCATGGAGATGGGGAACCTCCTAAAACCCTCGATGCTCGTTATGTGAAAAATATTAAACACTACTTTGATAATCCTGAGAAAACCCCATTCAACTTGATAATGGGAGACACGTTGGATCAACTTGAATACTTTAGGGATTATGACTTGACTCAAAAAGAGAAATTGTTATGGGATCAAATTCATATGTTGCATTGGTATGCTTGGAATTTATGCCAGAGATATGATTATACTTGTTGCTCTTGGATGAAGGCTCCACACCTTTCCTTTTCATGCAAATTTAATGATAATGAAACCTTGGCTTCTTATGCTAATAGTAGATATGATTACTATGATGTGGAACAAATAGAAGAATTTGTTGCTTTTAAGGGTGCTTATGAAATTGAATCTATGTTTGAAAAGTATGAAGATTTTGATGATTCAGTTTATAGACCTGAAAATTTTGCTATACTTAAATTTTGCTATGATAATTATAAATGCAATTACGATATTGATGTATTTATTGAGAATGTCTCCGCTGTCCAAGAAGAGACTAATATTTTGCAGGAGTCTATGGAAGAAGAAATTGATGAAACTGTGAGCTCATTGGATGAAAAATATGATGAGGAGAGCGAAGAACAAGCGGAGGAAGAACGGATTAGCTACCTATGCCCACCTTCTAATGAGAGTAACTCTTCAAATTATACATTGTTTAATGTCCCTTCGTGCTTACCAAAGAAAGAATGCTATGATAATTGCTATGACCCCGTTGATTCATTTGAAATATCCCTTTTTGATGAAAATTGATGCTTGCTATGCTTGTGGCCATGATGCCAATATGAATTATGCTTATGGAGATGAACTTGCTATAGTTCCTTATGTTAAAAATGAAATTGTTGCTATTGCACCCACGCATGATAGTCCTATTATCTTTTTTGAATTCTCCCAACTACACTATATCGAAGAAGTTTGCACTTATTAAGGATTATATTGATGGGTTACCTTTTACCATTACACGTGATAATTTTGATGAATATAATATGCATGTGCTTGCTGCTCCTACTTGCAATTATTATGAGAGAGGAACTACATCTCCGCCTCTCTATGCTTCCAACATGATAAAATTGCAAGAAATTGCTTATGTTATGTATTGGCCTTTACTTGATGTGCATCAATTGTTCTTTTATGACATGCCGATGCATAGGAAGAGAGTTAAACTTCGTCATTGCATGATATATGTTTCTTTGTGCTCACTACTAAATGCCAAATCATTGTTAATTAAAATTGGCTTTGATATACCTTGGGATCCGGGTGGATCCATTACTTGAGCACTTTATGCCTAGCTTAATGGATTTAAAGAAAGCGCTGCCAGGGAGACAACCCAGAAGTTCTAGAGAGTTATTTATTTCTGTTGTGTGCTTTTATAAAGTATAAAAACAAAAAAATATAGAGGGGAACTTAAAAACTTTTTCAAAAAGAGAAGCGATTGATGGTTATGCATTGAAGAAGTGAGGGTCGACCTTGAACACTTGTGTTCATGCTCATGGAAACAATATAGAATATTTCATGGAAGTTCTCAAAAAAATAATTATCCCCTTGTAAAAATCCATTGTATTATAAAAATAATGTGCCAAGATTTGCCTTTAGGATGATTAGATTGCTTGTTGGTATGTGCAGTGCAAAAACAGAAACTTTGGCTGTAGTGCATGATTTACATTTTTTACTGGAACATCGAAAGCTTCTAAATTTTTTACACATTACTCCTATGCAAATTGCTTATTTTGTCCTATTTTTCAGAATTTTTTGAGTTATAGAAGTATGGAAAATGTTCAGATTACTATAGACTGTCCTGTTTAAGACAGATTCTGTTTTTGATGCATTAATTTGCTTGTTTTGATGAAACTATCAATTTTATCGGTGGTATAAGCCATGGAGAAGTTATAATACAGTAGCTAAAGTGCAAAAACAAAATATAAATTGGTTTGCAACAATACTTAAAGTAGTGATTTGCATTATTATACTAACAGATCTCACCACTTTTCTGTTAAGTTTTGTGTGGATGAAGTGATCAAAGATTGAGGAGGTCTCGATATGAGGAGAAGGAGTGATGACCCACAAATATAGGGTATCAATCATAGTCCTTTCGATAAGTAAGAGTGTCAAACCCAAAGAGGAGCAGAAGGAAATGACAAGTGGTTTTCAGCAAGGTAATTTCTGCAAGCACTGAAATGGTCGGTAACAAGTCGTTTAACAGCAAGATAATTTGTAATGAGAAAGTAACGGTAACGGTAAATAAAGTGCAGCAAGATATCCCAATCCTTTTGTGGCAAAGGACAGGCCAAAACGGTCTCTTATAATAAGCAAAGCGTTCTTGAGGAGACACGGGAATATCACCATGTCACTTTCATCATGTTGATTCGTGTTTGCTACTTTGATAATTTGATATGTGGGTGGACCGGTGCTTAGGTGCTGTTATTACTTGAACAAACCTCCTACTTATGGTTAACCCCCTCGCAAGCATCTGAAACTACGAGAAAAGTATTAACATAAAATCTAACCATAGCATTAAACTTTTGAATCCAAATCGGTCCCTTACGAAGTAGCGCATAAACTATGGTTTAAGCTTCTATCACTCTAGCAACCCATCATCTAATAACTACTCCACAATGCATTCCCTTAGGGCCAAATATGGTTAAGTGTCGTGTAGTCGACGTTCAGATGACACCACTAAGGGAATCACAACATACATATCATCAAAATATCGAACACATATCAAGTTCACATGATTACTTGCAACATGACTTCTCCCGTGACCTCAAGAACAAAGGTAACTACTCACAAATGATAATCATGCTCAAGATCAGAGGGGTATTATATAGCATAATGGATCTAAACATATAATCTTCCACCAATTAAACCATATAGTAATCAACTACAAGATGTAATCAACACTGCTAGCCATCCACATGTACCAATCTAAGGTTCTGGTACAAAGATTGAACACAAGAGATGAACTAGGGTTTGAGAGGAGATGGTGCTGTTGAAGATGCTGATGGAGATTGCCCTCCCAAAGATGGGAGAGTTGTTGGTGATGACGATGGCGATGATTTCCCCCTCCGGGAGGGAAGTTCCTCGGCGGAATCGCTCCTCTGGAGGGCAAAAGTGCTCCTGCCCAAGTTCCGCCTCGAGATGGCGGCGCTTCATCCCGAAAGTCCCCCTCTGATATTTTCTAGGTTAAAATGACCTATATACCAGAAGATGGGCACCAGTGGTGGGCCGAGGAGGGCACAACCCACCAGGGCGCGCCTGTGGGCCCAGGCGTGCCCTGGTGTCTTGTGCTCACCAGGCTGGCCCCCTCCTGTAGTTATTTGCTCCAGTATTTTTTATATATTCCAAAACAATTCTTCGTAAATTTTCAGCTCATTTAGAGATGTGCAGAATAGGTAACTCTGACGTAGCTTTTTCAGGTCCAGAATTCCAGCTGCCTGCATTCTCCCTCTTTGTGTAAACCTTGCATGTTATGAGAGAAAAGGCATTAGAATTACTCCATAAAGCATTATTATGCATAAAAACATTATAAATAACAGTAGGAAAACATGATGCAAAATGGACGTATCAACTCCACCAAGCTTAGACCTCGCTTGTCCTCAAGCGGAAAACTAAAATCAAAAAACATGTCCACGTGCTTAGAGAGAGAGGTGTCGATAAAAACAAAATACGGACATAGAAGCATCGTGCTTATAATTATAACAACAAAGAACTTTAACATAAAACTTTATCACACAAGTTTTATCATATAACTTTTATCATATAACTTCTCATGAACAAGTAACAATTCATCACAACATTGAAGTATAAGGCATAAACCTTATTGAAAACCAACAAACTATGTTCTCAGTCAAATTTGCAACTACAATTCATCATATTTTTAGGAAGGGTCACATATTGAAGCCTTTAGGCAAGTCCACATACTCAACCATCATTTAATCTTCTATGATTGCTAACACTCATAGCATATCCGTGAACAAAAAGTTTCAACCGGACACATAGAAAGATAGGGGCTTATAGTTTCGCCTCCCAACGTGTTCACCTCAGGGATGATGTCAACAATAATAACTCATGCTCACTCATATCCAACTGGATATATGTGCCTAGATCTTTCCTCACCACATGATGCTTGCAAAAAGAGAAAATAAAAAGGAATAGGGAAGAATACTTTGACTCTTACATAAAAGTAAAAGATAAGCCCTTCGCAGAAGGAAGCAGAGGTTGCCATGCGCTTTTTGTTTGTATGCCAAATCCCTTAATGCAAAAGAACGTCACGTTATATTGCCCCTTATGATAGCAACCTTTATTACGCAGTCCATCGCTTTTATTACTTTGCCATCATAAGTTCGTACAACGCTCAATTTTCTCTTACACTAAATGATCCAACACATTTAGAAGCAATTTTTTATTGCCTTATCGCACCGATGACAACTTACTTGAAGGATCTTACTCAATCCATAGGTAGGTATGGTGGACTCTCAAAATAAGATTTTGGGTTTAAGGGTTTTTGGATGCACAGGTAGTATATCTACTTAGTGCAGAGTTTTTGGCTAGCAAAGATATTGAGCAAGCACCACATGTTGAAGGATCTATGACAATATAACTTCTATGTGAATATGAACAAACATAAATCATTACGTTGTCTTCCTTGTCCAACGTCAACAATTTTGACACATAATATTTAATGGGGGCTCCCAATCATAAAAGATGTCCAAGACAGTGTATTTGCATGTGAATCTTCTCTTCCCTTATTAATTCTTTCATGAATTGCATCATTGACCAATGCTATGTTTGTCAATCCCCAATAAATTTTACCACTTATACTTTTCCTTATGTGATGTCATTACTTACCATAAGATTAGCATATGATCTTTTTTATTTATTTTCCTTTCTTTTTATTGAAACATAAGAGTAAAGAAACAAAACTCAAACTACTCTTTATTACATATCTCGCACATGATTACATAGATAGATAGATCACTAAGCAAGCACTCAAAAAGAAAGGATCGAACTAAACTTTTATTCAACTAAATCATAGGATATGTAAAGATCGAACTAAAATAGATAAAGGCAAAGATAGTGGTGGTGATACGATACGGGGGCACCTCCCCCAAGCTTGGCACAATCCAAGGGGAGTGCCCATACCATGAACTCAAGTCTCCTATGGTGGGCAAGATGATGATGGTGGTGGTGATGAGGCAGTAGCGAGCTTATCCTCTGGCTTCCATGGCAGTGGCTCACCATCATAAGAAGAAGTGCGAGTCTCATGAGTCATGCAACTGGCAGCTAAACTCATACCTTTAAATCTCGCCTCATATTCAAAGACTTGATTTTGGAGATCATAGATTTGGCTTTGCAGAAAATTGATTTGCTCGTTGAGGGTGAAGACGATGTCCTTCATGGACCGGCCATCCACCTTGAGATCATGGGTGAAATCCGCAATCATGAGGTGATTGGCATTGAGTCCACGCTCCACCATCCCCTTGCACTTAAAAAGCTCTTGCACCATAGCTTCGAGCCTTGCTACCTCTTGAGCTTGCATTGGTTTTTCCCTTGAAGAGGAAAGGGTGATGCAGTAAAGTAGAGTAAGTATTTCCCTCAGTTTTGAGAACCAAGATATCAATCCAGTAGGAAACAACGAACAAGTGACCGAATACCTGCACAAACAATCAACAACTTGCACCCAACGCGATAAAGGGGTTGTCAATCCCTTCATGGTTACTTGCAAAAGTGAGATCTGATAGAGATAGATAAACGGTAAAGTAAATATTTTTAGTATTTTTGGTTTATAGATCGGAAAGTAAAAGATTGCAAAGGAAGTAAATCGGAAACTAAAATTGTAGATCGGAAACTTATATGATGGAAAATAGACCCGGGGGCCATAGGTTTCACTAGAGGCTTCTCTTAAGATAGAAAATATTACGGTGGGTGAACAAATTACTGCCGAGCAATTGATAGAAAAGCGCAAAGTTATGACGATATCTAAGGCAATGATCATGAATATAGGCATCACGTTCGTGTCAAGTAGACCGACTCCTGCCTGCATCTACTACTATTACTCCACACATCGACCAACTCATGCCTGCATCTAGAGTATTAAGTTCATGAAGAACAGAGTAACACTTTAAGTAAGATGACATGATGTAGAGGAATAAACTCAGGCAATATGATGAAAACCCCATCTTTTTATCCTCGATGGCAACAATACAATACGTGCCTTGCTACCCCTACTGTCACTAGGAAAGGACACCGCAAGATTGAACCCAAATCTAAGCACTTCTCCCATTGCAAGAAAAACCAATCTAGTTGGCCAAACCAAATCGATAGTTCGAAGATACTTGCAAAGATATCAAATCATGCATATAAGAATTCAGAGAAGATTCAAATAATATTCATAGATAAGCTGATCATAAATCCACAATTCATCGGATCTCGGCAAACACACCGCAAAAAATTATTACATCAAATAGATCTCCAAGAACATCGAGGAGAACATGGTATTGAGAATCAAAGAGAGATAGTAAGCCATCTAGCTACTAGCTATGGACCCGTAGGTCTGTGGTAAACTACTCACGCTTCATTGGAAGGGCAATGGTGTTGATGTAGAAGCCCTCCGTGATCGAATCCCCCACCGGCAGGACACCGAAAAAGGCCCCTAGATGGCATCTCATGGGTACAGAAGGTTGCGGCGGTGGAAAAGTGTTTTCATGGCTCCCCTGGTTGTTTTTGGGATATATGGGAATATATAGGCGGAAGAAATAGGTCGGTGGAGTCACGAGGGGCCCACGAGGGTGGGGGGCACGCCCTACCCCCTAGGCGTGCCCTCCGTCCTTGTGGCCGCCTCGTGGCTTCTTTGACTTGCACTCCAAGTCCTCTAGATGTCTTCTGGTCCAAGAAAAATCATCGCGAAAGTTTTATTCCGTTTGGACTCCGTTTGGTATTCCTTTTCTGCGAAACTCTAAAACAAGGAAAAAACAGAAAATAGCACTGGGCTCTAGGTTAATAGGTTAGTCCCAAAAATAATATAAAATAGCATATTAATGCATATAAAACATCCAAAATAGATAATATAATAGCATGGAACAATAAAAAATTATAGATACGTTGGAGACGTATCAAGCCTAGCCTCCACGGTTCCTGTCCTCTTGGGCCCCTGGACGTCCCGGATATGGAGCACCCCCTCATGCATCTCAATGGCTTGAGGGTGCTGCATCACCTCCCACAAATATAGGTTGATGACGTTCTCGAAGAACTTGTCCTTGGAGGAGCTCGAAGCGGCCATGGCGATCTAGATCTGACAGAAAACAGCAAGAAAGAAGAACAGAAGGTTTCTCCGCGATACGGTGGTTAATACGTTTGGCAGGTATATAAAGATTTTTTATCTTGCGAAACAATCCTTTTGTGGCAACGGACAGGCCAAAACGGTCTCTTATAATAAGCAAAGCGTTCTTGAGGATACACGGGAATTTCACCATGTCACTTTCATCGTGTTGGTTTGATTCGTGTTCGCTACTTTGATAATTTGATATGTTGGTGGACCGGTTCTTAGGTGCTGTTCTTACTTGAAGAACCTCCTACTTATGATTAACCCCCTCGTAAGCATCCGCAACTATGAGAAAAGTATTAACATAAAATCTAACCATAGCATTAAACTTTTGGATCCAAATTGGTCCCTTACGAAGTAGCGCATAAACTAGGGTTTAAGCTTCTGTCACTCTAGCAACCCATCATCTAATAACTACTCCACAATGCATTCCCTTAGGCCCAAATATGGTGAAGTGCCGTGTAGTCAACGTTCACATGACACCACTAAGGGAATCACAACATACATATTATCAAAATATCAAACACATATCAAGTTTACATGATTACTTGCAACATGACTTCTCCCGTGACCTCAAGAACAAAGGTAACTACTCACAAATGATAATCATGCTCAAGATTAGAGGGGTATTAAATAGCATAATGGACCTGAACATATTATCTTCCACCAATAAACCATATAGTAATCAACTACAAGATGTAATCAACACTACTAGCCACCCACAGGTACCAATCTAAGGTTCCGGTACAAAGATTGAACACAAGAGATGAACTAGGGTTTGAGAGGAGATGGTGCTGTTGAAGATGTTGATGGAGATTGCCCTCCCAAAGATGGGAGAGTTGTTGGTGATGACGATGGCGATGATTCCGCCCTCCGGGAGGGAAGTTCCCCCGGCGGAACCGCTCCGCCGGAGGGCAAAAGTGCTCCTGCCCAAGTTCCGCCTCGAGACGGCGGCGCTTCGTCCCGAAAGTCCCCCTCTGATTTTTCTAGGTCAAAATGACCTATATACCAGAAGATGGGCACTGGAGGTGGGCCGAGGAGGGCACAACCCACCAGGGCTCCTAGTTTCTTGTGCTCACCAGGCTAGCCCCCTCCGGTAGTTATTTGCTCCAGTATTTTATATATATTCTGATACGTCTCCAACGTATCTATAATTTTTTATTCTTCCATGCTATTATATTATCTGTTTTGGATGTTTTATATGCATTATTATGCTATTTTATATTATTTTTGGGACTAACTTATTAACCTAGAGCCCAGTGCCAGTTTCTGTTTTTTCCTTGTTTTTGAGTTTCGCAGAAAAGGAATACCAAACGGGGTCCAAATGGAATGAAACTTCACGATGATTTTTCTTGGACCAGAAGACACCCAGGGGACTTGGAGTCCAAGCCAGAAGAGACACGAGGTGGCGGCAAGGGTGGAGGGCGCGCCTAAGGGGGGCGCCCCCTACCTTGTGGGCCCCTCGTGACCTTCCTGACCTAGCTCTTCGTCCTATATATTCACATATATTCCAAAACCCTCAGGGGAGTCCACAAAAATACTTTTCCGCCGCCACAACCTTCTGTTCCCGTGATATCCTATCTCGGGGCCTTTTCTGGCATCCCGCCGGAGGGGGATTCGATCACGGAGGGCATCTACATCAACCCTATTGCCCTTCCGATGAAGCGTGAGTAGTTTACCACAGACCTACGGGTCCATAGCTAGTAGCTAGATGGCTTCTTCTCTCTCTTTGATTCTCAATACCATGTTCTCCTCGACGTTCTTGGAGATCTATCCGATGTAATCTTCTTTTGCGGTGTGTTTGTCAAGATCCGATGAATTGTGCATTTATGATCAGCTTATCTATGGATATTATTTGAATCTTCTCTGAATTCTTATATGCATGATTTGATATCTTTGTATTTCTCTTCGAATTATTGGTTTGGTTTGGCCAACTAGATTGGTTTTTCTTGCAATGGGAGAGATGCTTAGCTTTGGGTTCAATCTTGCGTGATTTCACCCAGTGACAAAGTAGGGGTAGCGAGAAACGTATTGAATTATTGCCATCAAGGATAAAAAGATGGGGTTTTCATCATATTGCTTGGGTTTATTCCTCTACGTCATGTCATCTTACTTAAGGCGTTACTCCGTTCTTTATGAACATAATACTCTAGATGCATACGGGATAGCGGTCGATGTGTGGAGTAATAGTAGTAGATGCAGGCAGGAGTCGGTCTACTTGACACGGATGTGATGCCTATATGCATAATCATTACCTTGGATATCGTCATAACTTTGCGCATTTCTATCAATTGCTCGACAGTAATTTGTTCACCCACCGTATTATTTGCCTTCAAGAGAGAAGCCTCTAGTGAAACCTATGGCCCCTGGGTCTATTTTCCATCATAATTGTTTCCGATATACTATTTTGCAATCTTTTATTTTCAGATCTATAAACCAAAAAACCAAAAAATATTTTATCTTTCATCTATCTCTATTAGATCTCACCTTTGCAAGTGACCGTGAAGGGATTGACAACCCTTTTATCGCGTTGGGTGCAAGTGTTTTATCGTTTGTGTAGGTGCATCTATTGGGGACTTGCGCGTTCCTCCTACTGTATTGATACCTTGGTTCTTAACTGAGGGAAATACTTATCTCTACTGTGCTGCATCACCCTTTCCTCTTCAATGGAAAAACCAACGCAAGCTCAAGAAGTAGCAGGAAGAATTTTGTGGCGCCATTGCCGGGGAGATCTATGTCAAGCCTACCAAGTACCCATCATAAACTCTCATCTCTTGCATTACATTATTTGCCATTTGCCTCTCATTTTCCTCTCCCCCACTTCTAAAACGATTTTCAGAAAAATACAAAAAGATTTGCCTTTTTTCACCCTTCTTCCGTTCATCTTTTCGTTTGCTTTTTGTTTGCTCGTGTGTTAGATCGCTTGTCTTGTCTCCATGGGTAGTCCTTCCGTCATTGCTAGCACTCCCAAGAATGAAGTCCTTAATTTTAAGCAAAGGGAGGGAGAAAATTTAAAGGATGCTTGGTATAGAATTTGCAATGCTCAGAATAGATCTACTCGAAAGCAATCTACTATCGTTCTCCTTCGCAATTTTTATGTGGGCATTACTCCTTGGAATAGATATGTTTTAGATACCATTACCGGGGGAAATTTCTTGGGGAGCCATACTTTTGATGCGTATAATGCTGTGATAGATTTGTGAGGCCCACCACCTCTTATGGTTAATGAAATCGTTTTAACCTTAGAACATGTGATGCAAAGGCTTGATGTTATTGAGAATAAAATTGCTACCGTAGAGCTGATTGAATCACTCAATATGGATCTAAGGTAGGAGTTACTTTAAAGAATCTTAGGGAAAAGGAACCCCTAGTTAATGAAAAGATAGATCAAGATTCTACTAGAATTGGCAAACTAGAAGATATTATTACTAACTTGGGTTCCGCCTTTTCCTCTGTTAAAACTATTAAAAAAATTCCTCCTACTAAGGCTACAAAGTTTATTTATGTTCCTAAGAATAAGGGTGAATCTTCTAGTAAAGGAAACGAAGATCTCAAAATCATAAGTGTTTAACCTAACCTTTTCGATATTATTAAGGAACCAATTGCCACAAGAGAATTTCTTGATTTCTTGCCTAGGAGTTTGATCATTGATAAAACCAAAGAATCTCCAAAGGATTATAAGTGTGCAATCGAGGAATTGCATACCAAAGATGACAATACCTAGATCTATGTTTTTATGCCTAGCTAAGGGCGTTAAACAATAGTGCTTGTTGGGAGGCAACCAATTTTTTTTTGTTTTGCTTCTGTTCTTGAATAAAATACACATTATTACCTATGTAGTAATTGTTTTTTGGTGTTTCATTTAGTGTTTGTGCCAAGTAAGACCTTTGGGATGGCTTACGGTGATAGTTGGTTTGATCTTGCTGAAAAACAGAAACTTTTGCATCCAGTCACAGAATTGTTTAAAATCACTGGAGCATGTAAAAACCCTGAATTTTTTACACACGATTGATATACAAATTTCCTCTGTTGTCCTATTGTTTCCGAATTTTTTTTATTTACATAAGTATTATAACAATTCAGATCTTCGCAGACTGTTCTGTTTTTGACAGATTCTGTTTTCTATGTGTTATTTGCTTATTTTGATGAATCTATGGGTAGTATCGGGGGGTATGAACCATGGAGAAGCTGGAATAAAGTAGATATTACACCAATATAAATAGATAATGAGTTCACAAAAGTTCCAAAAGTGGTGATTTATTTTCTTATACTAACGGATCTCATGAGTTTTCTGTTGAGTTTTGTGTTGTGAAGTTTTCAAGTTTTGGGTAAAGATTTGATGGACTATGGAATAAAGAGTGGCAAGAGCCTAAGCTTGGGGATGCCCAAGGCACCCCAAGGTAATATTCAAGGACAACCAAGAGCCTAAGCTTGGGGATGCCCCGGAAGGCATCCCCTCTTTCGTCTTCGTCTATCGGTAAATTTTCTTGAGGCTATATTTTTATTCACCACATGATATGTGTTTTTCTTGGAGCGTCTTGTATGATATGAGTCTTTGATTTTTAGTTTGCCACAATCATCCTTTATGTACACACCTTTTGAGAGGGACACGCATGAATCATGATTTATTAGAATACTCTATGTGCTTCACTTATATCTTTTGAGCTAGGCAATTTTGCTCTAGTGCTTCACTTATATCTTTTTAGAGCACGGCGGTGGCTTTATTTTGTAGAAATTATTGAACTCTCATGCTTCACTTATATTATTTTGAGAGTCTCTCTAAACAGCATGGTAATTTGCTTTGGTTATGAATTTAGTCCTAATATGATAGGCATCCAAGAGGGATATAATAAAAACTTTCATATAAAGAGCATTGAAAACTATGTGAAGTTTGATTCCTTATGATTGTTTTGAGATATAAAGATGGTGATATTAGAGTCATGCTAGTGAGTAATTGTGGATTTGTAGAAATACTTATGTTAAAGTTTGTGATTCCCGTAGCATGCACGCATGGTGAACCGTTATGTGATGAAGTCGGAGCATGATTTATTTATTGATTGTCTTCCTGATGAGTGGCGGTCGGGGACGAGCGATGGTCTTTTCCTACCAATTTATACCCCTAGGAGCATGCGCATAGTACTTTGTTTCAATGAAGAATAGGCTTTTGCAATAAGTATGTGAGTTCTTTATGACTAATGTTTAGTCCATGAATTATACGCACTCTCACCCTTCCACCATTGCTAGCCTCTCTAGTACCGCGCAACTTTCACCGCTGCCTTACACCCACCTTATACCTTCCTTAAAAAAGCCACCATACCTAACTATTATAGCATTTCCATAGCCATTCCGAGATATATTGCCATGCAACTTTCCACCATTCCGTTTATTATGACACGTTCCATCATTGTCATATTGCTTTGCATGATCGTAAGATAGCTAGCATGATGTTTACATGGCTTGTCCGTTTTTTGTTGTCATTTGCTATGCTAGATTATTGCACATCTCGGTACACCGCCGGAGCCATTCATATAGAGTCATATTTTTTTCTAAGTATCGAGTTGTAATTCTTGAGTTGTAAGTAAATAAAAGTGTGATGATCATCATTATTAGAGCATTGTCCCATGTGAGGAAAGGATGATGGAAGCTATGATTCCCTCACAAGTTGGGATGAGTCTCCGGACTGTACAAAAAATAAAAGAGGCCAAAGAAGCCCACAAAAAAATAAAAGAGGCCAAGAAGCCCACCAAAATAAAAAAAAGAGAGAAAAAGAGAGAAGGGGCAATGTTACTATCCTTTTTCCACACTTGTTGTCGGGTGTTGGTTGCGACATATGCCAAGGGATGGCTTATCATGGTGGGAGCTAGTAGAACGTCGCCGGTGCCTGGAAGCGGGATGTGGTGTAGACACGATCGCCGGCGCGCTTTACCCAGGTTCGGGGCTCTCCGGGGAGATAACACCCCTAGTCCTACTCTGCGGGGTCTCCGCATGATCACTAAGGCACTAGTGAGTACAATGGTGCTCCTCGAGCTGTATGCCAGAGGTAGAAGAAAGCAGGGCCGGCCCTCTCCTCCCTCTGAGTGAGTCTAGGTCTAACTGGTCTCTGAACCCTTTGCATGGGTGCCCAGGGGGGGCTTATATAGGCCTACCCCCCCAGGGGTACAATGGTAATCTGGTCAGGCATAGGGCCCGGTCGTCGATGTCTCTGGCCGCCGGCTTCTCCGCCGGCAGCTGGGGCCCGCCGCCGGGTGGGCCCCGCCGACTGGTCCGGTATGGGGCCGTGACGTTGGTGACGCAGGCTTGGTCAGGGGAGCGTGGCTACCGTCCCATCCGCTGGCGGGAGATCACTGTAGCCACTCCATGTCACATCTGGTTAATGGCGCGCAGACCCCGAGGAAGGAGATGGCCGCCTGCTTGAGGCCGGCCTCCCTCAGGTCTGACTGGTCAGACTCCCGCCGTCCTCTAGGCTCTCACTGTCTGGTAGGGCCCGCCGCCTGCAGGCCGTACTGACAGGCCATCATGGAAACAGGGTTCTACCTGTCAGGGGTGACGTCAAGGGCGGAGTGGCAACAGTGCCGCGCCGGGCGGAGATCTCCGCCCGTACGGAGCACCGTGGCCATGTCCTGCCCTGGATACAGTGGGGATGGGCTTCACTGTAGCCTCACCCTGTCTCATCTCTTTTAATGGAGGCGCAAACTCTGAGGGCGCCGTGGGCCAACCGCCAGGAGCCGGCCTCTCTGGAGGCTGCCTGGGAGGAGTCGGCCTGTCTTGATGCCGTCTTCTGAAGCTCGGCCGTCTTCGGGCAGCCGGCTTCTCGGGCCAGCCGGCCGTCAGAAGGCGGCGCTTCATCTTGGACGTTCATGGGCGTAGCTGGCCCAATGTCTTGAACAGCTCAGGGACTCGGGTTAGGCTACCCGTTGCCCATTACTCCGACAGTAGTCCCCGAAGCTGATGAGGCGTCGCGGCCAATTAGTCAAGAAGCCTCAGCAGTTTCCTTCTCAGAGTGCTCTTCTTGAATCCGACCCCCGGCGCGCCGCCTTGTCGGGGGGTCGGATGCGCCTGGGCGGCTATGGGTGATGATTTCGAAACATCAGGGCGGGAACCAGGTGGCGTGCTTGTCAAGCTTCTAGGCCCGCTGCCCGCTGCAAGTACGCCATGTGGCGCTAGCGAGCTGGGCCAGCCTGCCAGCCCACGCTCACGATGGGACGTGACAGCAGGCCGGGCCCGCCACTACCGGGCCTCGGCGCGCAGGCGGATCCGCCGTGGCCGAGGCGAGCGGTTATGATTCCCAAGGGAGTTACAGCGCAGTAACTTTGCGAAATAAACGCGGGGTCGTGGGGTTGCGGGCGCAGTTAATCCCATGACCCCATGCCACGCCCCCTCGGCTTCGTAGCCCGGGGGTTATAAGTAGGGGGAGGAGGGGGGCGGCAGAGCACGCGCGCCCTTCTCCCCCATTTTCATCTTCTCCCTCCTCTGCTGCTGCTGCATCTCCATGCCCAGCCGAGGCGCCGCCGTAGCTCGTTGCCGCGCTTTCTCCGTCAACCTCGCCTCCATGGCGCGCTCCGGTGCCTGGGATGGCTCCATCGTCCACGAAGATCACATCGAGTTCCTCCGCCAGACGCGGCGGCTGCCCGGCAAGGATTACGTGAAGGTCCGCCTCGCGCCGGAGCGGGAGATCTCGCCGGCGCCAGAGGAGGGCGAGCGGGTCGTCTTTCGCTCGCACTGCCTGCGCGGCCTCGGCCTGCCGGCGAGCGGCTTCTTCCGGGCCTTCCTCGAATTCTATGACCTCCAGCCGCACCACCTCACCCCGAACACGGTGTTGCCGCTGTCTGCCTTTGTCACTCTGTGCGAAGGTTTCCTCGGCGTGCTCCCCACCATCGAGCTCTGGGGGGAATTCTTCTACACCAAGCTCGGCACCGTCACCGCGGGCGTGCCGGCTCAATGCGGCGCCTTCATCGCGGTGCGGAGACCGGCAGCCGACAATCCATTTCCAGCCATCACGCTGATCCAGTCGGTGAAGATGTGGCAGCGATCGTACTTCTACGTGAAGAGCATCTTCGCGGAGGGCGACTGGGTCAACATGCCGGCTTACGTAGCCGGCCCACCGGTGAGGAGGCGGCCCACCTGGTCGTATCAGGCCAGGATGCTGTCGCCCTCTGGAGCCGCCGCCATCGCGCGGCTCCGGGTGCTGACACAGTCGGAGGGCCTGACCGGGCCCGACTTGTTGGCCGCCTTTGTGGCACGGCGGGTGCTCCCGCTCCAGGGCCACCCTCATATGATCTGTCAGATGAGTGGGCATCGGGACCCAAGCCGGCTGTGCACCAAGGAGATGCCTCACGCTGAGGTGGCTCATATGGTGAACTATCTTGCGAACTGCAAGCTCACGGAGGAGTGGCGGTTCGGCAAGGAGCCGTACTCACGCGCCGACCCCCCGCCTGTGGTAAGTTTCCTTCCCTTCTCTTTTTCCGTTGCCGAGTTCTGTTTGGCCGACTCGATCAATCGGCTTTTCGAACAGAGCCCCCTCCTCCAGCCGGCGGCCGGCACCGCGGGGCCGGAGCGTCGATTTCTCCCCGACCGGGCGAAGAGCGATGTGGACGACCCCGACTTGGGGGCGGCCGCCTTGGACGACGACGCCGTGGGAGGGGGCGGCGAGGCAGGTGGCTCGGGGCTCGGGGCCGGCATTGAGGACTGGCCGGACGACGACGCGGAAGAGGTCGCCCCGCGCCGCCAGCCGGGGCCCGATCAGCAGGGTGCGAGCTCGTCTGCCGCGCCGGTTGCCCGAGGCGGTGTGCAGAAGCGCCGGGCCGCGCCGAGCCAGTTCGGCAACCGGCCGAAGAGGCCCAAGGGCTCGGCAGCGGTGACCAAGCGGGACGAGGCGGCTGCGAAGGCCGTCCGCTTTCGCAAGGCGGTGAAGGAGCCACGGATGGTTTCCGCGTGAGTACCTACTTCCTCACGTACTTTTCCCTTCCTTTATGCCAATATTCTTCTAATTTCTCTTTGTCTTGCACAACGTAGATCTCCGCTTTCTCTCGAGCGGTCCGACGCCGCGTCCGTCATTGGGTCGGCGGAGACTTCCACCACCACCCGGCGAATCGATCCGGCCGCCGACCTCCGGGAGGCGCAGGATCGGAACACGCGGGAGGCGCGCGAGGAGCTGGAGGCCGCCCGTAGGGAGAAGGCGGGGGCGGACAAGGCGGAAGCCGCCGCGTTGGAGAAGCCGGTGGAGGCCGAGGCTGCCGCCGCGGCGAAGGATCGGGTCGAAGAGGCCGCGCGCCGCCAGTCGGCGTTATTTGTCGTCCCCCTGAGCTCCGCGCCACCACCACCAGAGTACGTGGCGCCGACAGGGGATGCCGGCGATGAGCACCCGATCATGGAGAGGGAGGGCGATGATGTCGTCATGCCGGACGTGGTCATGCCTCCATCATCGTCATCAGGGGGAGCGCGGGACACGCGGCTGGCTGACCCGCCAGCGCCGCCAACCGAAGGCGAGGTGGGGACAAGCCCGACTCTCGAGGTTCACATACCAACGCGCCGCCGGCCTGCGAAGGCGGCCTCGGCACCACGCCCGCAGGAAGTTGGCACCGCGAGCTCTTCGATCCCGGACGCCGAGGCGACCAGCGCCGCGCCCGCTGGTTGGGTGCGGGTAGGCGGGACGGGCCATCTGAACCGGGCTATCCTGGATGTCCAGGCCAAGTTCCGAGTTGAGGCCGACGCTCTTAGGCATTGTAATAATGCGTTCTTGGAGTCGCAAGCGGCCGTCCGGGTATGCTTCTCGCTTCTCCATCTTTAACTTTTATACTTCTCTCGTGGGGGCGCGCTGGCGCACCCACTGGGTGTAGTCCCCAAGTTTCGGGCTGGCTGTTGAGCAGGCGGTCCGGAACTTTAATTGGCAAGCTCCGAGTACTAACATCATCTGATGTCTTCATTGTAGGATTATCACAACCTCCGTGCGACCATCTTCAACTCCAACGTCCAGGAGTTAACTCAACGGACCGCTGACCTGTCGGAAAGCCGGTGTAAGTCTTTGTTTTCTTTCTCTGCGGGGGCGCACTGCGCACCCACGGGCTGTAGTCCCCGAGATTCGGGCCGACTGCTCAGCAGTCGGGCCGGATCTCCCCGGCAACTGTGCTTCTTTCCTGCTGACTGTCGGTATCTTTTTCTTTCTCCCTTCTTGCAGGGGCCAACGCTACCCTACAGCAGCAGCTGGGCGAAGCCAACACCGCGCTGCGTGTCAAGGAGGCGGATTGCAGCAAGCTGGCCGAGGAGCGTGACCGGCTGGTCACACAACTGGCAGAACAGGCGGAGCTTCTCAAGAAGACCCAGAGGGAGGCGGAGGACAGGGAGGCCGGTCTCCTTGCTGAGTTCGAGACCGAACGCTCCGCCTGGACTGATAAGGAGGTGATGCTGACTGCCGTTTTCGGCGAGATTGAAGACATGGTTGACGGTGAGCTTCCTTCTTTATTCTTTCTTCGAGCTGCCGGCTTCTTGTTTCTAATTTTTGCTTTTTGCTTTTTTTTCTTTCTGTTTGAGCAGACTTCTTCCCTGGTCACTCTGGTGCTGCCAATCAGGCCATCGAGGCTGATCGCGAAGGGCGGAGGGCGGAAGGCGCGACGATCGCCGTGGATGCCCCCCGGACCCTTAGCGAACGGCTTCTCAGCATCCAGGCCCGTCTTCGGCCGGCTCATCGGATGCTGCGCCGTCTTCAGTGTGTCGGGGCCCAAGCAATCTCCGCCCTTTGGCCGGACATGCCGGCTCCGCGCACTCCCAGTCGTACTGCCGACTGGCTGGAGGTGGCGGTTGGCCGACTCGAAGCTTGGAAGGGTTCCTCAGCTCGAGCTGGCGCGCGCCGGGCCTTGGAATTCGTCAAGGCGTGGTACCCTGGGCTAAATCTAGCCCAGTTGACCACGTTTCGGCAGGAGGCCCAAGAGGAGCTGGTGGCGGTGGAGCGCGATCTTGTCAGACGGGCAGCGGCGATCGCCGAGTACACCAACACTGACATCTTTGTTCCCGAGCTGGCTGAGGATGGTGCCGAGGCGCCGCCGGAGTGGTTCGGGCTGAACCCGGAGGACGACGAAGACTCGGCCGAGATGATCGACTCCAGCGACGAGGGGGGAGGCGAGGAGGACGGGGAGAGCGAAGAAGATATGTCGGAGGTCGGGGCGGATGACCAGTCTCTGCTTGATCGTGCCTCAAACAACGAGCCGCGCTCGAGTGCGCCGACTGCTGCTGGAGGCGACCAAGCGGAGACTGACCAGCCGTCCGCTCCACCAACCGGCACTACCGACTCCGCCAACCAGTCGGACCCCTCTGCTGCTCCCTAGGCCGCCGACTTGTCCTTTATTTTTCCTGTTTTATCAGTCTCGACAAACTTTGTTAAATTCGTACAATTCCACCCACGGGGTGTATTTCAAACTATGTTGAATGCTGGCCAAGGGCCTATTGACATGTAGATGCTCTCCTACATAAGCTGCGCTCTCGCCGATATCTGACTTTTCTTGCTTACCGCTCCTTGGCTTTTTTCCTTTGCCGCCCTCCCTTGGCTGCTGTCTTGCCAGCCAAACAGCTGCTCTGCAGACTGCGGCTGGGTCAAGTACTTAGCCACTTTCGGGAGAGCAAGTACTTAGCCGAGTAGAGCGTTAGTAAGATAAGTAGAAGCCGGCCGCCAGCTGCTTCGCAGCCGGTCAATGAGGCGGAAGCCGGCCTGAACTATGTGCATGCTTTGGGTCCTTAGCCATTTTTCATGCGGACACCTTTTCTACTTTTAACCCCTGCCCACCGGACAGTCGCTCTGCGAGCTGTGGTTTTGGTAGGAGAAAGTTGAGGTGCCACCGCACTACTTGTCCGGCTGCAGGAAGCGCCACATAGTACAAGGCGGCGAGCCCCCGGGACGACTGGTCGAACCCGGTGCCAGGCGAAATAAAGAAATGACACATTCATAGGCGTAATATTCATTACGCAGGTAAAATAGGGTAGTCCCCGAGTTCATCTCGGGGGAACCGGAGTCTCCGTACTTAATACGAAAGGTAGCGTGGTACATACTGTATCAACTGTAAAATTTTCGAAGGAGGTTTGCATTCCACGACCGCTCTGTCTCCTTGCTAGAGTCGTCTCTCTTGCGTGCTCTGGGCTTCTGAGCATCGATCAGGTAGTAGGAGTCGTTGCCCAAAACTTTGCTGATGATGAAGGGGCCTTCCCAAGGTGCCGAGAGCTTGTGCTGGCCGGCTGTTCGCTGGATCAGCCGGAGCACAAGGTCTCCCTCTTGGAAAGATCTTGGCTTGACCTTCCGATTGTAGTATCGGCGCAGACTCTGCTGGTAGATGGCGGACCGGCTGAGTGCCAACAGCCGGCCCTCTTCCAGCAGATCGACGCTTCTTTTGCCTCCTCCTCCTCAGTGTACATGGTGACTCGAGGGGAGTCGAATTCTATGTCCGTCGGGATGACGGCTTCGGTACCGTAGACGAGGAAGAAGGGCGTGAAGCCGGTTGACTTGTTTGGAGTTGTACGCAGGCTCCAGAGGACGGCCGGCAGCTCATCGAGCCAACAGCCGGCCGATCGCTCCAGAGGCTCGACCAGCCGGGGCTTGATGCCGGACAAGATGAGGCCGTTTGCTCGCTCCACCTGGCCGTTTGACTGTGGATGGGCGATGGACGCTAAGTCCAGTCGGATGCCCTGCGTCACGCAAAAGCGAGCCAAGGCACCCTTGGCGAAGTTTGTGCCGTTGTCGGTGATGATGCTGTGTGGTATGCCATACCGGGTGGTGATATCTGCGATGAAAGTCACAGTGGTTGGACCATTCAACTTCTTGATTGGTTTGGCTTCTATCCACTTGGTGAACTTGTCCACGGCGACAAGTAGATGAGTCATGCCGCCGCGGGCTGTCTTGAATGGTCCGACCATGTCCAGCCCCCAGACGGCAAAGGGCCAGGCGATGGGGATGGTCTTGAGTGCCGAAGCCGGCAAATGTGGCTTGGAGCGGAACTTCTGGCACCCCTTACATTTTTGGACCAAGTCTTTGGCGTCTTCTAGAGCAGTTGGCCAGAAAAAACCGTGGCGGAAAGCTTTGGCAACAAGTGATCTTGAAGCCGCGTGGTGACCACACTCGCCTTGGTGGATATCTTTGAGGATTGCTTGGCCTTTCTCCGGCTCCACGCAGCGCTGGTACACACCAGTGACACTACTCCTCACAAGTTCTCTGTTAACAACGGTGTATGCTGCTGCCCGACGTTGCACTTGTCGGGCCGAGATTTCATCGGTCGGCAGCTCCTTGTTTACCAGAAAGTTGAGGATGGGCTGCGCTCATGATGGTGCTTCGACTTCATCCACCGTCATCACGGCCACTGATACTAGGGCGGTTGGGTTGGGAGGTGGCAGGGTGGAGCCAACGACGTCTTGCTGCGTTGTTGAAGTCCCCGGGCCGACTGCTGCAGCCCCCGGGCCGGGTTGTGGAGTCCCCGGGCCGGGTGCGACTGCAGTAGTCCCCAGGTTGCTTGGTGAAGTCCCCGGGCCGACTGCCGCAGCCCCCGGGCTGGGTTGTGGAGTCCCCGGGCCGGGTGCGACTGCTGCAGTCCCCAGGTCGCTTGGTGAAGTCCCCGGGCCGACTGCCACAGCCCCCGGGCCGGGTTGTGGAGTCCCCGGGCCAGGTGCGACTGCTGCAGTCCCCAGGTCGCTTGGTGAAGTCTCCGAGACGGCTGCTGCAGCCCCCGGGCCGGGTGCGACTGCTGCAGGGATCCTCTAGTCGAATCCGTCTCCCTTGGGGGGAGTCGGCACGAAGATGGAGTCTGATTCTGGTGACGGCTTGATAGACGGCTTGAGGAGGCGTTGTAGGGCGACGCCGGCTGGTATTGCTTGCCGGGTGGAGCCGATCCGTGCCAAGGCATCGGCTTGCTCGTTGTCGTTTCTTGGCACATGGAGGAACTCGCACCCTTCAAAGTATCCACTGAGTTGCTGGGCGAGGAAGCGGTAGCTCGCCATGTTTGCATCCTTGGCGTCCCAGTCGCCTGACGACTGCTGGACCACCAAGTCGGAGTCGCCGTAGCACAGGATCCGGTGAATGCCGAGTTCCTTGGCAAGCCGGAGCCCGTGTAAGAGTGCTTCGTACTCGGCCACGTTGTTGGAGGCGGCGAAGTGGATTTGCAGTGTGTATCTGAGCTTGTCGCCTTTGGGAGAGGTGAGGACGATGTCGGCTCCCAGACCGGTGCGCATCTTCAAGCCATCGAAGTGCATTCGCCAATGGGTGGAGTCTGGAGCTGGCGGCAAGTTCTGGGTCTCGGCCCAGTCGACGAGGAAGTCGGCCAGCGCCTGGGATTTGATGGTGGTGCGAGGCTGGTAGAAGATGGTGTAGGGGGCCAGCTCGATGGCCCACTTGGCCACTCGGCCCGATGCATCTCTGCTGCCTATGATCTCCGCAAGCGGGGCGGTGCAAACAACCGTGATTGGTTGTTCTTGAAAGTATGGCTTCAGCTTCTTGGCGGCGAAATGCACACCGTAGCACATCTTCTGATAGTGAGGGTAGTTCTGCTTGGATGTGGACAATACTTCACTCAGGTAATACACCGGCCTCTGGACTGGCAATGCTTTGCCGTCTTCTTTGCGTTCCACAACTATGACTGTGCTAACCACCCGGCTGGTGGCGGCGATGTAGAGAAGCATTGGCTCTTTAGCGGTCGGAGCTGCCAGGACAGGCGGATTGGTCAACATCTTTTTGAGCTGGAGAAAAGCTTCGTCCGCCTTGTTATTCCACTCGAAAAAAGTGGTTTTCTTCATGAGTTGGTACAGGGGAAGAGCCTTCTCGCCCAACCGACTGATGAAACGGCTGATGGATGCCAAGCAGCCGGTGAATTTTTGCACATCCAGCAGTCGGGTGGGTGCCTCCATCCTCTCGATGGCTTTGATCTTTGCAGGGTTGCACTCGATGCCGCACTCTGAGACCAGGAAGCCAAGAAGCTGGCCGGCTGGTACGCCAAAGACACATTTCTCTGGGTTGAGCTTGATTTGAAAACGTCGCAAGTTTTCAAAGGTTTCCTTAAGGTCCTCTAGCAGGGTGCCACGCTTCTCTGTCTTCACCACAACATCGTCCACATAGACATGGGCATTCTTGCCGAGTTGCTTCAGGAGACACTTCTGCATGCAACGCTGAAACGTGGCGCCGGCATTTCTCAAGCCGAACGTCATGGTCAGGTAGCAGAAGGCTCCGAACGGTGTGATGAAGGCGGTCTTCAGCCTGTCGGCTGGGCTTAGTTTGATCTGGTGGTACCCTGAGTATGCATCCAAAAAACTCAACAGCTCGCATCCGGCTGTGGAGTCTATCACTTGGTCAATCCTTGGCAGAGCAAATGGATCTTTGGGGCAAGCTTTGTTGAGGCTGGTATAATCAATACACATGTGCCACTTTTTATTCTTTTTCAGCACAAGGACGGGG
Organism: Thinopyrum elongatum; assembly: GCA_011799875.1. NCBI lineage: Eukaryota > Viridiplantae > Streptophyta > Magnoliopsida > Poales > Poaceae > Thinopyrum > Thinopyrum elongatum. Next base: position 512,393,108 of record CM022298.1, read on the forward strand.
TTGGATAACCATTCTGGGAAGAACACTTCCATAATGAAGCCTGCTACTAGAAGCCGGGCTATTTCTTCTCCAATGACTCCTCTCTTTTCTTCTGACAGGCGGCACAAGGGCTGCCTGACTGGCTTGGCACCAGGTCGGACATGTAGCTTGTGCTCGGCGAAATCCGTCGGAACACCCGGCATGTCTTTAGGGGACCATGCAAAGATGTCCCGATTCTCACGGAGGAAATTGACGAGCTCGCTTTCCTATTTGCTATCAAGGTATACACCAACGACAGCATACCTCTCCGGGTGCTCCGGGTCCAGGGGTATCTTCTTTGTTTCCTTGGCCGGCTTGAACGAGCCCTCAGCTTCTGACTCCTTAGGTTGTGGCGACATTTCCGGCTGCTTGCCTGCCATTGCCACAACCCGGTCAAGGAGCCGCTTCTCGGCAGCAATCACAAGGGACTCGGCCAGCCGGCTGCTGGCAGTGGCACAGGCGACAGACTTCTGGTAGTTGCCAGCTATGGTGATAATGCCCTTGGTTCTCGGCATCTTCATCTTGAGGTAGGCGTAGTGGGGGACCGCCATGAACTTGGCCAGGGCGGGCCGGCCAAGCAACGCGTGGTAGGGGCTTTCAAGATCAACCACCTCGAACCAGATTGGCTCTCGGCGGAAGTGATCCTTGTCCCCGAAAAGGACATCTATCTTGATCTTGCCGATCGGCGAGCAGGACAGGCCAGGCACAATGCCATGGAAGATAGTCCGGCTGGGCTGGAGCTGTTTCTCTTTGATGTCCAACTTCTCCATGGTGTCACGGTAGAGGATGTTGATGCTGCTGCCGCCATCTATCAGAACTCGGGAGAAACGAGCAGCCCGCCTTTCCGTTGCGAAGGTGGCATCCAGCACCAGGGCATAAGAGCCCGGAGCGGGCATCACCTCCGGGTGGTCAGATCAGCTCCAACTGATCGGCCTCTCCGACCAGTGCATGAATTCCGGAGCTTTAGAAGCGACAGTGTTCACTTCCCGGTGCTGTTGACGCTGGCTGCGCCTATCGTCAGTCACGCTGATGAAGACGACGTAAGCTCCGTGCTCTTCAGGGAACTCGTCTTGGATCGCTTCGACTGACCGAACCGCCGGCTGCTGGGGAGGAGGAGGCGGCGGGCCGGCAGGCGGAGGAGGCAGGAGTCCGTCGCCCTTGGCGATCTTGGTGAGCCAGTGGCACTTCCGAGTGGCATGGTTGGACGGCTTCGCGCCGCTGTGAAACTTGCAAGGTGCATCGAGAGTCTGCTTGTATGAGAAGGCGGGCAACCAGTTGGGCTTGTCGCCCTTCTGGCGCTTGGGAGGAGGCTGCCCTTCCGGCTGCTGGTCTTCGACTGTCGCCACCTGCCGGCTCGTAGAAGATGGTTGTGCCGCCTTGCGCTTGTTGTCGTTTTGTTGCTGCCGTCGACTGGAGTCACCAGTTGGGGCTCGAGGAGCTTGAGGAGCCACTTTGCCGGATGCATCAACTTGAATCTCCGCCTTCATGGAGGAGTCGGCCGTGGCGTACTTGTCCGCTATGATCAGCAACTCATCGAGGGTGGCCGGCTTGTCGCAGAGGAGCCGATGCTTGAGCAGGGTGCCCTCTCGACACCCGGCGGTGAAGTATTCGATGGCTTGCACCTCATGAACCCCCTCGCAGGAGTTGCGTAGCTCGGCCCACCGTGTCAAGTACTCACGGGTGGACTCGCTCGAGCCTTGGACGCACAGAGAGAGCTGGCGAGGCTTGGGAGGCCGCTTGTAGGTGCTGGTGAAGTTGCGGATGAAAACTTCGGTGAAGTCCAGCCAGCTGTTGACGCTGTAGGGCTTGAGGCTGTTCAGCCACGTCCGGGCCGTGCCCTGGAGCATGAGCGGAACATACTTCACGGCGACACGCTTGTTGCCGTTCGCTATGCTGACGGCTGTGGAGTAGTCGACCAGCCAATCTTCCGGCTTCACAGAGCCGTTGTACTTGGGCGTATCTCTTGGGAGAGTGAACCCTTTGGGGAAGGGCTCGTCACGGATGCAGGGGCCAAAGCAAGGCGGACCCAATGCGTCTTCTTCTTCTAGTGCCAGGGACCGGTTGAGGCGGTCGATTCGGTGGCGGGCATCGTTCTCCCCGACTCCTTCTCGGCGGCCAAGGCGGTCGCCGAGTGTCGGGTGGTTGACAGGCGGCAGGGAGGCGCGCCTTTCCCGGCGCGGGGGAGGCGGACGACCATCCCGCCGTTCCACTGCTCGTGGGCGGCCATCTTGGTCGCGCTCAATAGAGATGCGGGTGTGGCTGCGGCTAGCAGCTGGCTCTGGGTCTCTTCCGTCGCGGGCGCCGTTTGTCGGCGTCCGGGAGGTCGCGCCGTGCTCTCGGCGAGAGGGAAGGTTCCCGGCCGGTAAGCCGGGTTCCATCATGCGGCGGCCAGCTTCTTGCTGCGCGATGGCCGCATCGATGAGCTGTTGGACGCGCTCCGTCATGCAGCGCCGCTCGTCGCCCTCTAGGTGGTTCAGCTCTTCTGCCGCCGCCTGGGCGGCGCGCAAGTTCTCCATTGGCTTGGCATAGACTGGGCGGTCGGCCCCCAACATGCTGGCAATGGCCGCACCACGCTGTCGAACCGTGCCCGCGCGGCTGGCCTCGCCGGCAGCCGGCGTGCCACAGACGGCGCGGTTGACCTCGCGGTGGTAAGCCTCGGTGAGGCGTCTCATGGCTGCCAACTTGTTGGCGCTGTCGACGAGTGCGACATGGCACGCTTCCAGCGTTTCACCGTTCGCACCGGGTGCTACGGGCGCGGACAGGTCCCGCATTGCCGCCTGCAGCGGGTCCTGGCCACTTCCGCCAGAGTGCTCGCCATGCCCGATGACAAGCACCTCCGTGATGGTGCCTTCGCCACCGTCCGCGCGAGGGAGTGGCTCGTCGTAGACCACCACGCTGGCGGGGAATGTGTCGAGCGACGCCGTGTCAGAATCGACAAGCATCGGGTCGGAGGAACCAACCGACTCCAAGTCCGCAGCAGGCTCGCTGCCGACGTGGAGCTGGTCGAGGAGGTCGACGAGGCGGCTCTCGGGGTCATCCGCGCCTGCGTCAGACACGGGCTCGTCGGGAAGGCGGATCCCACCAACAAGATCGGTGAGGCAACTTGCCGCGCAGACGACCTCCACGCCGCACAGCGCGTCGGCGCAGATGCCGTCTGGCGTGCCGGGTTGGCTGCGCTCGCCGGGAAGGAACAAGGTTCCCGTCCAGAACAGATCTCTGGACGACGGTGCACCTAGCCCCACGGTGGGCGCCAAATGTCGGGTGTTGGGTGCGACATATGCCAAGGGATGGCTTATCATGGTGGGAGCTAGTAGAACGTCGCCGGTGCCTGGAAGCGGGATGTGGCGTAGACACGATCGCCGGCGCGCTTTACCCAGGTTCGGGGCTCTCCGGGGAGATAACACCCCTAGTCCTGCTCTGCGGGGTCTCCGCATGATCACTATGGCACTAGTGAGTACAATGGTGCTCCTCGAGCTGTATGCCAGAGGTAGAAGAAAGCAGGGCCGGCCCTCTCCTCCCTCTGAGTGAGTCTAGGTCTAACTGGTCTCTGAACCCTTTGCATGGGTGCCCAGGGGGGCTTATATAGGCCTACCCCCCCCCCCCCCAGGGGTACAATGGTAATCTGGTCGGGCGTAGGGCCCGGTCGTCGGTGTCTCTGGCCGTCGGCTTCTCCGACGGCAGCTGGGGCCCGCCGCCGGGTGGGCCCCGCCGACTGGTCCGGTATGGGGCCGTGACATTGGTGACGCAGGCTTGGTCAGGGGAGCGTGGCTATCGTCCCATCCACTGGTGGGAGATCACTGTAGCCACTCCGTGTCACATAAAGTAAATAGAAAGGCTCTTCGCGGAGGGAAGTAGGGATTTGTAGAGGTGCCTGATACGTCTCCAATGTATCTATAATTTTTTATTGTTCCATGCTATTATATTATCTATCTTGGATGTTTTATATGCATTTATATGCTATTTTATATGATTTTTTGGACTAACCTATTAACCTAGAGCCTAGTGCCAGTTTCTATTTTTTCCTTGTTTTTGAGTTTCGCAGAAAAGGAATATCAAACGGAGTCCAATTGAGCTGAAAACTTATGGTGATTTTTTATGGACTAGAAGAAGCCCCCGAAGCAAAAGAGTTGGGCCAGAAGAGCCACGAGGCCTCCACAAGGGTGGAGGGCACACCCTACCCCCCTGGGGGCGCCCTCCGGTCTTGTGGGCTCCTCGTGGACCCCCCTGACTTGTTCTCAACGCCAAAAAATCCTATAAATATAGAAACCCCCAGAAATAAACCTAGATCGGGAGTTCCACCGACGCAAGCCTCTGTAGCCACGAAAAACCAATCGGGAGCCTGTTCAGGCACCCTGCCGGAGGGGGAAACCATCATCGGTGGCCATCTTCATCATCCCGGTGCTCTCCATGACGAGAGGGAGTAGTTCACCCTCGGGGTTGAGGGTATGTACCAGTAGCTATGTGTTTGATTTCTCTCTCTCGTGTTCTTGATTCGGCACGATCTTGATGTACCGCGAGCTTTGCTACTATAGTTGAATCATATGGTGTTCCTTCCCCTCTATCTTCTTGTGATGAATTGAGTTTTACCTTTGAGGTTTCACTATTATCGGATTGAATACTATTATGGATTTGAGAACACTTGATGTATGTCTTGCGTGGGATACCCGTGGTGACAATGGGGTGTTCTATTGATTCACTTGATGTATGTTTTGGCACTCAACTCGCGAATTCCCGAGGTGACATTGGGGTAATCTATGCATAGCGGTTGATGCACGTTTTCGTCCTTGTTTCTCCGGTAGAAATCTTGGGGCACTCTTTGAGGTTCTTTGTGTTGGATTGAATATTATGAATCTCAAGTTGTTTGATGCATATCGTATAATTGACCCACGGATACTTGTGGTGACATTGGAGTATCTAGGTGACATTAGGGTTGATTGATGTGTGTCATATGGTGTTATTTTACTACGAACTCTAGGGCTGTTTGTGACACTTATAGTAATAGCCCAACGGATTGATCGGAAAGAATAACTTTGAGGTGGTTTCGTACCCTACAAGCAAATTTATTTTATGTTCTCCGCGGTAGGAACTTTGGAGTGACTTTTGTCGCACGTTGAGGGATTGCCATATGATCTAATTATGTTATCATTGTTGAGAGAACTTGCACTAGTGAAAGTATGAACCCTAGGCCTTGTTTCTAAGCATTGCAATACCGTTTTTGCTCACTTTTACCACTTCCTACCTTGCTGTTTTTATATTTTCAGATTACAAAAACCTATATCTACCATCCATATTACACTTGTATCACCATCTCTTCGCCGAACTAGTGCACCTATACAATTTACCATTGTATTGGGTGTGTTGGGGACACAAGAGACTCTTTGTTATTTGGTTGCAGGGTTGTTTGAGAGAGACCATCTTCATCCTACACCTCCCATGGATTGATAAACCTTAGGTCATCCACTTGAGGGAAATTTGCTACTGTCCTACAAAACTCTGCACTTGGAGGCCCAACAACGTCTACAAGGAGAAAGGTTGCGTAGTAGACATCAGTGCCAGAGCTCAAAGAGAAAAAGATAGAGATAAAAACATTTTGGGTGTCATGCCTTTCCTGTCAACGAAAGCGATTGAGTAGTTTCCAATACTTTCCATGCTAGATATATCATAGGCGGTTCCCAAACAGAAAATAAAGTTTATTCCTTTTTCAACCATACTTTCACTTTCCATGGCTAGCCGTATCCACGGGTGCCTTCCATACCAAAAATTCCCAAGGAATTTAAACATAAAGTAAATTCATTTTTCATTTCGGGACTGGGCATCCCTAATACCTTTGCCGTACTCTCGTGCAATGCCAAGTGAATAAACACTCATATTGAGAATAGCACATCTAGCATGGAAAAATATCAGCCACCCCCTACTGTTTCATGAGCGGTACGAGCACACAAAAGAGAAATTTATTTTGAAAATTAGAGGTGGCAAATACAAATTTGCTAAGAACAGCAAAATAATACCGCATATAGGTAGGTATAGTGGACTCATATGGCAAAACTTGTTTTAAGGATTTTGGATGCACAAGTAGTGGTCATACTTAGTGCAAATGAAGGCTAGCAAAAGATTGAGAAGCATCCAACCAAGAAACGAAAAATCTCATAAGCGAGCATTAAGCATAACTAACACCGAATAATGCACCATAAGTAGGATGTAATTTCATTGCATAACTATTGACTTTCGTGCTTGCATAGGGATTCACAAATCTTAACACCAATATTCTTACTAAAGCATAATTACTCATCAACATGACTCACATATTATATCATCATATCGCAAAACTATTGCAAGGAATCAAGTTTATTTTGTCCAATGAACTTCATGAAAGTTTTTATTATATCCCTCTTGAATATCTATCACTTTGGGACTAGTTTTATATGTTGCTTTTGATAGCTCAAACAAATCTAAGTGAAGAACATGAGCATAAAAATTTCCTTCTCTCAAAATAATATAAGTGAAGCATGAGAGAATTTCTTAAGACTTTACTAACTCTAAAACAAATCTAAGTGAAGCAAGAGATCATTTCTTCAAAAATACTAAAGCACACCATGCTCAAAAAGATATAAGCGAAGCACTACAGCAATTCCATAGCTCAAAAAGATTTAAGTGAAGCATAGAGAGCAATTCTAACAAGTCATAGCATAATTTTGGCTCTCTCAAATAGGTGTGTCCAGCAAGGATTCATGACTAAAAATAAAAATCAAAACAAGCAAAGACTCAAATCATACAAGATGCTCCAAGCAAAACTCATGATATGTGACGAATAAAAATATAGCTCCAAGTAAAATACCGATGGTCGTTAGAAGAAAGAGGGGATGCCACTCGGGGCATCCCCAAGCTTAGTTGCTTGATTCACTTTCGATAATGGCTTGGGGTGCCATGGGCATCCCCAAGCTTAGGCTCTTCTTACTCCTTATTTCTTCATCCATCGTGATCTCACCCAGAACTTGAAAACTTCAACAACACAAAACTCAACAAAACCTTCGTGAGATCCGTTAGTATAAGAAAACCAATCTTTACTTTAAGTACTGTAGAAACCCCATTCAAATTTGGTTATTGCATTATATATACTGTATTCTAACTTTACCATGGCTTATACCCTCCAATACAAACCATAGATTCATCAAAATAAGCACACAATGCAAAGAAAATAGAATCTGTCAAAAACAGAACAGTCTGTAAAGATGCCAATTGTTCTCATACTTATGTAACTCCACAAATTCTGAAATTTTTTGAAAACATAGGCAATTTGTATATAAATCTTGTGTAAAAAATTCAGAATTTTTCGTCGCTTCTGTAATTCTAAACAATTATTTTTCTGGACGCAAAAAGTTTCTGTTTTCCAACAAGAACAAATCAACTATCACCAAAGCTATCCCAAAGGCTTTACTTGGCACTAAAACTAATCAAAAAACAAAAAAACACAATCATAACAGTAGCATAATTGTGTAAACACTCAATAACAGAAAGAAAAATACAAAAATAAATTTTATTCATTGGGTTGCCTCCCAACAAGCGCTATCGTTTTATGCCCCTAGCTAGGCATAATGCAAGGATTCAAGTATTGTCATCTTTATTCCAAGATCCATATGATGCCCTCATGATTGATTCATATGGTGGCCTAATTCTTGTTCTAGGGAAGTGTTCCATACCCTTCCTTAGTGGAAATTGAAATTTAATATTGCCTTCTTTCATGTCAATCACGGCACCAATAGTACGTAAAAACGGTCTACCAAGAATAATTGGACAAGACGGATTGCAATCAATATCAAGAACAATAAAATCTATGGGCACATAATTCCTATTTGCAAGAATAAGAACATCATTAATTCTTCCCATAGGCTTTCTAATAGTAGAATCCGCCAAGTGCAAATTTAAAGAACATTCTTCTATATCGGTATGACCAAGCACATCACATAAAGATTTCGGAATTGTAGAAACACTAGCACCGAAGTCACATAAAGCAAAACACTCAAAAATTTTAATCTTGACTTTGATAGTAGGTTCCCATTCATCATGTAATTTTCTAGGAATTGAAATATCTAATTCCAACTTTTCTTCCAAAGCTTTCATCATAGCATCAACAATATGTTTAGTAAAAGCTTTATTTTGTTCATAAGCATGGAGTGAATTTATCATGGGTTACAACAAAGAAATACAATCAATCAAAGAGAAATTATCATAATTAAAGTCTTTGTAATCCAAAAGAGTGGGCACATCACTAGTTAAAGTTTTGACCTCTCCAAACCCACTTTTATCAATTTTCTCAACAAGATTTTCACCCTCCAAATTATCGGGACGCCTTCTAGCTAAAGTTGACTCTTCTTCAGTCCCTTTTTCATCAATATTAATTTTACTAAACAAAGAATCAATAGAAGAAACACCAATCAATTTAAGATCTTCATCATTTTTATCTTCTAACGAGATTGGTTTAGCGGCCATTTGATTTACTAGGGTAGCTTGTGCATCGGATATTTTGCCTAGCAAACTTTCAGTGAAAGCATACTTAGATTGGAGATTGCAAACTTCTCTACTAATATCATCAAGTTGTTTAGTTATAGCTTCCAGCACAACAGAGTGTTCCTTAAGTTCTTCGGTAAAATATTTATTGTGCTCAAATTGTGTAGTCATATATTCCTTAGTACTTCTCTCAATTTCAAGCAATATATTGGGGTAAGGAACATCATAATATTTTCGTTGAGGCATCATGACTACGCAAACAAGATTGCACTAAAAAATAGATCTGATGAGAAAACGGCGAACGAAAAAGAGGGCGAATAAAACGACAAATTTTTGTGAAGTGGGGGAGGTGAAAACAAGAGGCAAATGGCAAATAATGTAAATTGCAAGGAGATGAGATTTGTGATTAGGAACCTGGTAGATGTTAATGATGTCTCCCCGGCAACGGCACCAGAAATTCCTTTTGATGCGGCTTGAACTACGTCGGTATTTCCCCAAAGAGGAAGGGATGATGCAGCACAACTACGGTAGGTATTTCCCTCAGTGATGAGACCAAGGTTATCAAACCAGTAGGAGAACCACGCAACACCACGTGAACGGCTCCTGCACACAAAGAACAAATACTTGCAACCCGACATAAGAGAGGGGTTGTCAATCCCTCACGGGTAAAAAGATAGGTAAAATTGTAGTAGATTGGATAAATAGATCTCGCGGGAATGCGAGATAAAATAAATAATAATAAATTGCAGCAAGGTATTTTTGTGTTTTTGGATTAATAGATCTGAAAATAAAAGCAAATAAAAATAGATCTCGAAGGCAAATATAATAAAGAAAAGACCCGGGGGCAGTAGATTTCACTAGTGGCTTCTCTCGAGAAAAATAGCATACGGCGGGTAAACAAATTACCGTTGGCCAATTGATAGAACTTCAAATAATCATGATGATATCCAGGCAATGATCATTATATAGGCATCACGTCCAAGATTAGTAGACCGACTCCTGCCTGCATCTACTACTATTACTCCACACATCGACCGCTATCCAGCATGCATCTAGTATATTAAGTTCATGGAGAAACGAAGTAATGCAATAAGAACGATGACATGATGTAGACAAGATCTATTTATGTAGAAATAGACCCCATCTTGTTATCCTTAATAGCAACGATACATACATGTCGGTTCCCCTTCTGTCACTGGGATCAAGCACCGTAAGATCGAACCCATCACAAAGCACCTCTTCCCATGGCAAGAAAAATTGATCTAGTTGGCCTAACTAAACCAAAGATTCAAAGAAGAAATATGAGGTTGTAAGTAATCATGCATATAAGAGATCAAAGGACTCAAATAACTTTCATGGATAAAAACATAGATCTGATCATAAACTCGAAGTTCATTGGATCCCAACAAACACACCGCAAAAAGAATTACATCAAATAGATCTCCAAGAGACCATTGTATTGAGAATCAAAAGAGAGAGAGGAAGCCATCTAGCTACTAACTACGGACCCATAGGTCTACAATGAACTACTCACGCATCATCAGAGAGGCACCAATGAGGATGATGAACCCCTCCGTGATGATGTCTAGATTGGATCTGGTGTTTCTGGAACTTGCGGCAGCTAGAATTGATTTTCGTCGACTCCCCTAGGGTTTCTGGAATATTGTGGTATTTATAGAGTAAAGAGGCGGTGTGGGAGGCCACCAAGGTGGGCACAACCCACCAGGGCGCGCCTAGGCCCCCAGGCATGCCCAGGTGGGTTGTGCCCCCCTCGAGGCACCCCTCTGGTACTTCTTTGGCCCATCTTGTGTCTTCTGGTCCTGAAAAATTCTCCAAAAAGTTTTGCTGCGTTTGGACTTCGTTTGGTATTGATTTTATGTGAAGTAAAAAACAAGCAAAAAACAGCAACTGGCACTGGGCACTATGTCAATAGGTTAGTCCCAAAAAAATGATATAAAGTTGCTATAAAATGATTGTAAAACATCCAAGAATGATAATGTAACAGCATGGAACAATCAAAAATTATAGATACGTTGGAGACGTATCAATAGTCCATGGTTGATTTATAGAATGCTCATTGCACTTCACTTATATCTTTTGATTATGGCTTTATAGAATGCTTCATGTGCTTCACTTATATCATTTGAAGTTTGGATTGCCTGTTTCTCTTCACATGGAAAACCGTTATTTGTAGAATGCTCTTTTGCTTCACTGATACTCATTAGAACATGGTCTTTTGTAGAAAGAGTTAAACTCTCATGCTTCACTTATATCTATTTAGAGAGTCAACAGGAATTGGTCATTTGCATGGTTAGTCATAAAATCCTACATAAAACTTATGGATCACTGAATATGATATGTTTGACTCCTTGCAATAGTTTTGCGATATAGAGATGGAATATGTGGGAGGTACTAGTGGATGATCGTGTTTAGTAAGATATTGGTGTTAAGGTTTGTGATTCCCGAAGCATGCACGTATAATCTCTTGTTATGTTATGAAGTTGGAGCATGATTTATTATTGATTGTCTTCCTTATGAGTGGCGGTCGAGGACGAGCGATGGTCATTTCCTACCAATCTATCCCCCTAGGGGCATGCGTAGTAGTACTTTGCTTCGAGGGCTAATAAACTTTTGCAATAAGTATATGAGTTCTTTATGACTAATGTGAGTCCATGGATTATACGCACTCTTACCTCTCCGCAATTTGCTAGCCTCTACGGTACCGTGCATTGCCCTTTCTCACCTCGAGAGTCGGTGCAAACTTCGCCGGTGCATCCAAACCCGTGATATGATACACTTTATCACACATAAGCCTTATTATATCTTCCTCAAAATAGCCACCATACCTACTGTGACGCCCCGGCTTAATCGTGCACTATTCATCCACGCAAATGCACACGATCAAGCCTAAGGACTCACGGGAAGATATCACAACACAACTCTAAAACATAAATAAAGTCATACAAGCTTTATATTACAAGCCAGGGGCCTCGAGGGCTCGAATACATAAGCTTGCGAACAAGCGTCAGCGGAAGCATCCGATATCTGAGTACAGATATGAAATAGAAACAGAAAGGCCTTTAGAAAGGCGGGGCAAAATAAAACACTACGATCGAAAGGCGAAGGCCTCCTGCCTGGGACCCTCCGATCCTACTCCTGGTCGTCAGTCAACTCGTAGTAGTATCCATCCTCTGGGTAGTAGTAGTAGCGATCGTCGGGGCATCTGTCTCAGGGGGCTCCGTCCTCTGGTCACGTCAAACTGATATGGGGAGAAAAAGGAAAACAAAGCAACCGTGAGTACTCAGAAGTACTCAGCAAGCAAGGATCTACACTACATATGCAACATTTTCAAGGGGAGGCTGTATATGTGGACTGGGCTGCAGAAATGCCAGAATAGAGAGAAGGCCTAGTCCTATCGAAGACTAGCATCTTCAGCGGTCTTGCAGCAATAGAAGAGAGTAGAACAATACAATATAATGTAGCAGTAATACTATCAACCTCACCCAGAGATCCTTTCTCGACTCCCTACGAGAAAGCAATCCCAGAGCCATAAAGTCATCAACCTCGTCCTGAGATCCCTTCTCGACTCCCTGCGAGAAGCAATCCCAGAGCCATACATACTGGTCTCATCACAGGTATCCAGTTCTAGTTGTATCGATCGGGATACAACTCCGAGTGTCCTTTACCGTAGGACCGGCTATCGATAGAAATGTTCTTCCCTGCAGGGGTGCACCAACTTACCCAACACGCTCGATTAACTTCGGCCGGACACACTTTCCTGGGTCATGCCCGGCCTCGGCCAAACGACACATCGCAGCCCTACCTAAAGCTCAGCAGAGAGGTCCCCGCCGGTCTACATCCTAAGCACTCAGGGGTCTTGGGCCATCGCCCTGTGCACTCCGGGTCGTTGTGTGCAGGGTGGATACCAGCACCGCCTCGGAGGGTCGGTACGATCCGACCGTGCCACAATGCTGAACTGGACGTCTGACAGAACTGTCGGCTGATGCTACGATGCAGAACGCCCATACTATGCCCACGTGATGGTTAGTGCTATCAGACCAGAGGCCTGCTCGGATCAAATATCCAAATCGCTAGGACTAGGGGCTTGCGGTAACGAGCAGAGACTCACGAAAGATGTGACCCCGTCGCCCCGTCTCGAGGACTTGCGGCAAGGGTTAAGAATGCCCGGCCGCGCCTCGTATTCACCACTCGGGCACCACACTGGCAACCCGCCTTCACATCACACGCGGGTACCCCTCAGGGTCGACCCGCCTTTCCAAGTAACATTGTAAAGTCCAAGTATACGTGTGTCCATAACATCAGGGAATCCGAGGTATCACCCTCATTGAATTCCCACTCGATGTATCCGTCAAGGTGAACTCGGAGGAATCACCCTCACTGGGTCCACACTTGAGGTGTTGTACGACAGCGTCGTTATCGGAAGCGGTGAAGGAGGAATCACCCTCGATGACCACGACCGAATAGCTACTCTACAGAGTTAACATCAGAAGTGCTACAAGAGGTTTCACCCTCGGCACTCGATAGTAACGCTGCAGTGTCGTTACAACTAAGGGGGGTGATGTGCGGAGTCGGGTCCTGGTCTTCAATTCCCGTTGATCGGGTCTTCTGACGATCCAGCGTGGCAGTCGGGATAAGTGGGGTCACTGATAGGTCTCTACCCAGCCTAGACTAAACAGTTTAGGATATGCAGGTAATTATCAACAGCAGGTTATACAATGAACAGGCTATGCATTAGAATAGGTAAAGCAGCAGCAGCAGCAGCAATTCTAATGCAAGCATGAGAAATAGAATGGGCGATATCGGGATGATCAAAAGGGGGGGCTTGCCTGGTTGCTCGGCGGCAAGGGCAAGGTCGTCTATGGTGTCTTCGGGATCCGGAGATGCGTCGGTCTCGGGGACGACGTCGGGGTCGGGGACTATCGAGAGAGAAGAGGGGGAGGAAACAGTATAAATATAGAGCAAACATGAGCATGACAAATACGATACACGGTGCTAGGGGTAGTCTAACGCAGCATCACACGTAACAGACGGAGCGGGAGAATATCTGACGATATTTCCCGGGTCTTTGGAATTATCGGACAGAGGATAAGAGGGGAACGGTTGCAAGTTCGGATAGTTAGGGACGCGTGACGGACGAACGGACCGCGTATTCAGATTCGTCTCGTCGTTCTGAGCAACTTTCATGTACAAAGTTTTTCGATCTGAGTTACGGATTATTTTATATGATTTTCTAAAGCTTTTATTAATTTTCTGAATTTATTTTTATTATTTAAATTAAACATTATCCAGAATAGTGCTCGCTGATGTCAGCATGACATCATGCTGATGTCAGCAAGGTTAATTAGGTTAACTAATTAATTAGCTCTAATTAACCAGGGTTACTTAAGTTAATTAACATTTAATTAATCTAATTAATCAAATTAGACTAATCTAAACAGTGTTAATTAACTAATTAATTATTTATTTTAATTATATTGTTTATTATTATTTATTTTAATTAACAGGCAGGGCTGTGGGCCCCACTGGTTAGTGGACCAGGGCCGGACATGTCCGGAGCATGCCCGTTTGGGACCGGACATGTCCGGTGCCCAAATGGCACGCGCGGGCGCGGGCGGGCGAGGCCGCGGCAGCGCGCGGCAGTGCGCGCGGGGCCGGAGCGGCAGGGGGGGTGGCGGCGCGCGGCGCAGGCGGCGGGGTGGCGGAGCAGAGGGGAGCAGCGGCGGCCGTAGCCGGTGCGGGCGCGTGCGGGGCGGCAGTGGCTGGCGAGCGACGCAGCAGGGAGAGCGGGGCGAGCGCGGTGAGAGGCGGAGCGGTCGTCGCGGGGCGCCTGCGCGAGCGACAGAAGGGCGCGGCGAGGGAGCTTCAGGGCGTGCGGGAGCGCGGCGGGGACAGCGCGGGCGCGGTGACCGCGGGCAGAGAGGAGGGGAGTGGAGGCCACGGGCCTCACCGGCGATGGAGGGAAGAGGCAGCGGTGCGCGAGGAGGGTGACGGGGACGACGGGGACGGCGCGGAAGCAGGCCGGCGGGGGAGCGCTCCGGCGAGGCGGCGTCCAACAGCGACGGGGGCGAGCACCGGGGCGCGGCGGCGTCGCGCGCCGAGGGAGAGAGGGGGCGCGACGGGGACGATGCGACATGGAGAGGCGAGGTCCGCGAGGTTGCAGGCACCGGAGACGGCGAGCGGCGATGGGGCGGCGTCGGCGCGCCCGATCCAGAACTGGATCGGGGGGGAAGAGGAGCGAGGGGGGGGGGGGACTAGGGTTTCGGGGTGAGGGGAGGGGTGTTATAGGCCCGGGGGGCCGGCCTGGGTGGTGGCCTGGTGGCCAGCTGGGCCACGGCCTATTTGGTCCGGGGTGGGAGGCTTTTCCTTTTTACCTTTTTTTATATTATTTTATTTTCCTTTCTGTTTTCTCTTTTATTTTTATTCCAAAAGACTTTTGTAAAATATGAGACTTCTCCATATTTACAGTGCATTATCTGTCACTGCTAGAAATTGGTTTGGGGTCCATATCTTTTTGTTTGGATTTTATTTAAATTGAAAAAGGATTAAACAGTGTTATGTTGCTGCTGTTCCTTGTTGTTCGAGTCCTTTTACAATTCCAACAAATGTTGCAATCATTTTTATAAATGCTATGAGAATATTTGCAACATGATGCACATTTTAGTTTTCAGGTTTGGACAACTTTTATTTTCCACTTTTATTTAAATTTGAATTTTGACTTAGGAGTTGAAAAGCATTATAATGCAAATGATGATCATGCACTGTTAATCATGCTGACTTGGCATTGTCAAAAGGGTGATTACTGTAGTTAACCACCGGGGGTGTTACACCTACCTATTATGGCCTTTCCATACCCATTCCGTGATATATTTCCATGCAACTTCCACCGCTTCCGTTTTGATGACTTGAGCATTCATTGTCATATTGCTTTGCTTGATCGTAAGATAGCTAGCATGATATTTCCATGGCTTGTTCGTTTTTTGATATCGTTGCTACGCTAGATCATTGCACATCCTGGTACACTGCCAGAGGCACTCATATGGAATCATACTTTGTTCTAGGTATCGAGTTGTAATTTTTTTTTCTTTTGAGTTGTAAGTTAATAAGTGTGATGATCATCATTATTCATTATTAGAGCATGTCCTAGTGAGGAATGGATGATGGAGACTATGATTCCCCCACAAGTCGGGATGAGACTCCGGACAAATATAAAAAGAAAAAAAATAAAAAAGCGAGGCCAAAAGAGCCCAAGAAAAAAAATAAGCAAAAAAAAAGAAAAAAATGAGAGAAAAGAGAGAAGGGGCATGCTAATTCCACACTTGTGCTTCAAAGTAGCACCTTGTTTTTCATATAGAGAGTCTCCTATGTTGTCACTTTCATATACTAGTGGGAATTTTTCATTATAGAGTTAGATGCACACCTACTTAGTTTCATGTTGAGCTTTCATACACTTATAGCTCTTAGTGCATTCGTTGCATGGCAATCCCTACTCCTCACATTGATATCAATTGATGGGCATCTCCATAGCCTATTGGTTAGCCGCGTCGATGTGAGACTTTCTTACTTTTTGTCTTCTCTATATTTACCCCTATCAACATACTCTATTCCACCCATATATAGTGCTATATCCATGGCTTATGCTCATGTATTGCGTGAGGGTTGAAAAAGCTGAAGCGCGTTAAAAAGTATGAACCAATCGCTCGGCTTGTCATCAGGGTTGTGCATGATAAATACTTTGTGTTAAGAAGACAGAGCATGGCAAGACTATATGATTTTGTAGGGATAGCTTTCTTTAGCGTTGATATTTTGAAAGACACGATTGTTTGTTGGGATGCCTGAGTATTGATGTCTTTATGTCAAATTATAGAATATTGCTTTCAATCACTCGTGTCTTAATATTCATGCCATGATTAGATATATGATCAAGATTATGCTAGGTAGCATTCCACATCAAAAATTATCTTTTTTATCATTTACCTACTCGAGGACGAGCAGGAATTAATCTTGGGGATGCAGATACGTCTCTATCGTATCTATAATTTTTGATTGTTTCATGCCAATATTATACAACTTTTACATACTCTTGGCAACAATTTATATGATTTATTGGACTAACCTATTGATCCAGTGCCCAGTGCCAGTTCCTGTTTGTTGCATGTTTTTTGTTTCACAGAATATCCATATGACATGAAGTCCAAATGCAATAAAAATTTAAAGAGAATTATTTTGGAATATTTATGATTTTTGAGAGGTGGAATCAACGCAAATGGGGGCCTACAGCCACCACAAGACACCTGGGCGCGCGAGGTAGCCCAGGCGCGTGGTGGTGGGTTATGCCCTCCCTGTAAGTCGGTTGGAGCTCTACTTCGAGCGCAAGGAAGCTTATATCTGGAGAAAAAAATTGTGTGAAAATCTCAGCACAATCTGAGTTACGGATCTCCGGGAATATAAGAGACGGTTTTTGGCCAGAAAACAGGAACTCGAAACAGAAGAGAATAGAGAGGGAGATACAATCTCGGAGGGGCTCCCGCCCCTCCGCCGCCATGGAGGCCATGGACCAAAGGGGGAACTCGCCTCCCATCTAGGGGGAGGCCAAGGAAGAAGAAGAACAAGGAGGGGGGCTCTCTCCCCCTCTCTCCCGGTGGCACCGGAATGCCGCCGGGGTAATCATCGTGTGGCGGCGATCTACTCCAACAACTACGTCATCTTCACCAGCAGCTCCATCACCTTCCCCCATCTATATTCACTGGTCCACTCTCCCACAACCCGCTGTACCCTCTACTTGAACATGGTGCTTTATGCTTCATACTATTATCCAATGATATGTTGCCATCCTATGATGTCTGAGTAGATTTTTGTTGTCCTATCGGTAATTGGTGAATTGCTATGGTTGGTTTAATTTTCTTGTGGTTATGTTGCTGTCCTTTGGTGCCCATCATATGAGCGCGCATGTGGATCACACCATAGGGTTAGTTGTATGTTGATAGGACTATGCATTGGAGGGCAAGGGTGACAACAGCTTCAGCCTAAACATAGAAATTGATACATACGGGATTGAAGGGGGACCAATATATATCTTAATGCTATGGTTGGGTTTTACCTTAATGAACGTTATTAGTTGCGGATGCTTGCTAATAGTTCCAATCATAAGTGCATAGAATTCCAAGTAAGGGGCGGCATGCTAGCAGTGGCCTCTCCCACATAAAAACATGCTATCGGTCTAGCAACGTAGTCAATTGCTAAGGGACAATTCAGCAAATCCTACCACCACTATTCCACACTCATTTTACTAAACTTAATTGTTTCTTTATTTAAACAACACCTAACTTCTATTTTCACGTTCTTTAGTATCTTGCAAACCTATCCACACCAACAAAGTACTTCTAGTTTTATTCCTATTCTAGGTAAAGCAAACGTTAAGTGTGCATAGAGTTGTATCGGTGGTCAATAGAACTTGAGGGAATATTTGTTCTATCTTTAGCTCCTCGTTTGGTTCGACACTCTTATTTATCAAAAAAGGCTACAAACGATCCCCTATACTTGTGGGTTATCAAGATAGTTTGAGTCTTCCACTGGGCATCATAAAGCAACTTGAGAGGATTTTGAGGCAATGTTTGTGGAGAGGAAATTCTGATACACCCAAGCAATCTTTGGCAGCTTGGCCTATGGTTTGTAGACCAAAAGAAAATGGTGGCATGGGAATTCTGAATCTGGCAATACAGAACAAAGCTCTACTCACAAAGCACCTATCAAAGTTTTATAACAAATCTGATATATCTTCGGTTTCTTTAATCTGGTTAACCTATTATGATGGCAGAGTGCCCCATGCCACTGTTGTTTGTGGCTCCTTCTGGTGGAGGGATATTATGAAACTGAATGAAACTTTCGGACTCCATTATGAAATTACATTACATAGTGGGGACTCTGCCCTCTTCTGGCATGATACATGGTCTTTTATGGGGGCTACAACTCCAATCAAAGAAAGGTACCCCAGGTTGTTCTCATATGTAATTGTTGACAAGCTATCAATTCAAGATTTTGTAGTTAATCAGGATCCAACAGCACTTTTCCACTTACCTATATCTCTGGAAGCTTTAACTGAATTCCAAACCATCACAGCTGGTTTGAATTCAATGCATAGAAATGCTACTGAGAATGACATCTGGTCTTGGGTACCTGGAAGTGGACCCTTTTCAGCTAAGAGTTACTATAAAATGATGCATGTACATATGCCACTGGATGAGCCCAACAAATGGCTATGGGGTAGCAGATGTACTATGAAACTTAAGGTCATTGCATGGCTGCTATTAAATGACAGACTCAATACTAGGGATATGCTTCTGAGAAGGCATTGGAGATCCCCTGAGGATGATAACAACTGCCCCATTTGCCCAACCCAAACTTTGGAAGTTAGAGACCATTTATTTTTCATATGTGTTTTTGCAACCAGAGTTTGGAACTCTCTTCAGATACTATGGCAGGATGGGCTATCTCCTAAGGAATGCATCTTGCGTGCAAGCAGAAGCTTTGGGCATCCTTTCTTCCTGGAGGTTGTTTTCATTGCCTCATGGAACATCTGGCTAATCAGAAATGGAAGAATATTCAGGGATGAGTCTCCATCTTTTTGAGCTTGGAAGAGAAATTTCATCCATGACATTACTCTGTTGTCACATAGGATTAAGACCTCCGTGAGACCTCTACTATTAGCCTGGATTAACAATCTGCCATAGCCATGTTATTAAGAGTTTCTATGTGTATACTTGTAAATAGTAGGTTTCTATAGGTAAGTTTTATGCCTTGTTTCTTGTAAGGACCTCTAGCTGTTTTATTTAGTTAATAAAGGGTTGTGGGGCTTTTGCCTCATAGTATTCAGTAAAAAAATAGTTTTCACTAGAGGCTTCTCTCTTGAAAGAACACATACGGTGGGTAAACAAATTTCTGTTGAGCAATTGATAGAAAAACGCAAAGTTATAACTATATCTAAGGCAATGATCATGAATATAGGCATCACGGCCGTGACAAGTAGACCGACTCATGCCTGCATCTACTACCATTACTCCACACATCGACCGCTATCCAACATGCATCTAGTGTATTAAGTTAACAAGAACGGAGTAACGCCTTAAGCAAGATGACATGATGTAGAGGGATAGATCCAATCAATATGAATAAATCCCACATTTTTATCCTTAATGGCAACAATAAAAATACGTGCCTCACTACCCTTTCTATCATTGGGTGAGGACACCGCAAGATTGAACCCATTACAAAGCACCTCTCCCATTGCAAGAAAAATCAATCTAGTTGGCCAAACCAAATCAATAAATCAGAGAGAAATACAAAGCTATCTTAATCATGCATAAAAGAGTTTAGAGAAGACTCAAATAATATTCATAAATAATCTGATCATAAATCCACAATTCATCGGATGTCCACAAATGCACCACAAAAGAAGATTACATCGAATAGATCTCCAAGAACATCGAGGAGAACATTGTATTGAAGATCAAAGAGAGAGAAGAAGCCATCTAGCTACTAGCTATGGACTCGTAGGTCTATGGTAAACTACTCACACATCATTGGAAGGGTAACAAGGTTGATGTAGAGGCCCACCATGATCGAATCCCCCTCCGGCGGAGTACCGGAACAGGTCTCCAGAAGGGATCTCATGAGGACAGAAACTTGCGGCGGCGGAAAAGTATTTTTGGTGTATCCTCTAGTCTTCGGGGAATATTTGGGTATTTATAGAAGAAAGATTAGGGTTGGAAGTGCCACAGGGGTCCAAAGCTTGGGAGGCGTGCCTGGTGAGCTTGTGTCCATCTCGTGGCTCTTTTAGCCTCCCCCCGAAGCTTCCAGGGTGTCTTGTGGTCCAAGAAAAACCGTAAAAAGGTTTCTTTCCATTTGGACTCCGTTTGGTATTGATTTTCTGTAAAGACAAAAACAAGGAAAAAATAGCAACTAGCACTAGGTTAATAGGTTAGTCCCGAAAAATAATATAAAATAGCATAATAATGCATATAATACATCCAAGATGGATAATATAATAGCATTGAACAATCAAAAATTATAGATACGTTGGAGACATATCAAGCATCCCCAAGCTTAATTCCTGCTCGTCCTCGAGTAGGTAAATGATAAAAACAGAATTTTTGATGTGGAATGCTACCTAACATGTTTATCATGTAATATTTCTTATTGTGGCATGAATATTCAGATCCATAAGATTCAAAACAAAAGTTTAATATTGACATAAAAACAATTATACTTCAAGCATGCTAATAAAGCAAGCATGTCTTCTCAAAATATCATGGCTAAAGAAAGTTATCCCTACAAAATCATATAATCTTGTCATGCTCTATCTTCTTAACACAAAGTATTTATCATGCACAACCCCGATGACAAGCCAATCAATTGGTACATACTTTTTAACACTCTTAAGCTTTTTCAACTCTCACGCAATACATGAGCGTGAGCCATGGATATAGCACTATAGGTGGAATAGAATATGATGGTGGAGGTTTTGTGGAGAAGACAAAAAAGGAGAAAGTCTCACATCAACGAGGCTAATTAATGGGCTATGGAGATGCCCATCAATTGATGTCAATGCAAGGAGTAGGGATTGCCATGCAACGGATGCAATAGAGCTATAAGTGTATGAAAGCTCAAAAAGAAAACTAAGTAGGTGTGCATCCAACTTGCTTGCTCACGAAGACCTAGGGCACTTTGAGGAAGCCCATCATTGGAATATACAAGCCAAGTTCAATAATGAAAAATTCCCACTAGTAATATATGAAAGTGACAAAATAGGAGACTCTCTATCAGGAAGAACATGGTGCTATTTTGAAGCACAATTTTGGAAAAGGATAGTAGCATTGTCCCTTTTCTCTTTTTCTCTCAATTTTTTCTCCCTTTTTTCTTTTTTTCTTTTGGGCTCTTTAGCCTCCTTTTTTTGGCTCTTTGGCCTCCTTTTATTTATTTAAGTCCGGAGTCTCATCCCGACTTGTGGGGGAATCATAGTCTCCATCATCCTTTCCTCACATAGGACAATGCTCTAATAATGATGATCATCACACTTTTATTTACTTACAACTCAAGAATTACAACTCGATACTAGAACAAAAATATGACTCTATATGAATGCCTCCGGCGGTGTAGCGGGATGTGCAATGATCTAGCGTGACATGTATAAAGAATATGAACGGTGGCCAAGCCACAAATACTATGTCAACTATATGATCATGCAAAGCAATATGACAATGATGGTATGTGTCATAATAAAACGGAATGGTGGAAGTTGCATGTCAATATATCTCAGAATGGCTATGGAAATGCCATAATAGGTAGGTATGGTGGCTGTTTTGAGGAAGATATAAGGTGGCTTATGTGTGAAAGAGCGTATCATATCACGGGATTTGGATGCACCGGCGAAGTTTGCACCAACTCTCAAGGTGAGAAAGGGCACTGCACGGTACCGAAGAGGCTAGCAATGGTGGAAGGGTGAGAGCGCGCGTATAATCCATGGACTCAACATTAGTCATAAAAAACTCACATACTTATTGCAAAAGTTTATTAGCCCTCGAAGCAAGGTACTACTACGCATGCTCCTAGGGGGATAGATTGGTAGGAAAAGACCATCGCTCGTCCCCGACCGCCACTCATAAGGAAGACAATAAAAAATAAATCATGCTCCAACTTCATCGCATATCGAGAGACCATACGTGCATGCTCCGGGAATCACAAACCTTAACAAAAATATTCTTACTAAACCACAATTACTCACTAGCATGACTCTAATATCATCATCTTTATATCTCAAAACAAATGCAAGGAATCAAACTTCTCATATATTCAATGAACTTCATGAAAGTTTTTATTATATCCCTCTTGAATACCCATCATATTCGGGCTAAATTCATAACCCAAGCAAATTGCAATACTATTTATAATACTCTCATAGTAATATAAGTGAAGCATGAGAGTTCATCAATTTCTTCAAAATAAAACTACCGCCATGCTCTAAATAGATATAAGTGAAGCACTAGAGCAACTACCTAGCTCAAAAGATATAAGTGATGCACATAGAGTATTCTAATAAATTCACGATTAACGTGTGTACCTATCAAAAGGTGTGTACAGCAAGGATGATTTTAGCAAACTAAAAAGCAAAGACTCATATAATACAAGATGCTCCAAGCAAAGTACATATCATGTGGTGAACAAAAATATAGCCTCAAGTAATTTATTGATGGATCATAGACAAAAGAGGGGATGCCATCCCGGGCATCCCCAAGCTTAGATGATTGGTTGTCCTTGAATATTACCTAGGGGTGCCTTGGGCATCCCCAAGGTTAGGCTCTTGCCACTCCTTATTCCATAGTCCATCGAAACTTCACCCAAAACTTGAAAACTTCACAAAACAAAACTCAACAGAAAACTCGTGAGATCCGTTAGTATAATAAAGCAAATCACCACCTTTAGGTACTATTGTAAACTCATTCCAATTTTATATTTGTATTATATGACTGTTCTAATCTGGACTTTATCCAAACTTTTGTAACTCAAAAAATTCTAAAAATTTAGGAAAACGTAGGTAATTTGTATATCAATCTTGTGTAAACAATTCTTCAACTGTACGCAAAAGTTTTTGTTTTTCAGCAAAATCAAATCAACTATCACCCAAATCATCCCAAAGGTCTTACTTGGCACAAACACTAATTAAAATACTAAAACACAATCATAACAAAAGTGTAATTGCATAAAATCATAAAAAAATATCGGGTTGTCTCCCAACAAGCGCTTTTCTTTAAAGCCTTTTAGCTAGGCGTTGATAATTTTAATGATGCTCACATGAAAGACAAAAAATTGAAACACAAATAGAGCATCATATAGCATGTGAAAAACAAGTTAAAGTCTAACATAATTCCTATGCATAGGCATTTTATAGGGAAAAGATTTATCAAGACAAGAAAAAACTAGCATCACTACAAAAAAAAGACACATCTGTGACATTTTGGCCTGAACGAAAAAAAAATTGTCATGCTTATGACACTTCTATGATGATAATTGTGAGAAAAGCACGTATCATCATAGATGTAGTGGGCTCCTACTTCTATGATAAAAAATCATGACAGAAAATGGGCTTTTCGTCCTAGGTGGGCCGGAGATGCACCTGCATGACATTCTTTGGGCCGTCCATGACGAAAAAAATCGTGGTAGAAGCAAGGGCGAGGAAAATTTCGGGAATTCCCTGTTACAGTGGGTGGTCGGGGCCAAGCGATGCATGGAGGTTTGCGCATTTCTCTCGTACACATACACACGTATGTACGAGGCGTTGGGCTCTAACTGAACCCGAACGAGGCGTTCGCTTACTGAACCCGAGCGATTGCACTAGCTACGTTACGGAACCCGAGCGATCGATCCCTAGCTGTTAACTGAACCCGAGCGATGCCTTCACTACTGCTGCTAACTGAAGTCGATCGAACCTACTGCTGCCTCTTGATGAACAGTTCCCGGTGGGGGGTGGATGAACAGGACCCCGTGGTAGTAGAGGCCGTTACCGCTAGATGAACAGGACCCCGATCGAGAGGAGGCCGCCACACACCACCCGATCGAGCCGGTTGGGGGAGGATGAACAGGACCCCGTGGAGGGCTGGTTGAATAGTAGCCGGTGGAGGCTGGATGAACAGGACCTCGTGGAGGGCTGGTTGCACAGTAGCCGGTGGAGGCTGGATGAACAGGACCCCGTGGATGAACAGTAGCTGGTGGGGGCTGGAGGAAGTCGACGGTGGATGAACAGTAGTAGGTGGAGGCTAGAGGAAGAGTCGACGGTGGATGAACAGTAGCCCGTGGAGGCTGGAGCGAGGCACTAGACAGTGGATGAAAAGTAGCCTGTGGAGTCCCATTTTGCGGTACGCCACACCCCTCCCGA
Organism: Thinopyrum elongatum; assembly: GCA_011799875.1. Classification (NCBI taxonomy): domain Eukaryota; kingdom Viridiplantae; phylum Streptophyta; class Magnoliopsida; order Poales; family Poaceae; genus Thinopyrum; species Thinopyrum elongatum. The sequence goes on from CM022298.1 coordinate 512,417,577, forward strand.
TGAACAGGACACTGTTTCAACAGTAGGCGCTCCAACACAAATCCATTTCCTCCATTTTCCGGTACGCCACACCCCTCCCGATCAACAGCACCCCGTTTCGACCATAGGAGCTCGAACACAAGTCCGCTTCCTCCATTTTGTGGTACGCCAGACCCCGTTTCGGCTGTTCTGTCCAAGCCGGTTGGCTCCCGTTGAACTGGACGCATTCCGACCCAGTCTGTTGCCTCCCGATGAACAGGACGCTGTTTCTTCGTTCCGACCGAGCCGGTTGGCTGCCCGATGAACAGGACGCCGTTGCTGCCGTCTGTTGCCTCTCCATGTACACAAGCCCTGGCCATCCGTATGCGCGAGTATGCGTTCGAGACCCCGCCTGTATGTACGTACGTGGCCGTATTATTTGCCCTGTGGTTGTACGTATGTGTACACGATTTAGACGGGACTGCCTGAACTGCTACGTCGGGTGCTCTACTATGACACGTGCTGCTACTTACTCGGCTGTGGTTCATACTTGGAGAGAGACCGACCGACCAGTACGTACGTACACGTTCGCGACTAGACAGACAACACTACGTACGCTTTGACCAGATGGGTCCCAACTATCGGGGAGGATAAGGAGGCACTTCCTTGCGTGCGAAGATATAACTAGTGGGTCCCAGCTGTCAGGAAGGATAAGGACGCACTTCCTTGCATGCGAAGATATAACTGGTGGGTCCCAGCTGTCAGGGGGAAGAATCATTTTGTTTTTGCCTGCAATATGGATGCACTTCCTTGCGTGTGAAGATGTAGCTGGTGGGTCCATCTGTCAGCCTCATCGCGTACACTACTCTTCCGATGGCTGTCATTCATTGACCACGTTGACCACGCCATGTGGACAGCACCCAGGCGATGGACGACGGCGAGGCCTGGGAAGGGAACGACACTGAGCCAGGGAAGACGAGGCAGGTGGATGCCCACGCGGAGGGGAGTACGAGGATTCACTGGTTTGGCTGCGGTGTAAGGCTGCCGTCACCGGAGAATAACAAGGGGTGTGGGTGAGTCGAGCGAAGGCCTGGCCAGTGGTAGTTTGGTCGGGCGGTGAGGCCTGCGCACCAGCACAGTAGGCCACGGGAGGCTGGAGCAGGCGCTGGTTTGGGCGGCTGGAGCAAGAAGACCAGAGGTTGAAGACGCAGCTCGGCCGTTGGATTAACATCCAACGGTCAATGTAGCTAGAATCGTTTATTGACTAAGTTGACAAAGCCCTGCGTACGCGTCAACTTAGTAGGCCCACAAGTCAGCCTCCAAATCTGGTGGGTCCCAGCTAGCAGGGGGAATAATTTTTTTTCGCGTAATAAGGTGGCACTTCCTTGCGTGCGAAGAATTTATCTGGTTTTTTTATTTCTTATTTTTCGAGTTAGAATAAAAATAAAACAATTTAGCATCTTTGGTACAATCTATATTTTCATGAAATGGATCATATAAAGCTGCTGGGTCCCAGCTGTCAGGGAGAGGAATTTTTTTTTCGCGTAATAAAGGAAGCACTTCCTTGCGTGCGAAGATGTAGCTGGTGGGTCAAACATGTTAGGGGGAGAAATCATTTGTTTTCGCATAATAAGGGGGCACTTGCTGCGTGCGGCCATGGGCCATGTGGGTCCCTACTGTTAGCCACTCCACGTACATGCCTCTTCCGATGGATGTCGTTTGTTGACAAAGTTGACCACGCAGCGCCGAGAGAACCAACGCAGTGAACGATGGCGAGGCCTAGGAAGGGAATGACCCGGAGCCGGGGAAGACACAACAGTGGATGCCCATGCAGAGGGGAGTACAAGGGTTCACTGGTTCGGCTGCAATGTGAGGCTGCCGTCGCCGGAGAATAACAGGAGGTGTTGGTGAGTAGAGGAATGACCTGGACGGCGATGGGAGTAGGGTGGGCGGGTGAAGCCTGCGCGCCAGCACAGCCGGCCACGGGAGGTGGTAGTAGGCAGTACCGCCGGCAGTGGTTTGGGCGGCTGAAGCAAGAATATCCGAGATTGAAGAAGCACTACAGCCATTGGAGGGACATCCAACGGCCACTGCTGCTAGAATCGTGTGTTGACTATAAGTTGACAAAGCCTTCCGTACGCATCAACTTAGTAGGCCCACAAGTGAGCATCACATCTGTGGCATAGAACATATAGCCCATTTGCGATTTGTAATAATGTACAACCCATTTTTGAATTCTAATGGAATTTACTACAGCCCTTTTATAGTTTGTTTAAATTACAGCCCATTTTCTAGCCAGGACAACGATTAATAATTTCAACCAACCGATCAAAACAGAATTCAACAAAAAATCCCACATTTTGATGGGATCCAAAATATTTTTATCTTGAAATTTTGAGTCAGATTAAATATAATTTCAAAATAAATTTGTATTAGGTAAAAATCCAACGAAATATTGCGCGCGCATCAAGAAATGAAATTAAATTTCCAAATTCAAACAATAATATTTTTGAAACTAATTACCTGTTTGGTGCGTTTTTGTATATTTACAGCCCAGTTTTTATAATTACATCCCATTTATTATTTCTTAAAGCCCATTTTCTTGTTAGGCCTAATGCATCCCTCCTAGGACAGATTTGCTGCCCAGCGGGGCGAAGAATAACAAGTTGACCTGGGTTGGGTATTCCGCAAAAAAAGTATAGCTGGGCTAGCCATTTTTACCTTGAAAAAATAATATCTGGGCTGGATATTTGGTCGACATAAAATAATAGCCTGGGCTAGACGGGCCACAGCCCGCCCAGTTGATACCCTGCTCCTCTGAACAACAACAAAAACATCGCTCATGAAAACCTCTGCTCACACCTCAAACACACAAAGACTGCTCCAGCTGCTGCGTCCCAGCTGTCGGCCGCTCCTTGTGCAATTCTCTCGCTTATTGACTATATAGGTTGACAATGGTGTGGGACCATGATGTCAGGAAACCAGGAAGAAGCAAAAAAATTATAGTTGTATATAATAAGGAGGCACTTGCGTACGTGCGGCTATGGCCCTGGTGGGTCCCCACTATCATCCTCTCCAAGTAAAGTCATCTCCTGATTCCTCATGTTCGTTGACCATGTTGACAACGCGAGACGGCGACGCCATGGCGAGCGCAACAACTCGAGGGACGACGGAGAGGGCCTCGCAGGCCCTACGGATGGTCTGATACAGCACCCGCTGGTCGTTCAGGAAGCCAAGATCATCGGACCCCTATGAGCACCTTCGAGAGACTGAGCCGGCATGAAACGGTAAGGCCATGCTTGGGAGCTCTGGATTGTTTCACACCTGTATTAAGGATACAAGTGTAATTTACTCGTCACCGGAAACAACGCGTAAAATACAGGTGTAATGAAACTGATGGCCCGAGGTCTGTAATGAAAACCAGTGAGTTACGCGTGTAATTTGAGAAACCAGTGTATATTTTACCAGTCGAAAACGACCAACCAAGCGCTTCGCCCAAGACCATCTGCTTTTATTTACAAGCGTCAGTTTTACAAGCGGTTTTGGTTGGAAAACAACGATCCAATCACGGCCTAAGATGATGAGTTGGTCTGAAGATCATATGGCTCTAACCTACCCGAGTTGTCGTATAGGCTATGGATGAAACATAACACGATGAACTTCTTAAGCACAGAAACAACAGAAGAGGATGATCTTCTTAACATGCAAATCACTGGCATTAGATCAACATGCAAAACAATACAAAGCATTATTCTCAGGAGGCACGGTGAACAGCTCATGATGCCGCATGCCACAGCATTCCAAGCTCAACTTTGCAATCAAACTCACAAGGCCTGGCATTTCATAGACAACATTCAGAACAAACTCTTAAAATACCTTACATAAGTCAACATTCATGACTATGCATCTCATCAGAGTAAATATTTACTTATGAACTGAACACACGAATAGGAAAAATGATCGACGCTGCTCATAGCAAAGGGCGTCCCATTCAAAAATATCAAATGCATGTCTTCTGGCTAACATCAATGAGCAAAATTTGACAAGGTTTTCCAATTCCAAAACATTAAACGAATGTCTTCTTGCTAACATCAATGATTAAACTTTGACAAGATTTTCCCATTCAAAATATGTAATGCCTATGATTGTGGAACGGGCAGGGTTTGTCATCAGTTTGCACATTGAAATGGCACATGGAGCCGGATTAACCAGCGTATCTTTTTGTGCAGTTCCACTGAAATCAAACAATGTCTTGCGTAGCATGGTGGATTTCGTATTTATATGTTGCAAGGTCTTGAAGACGTTGGCAGCTCCATTCAAGTAGATAGTTCGGTGGCTCAAGGTGACGACAAATGATTAGAGAACCATTCGATGTATTATGCATGATGAAGTATTATGGAGGACACAAACCATCTAAACATTTTGTGCAGTTCCACTGAAATCAAGCTGAGCAGCCCTGTCTGCATAAATACATAAAAAGTGTGATGAATATAATAGTGGTACTAGTTGATTAAACATACGCTCACAACTATAATCATCTTCATTATCTTAACAGGAAAAGATAGCAATACAATAGCTTCAATTAAACATTTATTCAAAACAATACAACAATATAATTATCACAACATAACAAAGCATGATCATGTGGATGAAGGCCGATATTGACCTCGTTTGTTACAGCTGCGTCGGCCACTGACTTGGTCATACTTATCCTTGTGGAGTGAATTTTTCACCCCACGTGCTATTGAGTTGAGTTTTCCTTGGTCTGCAGACTAGTCATGTCACCAGCGTCTACTAATACTCTAAAGCTTCTCGATCATTCCTTCTGTAATGTAGCAGAAACAGTGACTGCTTCTTTATGCAAAGTGGAAAGACCAACTGGGCCCAATAATGCAATAGTTGCCTTAAACACATTGGCTCCTTTTGTGCAGTTCAACTAAAATCAAAGTCGAAATAGAACCGAGCAGAAGTTTTGACATCCCTATATGCCCAAATAGGTATAAAGGAAACAATTACTGATAAATAATGGTTGATGACTTATACTCCCATAAGAAAAAACATCTACCTTATCTTAATGGGAAACAAAGCAGGACAGTAGCAATTCTCAAACATTGTGATTCATTCATATTAACTGAGACATTATCTTAACAATACCTTGTTTCATTACTTATAAAGAACGACAAAGCAGAAAAGTACTATCCCTAAAACAGTGCAACTGATTCATATTAACAGAGACAATATCTTAACAATACTTTGGTTAAACATGTAGAAAGAACTACAAAGCAGGATAGTACCATTTGTAAAACATTGTAACTGATATATAATAACAGAGACATAATCTCAACGATACATTTCTTAAACATGTACTACCGCCGATCCCTAACAGAAATGGTACTCCCGCTGATCCCTAACAAGTGTTGTAGTTTTGAACTAAGATTCAGTAGTTAATTCTAAGAGTGGCATTGCTTAATTTTCCCAGTGGCATTAGATTAACAAAAAACATAAACAGTTCCAGGGGAGAGTGGGCGCAAAAGCACCATGTGCTTCCATCTACTTATAAAGGGGGTGATGCAGAGTTTGTTGTAGCAAAGCAACAAGCATCATGTCTGGGTTGGTCCTATTTTTGTTCACTTAATGGGAAAAGAAAGAAATACAATAGCTTCAATTCAACATTTATTTAAAACAGTACCACTACAAGTAGCACATCATCTCAAAGCACACGGCAAAATCATGTGGATGAATTCTGGTACTGACCTTTCATGAGGCAGACAAGGTCAAATATGAATCTGCCAACACGAATAGGAAATCCAATCTCCTTTTGTGTAGTTCAACTAAATCAAGCAAAGTTGCTGGTGTGACATTTAAGTTGAACTGCACAAAACACTCTTCAAACAAAAGTGTTTTGCGTAGTGAAGCAAAAGGTCGCAATAGCAACGAGTTGAATAGATATCCCTGTTTCCAGAGGTAAAAAAAGAAACAATTACTGGCCGATAAAGGAGGATGAATCATATGGCCACAAAAAGAAGCATCTACCTTATCTTGATGGAAAACAAAGTAGGACAGTAGCATTTCTGGAACGGTTGCATTGATTCATATTAACAAAGACATTCTCTTAAAATAACATTCGTTAAAAATGTAATTTACTTTTAATAGTGGCATTGCTTCAATTTTCCAGCGGCATTCTTAGATTAACAACAACAACAAAATAGTTGTATGGGACATGGGACATGCCAGCTCCATGGGCATCCACACGTATAAATGGGTGATGCAGAGTATGTTGCCAAGCAGCATATCTGTGTTGGTCCCATATTTGTTCTCTTTGAACCTTTTTCCTATGTGAGGATCTATTCCTGCACAAACTACCCGACCCCCCAGTTTCTTTCCTTTTTCAACAAAGAGATCGGTTCCTTACAAATGTGTGTACCGGATTACCCCCTTTTTCCCTTTTCGACCAACAGAGCGGCTGGATAGCCAGTCTATACTACTTTCCCTCCCACCTTTCCTCATTGAACCACATCCTAGATTCATGCTCCACCACACCCCCATTCTGTCCTCTTTGAACCAAGATATAGATTCGACTACAGAATCGAAAAAGATCCGCATGCAGCTAGAGTAATGACGGTTTCAAAGAAAGTTATACCTTAGGGGCGTCAGGATGTGGTTCGGCATGCGGCGGGAGGCCGGATCTGCCCACACTATGTACGGCAGCGAGGAAGAAGGGGTCGGAGGCCCTCCTGCACAGGCGCTGGGTGAAAGAGAATAGCGCAGCCGGTAGTGGATTGCCTCCTTGGCCGAAGGTGATAGAGTGAACGCTGCACCTCCTCCCCTTCCCGGTGTGACGGCATCCGGACGGCTCCTTCACCAGCTGTGAGGGAGGGAGAGAGAGAGGCCAACGCAGTCTTGTTTAGATCTGATGAAGAGGGTTAGAGATTGTGAATAGAGCAAACCCTAGCAAAGGAATGCTGAGCCTCCAGCGTGTATATATATATATATATATGTAGTGCAAAAAGAGTGTGAAGAGTGCAAACCCTAGCGAACAAGTGCTGAGGCTCCAGCTTATATAGTAGTAGAGTGGTTTTATTTTTCCCTCCATAACAATCGTTTTAAATTGTGTACGAAACAAAACTCTTTATTTAATGTGCCAGTGAAGAAAACCACGATCAACTAGCGATCCACGCGTCCTGGTCGCACTTCCTGTCGTTCACATGAGGTACACTACCCTCCGTTAAGTGAACAACCACACACGCGCCAAATTATCGGAAAGGTGTGAGAGTGCGTACAAATAAAGAAATTTAATTTCAATTATTTTGTATGTACAATTTGCCCTCTCTCAATAATTATGGTTTGTTGTGTTCGGCCTAAACTTGGTCAAACTTTACAAAGTTTGACTTCAGTCAAATCTAATATGCAGAGTACATAAAAACAGAGGGGTACTACCTCCATCCGGGTTTTTAGTCCACACCATATTTTTAATCAAAGTCTGACCAATTATTTAGTTAAAAGCTGGACAAATAAAATTACAGGGTAGCTGAAGACAAAGTTGTGAGAAGGCTTAGAAATCAATACAAAACTTTTGCTCTTAGTACCAACGTCGATGCTTCTTCGAGGAAACATTTGGTTCATACCCAATTGTGTGATAAAATTGCACCAACATAAACGACTGCTCCAAGATGAACTGATGAAGGATATCATCTTTGTGGTAACAAGCAAAGAGCACTGATGGAAGACATTCCATTCTTCATTCAACATCGGTCAGCTTCACCAGCCGATGCAACCATGAGACTCAACCATGAGCATTGATAGGTCATCGTGGTGATGCATCATCGATTTTGGCATCAAGTTTGGGTCACGCACCAATGAAGTTTGATAATCCTCACTGTGGTTTGTTTCTTCTTGGTAATCAAGCTCGAGAAAGGAAGAACCACTTGGCAGAGGACAGTGAGGCTGAGCAACAGTGGCCATTCAATTTTGTGCAGTTCCACTAAAATTGAGGAAGACATGCCCGAGTAAGGAGATATACATCCCTGTTTGCAAAAATAGTATAAAAATGATATTTAAGTAGTGTCGTTAGTACTTTGTTTTAGCAGTGGAACAATATTAACAGTGGCATCTTAATTGTCAATAAGAATTAATGAAACGTACACCAAAAAATAGAAGCATCATGATTATCTTGATGGGAACTAAAGCAGGATACCAAAACAAACTAAAGCAGGACGGAAGCATTTATCGACGCCTCTACATGGGCATTGCTTCATTTTACTAGTGATAGTTTTAGATTGGTAGCAGCAATAGGAGCATATGGACAATGACCGCACAACCACCATGTACTTTTTGTCGAAAAAAACATGTATACCTCCACCGATGCATAAATGATAAACCAGGACAACTTTTGGAGTGGCCTTTCCTCTATAATAGTAAAAAATAGGTGATGTTGGACCAGCCGACGAACCCTAGCTACTGTACATGGGGAGTTGGGAAGTAGTGGTATAGAATAAAACCCGCATGCAGAGTACATTGAAGCATGAAATCCAGAAGAAGTTATACCTCAGGTGGGCGAGATGTGGCTAAGGCGGGCGGGTGGGATCTGCCCACATGACTGCGGCGAACAAGGGCGCGGAGGACCTTCGTCCATGCTGGTGCGGGCTTAGAGAGGACAGTGTGCATCGGCTTCCTCCATCACCGACGGCGACAACGTCAACGCAGGACCTCCTCACCTCCCGCAGCGGACGGAATCCGGCCGGATCTGTGACCGCCGATGAGGAGAAAGATAGAGTGGACACTATCATCATGTTTAAATATGGAGAGGGTGAAGAGCGAGACGCAAGAAACCCTATCAAACAAGAGGCTATATATACAATGGAGTAAAAAAATCTCTCCATGACAGTGGTCACTACTGCAGGATGCTGCTAACGCGACACTACGATCAGAGACCCTTTGACGAAACTGTGTGCGATGCATTAATCGCAAATGGTGATGTAAAAAAACCGTCAAAAAAGATGCAAAACATTTGCGATGGCGGAGACATCAAACACGGTTCAAATTTTAGTTGCGTGTGTGATGCAGGGCACACGGTTGATCCATCCGAACTGTTTGCGATCAGACAGAACAACAGAAATGGGCAGCCATAACAAGGTGTGTGCGATATACACCATACAGTTCACTCAGATGAACTGTTTGCTATTAGGGAGTGCAACAGAAACAGTTAGCCAGATCAAGGTGTGTGTGATATACGACATACGGTTCACTCAGACGAACTGTTTTTGATTAGGGAACACAACAGAAATGATTGAACTTAACAAGATGTGTATGATATGCGGCATACAGTTCACATAGATGAACTATTTGCGATGAGCCAAAAGAACACAAACGAGTCGTGTCAACAAGATGTGTGTGATACGCGGCAAATAGCCGACTCGGATGAACTGTTTGCGATGAGAAATTACAACACAGACGGTTACTACAGTTAATTCGTGTGTGATTATGTGTGTACAAAAAACTTTGAAAATTGCAAACTAGTTGCTCGCGGTGGCTAGGAGTATCGCACAGGATGCGTCTGCGAGTACTCGTGTGCGATGATTAGTAAGTTACACATACGTTCCCTTATGTTAACAAGTGTGTGAATTTGCAATATGGACAGTTAATATGCAAATGCCTTCTGGACATCGGGCACACGCTAAAACTCAATGAACTGTGTACGATACTAATACTTTCCATGAAAATTTAAGAACTTGGCTAATAGCATTTGAGTAACATATATATAGTGGTTACACTATTCAACAAAAGGAGGATCTTCGTAACACGGTTTTGACAACCATATGGTCCATATCTACATACTTAACATAGTAACAACTATCACATTTTAAGAGGCTGAGGGCCAACAACCATATGGTCCATATCTACATACTTAACATAGTAACAGCTAGCACATTTTAAGAGGCTGAGGGCCAACAACAACAACTATCCGCTGGAAGCATCTTGATCACAGTGACTCAGCATCTCGTCAATGAAAAGGAAGAGCCCTCCTGTGCCTTGGTAGAGCATGAGTAGAACAGTGTCTCCAATTTTCCAATATGGATGCATTGCCATGACAAGCGAGAACTTTTTAATTTGAATGGTTCCATTTCTGCGAGAAATGCAGTACCTTGCAATCACTTTGACGTTATTAGCAGGCACAAGTGTAATTTGACCACGCCGGGAAATCGATCCAGGAACTGCTACAGCGGGTAACTTCTGTTGAAATGTATAATAAAAACCAATGGTAACATATTGTTGAAGATATATATAGTTTATCAACATCAACATAAAAATAAGACTTTGTACCAGCATTTTGTGCACATAATTGGTCTTGTTCAATGTGTGCACCATAGGTATAATTAATCCCATCCAAAATCCAACGTTCATACGCTGTGCTATCTCTGTCAGATTATCAATAAAGTTTATGACATGCTTCAAGTCCTTCCAGTGAAATTTGGTACGCTTAGTAACATACAAATCGTTCACTATGCATCCAACATATCCTGCTTAAAAGGTGGAAAGGTATTATTTATTCAGAACATGGCAGAAAAATATATAGTGCGCATAAATTGGTAAATAGAATTTTTTACTGCCTAGGAACAGAGTCAGAAAATGAAATCACAATTGGTTGCTTAAATAGTGATCAATTAGTCAGAACAAATACCCCAATTTTGCTAAGTAATATGCCAGCATGGATAAAGTTGAAAGGACACTAACCTCGATCAGACTTTGATCGGCTGATGACGTTGGGCAAGTAAACATCCATGTTAATTAGACCAGGCTGTGGTGCACGCACTAGAATTTTATTGCCAGCTTTCAGTTCATAACACTTAGACATTTTTCTCCAAAGGTCCGCATCAAAATAGGAGTGACCATCTTTATCAAGTTTTACGCTAACCGTCATTGTAAATCCATGCTGCGTTGTCAATATGACATCCATGGAGTCATCAACAAAGTAAAGCCCAAGATTTCCTTCTACTCCTGTTCTTGCAAAGCAAGGGATGTACTGCTTGAAATGAAAATTAAGATTGTAAATTAGATATATTGAAACAATAGAGCAAGATGCAAATATGGGAGTAACTGATAGAACAGATCAATATATAGATGAAAGCAAAGTACAAAAATAGATAATTAAAAATAGATAATGTAACAAAGTTTGATGCAAATATGAGAGTAACTGAATGAACAAGAAATCATATATTTGCCTAATATAGGGGGAAAAATCTGCTTCGACATCTAGGCTGCACGTGGCACCGTACCTTTTATCCAAATGTAGCAACAGACGGTATATGTTCACAAATTTAGGCCATGCCGACCGTGGTAGGTTTAGATTGAACATACCGAGTGCTCCCCAAAGTCATCCGGAATGGTGAGATAGAAATTCGTTTCCCACTGGCCGCGACCACACTTGCCCGATTTGTGCTCGCACTATGGACACATGAATGAAAACCCTTGAATCAGCTGAAGAAAAATGAATCCACGGTGATTTCCGCCTGTTGATTAACAACAGCGGACGGACTGCGATAAGAGATGAGTGAATATTTCGCTAACTTGATTACCTTCTCCATGAGAAAAATCCCCGGCCCAATCCCGCATAAAACCCCAATCGACCAGAGTCTAGAATGTCGGTGCAGATAGGCGGCAGAAAGCGGTAGGGGCGAAATCCCATGCCGTTTGGAGCGCGACCTTCGCCCGCCGACGACAGCCGTCGAGCTTAGGGTGGCTGCCGCGATAGAAGTTGATGAGGTGCAGAGTTGCGGAGGAGTCCGCGGCGAGTGGGTGGGGATGAGGTGGGCGAGGGTTTTCTTTTTTCCTTTTGCATGTGTGGGTGAACACACACGGTTCGTAGAGGTGACGGAGATGAATCGTGTGCGATAGTAAATCACCGAGATTGAAGGGGAATCCAAATTTCCTTTGTCCTTTGTCCATGAGTTTTTTTCTACGATGAACATAAACCCTGCAAATCACCGTGTTCAAATTTGGCATTTTCTGGGTTCATTTACAATATTTAGGGGATTATGTGCATTTTCTAGGCATTAATGCACATAATTCAAATTCAAACAATCGGTGCATGAAAAGGTGCACGAGAACGGTCTGGAAAACCATGATCGTGCTATTTAGTAAATTCTCATGCCTTTTTCACGGAATGGGCAGATATTTCACAGAAATGTGTGGCAATAGTCAACCACAAACACGTCATTTATTGGTTTTTCAAATGTAGAAAAAATGAAATACATGCTTGCAAAACATGATGGCTGGCATGGTGCCATGGTATGGCCTCACCATGCCTTGGTACAAATTTGAGAAGGTTTGGCTTATGTCGTCGTCCATGCCATTCAAAAATCGAACCATCACCAAGGAATTTTCATGGTTTCGAGGGGGAAATCAGCAAGATTGAAGGGGGCGAGAATCCAAGTTTCCTTCCTAGCTTGTCATTCAACTTTTTCTACAATCAACATACCCCCTCGAATGCAACATGTTCAAATTTGGCATTTTTTCGGGCTCATTTACCATATTTAGGGGATTATGTGCATTTTTTAGGCATTAATCTACATAATTCAAATTTGAACAATCGGTGCATGAAAAGGTGCACAAGAACGGTCGTGGTATTTAGTAAATTCTCATGCCTTTTACAAGGAATGGGCAGAGATTTCAAGGGAATGTGTGGTAATAGTCAACCACAAACGCGTCATTTACTAGGTTATAAACTATAGAAAAATGAAATACGTGCATGGTGCCTTGGTATGGCCTCACCGTGCCCTAGTAAAAAGCTAAGAAGGTTTGATTTATGTCGTCATGCACGACCTTCATAAATCGAACCATCACCGAGGAAGTTCCATGCTTTCGAGAGGGAAATCACCAAGATTGAAGGGGAATCCAAATTTCCGTCCTAGTTTGTCATTCAGTTTTTTTCCAACGATCAACATACCCCCTCCAATGCAACGTGTTCAAATTTGACATTTTTTCGGGCTCATTTAACATATTTAGGGGATTATGTGCATTTTCTAGGCATTAATGTACATAATTCAAATTTGAACAATCGGTGCATGAAAAGGTGCACAAGAACGGTCTGGAAAACCATGCTCGTGCTATTTAGTAAATTCTCATGCCTTTTACAAGGAATGGGCAGAGATTTCAAGGAAACGTGTGGCAATAGTCAACCACAAACGCGTCGTTTACTGGGTTAACAACTATACAAAAATGAAATACATGCTTGGAAAACATGACGCCTGGCATGGTGCCATGGTATGGCCTCACCGTGCCCTGGTAAAAATTTGAGAATGTTTTGCCTTATGGCGTCATGCACGTCTTTCATAAATCGAACCATCACCGAGGAAGTTTCATGGTTTCGAGGGGGAAATCACCAAGATTGAAGGGGGTTCCAATTTTCCTTTGTCCTTTGTCCATGAGTTTTTCTCTATGATGAACATACACCCTGCAAATCACTGTGTTCAAATTTGGCACTTTTCCGGGTTCATTTACCATATTTAAGGGATTTAGTTTGTTTTCTAGGCATTAATGCACATAATTCAAGTTCAAACAATCGGTGCATGAAAGGGTGCACAAGAACGGCCTGGAAAACCATGCTCGTGCCATTTAGTAAATTCTCATGCCTTTTACAAGGAATGGGCAGATATTCCGATGAAATGTGTGGCAATAGTCAACCACAAACGTTTGTTTATTGGGTTTTCAACTATAGAAAAAATAACATGCAGTAGGAGCTTTTCCTACTGTCTAACCTTCAAAAAAAACTATAGAAAAAATGAAATAAATGCTTGAAAAACATGACGCCTGGCCTAGTGCCATGGTATGGCCTCACCATGCCCTGGTAAAAATTCGAGAAGGTTTGGCTTATGTCGTCATGCACGCCCTTCATAAATTGAACCATCACCGAGGAAGTTCCATGCTTTCCAGAGGGAAATCACCAAGATTGAAGGGGAATCCAATTTTTCTTAATTCTTTGCCCTGGAGTTTTTTTTCTACGACGAACATACACCCTGCAAATCATCGTGTTCAAATTTGGCATTTTTTTGGGCTCAGTTACCATATTTAGAGGATTATCTGCATTTTCTAGGCATTTAGCGCATATAAATCCAATCCAGCTATAGCTGCACGGGTGTGATGTGAGGGACGTGGATTGCCGTTCGATCACAGCGCATCCTACGGTGCACACGCGTGGTCCGCGTGGCTGGGGTTCCGGCCAATCATAACGCAACACACAATAGGCTCAACGCACACTATTTTCGGAGGCAACGGAGATGAACCATGTGCGATAATGAACGAGCAAAATTGTAAGGGAAGCCAAATTTCCTTCGTCGTTTGTCGTTGAACTCTTAAAAACCACCGCATTGTATGGCTGCCCGGCCAATCCGTCCCAGAGCTCTCTCCAAGCGTCATTCATGGCACCGCGGCACACAGTAACTGGTAAGGAAGCGATGGCATCCCGCTGCGCCGCGTTCCTCGCCGCCTGTCGTGGATTTATCACGGCAGATGCCCTAGTGAAAGGACTTAGGTGTGGAGCCATCGCACTAGGTTAGCTTAAAGGGGTTGAACGGGACAAAGGACACAAAGAGTTTACCCAGGTTCAGCCCCTCTCAATGAGGTAAAAGCCTACGTCCTGCTTCTAGTTGTATTGCTTGAGTTTCGATTACAAGGGAGCGAATACGCTTGACCTAGTTCTCGATTACTTGTCTCTTGAGTTAACCCGCCGCTGGGTCTCACCTTTATATACACAGGCAGAGACCCGGAGGCCCACAGAATCTCGGCCGGATCATACAACGTGACCGGCTCGGTTTCTAAATAGTCATGCCCTATAGAGCAAGTCTTACTATGGCGGTTCACAACCCTGGTCCTGGGCCTTTAGCAGGCCTGCCTCCATGAGCCGCCGTCCTCTTGTCTCTCCCTGGGCCTCCTTCAGGTTAAGCCGCCAATGGTATAACCCGGCCCCTCCTGGGCGGGTCATACCTCGAAGCTATATCCCCAACATTAGGCCTCAGGTTGATTTGAACTTGTTCATATCAATCTTCGCTGTCTGATTTAACAGAATGTATCATCGTCGATACCTTATCGATCCGCTGTAAACCGCCATGACATCACATAAGCAAAATCATTGTAACCCGCCATGACATCATTGCATTAACTCCGCACAAGGCCCAGGATATCTCAATGGATCCTTATCTTAATGAGCATTCCGAGAATCGAGGTGCTTGCGCCGTTAACATAATCATTTTACCCCCTCGATTTCCATGCATGCCATCTTTTACCTCCTTATAAATTGGGACATGGGCCCTCTCTTTCACTTTTTACCCTTGCCCCTGCCTCTTCCTTTCAGTCTTCCTCGCGCCGACCGCTGCAGCATGAGCTCCACCGCCGCCGTCGACCCTCTTCAATCAACTCCGACCCAGGCCGCTGCATCAACCTGACGGTGTCCAGAGATCGCGTCGCCCTTTCGCTGTTCATCAGCATCAATAGGTACTCCTCTCTCTTTACCCTCAATCCGCATTAGATTGCCCTAGTTCACCAGTGTTCGTCACAGTTTCTCCACCAATGCTTAGTTCAATCTGAAAAGTAGTACGAAGCTCATGCGGTAGTAGTTTTAGCATCCATTTCCAATCGTAGATGTATCCTGTGTTCCTGAGATTCAATCCCAGTTCGCATGTCCTTCCACTGTCATACTTAGGTTTATCAATTATTTCCTTTTTCTGAACCTGCTGTAGATCCAATATCATAGAACAGATCCGTGGAACCTGTTTGTGTAACACTTAGTGAAATTTCACTAGAAACCAGATTCGCACACTGTTGCATAGGCGGCTCATAGCAGCTCATTTTGTAACCCGCCAACCACCAACCGGTTTACGCGTAAATGTTTAAACTTCCACTATTCATGATGACCCATCTAGCGTGTATAACTAGTCCTTAAACAATAGCTTGCTTGTTTAATCACTGGGCAGTTTATCATCACCATATCAACCTTTCTTGCTCTTCACTTTTAGGCCTCAACCTTGGCTGGAAAAATGACTAAGACTACCACAAACTGTGATTGGGTCAACTCCATCATTACCGAGCAAACTCTCAGTGAGTATGTTGCCATGGGCGTCTTACCAGCAAAAAACATCATCCATTGGAGAGCACCGGGAACAGAAGTTCCGCCTCAGCCTAAAGAAGGCGAGGTTATAGTCTTCACAGATCATCTCATTCGTGGTTTTTCACCACCCGGGTCAAAATTCTTCTGAGATGTTCTAAATTTTTATCAACTACACCCCCAGGATCTCGGCCCCAATTCCATCTCCAACATCTGCAACTTTCAAGTTTTCTGCGAGGTGTATCTTCAAGAGGAGCCCAGTGTTGACTTGTTCAGGGAATATTATTACCTAAACCGCCAGACTGAGATGACACACGGACCCTGCCAAGAACTTGGTGGGATTTCCATTCAGAGGCAGAGAGATGTCGTTTTCCCTTCCGCTGCGCTACCCAGTCATCCAAAGGATTGGAATCAAACTTGGTTCTACTGCCAAGATACTTCTCCAGTGGGCGAAAATCCACTGCCGGGTTTCTGTGATTGCCGGCTCAGCCCCAGACATCCTCTCCCAGATCGGATCAGCGTCGCAGAGCCAGCTAAATGTGCACCAACTTTTTCAAAGATACGAGCCTTGCTAGCAAATGGTTTGACTGGAATTGATCTAGTCCGATGCTGGGTTGCTTGGAGGATTATGCCCTTAAGCCGCCGCTCCGGCTTAATGTGCACATACACAGGCGATGTCAAGGACCCCTTACGATACAAATCAACACACCTTGATGAAAAAGATATCATTGATATGACCAAGTCCTTGCTTGGTGAAAGCCTGGAGAGCTGCAGCAAGGTGGGTCTAAACCCCTTTTTGCACTCTCAATCCTGCCCCTGACGTAAGTATTTCAAACTACCCTGTACTTGATTATTTTTCCTTAAACTGTATCACTTCTCATTATCATCTATGCTCCAGGCCAACTCTCCTTTTTGGAACAAGAAGCTTCAAGATAAGCTGGCAAAAAAGACCAGGGCAAAGAGCAAGGCTCCCAAGAAGCCAGCCAAGAAGAAGACAGACACAACAGAGTTATTTGCACTGAATGATGATGAGTCAGAGGTAGAACTTGATTCCCTTGGCTCCTTTTTTGTACATCTTATTGACACTGATTTCTATCAGGATGACGCGGAGGCCAGCCACGCAGACGATGAAGAGGTAACAATTATTTCCTCCGACTCAGAGCCTTCACCAAGACAGAAAGTTCGGCGAGTGACCCGGAAAGTAAGGTTTTCTCACCCTTTGGCTTACTGGGATCCAAACTTTATTTTGAAGAAACAACAGCATGAGGCTCAACGTACAACCCGGAATAGTGGAGGGGGAGAACTTCACGCCGGCCTACCCAATATGTCGGTCCCTCGAAAACGCCAAGCAGAGGTGCCTCAGAACTCAAACTTATCTTTTCCCAAGGCGGGTCTTATCCGTCAACCGCTTAATCCTTCTGACTCAAATTATCAGGGAACCTCTCACTCCTCCTCCAGCGACTCTACGGGGACTCAGATCCCTCTTTTTAAACTCGCTCCTGGGTGAGAACATTTGACCTCTTTGTTTTTAATCATTTTACCAACTGTCATATTAACATCTTCATATGTCTTATTTTCAGTGGCAAAGCCAAACCAAGCAAGAAAGTGAAGATGAACCAGCCAGCCGAAGACCCCAAGGTCGCTGAGCAAACCATATCTGAAGCTTCGCACCATACTCCTGACGCTACTGCCGATGACCCGCCACTAGAGACTCTCAACATCACAGTGGATCCAATGGGCGTTGACCAGCCTAGTGCTAAGCCGCCAAGTCCCACCAAGGCTGCTGAAGAAGAGGCTGAAGATGTTGTAGTCACTGGGATTGGCTATACTGAGCCAAGCAACCCCATGGTCTTGTCAAAGCACAACGCCAAGGAAGAATTTTCAGCTGCTGACAAAGGCAAATGGAAATTGGAATTGGAAAGCTACGCCAGCTTCACTGCCAGTGAGATTCATGCCGGCTATTTAAGCTGCCTTCATTCCAGCCGTGACACGGAAGCCGGCTTCGTTAATTTGATGAAAGAGCGCTTTGAGGTAAATACTAAAATCCTTCTCATATGAATATATGTTAGCTGCCAAGTCTAAAGGATATGAAAGAATTGAAAATGCTGCAGACTTAGATAATATCCTTGATCTTGTAGCTTCTCCGTACCAGTTTATCTTCAGTAGATCCAAATGAGTAGCCCCCAAGGGCCGGTTTAAACTGAATAGTTAAGCTGGGACTTTAAGACCATAGTGTAATAAATCTAAATATGTAGCCCCCATGGGCCGGCTCAAATTGAAAAATTGAGTCGGGTCATTAAGTATTCTCATGTAAAAAATGATCCACATTAGCCCCCAAGTGCCAAGTAGAGTACTTGTAATGCGCTTGGGACTTCAATAGAATGAATATCATAGTACCTAAGTACTGCTTGATTACCTTTGCAGGCTGAACTAAGCATGAAGGAGTCTCAGGTGGTCGATCTGTGGCAGAACATTAAATTGCAGCAATCTGAAACGTCCAAGGCCAAATCCGAACTGAAAGCCGCCTTGGAAGTATCAGAGAAATTGAAGACGGACTTCAACACACAGAGAGCCGGCTGGGAGACCGAGAAGGCAGCTCTATTGAAGAGAGCTGAAGATGCTGAAGCTGCTCTTAAGCCGGTGACAGAAGAATTATCTGGTTTAAAGCGGCATATGAATCAGATGACAGCCGCCATCTTTGGTAAGTGACATTGCATCACACTTTTATACGAGTAATTTACTTTGACCCACCGGGCGACTTATCCTATGTTTGCACACGCAGGCCCCAGAAGCTCCAATCTTGGTCAAGACATGTTAGTGAAGCTGAAGGTTGTCTAAACTTTGGTGGAACAACTGTACACAGGCACTCAGCGGGCCATAGTGGCCATCTCGCACAGCAAACAACCACCTTCACTCATCAGGGAGGTGCTGGATAAACTATCTGTCATGCGTAAGAGGATTGAAGAGATCAAGCGATCATCAGCCCGAGCCAGTGCCATCACTGCTTTAAGCCGGGCCAAGGCATGGCAGGCTGAGTTAGACCCGGAGGAGCTAGCCACTGGCTGCCCGAGCCTCAAAGAAGACGGGTCTCCTTTTGATGCTAGTGATTTTACCAAATGTGTAAGAGAGATGCGCCCTCTGGCAAGCAAATTGGCTGAAGAGACAGACTTGTCTACGTATCAGGCGGCTTATACCAAGGAGAACGAAAAAGTGAAAGCGCCGGCTTATGAAATCGTAGAGCTCATTCCTCCAATACGTAAGCACACTTTTGCTCCTGATGTTGATCCGTCCAACCTTATAGATGAGGAAGCTGTGTTCCAAGCATTAACTGGCATCGAGTGGACATCATCTGACTTCCAGATGTTGCAGGAAGAAGTAGAAGAAACGGCGCATGATGACCCAGAGTCTTCGACTCGCCAAGAGCAGAACAATTGATCCAAGGGGTGGCTCTCAAACTGCAGCGTGGCATTTCACTTTGAAAAAACACTTAATCATTTGGGCTTTGGAAAGCCTTGTAATAGGCTAGTTAAAATAATGATCTGCCATGCCATCGTGCATGTTTAGCCTTAAAACTGCTGAAAAAGTTTTTATGTGCCACTGATGAGCTTGCAGGGAATATCATATTGTTTTTCAATGTTCCTGCACACATGGTAAACAACATACACCCTGGCGGTTTTACGCCAAGGCGGGTCATAATTTCCAATATAACATGCTCTGGCGACTTAAAGTCTATAACCAGGGCGGGTTAGAAAAAACCCAAAATATTTATTCAAATATGAAGTCATACCTGTAGACTGACATCATAATGATGTTGTAATGATTGTAATCCAGCATGGGTATTAACCCGTAAATATGAAAAATCATGACTTGAATTTATTCAAGGCAAATCATCCTGGTGACTTAAAGTCTGCTTATCAGGGTGGGTTATTAACCCAATATGCTCAAATTTGAGTCATAAGATCAAGGCTACATGGCCTGAATTGAGAAAACCATATGTTAATATGGAAGAAAAAGATGAATCCAAATTTTTTAGAAGAAACATCAATCCAGAAAACAAGGCTTTCATAGGCTGCCAAGCCTAAAACGCAAGTGCTTTCATGGGCCGCACAGCCGCTGAGTTATTTCCAGCACACCTGTAAGCCGACCCTCACATGACAAACCGCCGTGTTAACTTTGAACAAGTTCAGGGTCTTATTTAAAAGATTGACTATCAAAAGTACAGCGGGTCATTCCAGGATTACCTGGGCGGAGTAACAACGACATACATACCGGTTAACCCATAAATTGGAGTTTCCACCTGGCTAGGAAGCTGATCAAGAGGGTATGCAAGGCTATGCTCATTGAGCAGGAAGTCCCCAAGTGACCAATAAGATGGCTAGGAAGCCGATCAAGAGGGTAATCAAGGCTCTGCTCATTGAGCAGGTAGACCCCAAGTGACCTTATGAACAAATAATAAAGGCTCAGACACTTTATAACTGAAATGACAGAGGCCCTGAATTATCAGGGATGCCAGCTTTATTTGATCATAATATATACAGTGATGAAGATATGTACATCACAAGAGCCGGAGGCTCAAGTGTAATAAGGCTGAAGATGAGCAATGTTCCATGGCCGGTGGGTCTCCTCCTCCGATGTGCGTGAGTCCTTGTGGTCTCGAATATCAATGAGGTAGTATGACCCGTTGTTCAAGTTCTTGCTGACCACAAAAGGTCCTTCCCAAGGCGGGGATAACTTGTGCATATCTGTTTGATCTTGGATGAGCCGGAGCACCAAGTCGCCTTCTTGAAAGGTCCGGGTTTTAACCCGGCGGCTATGATAACGATGCAGATCTTGCTGGTATATCACCGAATGAGCCGCTGCAAGGTCACGCTCATCATCCAATATATCAAGAGCATCCTGACAAGTTTTTTCATTGACAGCTTCAACATAAGCCGACACCCGGGGCGAGTCATGACGGATATCACTTGGAAGAACCGCCTCTGCACCGTAGACCATGAAGAAGGGCGTGTAACCAGTTGATCTATTGGGGGTGGTATTGATACTCCAAAGCACTGAGGGTAATTCCTCAACCCAACAACCCGGCGTCCTCTGCAGAGGGACCATAAGCCGGGGCTTTATCCCTCTCAAGATTTCTTGATTAGCCCTTTCAGCTTGACCATTGGACTGAGGGTGGGCCACCGAAGAAACATCAAGACGGATATGTTCTCGGTGACAGAACTCTTTCATAGCACCTTTAGATAGATTAGTGCCATTATCAGTTATGATACTATGGGGGTAGCCAAAATGGAAGATCACCTTCTTAATAAATTGAACCACCGTTGCCGCATCACACTTGCTGACCGGCTCTGCCTCAACCCATTTGGTAAACTTGTCAACCGCCACCAAGAGGTGGGTCTTTTTGTCCTTAGATCTCTTGAAAGGTCCAACCATATCCAGCCCCCAAACGGCAAACGACCAAGTAATTGGAATCATCCTCAATTTTTGAGCCGGCACATGAGCTCGTCTAGAAAACTTCTGACAGCCGTCACACTTGCTAACCAGATCTTCGGCATCAGCATGAGCTGTCAACCAATAAAACCCGTGACGGAAAGCTTTAGCCACAAGAGACTTAGAGCCGGCGTGATGACCACAATCTCCTTCATGAATCTCCCTTAGAATCTCACGGCCCTCTTCATGAGAAACACAACGCTGGAACACACCTGTGACACTGCATCGGTGTAACTCGCCATTGACAATGGTCATTGACTTAGACTGCCGGGTTATTTGCCTGGCCAAAATTTCATCCTCAGGTAACTCTCCCCGGGTCATATAAGCCAAATAAGGAACTGTCCAATCAGGAATAGCATGAAGAGCCGCCACCAACTGTGCCTCCGGCTCAGGAATTGCAAGATCCTCCTCTGATGGTAACTTGACTGAAGGGTTATGTAATATATCAAGAAAAACATTTGGTGGCATCAGCCACCTCATTCTTTCTGCGGTCAACATGTTCCACTTGATAACCTTTGAAATGACCAGCAATACCATCAACAGCCCGGCGATAAGCCGCCATGAGTGGGTCCTTAGAATCCCAAGTTCCTGAGACTTGCTGAGCCACCAAATCTGAGTCACCAAAGCACCTGACCCGGCTTAGATTCATCTCTTTGGCCATCCGAAGACCATGGAGCAGGGCCTCATACTTAGCTGCATTATTAGTACAAGGAAACATTAGCCTTAAAACATAACAAAATTTTTCACCTCGCGGGGAAGTCAAAATAACTCCAGCCCCCGAGCCTTCCAACTGCCTGGACCCATCAAAATGAATAGTCCAATATGTATTATCAGGCTTCTCCTCAGGCATCTACAACTCTGTCCAGTCATTGATGAAATCCACAAGAGCCTGAGACTTGATAGCTGTCCGAGGCATATATTTCAAACCATGGGGTCCCAGCTCAATAGCCCACTTGGCCACTCGCCCTGTGGCTTCTCTGTTTTGAATAATATCCCCTAGAGGAGCAGAACTGACCACAGTAATGGGATGACCAAGGAAATAATGTTTCAACTTGCGACTGGCCATGAACACCCCGTAGACCAGCTTCTGCCAATGTGGGTATCTCTGCTTAGATTCAATTAAGACCTCACTGACATAATAAGCCGGCCTTTGAACCGGATATTCTTTACCCGTTTCCTTCCTTTCCACTACAACTGCCACACTGACGGCTCTACTGTTAGCAGCCACATATAAGAGCAAGGGCTCCTTCTTAACAGGAGCTGCAAGAACCGGCGGCTCAGCCAACTATTTTTTAAGCGCCTCAAATGCCTCATTAGCAGCATCACTCCAGACAAAGTGGTCCATTTTCTTCATCATCTGGTACAGAGGAATAGCCTTTTCTCCCAGGCGGCTTATAAACCGGCTTAACGCCGCAATACGACCCGCCAAACGCTGGACTTCATTAATGCACGTCGGCTTAGCCAATGAAGTGATAGCCTTGATTTCCTCCGGGTTAGCTTCAATACCTCTCTCAGAAACCAGAAAACCCAAGAGCTTGCCCGCAGGCACACCAAAGACACATTTGGCCGGGTTAAGCATCATCTTGTAGACCCGGAGGTTATCAAAGGTCTCCTTTAAATCATCCAGCAAGGTCTCCTTCTTTCTGGACTTCACAACAATATCATCCACATAAGCATGAACATTGTGTCCTATCTGGTTGTGAAGGCAATTCTGAACACAACGCTGATAAGTCACCTGGGCACTCTTGAGCCCAAAAGGCATAGATACATAGCAGAAAGCTCCAAAAGGTGTGATGAAAGATGTTTTCTCCTAATCTTTAACTGCCATCTTGATCTGATGATAACCAGAATAAGCATCCAAAAAGCTCAAATGCTCACAACCCGTCGTGGCATCAATGATCTGATTAATACGGGGAAGAGCAAAAGGATCAGCTGGGCAAGCCTTGTTAAGGTCTGTGTAATCCACACACATACGCCAAGTGCCATTTTTCTTAAGCACCAGCACCGGGTTAGCCAACCACTCAGGGTGAAACACTTCAACGATGAACACAGCCACCAAGAGCCGGGCCACCTCTTCTCCAATGGCCTTATGCCTTTCCTCATTAAAACGACAAAGGAATTGCTTGACCGGCTTAAACTTGGGATCAATATTGAGATTGTGCTCAGCGAGTTCCCTCGGTACACCTGGCATGTCTGAAGGCTTCCATGCAAAGATGTCTCAGTTCTCACGGATGAACTCGATGAGCGCGCTTTCCTATTTCGGATCCATATTGGCACTGATAGTGAATTTTTTGGATGAATCACCAGGGACAAAGTCAACCTGCTTGGTATCATCGGCCGAGTTAAACTTTAGCAAAGGGTCATGCTCTATGGTCGGCTTCTTCAGGGGGGTCATATCCGCCGGGTCAACATTATCCTTGTAAAACTTCAGCTCCTCTGTAGCACAGGCAGTCTCAGCATAAGCAGCATTACCCTCTTCACACTTAAGGGCTATCTTCCTGTTACCATGGACTGTGATAGTACTTTTATAACCCGGCATCTTGAGTTGCAGATAAACATAATAAGGCCGTGCCATAAATTTGGCATAAGCCGGCCGTCCAAACAAAGCGTGATAAGGGCTTTTGATCTTGACCACCTCAAAATTCAACGTTTCGGCTCTGTAATCATGTTCATCGCCAAAAGCCACCTCCAAGGCTATCTTTCCCACTGGATATGCCGACTTACCAGGCACCACCCCATGAAAGACTGTAGAGGACGGCTTAAGATCTTTGTCAGTCAAATTCATACGGCGAAAAGTATCATAATAAAGGATATTGATACTACTGCCTCCGTCCATAAGCACCTTAGTGAACTTGTATCCTCCAACCTGAGGGGCTACCACCAAAGCCAGCTGACCCGGATTATCAACCCGGGGTGGGTGGTCCTCACGGCTCCACACAATTGGCTGCTCTGACCATCGTAAGTATCGAGGTACAGCCAGCTCAACTGCATTCACCGCCCGCTTATGAACCTTCTGATCCCGCTTGCACAAGCTTGTGGTGAAAACATGATATTGGCCACTATTAAGTTGTTTTGGATTACTCTGATAACCTGACTGTTGTTGTTGATTGCCTTGATTGGTCTGTTGGTTAAAGCCGCCCTGATTGCCTTGACCTTGAAATCCGACGTTTGAGCTGCCACCTCCCAAGCCAGACCCGTGTGAGCTGGAACCTGACCCACCGTGCGGGCCATTATTGTTATGGTGGTCCTGATGAAAACCGAAATCCTTATATTGCTTCATGATAAAACAATCTTTCCACATGTGAGACGATGGTCTATCGGGACGACTATGCTTCGGGTAAGGTTGATTCAACATCGCCTCTAGGTCGAACTTTGGCCCTCCGATCCGAGGTTCCGGCTTCCCCCTATGACGCTGATTTTTACTCTACGTGTTGGTGTTTGTAACAAAATCTGACCCGCCATCGGCTTGCTTGCGCTTACCGTTGTTGCCTTGATTCTGCCCCACCGTATTCTGCTGCTGCCCCTTGCCGTTTTTCTTCCCTCTATTGGACCTTTCCTCGTCTGAATCAGGATCCTTAGTGCTATCTGAGTCGGGGTATTTGATGAGAGCCACCATGAGCTCTCCCATGTCATTGCAATGACGTTTAAGCCGCCCTAGCTTCTGCTTAAGGGGAATGAACCGGCAATTTTTCTCCAAAATCAAGACAGCAGAACCAGCATTGATGCTATCTGACGAGTGGATGATAGCTGAGACCCGGCGGACCCAGTGGTTGGTTGACTCATCCTCGCGCTGGACACAAGTGTCTAGATCGATGATCGACAGTGGCTGCTTACACGTGTCTTTGAAATTCTGAATAAAACGCGCCTTCAATTGATCCCACGAGTTGATGGAATTGGCAGGTAACCCTTTCAGCCAAGTACGAGCCGGCCCATCCAGCATCATGGTGAAGTACTTGGCACATACTACGTCGTTAACATCCAACATCTCCATAGCCAGCTCATAACTCTCAATCCAGCCCTCAGGCGGAAGATCTGCTCTGTAGTTAGGCACCTTGCGAGGGCCTTTAAAATCCTTAGGCAGACGCTCATTACGTAGAGCCGGCACTAGGCATGGCACACCCACCATCCTAGAAGTCATCCCGGCTTCTATAGACGTCGAGGGGTTATGTTGAAATTGTTGATGAGCCGTCAGTTGAGCCGCCAGCTCTGCCTCCTGACGTGCCCTAGCCTGATCCGTCAGGACCTGAGCATTGTTATCAACATGTGGCGGGTCACCCCCATGGGGTTGGTTATGATGTCGTTCACTGCTGGAGACCGCCGGCGACTCAACACGCCGGCTGTAACTACGGCCGGGGCACGGAGTTGAATGAATCCGCTCGCGGCTATATGAGTAAGCCGCCTGTTGAGCTACCGCCGTTTAAAGAAGCTCCACAGCCTTCCGGGCTTCAACCATCGCAGGAGACTCACCTTGTACTGGAAGAGCCGCCAGCCGTGAAGCCACGGCAATCATGTTATCCAGTGGGTTAGAATAATGACCCGGCGGTGTTAACATCTGCCGAGGCGGGGTTAAGTTCAAACGAGGCGGGTCTTCTACACGAGGCTGAGCCGTCGTCCTGGCCACGGGTGCCTCAACAGCCCGGGTCACCTCGGGCGGGTTACTTGGCCCTGCCCCTAGGGTGTTGAAGAGATCCCTTACCTCAAATTCCAAAGGTAGACGGCTCTGGTGCCTCTTTTGAAGAACAGCATTCCAGGCATTCTGATCCAAATTCAACCGGAAAGTTTCTGCTTGAATCCGTTGTGATTGGCTTCGAACGCAGCTCGCTTTGTTGTCATCCTGGCATTCTCAGCATTAAGCTCCTCCTTAGCCTGAGCTATTTCAGCCCGTAGTTTCGCAACATCCACCTTATGCTGTGCTTCAGTCGCCGGGGTCACCTCTGTAGCCAACAGAGTCGCCAGAGCATCCAAGAGCTCGGATAAGACCTGAGCCAGTGGGCGCACAGGACCGCTTGCCCCGGCCGTCGCAGCAGTCGTTGAGCTAGAGGTCACAGCCACAGCAGTTGTTGAATTCATAACCTGTTGTGTACCATCCATGAAGATAGCAGCCCTGGCCGGCGGCTCATAGGGGTTCGGAATGCTATTACCAACGGAACAGCCCCCAAGCCTGTCGTCTTGCAATTGATAGATCGATTCAGTTTCGCCGGTCGAGGACTCATCACCTGAGTAGATGGCTGTCTCTCCACCTGACATAGAACCTTCTTTGAGATCCTCCCCATGAACAAAGCCAACGAAGGCAGGCTTCTTGGCGGGTTGGATCTTGGCGGGTCGTGCGCGCTGAGCCGTCTCGATCGTGTCGGTGCAGATGTCCGGCTCAGACTCTGACTCTCTGATCTTGCCGATGAAGACGTGAATTCTGCCGAAGGGGACCCGGTACCCGTACTCGATTGAGTCGGCCTCGGGACCCCAGCCAGCGTCATCGATGTAAAGCTTGCCGCGGTGACTCTTGGTCATCTGGCCCATGGCGTATCCCTTGATCCCTGAGAAGATGCCCTTCAAGAAATCGAAACCACCGTGCTCTGGCCCCACGGTGGGCGCCAACTGTCGTGGATTTAACATGGCAGATGCCCTAGTGAAAGGACTTAGGTGTGGAGCCATCGCACTAGGTTAGCTTAAAGGGGTTGAACGGGATAAAGGACACAAAGAGTTTACCCAGGTTCGGCCCCTCTCAATGAGGTAAAAGCCTACGTCTTGCTTCTAGTTGTATTGCTTGAGTTTCGATTACAAGGGAGCGAATACGCTTGACCTAGTTCTCGATTACTTGTCTCTTGAGTTAACCCGCCGCCGAGTCTCACCTTTATATACACATGCAGAGACCCAGAGGCCTACAGAATCCTGGCCGGCTCATACAACATGACCGGCTCGGTTTCTAAATAGCCATGCCTTACAGAGCAAGCCTTACTACGGCAGTTCACAGCCCTGGTCCTAGGCCTTTAGTAGGCCTGCCTCCATGAGCCGCCGTCCTCTTATCTCTCCCTGGGCCTCCTTCAGGTTAAGCCGCCAATTGTAAAACCCGGCCCCTCCTGGGCGGGTACTACATCGAAGCTATATCCCCAACATTGCCCGCGACCGCACACATGGTAAGAAAGCGATGGCATCTCGCCGCACCGAGTTCATCGCCACCGGCAGCCACACAGTTACATGGGCGGACTTTGAGGCTGCCATGGCCGAATGGGCGGTGGATCTAGAGGCGGCCAAAGCCGCACAGAAGGAGCGGAAAAGGCAGAAAGCAGTCAAGAAAAGAGAGTCCCGCTGCTGCAAGAAAGAAGAGGCCGCACGCCGTGCTGAGGAGAGCTTGGCGGAGATCGAAGCACGACGGGCTGCTGCCTACAATGCCGGGAAGGAGAACGCCGATGTCTGGCCAGCATGCCCCGATGGCAGCATGTGAGAAGTAGTTAGTGCGTTTGTCGCCCGTAGTCTTAGAGCAGATTACCAGTAGTACTTTAAGTTTGTACTATCTATTATTAACATACAATGTCGGTAAGCGCATCCTTTGAGGGCTTTGAGCTTAAATTGCCGCACCGACGGATGGTAGCAAGCTTCTCTCTTGTTGCATAGGATCAAATCTGGCTACGCGAGCGAGGCAAGTTGACACTTGATTGAATTTCATAAACCGATGATTGCTCATCGGGTGTCACCTTGCCTCATTCATGTACATTGAATAATCCTGATACAATGAAATAGATTTTTGAAATTAGGTGCGGTTGGAGATGCTGATAGATATAAGAATTATTAGAAGATCACAAAACACACGGTTTCTATGGCGTACCCGTGTGCGTTTTTTGCGTTAATGATCCATAAGTCAGTTACATGTGCGATGTTTCCTAATAAACCAGGCGTACCATTAACCAAAAAATCAACTACACGTGTACATTTTTTTGGAGACGAGATCTGCCAATTTTCTCTTTTCTCGCACACGAGTATTTTACGCGCTTTGTCTGCATTGTGGTTGCCCTCGCCCAAGTTTCAAGTTTCGCAGCAAAATTTTCATTAGGCGCGTGATTTCAGAATTTATTCCTCTCGCCACATCCCCACCCATCAAATTTCCTTAGTATCTCCCCCTCCCCCCCTCCCCATACCGGCAGCTCAAACCGCCACCTCCGCAACCACAGCTTCAACCACATCTACGTTCTGCTCGGATCCAGCCAGGTAACCCACCGATCTCTATCATGGAACTGGACTGATTGCTTAAATGGCGCCTGCGAAACATCCTCATGCCTCCAAATCCCCATCGCCCCTACCTCTAGAGCATCGCCACGCAAGCCCAACCACATAACTCATGGAGGTCGAGGAGTTGATGGCGGTCCATGGCGCGATGGTCGCTGTGCATGTTGACACGGAGGAACACCTAGCCTCCGCCACTGCTGACTTGGTGCAGGCTCTGGCCCAGATGAAGTGCCCCAATGACTACCCCCCAGGACTTAATAGGTATGACCTGACAAGCTCAATCTTACCAATACCACTTGCAATGGCTATGTTTTATACGGTTGATGTATTAAGCATGTTCGTGCCTTGTTTATTTCAGTACTGCACACTGTGTGATGTTCAAGTATTAACTGTCCAGCTCAATTTCACCAATACCAGCAAGAAACTTACAATACATGACTCAGGATATCACTAGAGATGCTGCCCATTTGCTATTTTTGGTTGATGCTACCCCAGTTGTACTTAACATGCCTATCCATGTACTTACGCAGGGTCATAATGGCCGTTGTTGTTGTTTGCCGTCGAGGTTAGCTGCATCCCATGTCTTACAGTATTTCACATCATTTGTGCAATTGCAGTTTAACTTCTAACATTTACTGGTTGCCTGTAGGTACACATGTCAGTGGCACTGATCCACGCTTCGACCTGGAGGAACAGCTCACCTCCGCCGCCGCTGACTTTGGGCGGGCTCTGACCAAGATGAAGTGCCCCAGCAACTACCTCTCAGGACTTACCAAGTATGTACTCACCAGTTCAATCTTACCAATACCAGTTGCAATTAATGGCTATGTTTTGTACGGTTGATGTATTAAGCATGTTGTAGTAAACACGCCTAACACGTTTTAGCTATTTTCCCTACCTTTTTATAGACAACTGGGCCATTCTCTGCTCTGGCAGCACCTGCCTTGTGATGTTTAACTCTGCCAATTGCATTTTTATCAGTACCGGTTTCAATGGCTATTAAGCATGTTGCAATTAACAGTTGTATCCATTTTTAAACAGTTGTATTTCAATGGCTACAAGCTTACAAAACATGACTTTGGATGCTGTTAAGCCTGTTGCAATTAACAGTTGTATCCATTTTTTAATCTGCCCCTTTGCTACCGTGCTACCACTACTGCAGGATGCTGCTAACGCGACACTACGATCAGAGACCCTTTGACGAAACTGTATGCGATGCATTAATCACAAACGGGGATGTAAAAAAACCATCAAAAAAGGTGCAAAACATTTGCGATGGTGGAGCCATCAAACACGGTTCAGATTTTAGTTGCGTGTGCGATGCGGGGCACATGGTTAATCCATTCAAACTATTTGCGATGAGGCAGAACAACAGAAACAGGCAGCCATATCAATGTGTGTGTGATATACGACATACAGTTCGCTCCGATGAACTGTTTGCTATTAGGGAGTGCAACAGAAACAGTTAGCCAGATCAAGGTGTGTGTGATATACGGCATACGGTTCACTCAGATGAACTATTTTTGATTAGGGAACACAACAGAAATGGTTCAACTTAACAAGATGTGTGTGATACGTGGCAAACAGCCGACTCGGATGAACTGTTTGCGATGAGAAATTACAACACAGACGATTAATACAGTTAGTTCGTGTGCGATTCTGTGTGTACAAAAAACTTTGAAAAATGCAAACTAGTTGCTTGCGGTGGCTAGGAGTATCGCACACGATGCATCTGCCATTACTCATGTGCGATGATTAGTAAGTTACACAAACATTTCCTTATGTTAACACGTGTGTGATAAATAACACGTGGCACCGGATACTGTATTCGGGTTGTGTGTGTGCTCCACTTAGTCTTCCCGCGCTCCAGCGAATGCTTCCCGCGCTCCACATGGGTGAATTGTAAAATCCACGCCTCTTCCCTCATCGGTTTCCCATCACCAGCTAATGGCTTGCTGCATATAACCCAGGCGGCAGCGCACCGTCGCGACACTCTGCGCAGATCTAGTCCTCACCCATCTACCATTAGTTATTCCAAGCATGCCAGGCAACGACCAAAGGTTCGACATCGACGCCTACCTGCGTTACATCTTCGGTGAGGAGAACGAGCCGGAGCAGGTCGGGGAGCAAGAGCTTCATCAGGCGGTGCAGGCACCATGGCCCATCGGCAGCGATGTGGGCGTGACAGTCCTTGGGCGCACAATCGACATATTGTAGAAGAGGTGTGATGAGCAGTTTGCCATCCACCGTGCAAAAGATCTAGAGCTGCTCGGAGGCATGATCGACGACCCACCCGAAGAGCCGCCGTCACCAGTGCTCAATGAGAGCCTGATGCCCCTCAAGGAATGGGCAGAGGACCTCTGCGATTCAGTCAAGAGACAGGAAGCCTGCGGCTTCATCATTGCCCGCGGCGGCCGTGTCAACCTCGATCCCGATGATGTGGTGGCCAGGCTCGAGCGCATCCTTGGCGGAGTTGACGTCCCCGACAAAGTAGAACATCGCCAACGTGATATCTTGAGGATGCAGGTGATGGACGGAATTTGCTACCAGGCCAGAGACATGGAAATGGAGCGGTTTCGTGGAGATATCATGTGTGCGATTGCACGCTGTCAAGCTCTTCTGGAAGAGGCCCAGCAGCCCCAAGAGCCTCCCAGCGCCAGCAGCTCCATAGGCGGAGGCGTGTCGGGACACTTGGAGTGAACGGCCGCAAGGATGCTATGCTGATCATGGAGTCCGAGAAGACCGTCGTCGGAAGGCCGCCAGCTCAGCCTTTTACCCTATATTTTATTATAATTGTATGCATATGTAGGTCGTGAGTGTTCTGGGCCTTGCCGCATGTGGCATTTTAAATTATCCTGAATATGTAAGACAATTATTAACCGTTGCCATTGTAAATTTGCCTCAACGGCGAGCAGAGCGCGCACAGGGACGCCAGAGCAGAGCACGCCGCCTCAATGGCGGGCAAAACACGCGGACAGACGCGAGCAGAGCGCGCCGCGGCCGCATCAACGGTGAGCAACCACATGGTCAACCTTCTGCCATAAATAAATTTTGACCTTGTTTCTCGTCACATTACAGATTACAACGCAATAAGTAATTGCAAATCTATTCACACCTATCAAACTAATATGTGTTCACACTTAGCACCGGGCTATAAAAACTACCCACTCGAAAATTACTTCACAGTTCCTCTCCTCATCACCCACAAAACTGGTCTTTCCTGTCAAGTCGTTCCGCCATGACTGGTAGGAGGAGTTTCGGGTGGACATATAACCAGGCAGCAAAGACCAAGGCCGCGGAAGCAATAGAGAGGTCCCGCCGCGAAGCGGCAGCCACAGCAGAGATGTCCCGGCGCGCCGCGGAGCCCTCGAACGAGCTCTCACGGGCACGCGAGGGCTCTCACAATTGCATTCGCCGCATCGGCCATCGCGACGAGCTGGCGTTCCTGAAGTCTTTGGCCGGCGACGACGACATTCTCGCTGGCGTCATTAAGCAGCAGGAGCTGGTCGACGGCTTGATGAACCTGCTCGAGATCAGCGATGCCTCGGTTGACAAGGCAACCGGCCTCGTCGAGCAACTCATGGGTGACAATGCGAAGCTCCTCAAGGCGCTCGCCAAGAAGGAGGAGGAGGCCGCCGGCTGGAAGATGCTGCATGAGCAGAGCAGTGCCTCGGGGATGACGCTGACATCGGTCATCGAGGAACTGATGGGTGACTTGAGGAAGCTCCAGATCGAGTGCGAGCAAGAGGTGCAGGAATCCGTGGCTGCTTTCAAGCAAAGTCATGAGGAATTGAAGAAGGAGCTGGAGGATGTCGTCGTCGGCGATCCATTGATGAGTAGAGACAGTAGCGACCCAGATCGTTGTCTGCGATTTCCTTCTTCTCTTGCCCCCGTGTCTTTTGGGCTTTGCCGCATGTGGCATTTTAAATTATCCGGAATATGTAGGACAATTATTATCTGCGCCATTGTAAATTTGTCGTCGTATTATCCGTTGCCATTTTATTTGTCGTCGTATTATCCGTTGCCCTATGTGGCAATTTAAATTAGGCCGGAATACGAGTTGAAAACACGAACAAAGCAAATGCTGCCATGGGATCACAAGCAAACACCATCCGTCCAGGTGCTTTAATTAACCCATTAATGGAGAAGTTGTGAGTGAGGCGGGCGGCGGCTGGTGCATGGAGGTTAAAGAACTCGCTTCCCGGTGAGCATGGGCGGCCTTGCTGCTCACACGTGTCCCGTCGAGCCTGCGCGGCGAACAGCTCGCACGCATCCCATCGAGCCTGCACGGCGGACTTCTCACGCTCGTCCCGTCTAATCAAACAGCTGCACGCACACCACCGAGTATGGTTAAATTTTGACACGGTTCATATAATACAACCATTTGCGATATTAACGTGTCAGCTATTTGTTTCAAAAAGGACTTCGTTGGCAATTAATGTGTGCACCTTGTCTCAAATTGGACGATTTTTTTACCACGGCATATATGTGCCATGTCATGAAATCATGCCAAGTTTCATGTTTTTTGGGTGAGTTTTTGATTTACTTTGATTTAAAAACTGAGATTCTCAATGTTTCAGGACGACGAGAAGTTTGTAATTCATTCCCATTCCTTAAATCAGACCTAAACATGCTCCCAATGACACATGTATGATTTCCCACCCATTTTGCTTCACTGGAGCATGTGCTTGTAGTTCAAATTTGAATTATGCACTACATTAAATGCCTAGAAAACTTAATTAATATATATAATGGCCAAATGAACCCAGAACAGTTTCAAATTTCAGCACGACACTCCTGTTATTCTATGTTGCCTGTAGAAAACAAAGTTCAAGGCGAGAAGAGGCAGCGATTATCGTTTCGCCCACAAGAGGGGCATGTTTCCCTACCGGAACCACGAGGGTTGCGACAGGCTCCGGTTTGTAAGAGGCTTGTAATATAGCTTCGCCCAAATTGGACAATTATATGTACCATGTAGTGACACCATGCCAAGTTTCATGATTTCCTGGTGAGTTTTGGATTTACAGAGATTTAAAAACCGAGATTCGCAATGTTTGTGGCCAAGCCAGGACGGCGAGACGGTTGAATTCATTCCCATTCATTGCATGGGACCTAAACATGCACCCCAAGGACACATGTATGTTTTTTCTAGCCATTTTGGTGCACTGGAGCATGTATTTGTAGTTCAGATTTGAATTATGGACATTAAATGCCTAGAAAACTCAATTAATGAATAAAAAAGGTCAAACGAACCCTGGATAATTTCAAAGTTCAGCGCGAATCTCCCATTGTTCCGTGTTGCATGTAGAAGAAAATACGAGGCTAGAAGAGGGAGCGATTATCGTTTGGCCCACAAGGGGACACGTTTCCCTATCGAAACCACGAGGGTTCTTGCGATAGGCTCCGGTTTGTAAGAGGTTTGTAATAAAGCTTGGCCCAAATTGACAATGTTTTTACCACGACATATATGTGCCATGACGTGACACCATGTCACCTTTGATGACCTTCTGGTGAGTTTTGGATTTATGGGGATTTAAAAACCGAGATTCAAAATGTTTGAGGACGAGCCAGGACGCCGGTACGGTTGTAATTCGTTCCCATTCCTGGCATGGGACCTAAACATGCACCCAAGGACACACGTATAATTTTTCTAGCCATTTTGGTGAACTGGAGCATGTATTTGTAGTTCATATTTGAGTTATGGACATTAAATGCCTAGGAAACTCAATTAGTGTATAAAAAGGCCAAACGAACCATGAATAAGTTTAAATTTCAGCACGGATATCCTGTCGTTCCATGTTGCCCGTAGAAGAAAATACAAGCGAAAAGAGGCAGTGATTACGTTTCGCCCACAAGGGGGACACGTTTCCCTATCGAAACCACGAGGCTTCTTTGAGAGAAGCTCTGGTTTGTAAGAGGTTTATATCAAAGCTTGGCCCAAATTGGACAATGTTTTTACCACGACATATATGTGCCATGACGTGACACCATGCCACCTTTGATGGCTTTCTGGTGAGTTTAGGATTTACGGGGATTTAAAAACTGAGATTCCAAATGTTTGAGGACGAGCCAGGATGCCGGTATGGTTGTAATTCATTCCCATTCCTGGCATGGGACCTAAACATGCACCCAAGGACACATGTATAAATTTTCTAGCCATTTTGGTGAACTGGAGCATGTATTTGTAGTTCAGATTTGAATTATGGACATTAAATGCCTAGGAAACTCAATTAGTGTACAAAAGGGCCAAACGAACCCTGAATAAGTTTAAATTTCAGCACGGATATCCTGTCGTTCCATGTTACCCGTAGAAGAAAATACAAGGTGAAAAGAGGCAGTGATTACGTTTCGCCCACAAGGCGAACACGTTTCCCTATCGAAACCACGAGGCTTCTTTGAGAGAAGCTCTAGTTTGTAAGAGGTTTATATCAAAGCTTGGCCCAAATTAGACAATGATTTTACCACGACATATATATTCCATGACGTGACACCATGCCACCTTTGATGACTTTCTGGTGAGTTTAGGATTTATGGGGATTTAAAAACCGAGATTCCAAATGTTTGAGGACGAGCCAGGATGCTAGTACGGTTGTAATTCATTCCCATTCCTGGCATGGGACCTAAACATGCACCCAAGGACACTTGTATAAATTTTCTAGCCATTTTGGTGAACTGGAGTATGTATTTGAAGTTCAGATTTGAATTATGGACATTAAATGCCTAGGAAACTCAATTAGTGTATAAAAAGGCCAAACGAACCCTGAATAAGTTTAAATTTCAGCACGGATATCCTATCATTCCATGTTGCCCGTAGAAGAAAATACAAGGTGAAAAAGAGGCAGTGATTACGTTTCGCCCACAAGGGGAACACGTTTCCCTATCGAAACCACGAGGCTTCTTTGAGAGAAGCTCTAGTTTGTAAGAGGTTTATATCAAAGCTTGGCCCAAATTAGACAATGTTTTTACCACGACATATATGTTCCAGGACGTGACACCATGCCACCTTTGATGACTTTCTGGTGAGTTTAGGATTTACGGGGATTTAAAAACCGAGATTCTAAATGTTTGAGGACGAGCCAGGATGCCAGTACGGTTGTAATTCATTCCCATTCCTGGCATGGGACCTAAACATGCACCCAAGGACACTTGTATAAATTTTCTAGCCATTTTGGTGAACTGGAGTATGTATTTGAAGTTCAGATTTGAATTATGGACATTAAATGCCTAGGAAACTCAATTAGTGTATAAAAAGGCCAAACGAACCCTGAATAAGTTTAAATTTCAGCACGGATATCCTGTCGTTCCATGTTGCCCGTAGAAGAAAATACAAGGCGAAAGAGGCAGTGATTACGTTTCGCCCACAAGGGGGACATGTTTCCCTATCGAAACCACGAGGCTTCTTTGATAGAAGCTCCGGTTTGTAAGAGGCTTGTAATAAAACTTGCGCCAAAATGGACGAAAAAAATTCCTCGACATATATGTGCCATGTCGTGACACCATGCGAGGTTTCACGATTTTCGGGTGAGTTTTGGATTTACGGGGATTTAAAAACCGAGATTCTTCTGACGAAATGTTTTCAAATAGCACATGGTTCACTCATGAAAGCCGTGTGCCTACCAAACTGTGGCCGATGCCCCTGCTCCCCTCCTGCTGCGTGCGTGATCTGAGTCGTGCGTTCTAATTGGCCAAAAGCCAAACCCCACGGATCATACGTGTGCATCGTTGGATGCTCCCAGATCAAACGGCAACCCTCAGCCCTTTCGACAACACATGCATTACATGGGTAAGCACTGTGCGCATGCGTCGTGCTAGCTCACGCTTCCTTCTCTACTACGTTTTCTAAACAGGCTACCGTTTCCCGCCACTCCTCTCATCGGTTTCCCGTGTCTTCTCCCATCATTTTCCCGCTACCAGTGTCAGTGCTCATTGAAGGCTAGCGGCAACACACCGGCCATGTAAATATCGCACACAGTTTCTAAAAGCACAAATGTGTGTGATAGGAGGGAGTAGGTCCCATAGGGTGACCAGCGTGAAACGCCTTAACGACAAGGAGGCAATTCCTTTCAGCAAGGGGCGGCTTCCCATCCGCTAGCCTAGTCGAATAGAACGCAGAGGTTAAGCATGCTCGGGCTGGAGTAGTCCGAGGATGGGTGACCCGGTGGGAAGTTGCATATCTCAAGCTTCATTTAAATGCCATGACACGGTCATTATAGAGATAAATATCTCTATAGTGACCTATCATGGCAATTATATAAACCTTGGGATCCTTGTTTTGCTAATTTGTAGACTATGTTTTTATTGGTTATTTTTTGCTCTAAAAAATTAAAGAATGATTGACTTGACCTGTCATGGCGATTATATAAACCTTTTTCAGGTCGCATGCAGGGTATAGGGGGCAGGGTGTTCTTATTGAGCATGTCTCCCTTGTGCGGCTTATAGACGCTGCACATATCTGTGGGCTCCCCGAGGTATATATACTATCCTTCACCGACAATGAGGGGGGCCCACACAATCTATCCCTTTGACCCAACAACAAGAAGGGTTTGACCATGATGGTTTCCTATTGATACTAGTAAGGTACACGTGCATTGCACGCATGAGATTTGGTAACCAAATTATGAATAAATACCACACTATAGCATGTAAGCTTTGAGTCATATATGCATGATGTAGATGTTCATTTAATTCTTATAGTTCATCTCATTAAAATCAATTAGTTTTATAAAAAAAATCTATTTTAAGATTCATGGAATTGTGCACTGTAAAGCATAAAGTAAAAACAAATAGTGACAATTCATTTAGAAAAAAAAATTGGGCAATTAAGATATGGAAGATTCTAGAACAAAGGAGAAGTGCTTGTGTTTTGAGGTTTGTGCATTATGCTTAAGTTCAACCATGGAGTCTTCTAGATTGTACATGTGGCAGAATCTGGTGGAATGTAGATGATATCCAACGGCCAGTAGTGCTCGGATTTGCCATCTCTGTACCGTCGGATTGGCTTCATCCAACGACCAACTTTCAAAGATATTCGCACACTATATAGGGGTATAGATGTGTGCCATGCTAGACCAAATAAAGTTTGAACGCATGCGTGGGACGACCCCCCCCCCCCCCACCGCCGCCTAGAAGTTGGGAAACCGACATCGTACGTATTGAACCAGGCTTGGAGTCAGGTATGGTGTTCGGTTTGTAATGTAGTTGGTGGCCCATCGAAGTTGTGCATTTGGGATTTAAACACATCACACACCACCGTACCCATACATACTTTTGGGCCAAATGCAGTGTATACGGGGTCTTCTGATCGACCACGTCTCCCTTGTGCGGTTTTTTGTCATGACACGCATATCTGTGGGCTCCCCGAGTGTGTATATATCATCCCTTTGACCGATAACGAGGGGTATGTGTTGGCCATGAATGGATTCCTCCTAGTTCGTGTTAGGGCCGGTCACCATCACATGTTGCTCAACCAAAGCTCGAGCTCATGCGTTGTCAGGATTCCCTCCCACATGCTCGGATTGCTGGGTTTGACCTACATCGTACCCTGCGTATCTCGTCCTTAACTACCTTGCCTTCATGGTTGTTGTCTGTATTGAGAGGTAGGCACCACATCTAAATTGTACATTATTCTATATTGAAAACACACATCACCCCTTCCCAACGTACATCATTTTGGGCCGCATGCAAGACGTGCTGGTTTTGTGGTCCCTCTCGTGCTATTTTTAAGATGGTTCAATCTATTGGCCCAAGCGGTTTATCAATAACAACAATTGTCGTTTGACCAAACGATAGATTCATTGGTCTGTCTTATGGTAGGTCATGGCGACATGCATGTTTGACCAAAGTATCATTACGTGCATCCGCCCCACTGACATGAAGTGGGAGGTGGTGGGCCAAGCATCCTAGCTAGCTACGACATTATGTCATTATAGATATATCCAAAGTGCTTTCGGGTTTGCGAGGCAGGTGCCACCAAAGTTATGCATTGTGTATTTAAAGTTTTGAATATCACACCCAATATTCCTACATATTTGGCCACTTCCAGGTGGTTCTTGACTTCTGGCCCCTCTCATCGATCTTCGACGACGCGCCCAACTGTGGGCCTACGCGGTCAAAGTTGTGCATTGGAATTTTGAACATCACAGACCACCCTTTTCACTCATATATATTTGGGCCACATGCTGGTGTGGCTGTCTTTTGACCCTCTCTAATGTTTTTTTTGCTGCAAAGACTCTGATGACGCTCAATGGACACGGGTATAATATCTTAACCATGTGCGATGCAAGTGCGCTGTGAATCACGACAACTGCGCAAGCGCGAGCGAAGGTGGAGGTACTGGCTCAACCGTGTGCGATGCAAGTGCGCTGTAAAATCACCTCGACTGCGCAAGTGCGAGCAAAGGGTGGAGGTACTGGCTTAATCGTGTGCGATGCAAGTGCGCTGTAAAATCACCTCCTGCGCAAGCCTAAGGCGGACGCTCAACGGACACGGGTATAATATCTTAACCGTGTGCGATGCAAGTGCATTGTGAATCACGATGACTGCGCAACCGCGAGCGAAGGTGGAGGTACTGGCTCAACCATGTGCGATGCAAGTGCGCTGTAAAATCACCACGACTGCGCAAGCGCGAGCAAAGGGTGGAGGTACTGGCTTAACCGTGTGCGATGCAAGTGCGTTGTAAAATCACCACCTACGCAAGCTAAAGGCGGGTAAGTTTATTTGGAAATTCGGACGAACTGTATGCGATAGACCAGATAGCTAGAAATATAAAAGCAAACTACCCACCTTGAGCGTTGCAAAAATCGGTGGTTCCGCCACTTTTCCTTATTATCATACACGCATATTCTTATTAGACCATGCGCGATCTTGGGCACTCCCACCCCGCATCAATTCCTTTACCCAAATTTTAGTAGTCGCCGTACTTCAACCGTCGCCCACACTCCTCCAGCACTGACCTTATAGTAAAATTGCAGTAGCGGAGGCATTTGAACCGTCGCCCTCCCTCGTCCACCACCATCTCCACCCACCATTTCTAAAAAAATTAGTAGCCGCGACGTATCCTCAAACACCCCCCTCCACATTCCCCCCACCCGGCCCCCTCCCCCCTCGAACCCTAGCTCGCGGCCGCCGCTGGCGCCGCCGGTGCCGCTGCCAACCCCTGCCGGTCTGCCCGTTCCTCCTAGCTTAGATAATAAAGTTCAGGTTACCCAGTGATTCCCATACCATCGCCCCACTCCCCTGAGTTTTTAGATGAGGCCTGCGGTGTCCCTCCCCGCCAGATCCACATACCCTGCTCCAGAATGTCGCAGCCTAAGCTCGACCACGTATCCCGGGGAGCCCGACGAGCGTTCGGCCAAGAAGAGGTTTATCATGGCCTCTTCGACGGATATTGGCGAGGTGGCCGCCGTTCGCCCCAGCCTATCGATCCCGGAGCAACACGTCGCCGCGGAAGCCGGCGAAGACATTGACTACGTTTCCATGCCGAAGGCTTCATGTCAGCGGGCTAGCGTATTATTGTATCTCGGGAAAGCTGGCTACGACATCAAGCTCGTCGACAGCGACGGCTTCACACGGGCCATGTCACAGGTTAAGTGGTCCATCCCCAACCCCTCTGGTTCAACCGCCGTCGATCTCTTCGATGGCCTTGCCGTTGATCTCCTCCGCCAAGCGGTCAAGGATTTGCGATCCTTATACGCCATCGAGCCCATTTTGTCATTTCTGAAGGACACGTTCTACGACGGCGGCTTGGGATCCTCAAGTGCCAAGTCAGATCTCATAGACCATGACCACGACCACGAGGAGGGCACCCACGAAGGTTCTTCCAAGGTGAAACAGCCCATCTGTGACATCAGAGAGCGCACCATGGGTCTATGCTCTTCCAACTGGAAGGATCCCGTCCATGAAATGTGAGGCAACATCCTATCAGCAAATCTTACCTTTTCTAGCTTGCCAACCCGTACCCTTTGTTGTAGTAGCATTTGCCGTGCGGTGCTTTAACTGTGCCGTGTTTAATTATTTCAGTTATGTAAAAATGTATTGTTCAATAGGGCTATGTGATGTTTAAGTATGAATTGTCCACTTCAGTTTCATGAATGGCTATATTTGGTTGTTTATAGTGAGTAGATGCCTTGTTTACCTGTATTTGGTTGTTAGGTTGGTTGAAGTGAGCATTTTTCCAGTTATCGAGCAGATGCCTTGTTTATATGTATTTGGTTCTTAGTTTGGTTACAGTGAGCATTTGTCCAGTTATCAAGCAGATGCATTGTTTATCTGTATTTGGTTGTTAGGTTGCTTTTTTTAGCATTTGTCCAGTTTTCAAGCAGGTGCCTTGTTTATCTGTATCTGCTTGTTAGGTTGGTTGCAGTGAGCATTTGTCCAGTTTTCAAGCATATGCCCTGTTTATATGTATTTGCTTGTTAGGTTGGTTGCAGTGAGACTCTGTCCAGTTTTCAATGGCTATATTTGGTTGTTATACTGATCATTTATGCCTTGTTTATTTCAGTCATTCACAATATGTTGTTCATTATGTGCAAGTCGGAACTGTGCCGCTTGACTGCATCAATACCAGTTTGAACGGCTATATTTGGTTCCAGTTATGCCTGGTGTAGTTAACACATGCCCTTTATTTCAATTTTACACATTTATCCAGTGTGATGTTTAAGCATTACCTATGTTCTATTCATTTTCAACAATACCAGTTTGAATTGCAATATTTGATGACTGTTAAGCCTGCTGTCGGTAACATTGCCTTCCATTTTATATATGCTTTAGCAGCATACTGAAACCAACACATTCAAGCTATCATTTGGAGATGATGTTGTTTACCTTTGCTATATTTGTCTGATGTTAAGGTTGCTGTACTTATCATGCCTTTCCACTACTTATGCAGGACAACAACGGGAGTGGCCACCATTTTCCGCCGAGGTTAGCTTCATCCCTCGGCTTGTACTCCCCCCGTCGTTCCATAATGTAGTGCATATAGATCCAGGCCTGGACACTTGTTAGCTTCTAATATTGACTTGTTGCTTGTAGGTACATATGCCCTTGGCAAGGATCCATGCATCGACCCTTTTTGCGTATGGGGCAATGAGATATTCATGAACAAGCATCAAGTGAGGAAACTAATAAGGAT
This sequence comes from Thinopyrum elongatum, assembly GCA_011799875.1. Lineage (NCBI taxonomy): Eukaryota > Viridiplantae > Streptophyta > Magnoliopsida > Poales > Poaceae > Thinopyrum > Thinopyrum elongatum. The sequence goes on from CM022298.1 coordinate 512,459,468, forward strand.
TATTAGCAAAAAGATACGAATGGTGGCAAGCAAATTATTTGTTTATGCTCTATCCAACATAACAGTGAGCTGTAGGATGGTAACTACAAACTCTGCAGCCTTCTCTTTTTACTGCCCATAATGAGTTGTTAGACAACAATGTCTGAATCTTTTTCGTTCGCAGTGGTTCCCGAAGCAGTTCACTCAAAATTACCTCGCAAAGTACATGATTGGTGGACACGCAATGAAGGTTAAAGTATTTCATCCAGACTACAATGAGCATCGAGAAGTCGTAATGAAGACAGTGAAGGATGGACGGGCAGCCATCACAAAGGGTTGGCCTAGAGTCGTGCGCGCATTATGCATGGAGGAGGGCACAATATGGGCATTCCGCTTCACCTTCTCCAGCGACCAGAATGTCTTTCACCTCTCTCTTTACGGTCTTTAGTACAACTGTGGTTCATCATTCTTTACTTGGTGCTTCTGTAGTTCTTCAGTATATGTACCTGTGCATCGAATTATGCATTCATGATTGAACCTATATTTGTAATAAACATGGTTGGATATGAAATAAGTGATTGCCTACTTTCAAATTCAAAACATGTGATTTTTAAATTAGGGATTAATTAGGGATTACACTGCAGACGGTTTGCGAAGGCGAAACATCTGCGATAGACGTGGAGATCAGGCACATTTCTAGGATCCACTATGTGTGCGATCAATCTCCACTGCACACACGACATCCTCTTGAAAACTGTTTGCGTTAGGCCACCTTGCGCAAACGTTTACCACATAAAAACTGTGTGTGATGGACAGCCTTTGCCATACAGTTTCTTCTATGCACCGTGTGTGATGCATTCAATAACGCAAATGATAAAATTGTTAATATCATGTGCAATGGCAACCTATCACAAACGATTTAACGGGGAAAATTGTGTGTGATGTACCTGCGAAGGGAAATGTTTTCCTTGGAGCAACTGTGTGGGATGTTCATACGAACAAAAACGTTTAGCGGGGACTGACTGTGTGGGATGTACTTACAACCGGAAATGATTTCGCCTGTATAATTGTATTTTTTAGCACTATTGTATGTATAACCGTATTTTAGCGCTCGCCGGTCGCACATGACCTCATTTTGCTGAGCGTGTGTGCCAGGAGGGCATATCCCCGACGGTTTCTGGGTCGTGTGGGAAGGACCCCCTATCGCCGTCACTCACTTGGCGACGGTTCCGAACGCCGTCGCAGAAAGGGGTTAAAAATCGTTTGTATAGCACCGACGCGTACCAGTGTACTCTCCGCAATGAAGATATACTAGAGATGCTGCCCATTTGCTATTTTTGGTGGATGCTAACCCTGTTGTACTTAACATGCCTTTGCATGTACTTACGCAGGGCCATAACAGGCGATGCTGTTGTTTGCCGTCGAGGTTAGCTGCATCCCATGTCTTACAGTATTTTACAACATTTGTGCAATTGCAATTTGGCTTCTAACATTTACTTGCTTCTTGTAGGTACACATGTCGACGGCACTGATCCACGCTTCGACCTGGAGGAAGAGCTCGCCTCTGCCACCGCTGACTTTGGGCGGCCTCTGGCCAAGATGAAGTGCCCCAGCAACTACCTCTCAGGAGTTACCAAGTATGAACTCACCAGTTCAATCTTACCAATACTAGCTGCAATTAATGGCTATGTTTTGTATGGTCGATGTATTAAGCATGTTGTAGTAAACATGCCTAACACATTTTAGCTATTTTTCCTACCTTTTGATAGACAACTGGGCCATTCTCTGCTCTGGCAGCACCTGCCTTGTGATGTTTAACTCTGCCAATTGCATTTTTATCAGTACCGGTTTCAATGGTTATTAAGCCTGTTGCAATTAACAGTTGTATCCATTTTTAAACAGTTGTATTTCAATAGCTACAAACTTAGAAAACATGACTTAGGATGCTGCTAAGCCTGTTGCAATTAACAGTTATATCCATTTTTTAATCCGTCCCTTTGCTACCGTGCTACTCTTTTGCAATGAAGATATCACTACAGATGCTGCCATTTTATTACCATTTGCTATTTTTGGTGGATGTTAACCCTGTTGTAGTTAACATTGGCTTTCCATGTAATTAAACAGGGCTACAATGGGCGATGTTGTTGTTTGCCATCGAGGTTAGCTGCATCCAATGTCTTATACACCATCTGTTCCTAAATATAAGTATTTTTAGAGATTCCAATATAGACTACATAAGGAGCAAAATGAGTGAATCTAGATTCTAATCTAAACTATATCTATAATTCTATATACATCCGTATGTAGTTCATATTGAAATCTCTAAAAATACTTGTACTTAGGAACGTAGGTAGTTGTATTTTACATCATTTGTGCAATCTCAGTTTATCTTCTAACATTTACTGGTTGCTTGTAGGTACATATATGAGCGGTACTGATCCACGCTTCGATCCCTTTTGCGTATGGGGCAATGAGATATTCATGAACACGCGTCAAGTGAGGAAACTAAGAAAGATTGTTAGGCGAAAGAAACGGGTGATGGGAATTAAGCTCTATAATTACACTTTGTCCAAGACAACAGTGAACTTTAGGATGGTAAGTAATGTGTTGCCTTTTCCCCCTGCCCACAACAAGTTACTCTATTAGACCTCAGTATTTGATATTTTTCTCTTTTCTGTGGTTTCCGAAGCTATTTACTGATGATTACCTTGTAAACTACATGACTGGAGTGGAGGCAACTAAGGTTAAAGTATATAATTCATGCTACCATGATAATGCTCTAGAAGTCTTCCTGAAGGTGGTGAAGGATGGGCGGGCGATCGTCACAAGGGGTTGGACAAAAGTTGTTCGTGCCTATGGCATGCAGGAAGGCACATTATGGGCATTCCGCTTCTTCAACACCATCGGCAGTAAAAATGATTTACACTTGTCTCTTCACCTTTACTGCCTCTAAATATTGTGGTTCATCATAGTTAATTGCTGTCTTATCCTGTAATTACTGAATATAGTGTACTGACAATTTTATTTATGGATTCGTTGTTGAACCATTGTGCTAAGGATTTGAATTCCACGTTTCATATTTCAAAATTTCCAATTTGAATAATAAATTACAGGGAAAAATAAAATTATACATGAGCGAATAAAATAATATGCACACGGTTCGAAAGAAAACAGCGTGTGCGATGAAAAATAGAGAACAGACGGTTCTTTGACGTGAAACATTTGCGATGCCCGACGGACGCACACACGGTTTTGTCTCATATGCGTGTGCGATTCATGGTAATACGAAAAACATTTCAAACCAGTGTGCGTGTGTGATAGGAATACCAATCACACACAATTATGAAAATGGACATGTTGGTGTTAGTAGAGGCACCACACACATTTTACATTCTTGAACCGTGTGCGATAACGTACCTATCACAAACATATCGGTAGATTAAATGTCGATGTCCACCTTTTCCACACGACTATAGCGGCGTAACCGTTTGGGATGTCTCTCTGATCAGAAATGTAACGTCCAGATTTAACGTGTGGGACTAGGGGGCTTCTCATACATTTATTCTATGGCGATCGTCTGTAGCCGCTCGCCTATCCCCGACGGTTTCTGGGTCGTGTGGGAAGGACCCCCCTATCGCAGTCACTCACTAGGCGACGGTTCCAAATGCTGTCGTGGGAAGGAGTTAAAAAACCGTTTGTATAGCACCTTACGGTACCAGTGGGTTTTAAATAGAATACGCGCGTTCCCGGAAAAAAGAAACGAAAACTGGCAGGCAAATCTTTTTTTAACGTACCAAGAAAGAAAACTCGATCAATAACACGCCCCCGCTTCCAGGTCGCAGTTTGTATCCCTGACGTGTGGTCCCCGACCATCCATTATTAAGGGAACAAAATTAAGGGTCAAATTATTACATACGTAAGCTGCCTCTTCGTGTAAAAATGTGCTCCATCGTGTACTCGTGGGTATGTCGGAGGCAGAGTGAATGCGTGTACATTTCTTCTTGTACGTAGTACTCCATTTATATCACTTCACATTGTTTCCCACTCCTATGATATTCCTATCCTAGGAACAAAATGAGGCGGTACTAAGTTTGTGTGTGTGTAGGGAGAACGAGACATCGGTGATGTGTACGAGTAGTCGCGAGAGTCGTCACTATGTGTGTGTGTGCGCGCACACACACATAGACATGCATATTCGTGTGTTTACGTAAAATTATTACTTTCATCTCCATCTCCAATCATATTTGTCCAATTGGCACATTATTTATGTTATTAATTACGCAGCAATGTTTACGTACGTCCAGCATCTCTCGTTTGCGGGCGTCCGGACTGCTGCCACGCCCGCTCCTGACCGCCCTAGACAACCAGAACCATCTTCATCACCCGTGCGCGCATCCCGCCTGAAATGGTCAGTGCCACATTCATGCCCGGCCAGAGCAGACGCGACCTCTCATTGGCACCGGCATTGAAGTGGCGCGCCGGCCGAGAGAGCATCACCCGCGCCACTTCCCGGTGCACGCGACTACTCCGCGTTCAAATGTCACCACGGCCGGCCACAACATGCATGTAAAAAAGTTCTTGGGAGTCTGTGCTACAGCTAGCTGTCCTCCCCCTCCTCGTCTATCTCTTCCAGTAGTGCTAGTACTCCATGGCGCGATCCATCGACAAGCAGGGGGGAAAGTTTGCAAATACTCGGTTTGCGGTGAGTGGCATGCCGAGCGACCGTGTGGGGTGGAGGAGGGTGAGACACGAACGTGACATACGTGATTTAAATGTTGGTTTTGCTCAATGGCGCGATCCAACGAAATGAAACGTTGGTTTCCAAAAGAATAATGTGTTGTACTGCATGAGGGAGAAGCAGATTCAACGAAGAGTGATGGTTTGCTTCTTCCGTCCAACTAACTATCGAGTCTATGTGATTTGAGGGCTCATTGGTCATTATTACTGTGGCGGTAGAGCGTCGTAGAGCGTCTGCACTCTTATTTATTTATTCGGTGATAAAACTAACTTTCTCCACTCTTACACCGGAGGAGTACGAAACACGGCAGCCCAGTGACTACATGGCCCACCTCCCACTATCACCATATTCCTTGCACAACCCGCATGCAAGAAAAAATTACTACTATACACCGGAGTGTATAGACTATTTTGCCCCTGGATTTGCTTTTGAGGAAATGCTGGGTAGTTACGCACATGCAAAGTACGCAATTCTCGCGAACAATTACTCCTCTCTCCATCTCTCTGGATGCAGACTCACTAGATCTATATGCATGCAGCTCTCTCTCTCTCTCTCTCCGGTTTTGCATGCATGCGACGCGACTCTCTCTCTCTCTCTCTCTCTCTCTGTGCAAGCATGCTTTAAGCATGGTTAATAATATAGCCGGTTGATGGCTAACATGTTGCCATGTCATCTATAGCCAATGTAATAGTCAACATGTATAGTAATGGGCTACAAGAAAGTACTACTCCCTCCATTCCCTTATACAAGAAAGTACTATTGCCTCGATTACTGTTAGTGGCCTTGTATAGATGCCAAATGTATTTTTTGTAGTGGCCAATGTAATTGTCAACATGTATAGTAATGGGCTACAAGAAAGTACTACTACTACATTTTACCACATGACCCACCATACACTCTCACATACTACCTCTGTCCTCATTTATTAGTCCCCTATGTATAATTTATGCATGATACTAGTATATGATACTCCCCACTATGAGTAGCCTTATACGCATACAAAAAAGGACCAGAGGGAGTACGAAGCTTTCAGATTATGTTTCATGTATGTATCCTGGCTCCAAGGTTGCCCCGTTACAACATTCCATCAGATACAAAGGAAAACTAACATGTATGCTGATGCATCTCAATGATTCACAGATCATAGCCAATATTTACTTCACAACTAAAGACAAAAGTTGTGAGAGTGTGTACAAAAAAAACTACTGATGGGGTCACTACGCCTTAAACCCTAAACAGGATTTAATCTCCTGGCTAGGTAGAACCTGTCAAAGGAAAGAAGCCTAGAACCCTCGGATCAGACGATGCTTTTGTGTAGTTCCACTAAAATCAAGCTGAGCATCCCTGTTGGCAAAGATATTGAAGAAGTGTGATTAGAATAATAGTAGTGGCACTAGTTCATGAGACATAAACTCATCACAAATACTCCGGTAGAAGTAGATAAAGATCCACTTGAAGATGGAGCTACACAGGGAGCTGCGGCAGTGGATCAAGCTGGCTCCAAAAGGAAGTTGTAACTGGGACGTCGGGGTGTAGCTAGAAGGGCAGTGGGAGGCGACATCAGCCCATACCACGGGGACCCCCGATCGGCACACACCGACAGTGGGTTTTCTTCCTCGCCGCTGTCGACCGCGTCTACGCAGAACATCGTCCGCTTCCCCCGGTGGCGGGATCAGGCCGGATCTATGACCAGCGGTGTGGCCACCGTCGTTCTATGCTTGTGAAAAGAGCAACCCAAGCAAGCAGGCTTGTAGCTTAGGCTCCTGCTAGTGTATATATAGTGCAGTGGTTTTCTTTTTCTCTCCGTATCAACCTTTTTATATTGTGTACGTGTCATTGAAGAGTGAAATGATGGTTGCTTTGTCCGACTAACTTACTGTGTGATTTGACTGCTCCTGAGTGGCACCTGCACGTACTCCCCCTACGTGTATGACCATTCCTGAGTCTCACTTGTACTTATCTCTATTTTCTTGTATGAGACGTAGACAAGATGTGCATAGAGGAATTTTGTTACTGCACGTTGTTATGTACCTACTCCCTCCTTCCGGGTCACTACTAGTACTCCCTCCATCCTGGTTTATTGGTCCCCTTTGTACTCAATTCATGGGCTCATTTTCCTGAAGAAATTGTCTTTACCAATGTATTAATATCGGGAATGCATGCGTGAACAATGAATGATTAAACCTTGCATGCAACATTTTGACAAAGCATTGACATATGAACATGTGAATGTGAGGGACTACAACCTCGTGCATGCATGCAACAGTCACACGTACACATGCATGCAAAAACGCATGCGGCGCCCTAATGCATGCATGTCCGTGTACACGACGGAACACACACGGTCACGCTCAAGTGCTCAACCTACACTTGCATGCACACACATACTCAGCCAGGGTGAGCTAGTGACCGTATAAACACTGGAAAATGTCTATATTGCCTGCAATGAGTGCATTATGAAGTCCAATGACTGTAGTTTTACAAATATGCAGTGACAGCCAGTGTATTTATCTCGTTTGAAATTAAGCCATATTAACCGGAAAGGGGGCAGTATGGACTAGCATTACTTTGTTGTGTCCCATCAACTTGCAGAAGAAGGAGAAGCTTGCGCGCAGTGGCTTGCAGGAAAAAGGAGAAACTTTTGACTAATGCAAGCTCTCCCTCGCTCAGGCGGTGGACGTGCAACAGTTAATTCGGTGTCAGATTGCGAGAAGCATACACTGTACTAGTACCATCATTGTTCGACTTCCCGAAGAGGCGAAGAGCCAAGCGCAAAGTTTACCACAGTAGTACTCCGAGTAGTATTACGTACTACCAGTACTTACTATATAGGTACTACTAGGAACTGCATGGTGGAGCGTCTGCACTCTTATTTTATTAAATCTGTGATAAAGCAATCTTCAACACATTTGCTTCTCTTCGAGGGTTCTCGCATGTGATAAAGGAAGTTGATTGCATGGAACACACGCCACAATTCTCACTTAATTCTGGCTCCTATCCTGTTAGAAATAGGAGCGCTGAGTAATATTTTCTCTTTTTTTGTTATTCAGCATGTAAACAGGTCAGCAAACCTTGCGGCGCATCTTTGTGCGAACCGTGCTTGCTGCGCTTTGAGTGTGACCGAGAGCTGGCTTGATGAAACACCTCGCTTCCTTTTTTTGCGGGGTACCTCGCTTCCTAGTGACCAGTCTCTTGGCTGATTGTCCTAAGAATGCTTATATATGAATAAAGCTCTCTCATTTACCCGCAAAAAAGATTAAGGCATATTAACCGGAAAGGAGGCAGTATGGACTAGCACTACTTTGTGTGCCCCGTCAACTCGCAGAATGAGGAGAAGCTTGCAGGACAAGGTGAAGCTTGCTTACGCCCTCTCCGTCTACCTCAAGCGCGGTGGCTCGCAGGACGAGGAGAAGCTTTTGACTAGTGCAACCTACCCTCGCCCAGGCGGTGGACGTGCATCAGTTCATTCGGTATCAGATTGCTAGAGGCATACACTATAGTACCATCATTGTTCGACTTCCCGAAGAGGCGAAGAGCCAAGCGCAAGGTTTAGTAGTACGAGTAGTATAGTAGTACTAGTATACAGGTACTAGGAACCGCATGGTGGAGTTTCTGTACTCTTAATTTATTTTAATCTCTGATAAAGTACAAATTTATTCAGGAGAGTGCGGAAAACGGCAGTCCAATAGTACTATTAAAAAACATCGAACATGTAATGATGACATCGATCAACCATGCTCGAATATATCTTGGCCTCCGTGCGACACCTAGCCCGTCTGTGTTCTCGCTCCTCATCTCTCTCAAGGAGCGGCAGGTTGGCCATTTTGCCGTCAATTGAGATCGGTTTGCTCACACTCCGGTCCCACATGTCCGTGATATGCCAAGAGGAAGCGCGTTGACCGATAGGCCATACGCGGACTTGGTTTTGCACCTTCATACTAGTATGAGCGGATTCAAAGAAGAGCGTATTGATGGTTGCTTCTTCCGAGCAACTTATAGTGGGAAAGGTGGGGCTTATGATTTGACTGCTCATTACTCACTATTAGTGCGGTGCAACGATCGGGCTGAGTCTCCCATGCGGTTGTGCACTCTAATTTGGTGCATGGCACATGGACCCGGATGTTGAATGGCTTCTGGCAATGCTATCAAGCTTCCAGCATTTGTTTACATAATTGACGTATACAAATAATTTTCTAGCGACATGAAATTGTACAATGCTCTAAAGCTTTCAGCTTTTGTTTCGTGTGTCTTGCCAGCTGGAAGGTTGTCTCGTTACAACATCAATCAAATACTAGAAAGGAAACTAACATCCATGCTCTTTCAAAAAAAAAACTAACTTCCTTGCTAATGCATCTCAATGATTAGCAAATCAGAGCTAATATTTACATCACAACTGAAGACAAAGTTGTCAGAAGGTGTTAAATTAAAATTGATCCATGCTTTCATTGGCAGCAACTCCCCCCCCCCCCCAGCTCTGTCTAAATCAACAAGGCATGTTGGGAAAAAGTAGCTGTCAGGAGCATGTAACATTCTGATCATTTTGTGCAATTCCACTAAAATAGAGCTGAGCGTCCCTGTTCCAAAGATATTGAGTAAGTGTGATTACAATAATAGAGGACTGTTGATGAAACAATAAACACACAAATAGGAGCCGGTCACCTTTGCAGTCTCTCTTAAGACTAAATAGTTTGAGAATATTAAGCAAATAGTTGGAGAAGATTAGGCTCGGAGTTGGATGAGGAGGATAGAGAAAAACCAATCTCCCTTTGTGCAGTCGCACTGAAATGTAGAGATGTTGCCCGTGTGACATTTTAGTAGAACTGCACAAAACACTCTTAAGAAAGAAGTGATTTGTGCAGTTCACCAAAAGATCACAATAGCAACAATGTGAAATGGATAGCCCTGTTTGCAAAAAAGAGGTAGAAAGGAAACAATTGCTAGCCAATAATAGTTGATGACACATACAACGACAAAAAAGAAGCATATTCCTTGTCCTAAGGGAAGATAACAGCACGGTTGTTTATCTAAAACGATGTGAGGATGAGATTGCAATATGGAAAGTATGCCGGATGAGCTACGTTTTTGGGAAAAGAACTAGGGAAGATCCACATGCAAGATTTTCCACATGTAGTGACGTGGGAAGATGGGCAGTGGAGCAAGGCCAGAGGGGATACCTGGGGGTCATCGAGATGTAACTAGGAGGGCGGCGGCGGGTGGGATCTGCCCATACCGCGGCAGTGAGCAAGTGGCGAAGGCCTTACCGCGTCGGAGCTTGGTTAGAGAGAACGGCGGGTACCACAGATCGGGATGTGCTGCCTCGACATCGTCGAACTGAGAAATGATGCACATCCTCCCTTTCCGCCGGCGAACGGGATGTGGCCGGATCAGTGACCAACCATGAGAGAGAGGCCACCACCACCTTGTGTGAGATACTGTGAAGAGAGACAAACCCCGGCAGGCAGGCTCCATTGTATATAGTGGAGCAGACTACTTTTTTCTCCATAACAATCATTTTATATTCTGTGTACGTGCCATTGAGCAATATAACTTTATTTAAAAATAACGCGCCAACGCATGAAGTTGAACTTTGTTTCGTGCACGCATGGTACACGACCTCCGTAGGTAAACAACCGCTACACGCTCTCAAGTTAGCACGTGGGCTGCCATTTCATACAGAAATGAGCTCCACCGTGTACCCGCGCGGGTGTGGCCGGGCATGAAGCGTGAGTGCGTGCACCTATTCTCTTCACGCACGTACACCACCTACGTGGGTTTGTGTGAGAGAAATACAAACCTAGAGAGAGATAGTGTGTGGCTTCGTGAGTGTTTATTTTTGGGGGGAGGGGGGTGCGTGAGAGATAGACAGGGAATATGTGTCGATGATATCTCAAACAAAAAATGTAACATATGCAATGTGTGTGAAACAGAGGCCTGGATATATCATATATAGAGGGGGCAATCCATGAGAAGAGAGTGGAGGTATCATCGGCATGAGATATCCATAGAATCGAAGAGAGGGATGAAGTGTGTGTGTGTGTGTGTGTGCGTGCGCGCGATCGATAAAGAGTGCCATCGAATTTGTGTGTGCCCATGTCAAAGATATAGGGTGGCTGGCCTACTGGATCGTGAGAGGGGACAAGTGTAGTTTGTCTCTGTGGCATGGGTACCTACCTACATTGTTCGACTATCGGTGTGTTTGTGGGGGGGGGGGGCAGAGACCTAACTATAGAGGTACAACGACTGGTATATGTGTGTAGGTGAGCGATGAACAGCAAAGACAAAAGAACAAGCCTTCAGAGGGATGGAGTTGTAAGAAGGAAGATGATTTTAAAGGTAGAAGGAGATAAACAGGATGTGAGGAGAAGGGGATTGAGAGACGAGACGGTGGGAAGAGTAGTGGGACTCGTTGTGTAGGAGGGGGTTAAGTTAGGGAGAGAGATAGGAGTAGAGGGCGGTAAAGGGAAGGCGTGGGTAGGGGAGGTTGAGATGAGTGGTAGCGGGGGGCAATTGGAAAAAGTGAAGGAAATATTAGGAGGATCGATTTTGGTAAGGTGGGGATATGCGAATGAGACGGGGTTGGGTGCGAGGGAGGGGGATGGTATTGTGGAAAGGAGGGGAAGATGGTGGTAAGGTGTAGCTTCGAGTAAGAAAGGTGGGAAGATGCAGTTAACGGTGGGAAGGAAAGAGTGAGTGCGTGAGGGGTAATAAAGGGTGGATTAAGGGAGTAGCGATGATAGGGAGGTTTTATGTTGGTGAAGGGTGCGGTGGCTATTGGTGGAGATAGAAGGGTGGTGAGTGAGGGAAGGTGATGAGATGTAGATAATGGAACTGTTGCGCTTACAATGTATGAGAGTGGAGATGTGCGTAGGAGGGATGGAAAAGGTTTTGTGTGTGGGGTCAGTTTGGTTGGGAAGGGAGTGCTAGAGGAGGGGTGCGGACGTGTGTGGGGAGAAGGGGCAGAGATTGGAGGTGGAGGAGGGGGTGAGATGAGGTGTGAAGGTTGGAGGTTGGGCGGGCTTCGCAATGGGTGGTGCGAGTGGGGAGGAGTTGGGTTTGTTATTAGTCGGATGGAAGGGGGACGGGAGTACAGCAGAGAGACGTGAGGTTGGGGAATGTTGGCGGGAGGAAGGGATGATGGTGAGTAGTTTGTGAAGTGGGAATAATTGAGAGTGGGATGAAGAGGAGAGAGACCTACCTTATGTACTGAGGGAGACCGGTCGGCATCCACGCATATGTGTAGGAGAGCAATAAGGTTGGGAGAGAGACAGAGCTAGAGTGCCGGAGGGGTTGGTGGTGGAGTTGCTTCTCACAAATGGTGGGAGAGGCCCGCTAGACAAACGGAGGGCATGCCTGCAATATCAATAAGAGAGGGGATGCCTGCCTGTCTGTGCACGTGCGTGTGAGAGACGGGTCAGGAGGCATGCACAAATGATGAGGGGGGACGATATGGATGTGGTAAGCAGATGTAGATACATAGGAAGATCAATCATCCTTTGTCGGAGAAAGGGAGAGACATAACTTGTGAGGTACGTCCATCGATGCATGGGGAAAAAGAGTTATAGTCGACCTAGGTATATGTAGGGAGATTGATCGGTATACATGCATGCATGTGTTAGAAGCAAATAAGGCCCGAAGAGAAGGATAGAGAGAGGGGGATGCGGCTAGGAGGTGGTGCGAGAGGCCTACTATATCGAGGGGGAAGGAGTGTGCGAGTATGAGATCGATGAAAAGAGGGGTGGGAGTGTGCACGTGCGTGGAACCGTATTAGACAGAGGGGGCATGGATGGTGAGAAGAGAAGAGGGAAAGCTTGTGTTTGTGGTAGGCACACCTGGCTAGAGAGGTATATCGACCGGTGTGTGCCGGAAAGAAGGAAATTGGGGGCCTACACACACCGTGGGTGAACGACCTAAAGAGAAATGACGAATGTGCTCAATGGATCTAGAGAATGTTGAGGGAGGGTGAGAGGGAGGCGGGCGTGTGCATGTACGAGAGAAAGTTAGCGCTAGCTACAAAGATTAGAGGATTGTGTGGGTGTAAAAGACGAATAGAGATCATAATTCATTATAAAAGTGGATTCGGATATTTGAAGAAGATATCATAGTGTTTTAAACCGACGCATGCATGAATATATATAATGGTGATACGCATGGTGTGGTTATGAACATGTTATACTACATATAATATATAGAACATTTATTTGAATTTGTGATAATGTGTGGCTTTTGTAGCTCAGGGCTAAATACTTGTCATAATTTAGGGGGTGGGGCACTATACTTTGTGTGATAAACACAGTGCACGTATGAAACATGGTTTAGATTATGAAGATCTAGTTAGTACATCAAATGTACTATTATTTGGAATCAACATCAAGTGTATTCAAAATTTTGAATTCGAGTTCATATAGTACACATAGTTCATATCTATCTCTATAGTAATCATGTGGTGTGTTGTTAAGATAATATACGAATGATGGTTTAACTTGGCAACAATTATGATTGTAGATTCTTATTCAAATAGAGAAACGAATTCAAATTTAGTTTGAGTTGCAGCGGTAGTATAGACATTTGGAATGCACTAAACTGTTCGTATGAGTAGGTTACATGCATTACACAACCAGCGAAAAAAATTAATTGGACATAACATGGATTCATAGCTTTGAATAGCATTTGTACAGTAAAATGGGACAAGACTCCCTCGTTGTGTGGTGCGAATAGTTTTATTTTTTTCGTTGAGGGAAGTGCGAATTGATTTGGTACGTACATTAGTACACGTGAGGCTTGTCCCTAAATTTCAACCCGCGCCTTGTTATCCCAAAAATTCAGATATCATGCTCCCAAAACTCACGCCTTGCTATCCCGAAATTACAACGCACGCGAAAACTCCCTTCAGCTGCCAAATCCCGACACGCGAAATCCCCCTTCTAACCCTGAGCCGAAACGGCCGCTAGTTCAAATCAGTGGGGGTACTTTCATAACACACCCTACATTTTGGACAAGCGCGTCCCTAAGTCATGGTTGCCCCCTCCCGTCACCTCCTTTCCGCCATTCGAAAACCCAGGCCGCGATAACGTCCTGCTCCAGCCGCGAAACCCCACCCTCCACCGTCCGCCACCCCACCGCTGCCCAGCCGGAGCCTCTTCCCCGATGACGTCGTCCACCGCAACAGCTCGACGTCCCTCATCCACCGCCTCGGATGAGGATCCGTCGTCAATCTCGTTGTCCCGCCGGTTCAGCCGCCCCGTCCTCTGCCTCCAAGGAGCTGCTCTAACGATCGCCTCGTCTATCGCGGCTGCTCCATCCCCACAGCGCCGCCTTAACCTGCTCCACCAGAACCGCAACATCTTCGTCGACTCCTCGAATGAAGCCGAGGCCTACTCGACGCCACCAAATAGGTTATACACTCATTGCATCGCACCTTCTCCTTAACTTGACCTCCCGGCGCCGCCGGTGCTCGATCCCGCTCCCCCATGGCGCGGCTACCTCGTAGTCGGCGCCGCCAGCGACATCTCCACGGCGGCTCTCCCCCAGTGCGAGGCTCCCTCGGTGGCGGCGTCCATACCAGCCGGAGCTGCTGCTGCTGCTCCGGCTCTCACTCGCTCGCGCTGCTGCTGCTGCTATGGCTCTCACTCGCTCGCGTTGTTGCTGCTCCGGCTCTCGTTCGCTCGCGTTGCTGGTTTGCTCTTCCCCTCACTCGTGCTGCTTCTTTGCTCTTGCTCTCGCTCGCGCTGCTGATGCTTCTACACGGGCTGCTGCAGCTACACGAGTTGCTGATCTGGCTCTAGTTCGCGCTGCTGCTCCCGCTGCTATCTGCTACTGTTTTCCCTGTCGATCGGCTGCTGATTTAGATCACTGTTTCTCTACTACTAGTGCTCGAGCGGCCTAAACTACATGTGAAGTGCATCTCTGCTACCAGTGCATTCTGTTTCAACGGTAACATTCAGATTCCACAGTAAATTTTAGTTGCGACAATTAAGTTCAGAGTCAACTGTTTTTACCTCATCTGTTGTAGTCAGGTGTTTTTTGGTGATGTACATTTTACATCTACCACTTTTTGGTAATGTGTTTTACATCATCTATTACAGAAGCTATTAGAATACCACTTGAGATTAACGATGTCTGTCTTGTGCTGCTTCAGCCTCGACGTCTTATGGCTCGCCGAACCTGCTCCAACGACGGAACCATCCATCACAACAGAGCAGCACCCTGGATGCCATCTACACACACCTCAGATCTTCCACCACACCTCCGACAGCCACCTCTGCCACAACTTCTTCAGCGACCAACCCAATGATGTTGAGGTCGACACGGCTACGCCAAAGAGGTTGTACACTTGTCGCATCACTTACTACTCTACATTCTTGTCGATCCATTAGGGCTATTTTGGTTCAAAGGAAAAAGTGAAGGAAAAACATAGCAATAGGAAATTTTCCTATGGTACTATACTACTCAATTATTCATGCAATTGGTTGAAAGGAATGGAGCAAAACATCCACCTGGAGCTACTTTTCCTATGCATGAAAACAAGACTAAGTGCATTAGTGGCAGAATAACATTTTAACTGTACACACTTTCATATGGTTTCACTTTAATTTGGCCATGTTTCTTTGCATTCCTCTGCTCTTCTAATTCCTGTGAACCAAACACCCAAGTTGACAGAAATCCTGTGTTTACAAATGCTCTATTTCCCACGCGCATTCCTATCCTATTCTGGTGTTTTTCGTATCCCTGCGTTTTTAGAATCCTGCAAGCCAAAGGAGCCCTTACAGAATTACTTCAGTTACAGATAGGTGTCAAAGAAAACTTTGTGTGGTTTGTCTTGCTCCTGCCGCGACGTCGTCCACCTCATCTGAGTTGCTACATCGATAGAAGCATTCACCATACGAGACATCACGACTCCTGACTGTCTTTCGCCGCCTCAGATCTCCTTCCCTGCCGCCGGCACCCACCGCAACTGCATCACCATCATCGACTCAGCAGATGAACCTGAGGAGTACATGGGTCCACAAGAGAGGTCGTACTCTTTTGTTTCTGCTCATGTTATGCATTACTTAATATTACCTACTACTTTATCGTCATGTTCACCTCTTAGACTCCAAGTCATGTCAGAATTAATGTTCAAACTTGAGTTTTAAAATGCTTGTGGGGCACATATGGAGGCAACAATGAATAGTATCTCTATCTATTATCTGGTTCACCTACGGTATGTCTATGTTGTTCATCTTGGGTGGGAAACAAACAGTAAAGCAATCATCATCTGTCTTTTTTATTAAAGTAAAGCTATCATCAGCCTGCTATCATTATTTTTGGATCTATCCACTGGTTGTTACCATCACTCTAGATTTCTGCATGCTCTCCTTACATAATCTCACTATATTTTTTTCGTATGCATGTCAGATATTGTACACAGTCATGCTGAACATGTAGAGAAAAAGAGAAGAGTTTTGCGCGGTAATACAATGCCATGCAGACATCGCTCCATTGTGGGTGCAATGGCAAACCCTCCCCCCCCTCCAGATTGTAATGCAGAGGAAGATATCTGTTCTAAGGCTGATTCAGATGGAGCTGACCACTCCTATTTACCCCTCGAGGTGTTTGCTCTAACTTGGCATGACGATGTTGGTCATATCATGCGTATGTTGCCTTGCAGTGCCTACTTTCGACATCATATATGCCATCTGCTTAGTTTAGACATGTTCTGTAATGCCACCTGTTTAGTTTCTATATCATATATGTGAATTATGCAATCTCATCTCTTTTAGCCAGCCATAATATATGAGAAATATGCAATGCCATCCTGTTTAACCAGGCATCATATATTTGAAATATATCTTGCCAATCCTTTTCTTCATTACATTTCCGTTTGTCGACAATGTTTGTACATTCAACGACTCTTCCTTTGAATCAGCCAGTTGAGTGGGTGATGGAAAAATCTGGAGTGAAAACAAGGTCTTCAGAGCAGACAGTGCTACCTGGTGAAGCAGATCTCTTGCTGGGTCCCGATAGCTCCTCAGAGATGGATTCCGAGATAGATGACCAATCCTATTCCCCCACCGAGGTGTATGCTCTAACTTGGCATGGTTATACTGCTCATATCATGCATATGGTGTGTTGCATTGCATAGTTTAGACATCATATACACAATATTCAACACCATGTTCTTAGTTCAGACATCATATATGTGAATGCCCTCTGCTTAGTATATAAATAACACGTGTGAATTATATCATGCGATCCTGATTACTTAGATAACATGTATGTGAATTATGTCATGCCAACCTGTTTACTAAAGACATCATATAATTATCTCATGCCATCCTGTTTAGTTAGTTATCATATCTTTGAATTATGTCATGCTATGCTATCCAGTATAGATAGACATCATATATGTGAATTATGTCATGCTATCCTTTTTAGTTAAACAATATACATGTGAAATATTTCATGCCCTCTTTTTTCCACACTATCTATTGCATCTGTCTGTCATACAAGGTCTGTACATTTAACTACTTTTCTTGTTTATCAGCCATTTGAATTGGAGGGGGTGATGGTAGTATCTAGCGGAGTAAAAACACGGTCTTCAAATAAAATAGTGCTACCTCTTGGTGAGGATAGCACCCCAGTTGTACATGCACGAGAACCAGCCCTACCACACATAACCCAGACTCTCGCAGATTGTACCCCTACTCCAATGGACAGAGAACCAGCTTCACCCAATCTAACCCCAACCACAGCAGATAGTAACCCAGTTCCAGTTGACACAACACCATCTCCAGCACAGAGCTCCCAAACAAGAGCAGTTAGTATGGTAGTTCCAGTGCCCAAAGCACCAGTACTACCATGGGAACCCCAACTCCACTAGTTAGTACACCTATTCCTGTGGACGAAGCACAACCAGCCATTCATAGTTTAGCATCTATCGCATTTGGTTGTTAAATCCTATGTGCGTATCTTCCCATCATGGAAATATTATACCGAAGATGAAGGAAAAAGCCAGTTGCAGGTGTTCGTCCAGGAGTTATGTGTAAGTAATGTTATTCATGGCAAATACTTTGCTTTGTCCCAAACATTCTACCTCCATGCTGGTTATAATACATCAAATGTTCCCATTTTTCTCTATAGAGAACACTACAAAAAAATTACACTTCCGTGATGATACGTGTTTGTCATAGTAGGTCATGTTTTCTGCCATGCATGTACATCCATGATGATTTTATGACAGAATCAAGATAGTCATACCTGTGCTGTCGTAGAAGTGTTCCATGACATTACCAAAATTATCATCACGGAAGTGTCCACTTCCATGACAATAAATCGCACGTCATAGAAGTGTTTTCGTCAAGGGTAACCGACATGTGGCATCCACCATAATGGGTCGCCGTTAAGCTATCGGGTTCTGGTTTGGATCCAATAACCCGTTAACAGCCAGGACCAATGGGGATTTTCCATGTGTAAAATCATCATTGGCCGGAGGAAACACGTGTCGGCTCCTCGGTGGGCCAGATGTCATCCATCCAACGGAGGAGACATGGCTATGATACGTCGACATGTGGCAGGGCCCAACAAAGGCCCATATAGGTTAAAAAGGCTGGCCCAGTCAAAGGCCCGTAGTATTTACTCAGGTACTAGTGGGCCAGCCCACTAACGGCCTGCTTAAACATGGCCCATTTACGGCGCAAAGCCAGATCAGGCCCGTTATTTGTTCGCTGAGTATTTGGGCCCAATTACGGCCTAGTGACATTTCGGCCTGTTAGAGGCCCGATGTAGACATGGGCCCAGTTCAGCCTGGTGTGTCTTTCGGCCTAGGAATGGCCCGTGCTGCCGATGGGCCATATATGGTCCAACGCGACTTCTGGCCCACTTACGGCCCGTGATAAAGGTGGCAATAGTTCAGCCCAACGTGACTTTGGGCATGTTAAAGGCCAATCGCATAATTCGGCCCGTTGATGCCTCTACTAAGCTTTCGGTCTCTTAAAGGCCCATTATATCAGTGGGCCAACTAAGCCCCGAGATATGTTTCGGCCTGGTAATGGCCCGTCATACATTTCAGCCTGCTAAAGGCCTGTGGACGACTATTGAAAATTGAGGCCAGACATGCATTTCGGCCTGCTAAAGGCCCATGGTATCTTCTACATGCCAGCAGAATATTCAGCATGTTAATGGGTCGAAGCTACATGGGCCCAACTAAGCGCTGGGTCCACTAAAGGCCCAACTAAACTTTTGTCCGAATGGAGGCATGTGTAAGTTGTGGGCCTGGCGCAAAGTGTGAAGGCCCCAATGGCCTTTCAGGCCCAAGAAAGTTGCAGGCCTGCCAAATTTTGGCCCGCTAAAATGCAGGCCTGTTAGAGGCGAATGTTTCGGCCCGGTCGCCTACATCAGATTTTCGCCTTTTTTTCAGATAGCGAATGATGGCATATACGGTAACTAGTAGGAATTAAGAACAAACCTACTCTATACAATAAAGAAATTACGGCATAGTAACTTAGAATAAACCTACACTATACAATAAAGGATTTATGGTATATTACATCCACTGGGCATCGAAGTTCGCCACCAGGGATCATAAAGCGCAACGAAGAAGCAGATTACAAAAACTGGGCGCCATTGCAGTGTAACAAAATAATACTGAACCAAGACCACTTCCAGGACAGTTCAAGAAAGGTTAGCCTTGCGCGGGAGATGCTGCGCAAGCTGCTGAGCAAGGCTGTGAGACTGGCCTAGCATGTCGGTCATAGCTTCCAGCTGTAGCTGTTTAGCAATGAGGTTCTCATTGGTGTTCTCCGCGATCTTCCTTAGAGATAGGACTTCAAGTCAAAGTTGAGTTGCAGAATGCCTTTCTGCTTGAACTTGGGACTAAAGAAGTCAAACTAATTCACACAGCGAATTATGTGAGCTTGTCTGACTGCTAGTCTCAAGTAACTTGAACACTGCATCAAGACATGACTTTGGGGTTGTCTCGCTATCTTCAAGATGTTTTGCTTTCTTTGCTGCAATATATGTTGGGTTTGTCTCACAGCCTTCAGCAGACTTGTGCATGCCATCAGGAATATCACCCTGAAACAAGCAGAGAGATGACAGGTTTTGCACGTGTATAAACAAAGATGGTAACTGTGCTGTCAATTCCATCCAATTTCAAATTAGAAAATAAAGAGTCTGTTCAAAATATCAATAGCATAATTTGGCATTGTTCATCATGCAGGCAGCTTCACCACACTACTCGATTACCATGTCAACAAAACAATCATAGATGAAGGGCAAAGACAATCATTGTATCTATTTTGGTTAATGTGCATGGCATGTTGTTCATATCATCAGCCACATCAGTAAGATAAAACAGGAGATGGCAAGGTGCAAACGTGGGTGGCTTCACCACACACTGGATTATAGATCCACAGAAACAAGCATACATGTAGGGAGTATTGAGTAATGTGCATGGTATGAATAAGGAATTTGGTTTTACAACTAAAACTTGGAACTTACAGTTGTTGCGAACATGCATTTTGATAGAAACAACAAACTAAACAGCAGTTGACGATAGGGAGTATGAGCAAATTAAACAACAGTTGAGGATAAAGGCTTTAGAAGGACTGACTTACATTAACTGTTAACACCGGCTCTATAATGCCCTTCTCCATGTCAAGGGAAGGATAACTCAAGAATTTTAGCACAGAAACTTCTTCATAATCATTGCCTGCACTCTACATTTTGTAGAGAGTAATTATAGATATGATAATACTGGAAGGGATAGAGGATAATGAAGATAAGATGCAGATTGATGCTACATAATCAACTACCAATCCCTATAAGTACAAGCGTTACAGGATAAAATGTACTGACAAGAGCAATGGGCTACACTTCTGCACTGGCATTGTCTGTGCATTCAACTTTTTGGTAAGATTAAATATAGATCTGATATTTTTTAGTAAATGGTGGGCGAGGGAGATAAGATGCAGAATGCTACACAATGAACAAATCCCTCCTTCCCATAATATAAGAGTGTTTTGTACACTGGTGTACTGTATAAAACGCTCTTATATTATGGGACAGAGGGAGTAGCTGTCAATGTAAGTACAGTGATAGACGATGTTCAGTCCTTACAAGAGGACTGCAGAGCTAAACCTCTTCAAAAGCATTGGGTTGATTCTAAATTTATGTAAGAGTCGATACAAATCTTATAATGTCCACCAAATGGAGGATAACGAGGCTAACATGTGCAGTGATGCTACATAATCAACCAGCTATGAAAGTAAGTACGGTCATATAGGGCGAGAGGTACTCACAAGAGCAATGCAGTGTGCAGTATAGTTGCGAGATTCTGTGGTCCCTTGAGAATGAATGTTCTTCTGCAAACAGTTTTCGTACAAGTGAGATGGTAAGGCACATGCAGAAATATAGTTCAAATTGTGATGTGATATCATAGACAGTACCTTATGTTGTAGACGAGACCAATGTGTAACAAGATTATTCCAGTCACTGTCTGATAAATGTAGCACCAAAGACTTTACAGAAATTTCATTTAGAGGCTTGCCATCGAAGTGCGCTTGCCTCAGGTAGGAACGATACTTCATCAACGAGTGCCTGAAAAGCGCAACCAACCCTTGCTCGTCTTGACTATCTAGTTTGGTCCTCGCCTATTTAAAAGAATGAAATCTTGTGTCTTCTGTCAGCAGAAACATATGCACTAATTACCATGAATAACATTAGTACATTACTAACACATAAGTTACGAAGGAAGATTGGAAATTGTTCTGTGTCTGTGGTATAATCTTTCCATGAAGGAAAGATGCGCACAAAGTTCCTGACAACAATATAAGCTTCGTCTTCTAAACTGGGAAGAAGTGGAACAGGGGTCCTATTTGCTGCAATTGGGGCTCGCTCTTGTTCGAAAAGGGATTTGGCAACTGTATTTGGTGTACTCTTTGCTGGAATGGGTGTTTTGCATCGTAGAGCTGGTGCTATGTCAACTGGCATCATCATACTATTTGCTGCAGTTGGGGTCTGCTGAGTTGGGGCATCAGAGATGACCATTGTAGTAGGGCTATAGTCTGCTAGAGTTGGGGCCATGTTTTGTGGGTCTGGTGATATTGCAACTACACCTAATGGGCTATTTGATTTATCAGGTGTCACTACCTTTTCCAAATACTTTGTTTGTGCTCCTCCGCGATCAGCAATCGCCCTCTTCCATTTGAACGTCTGATAGACAAGAACAACATTTGAATGGATAAATATGGTATGATGACAGATGGTATATGTACTGAAAATGGATAGGCAGGGCGTATTCACATACACGATGTATAAACTAAGCTAATGGTAGTGCAACAAAGTAGAAGCAATGCAAAGCATCAGTTGCAAGATATGTGCGACCAATATAACCTTGGAAAGTTAGAGCAAGCACATTGATGGGTGAATAAGATAGGGCATCTGCCTCTGACTCCTCCACTAGGGAGCAACATTGACTTAGGTCTCCCTCTAGCACAGAATCATTGTTAGGATCATATTCTGAACACGAATCTATAGGTGGAGAGCGTTTGCATTGCATTGCATCCAGACTTGATTTCAGTCCCTTAATGTCAAGTTTGACAGCCATGGCATTGTTCTGCTTTATTCTTTTCATTCGCGCAAGCTCATAATCATTATGATGTTGTTCAGTATCTGAGATTCATGAAAACATAAAAAGTAGTCGGATTATCTATGGGATGCATTGCAGATTCAACTCGGAGAGTGTCTCCCTACAAACGCCTGCATATATAAAGTTCATCCCCCAATCGTGCTGACTAGACCACACACAGAAATACAAACCTCTTATGTCTCTATAACAGGCGAACACACATTTCAAAACTGAAGTAGGAACATTAGAATCATATCAAATTCGTATTTGAACAAATAAACTAAGGAATTATGAGTGGCATAATGTTTAGCTTCAAGGGTGGAGTGCTGGTAGTGCGACAAAAAGCAAGTAGGCAGATTGTATTCCATGTAAAAGATCATAATCTATGTAGAAGGTGGATATGACACTTTCTTTCTATACAATGCAGTGTTCGTTGCCCACACATGATGGAAGAGATCACACATAGAAATACTATTCACTCATGTCTGCGGTTCCAGTATTTTGAAATAGGGTGGTCCACCCTAAAAGAATATTGATAACAAATATGAAAAGGCAAGCATAGAGGTACTGAATCATCCATTACTTGTGAGCTTACTAGGACAAGCATGCAGAATTGTAACTGTAGGAAGAGACCGTCCAAAATCTAAATCAAGAAGTTGGTCTAGCACTTATTGTTTGCAACTAATGGACGTGAATAATTGGATATCATATCGAATGAGTAAGAAAGACAAGTAAAATTGTCAACAAACGCTGGTACCGTAAGGTGTTATACAAACGGTTTTTAACCCCTTTCCGCGACGGCATTTGGAACCATCGCCTAGTGAGTGACTGCGATAGGGGGGTCCTTCCCACACGACCCAGAAACCGTCGGGGATAGGCGAGCGGCTATTGACGATCGCCATAGAATAAACGTATGATTAGAGAGACATCCCAAACGATTACGCCGCTATATTCGTGTGAAAAAGGTGGACATCAACATTTAATCTATCGATATGTTTGTGATAGGTACGTTATCGCACATGGTTCAAGAATGTAAAATGTGTGCGGTGCCTCTACTAATGCCAACGTGTCCATTTTCACAACTGTGTGCAATTGGTATTCCTATCACACATGCACACTGGTTTGAAACATTTGCCGTATTACCATGAATCGCACACGCATATGAGGCGAAACCGCGTGTGCGTTCGTCAGGCATCGCAAATGTTTCACGTCAAAGAACCGTCTGTTCTCTATTTTTTATCGCACACGCTGTTTTCTTTCTAACCGTGTGGACATTATTTTATTCGCTCTTGTATAATTTTATTTTTTCCCTGTAATTTATTATTCAAATTGGAAATGTTGAAATATGAAACGTGGAATTTAAATTCTCAGCACAATGGTTCAACAACGAATCCATAAATAAAATTGTTAGTACAATATGTTCAGTAATTACAGGATTAGACAACAATTAACTATGATGAACCACAATATTTAGAGGCGATAAAGGTGAAGAGATAAGTGTAGATCATTTTGACTGCCGATGGTGTTGAAGAAGCGGAATGCCCATAATGTGCCTTCCTGCATGCCGTAGGCATGAACAACTTTTGTCCAACCCCTTGTGACAATCGCCCGCCCATCCTTCACCGCCTTCAGGAAGACTTATAGAGCATTATCATGGTAGCATGAATTATATACTTTAACCTTAGTTGCCTCCACTCCGGTCATGTAGTTTGCAAGGTAATCATCAGTAAATAGCTTCGGAAACCACTGAAAAGAGAAATTTTTAAGATATTGAGGTCTAATAGAGTAACTTGTTGTGGGCAGGGGGAAAAGGCAACACATTACTTACCATCCTAAAGTTCACTGTTGTCTTGGACAAAGTGTAAATAAAGAGCTTAATTCCCATCACCTGTTTCTTTCGCCTAACAATCTTTCTTAGTTTCCTCACTTGACGCTTGTTCATGAATATCTCATTGCCCCATACGCAAAAGGGATCGAAGCGTGGATCAGTACCGCTCATATATATACCTACAAGCAACCAGTAAATGTTAGAAGCTAAACTAAGATTGCACAAATGATGTAAAATACAACTACCTATGTTCCTAAGTACAAGTATTTTTTTAGAGATTTCAATATGAACTACATACGGATGTATATAGAATTATAGATATAGTTTAGATTAGAATTTAGATTCACTCATTTTGCTCCGTATGTAGTCTATATTGGAATCTCTACAAATACTTATATTTAGGAACAGATGGTGTATAAGACATGGGATGCAGCTAACCTCGACGGAAAACAACAGCATCGCCCATTGTAGCCGTGTCTAAGTACATGGAAAGCCAATGTTAACTACAACAGGGATAACATCCACCAAAAATAGCAAATGATAATAAAACGACAGCATCTGTAGTGATATCTTCATTGCGAAAGAGTAGCACGGTAGCAAAGGGACGGATTAAAAAATGGATACAACTGTTAATTGCAACAGGCTTAACATCATCCTAAGTCATGTTTTGAAATACAACTGTTTAAAAATGGATACAACTGTTAATTGCAACAGGCTTAATAGCCATTGAAACCGGTACTGATAAAAATGCAATTGGCAGAGTTAAACATCACAAGGCAGGTGTTGCCAGAGCATAGAATGGCCCCGTTGTCTATAAAAAGGTAGGGAAAATAGCTAAAATGTGTTAGGCATGTTTACTACAACATGCTTAATACACTGACCGTACAAAATATAGCCATTAATTGCAACTGGTATTGGTAAGATTGAACTGGTGAGTTCATACTCGGTAAGTAATACGTCTCCAACATATCTATAATTTATGAAGTATTCATGCTGTTATATTATCATTCTTGGATGTTTTATAATCATTTTATAGCAACTTTATATCATTTTTTGGGACTAACCTATTGACCCAGTGCCCAGTGCCAGTTGTTGTTTTTTGCTTGTTTTTTACATCGCAGGAAATCAATATCAAACGGAGTCCAAACACCCCGAAACTTTTTGTGGATTTTTTATGGACCGGAAGACATCCAATGGGCCAGAGCAGCACCTGGGGGTGCCTCGAGGGGGGCACAACCCACCAGGGCACACCTGGGCCCCCGAGCACGCCCAGGTGGGTTGTGCCCACCTCAGTGGCCTTCCGCACCCCCTCTTTACCCTATAAATTGCCAAATATTCCAAAACCCTCGGGGGTAACCCTAGATTAGAAGTTCCACCGCCGCAAGGCTCTGTAGCGACCGAAAACCAATCTAGACCCCGTTCCGGCACCCTGCCGGAGGGGGTATCATCTCCGGTGGCCATCTTCATCATCCCGGCGGCCACCATGATGAGGAGGGAGTAGTCCACCCTTGGGGCTGAGGGTTTGTACCAGTAGCTATGTGTTTAATCTCTCTCTCTCTCGTGTTCTTGAGATGTCACAATCTTGATGTATCGCGGGCATTGTTAATATAGTTGGATCATATGGTGTTTTCCCCTCTCTATCTTGTTGTGAATTGAGTTTTCCCTTTGAGATTTCATTTTATCAGATTGAATACTTTTATGGATTTGAGAGCACATGATGTATGTCTTGCGTATGAATACTCGTGGTGACAATGGGG
Organism: Thinopyrum elongatum; assembly: GCA_011799875.1. Lineage (NCBI taxonomy): Eukaryota > Viridiplantae > Streptophyta > Magnoliopsida > Poales > Poaceae > Thinopyrum > Thinopyrum elongatum. Next base: position 512,485,375 of record CM022298.1, read on the forward strand.
TATCATATTGATTCACTTGATATGTGTTTTGGCACTCAACTCGCGTAACCTCAATTATTCTCTAGTTGGCAAGCATCATGTGGTGGGGAAAGATCTAGGCACATATGACCAGTCAGATATATTTGATCATGATTTATTATTGTTGACAGTTATCTCTATGATAAATGAGTTGGGAGGCGAAATATTAAGCCCCTATCTTTCTCTGTGTTCGATGGATGCATTTGTTCTAAGAATATGCTTTGAGTAGTAGCAATCATGGAAGACTATATGATGATTGAGTATGTGGAGCTCTTACTTAGACTTTGTTGAATAAGTTGAATTGCAATTGCTTGGTGACTAAGAACATAGGTTGTTGAGTTTCAAGAGAATTCATTGTTTGAACCTTAACATGTGAATTGGTTGCTACTTTAACATGAGAAGTTTTATAAGAAAGAATTACTATTATGATGCTAGGAGAAGTGATTGAAATTATCATTGATCAAACTTATGCACTTCGCTAGCATTCACACTTCATAAATTATTTCTTTTATCATTTACCTACTCGAGGACGAGTAGGAATTAAGCTTGGGGATGCTGATACGTCTCCAACATATCTATAATTTATGAAGTATTCATGATGTTATATTATCATTCTTGGATGTTTTACAATAATTTTATAGCAACTTTATATCATTTTTTGGGACTAACCTATTGACCCAGTGCCCAGTGCCCAGTGCCAGTTGCTATTTTTTGCTTGTTTTTTACATCGCTGGAAATCAATATCAAACGGAGTCCAAACATCGTGAAACTTTTTGTGGATTTTTTATGGACCAGAAGACATCCAATGGGCCAGAGCAGCACCTGGGGGGTGCCCCGAGGGGGGCACAACCCACCAGGGCATGCCTGGGCCCCCAGGCGCGCCCAGGTGGGTTGTGCCCACCTCGGTGGCCTCCTGCACCCCCTCTTTACCCTATAAATTGCCAAATATTCAAAAACCCTCGGGGGTAACCCTAGATCAGATGTTCCGCCGCTGCAAGGCTCTGTAGCCACCGAAAACCAATCTAGACCCCGTTCCGGCACCCTGCCGGAGGGGGAATCATCTCTGGTGGCCATCTTCATCATCCCGACGGCCACCATGATGAGGAGGGAGTAGTCCAGCCTCGGGGCTGAGGGTTTGTACCAGTAGCTATGTGTTTAATCTCTCTCTCTCTCGTGTTCTTGAGATGTCACGATCTTGATGTATCGCGGGCTTTGTTAATATAGTTGGATCATATGGTCTTTTCCCCTCTCTATCTTGTTGTGAATTGAGTTTTCCCTTTGAGATTTCGTTTTATCGGATTGAATACTTTTATGGATTTGAGAGCACTTGATGTATGTCTTGCATATGAATACTCGTGGTGACAATGGGGTATCATATTGATTCACTTGATATGTGTTTTGGCACCAACTCGCGGATTCCCGAGGTGACATTGGGGTAATCTATGCATAGGGGTTGATGCACGTTCTCGTCTTTTGTTTCTCCGGTAGAAATCTTGGGGCACTCTTTGAGGTTCTTTGTGTTGGATTGAGTATTATGAATCTGAATTTGCTTTGGTGTTATTTTAGTACGAACTCTTGATAGATCGATTGGAAAGAATAGCTACGTGTTATTTTAGTACGAACTCTTGATAGATCGATCGGAAAGAATAACTTGGTGTTATTTTAGTACGAACTCTTGGATAGATCGATCGGAAAGAATAGCTACAAACAATTTCTTCTTATGTTCTCCGCTAGATAGGAACTTTGGAGTGATTCTTCATCGCACGTTGAGGGATGGTTATATGATCCAATTATATTAGCATTGTTGAGAGATTGCACTAGCGAAAGTACGGACCCTAGGCCTCATTTTCAAGCATTGCAATACCGTTTGTGCTCCGTTTTATCAATTGCTACCTTGCTGTTTTTTATTGTTCCTACTACAAAAATCAATATCTACTATCATTACTACACTTGTATCACCATCTCTTCGCCGAACTAGTGCACCTATACAAATTTCCATTGTATTTGGTGTGTTGGGGACACAAGAGACTTTTTATTATTTGGTTGCAGGGTCATTTGAGGGAGACCATCTTCATCCTATGCCTCCCATGGATTGATAAACCTTAGGTCATCCACTTGAGGGAAAATTGCTACCGTCCTACAAAACTCTGCGCTTGGAGGCCCAACACGTGTCTACAAGAATAAAGTTGCATAGTAGACATCAGTAAGTCCTGAGAGGTAGTTGCCAGGGCACTTCAGCTTGGCCAGAGCCCACCCAAAGTCAGCAGTGGCGGAGGCGAGCTCTTCCTCCGGGTTGAAGCGTGGATCAGTGCCGTCGACATGTGTACCTATAGGAAGCAAGTAAATGTTATAAGCCAAACTGCAATTGCATAATTGATGTAAAATACTATAAGACATGGGATGCAGCTAACCTCAACGGCAAACAACAGTATCGCCCGTTATGGCCCTACGTAAGTACATGGAAAGGCATGTTAAGTACAACAGGGTTAGCATCCACCAAAAATAGCAAATGGGCAGCATCTCTAGTATATCTTCATTGCGGAGAGTAGCATGGTAGCAAAGGGACAGATTAAAAAATGGATACAACTGTCAATTGCAACAAGCTTAACAGCATCCTAAGTCATGTTTGATAAGTTTGTAGCCATTGAAATACAATTGTTTAAAAATGGATACAACTGTTAATTGCAACATGCTTAATAGCCATTGAAACCGGTACTGATAAAAATGCAATTGACAGAGTTAAACATCACAAGGCAGGTGCTGCCAGAGCAGAGAATAGCCTAGTTGTCTATAAAAAGGTAGGAAAAATAGCTAAAACATGTTAGGCATGTTTACTACAACATGCTTAATACATCAACCGTACAAAACATAGCCATTAATTGCAACTGGTATTGGTAAGATTGAACTGGTGAGTTCATACTTGGTAAGTCCTGAGAGGTAGTTGCTGGGGCACTTCATCTTGGCCAGAGCCCGCCCAAAGTCAGCGGCGGCGAAGGTGAGCTCTTCCTTCGAGACGAAGCGTGGATCAGTGCCACTGACATGTGTACCTACAGGCAACCAGTAAATGTTAGAAGTTAAACTGCAATTGCACAAATGATGTGAAATATTGTAAGACATGGAATGCAGCTAACCTCGATGACAAAAAACAGCATCGACCGTATTGACCCTGCGTAAGTACATGGACAGGCATGTTAAGTACAACAGGGTTAGCATCCACCAAAAATAGCAAATGGGCAGCATCTCTAGTGATATCCTTAGTCATGTATTGTAAGTTTGTTGCTGGTATTGGTGAAATTGAGCTGGACAGTTAATACTTGAACTTCACACAGTGTGCAGTACTGAAATAAACAAGGCACGAACATGATTAATACATCAACCATACAAAACATAGCCATTGCAAGTGGTATTGGTAAGATTGAGCTGGTCAGATCATACCTGGTAAGTCCTGGGGGGTAGTCACTGGGGCACTTCATTTGGGCCAGAGCCTGCAGCAAGTCGTCGGCGGTGGAGGCGAGGTGTTCCTTTGGGTCAACACGCACAGCGGCCATCGCGCCATCGACCTCCATCAGCTCCTCGACCTTGTGGCGCCCCACCTGATTACCACTGTAGCCACACGGTCGCCACGTATACCAGCCCAGGAAATCACTCTGGCATGCGTGTTTACAACAAGTATCATGAACACATGCCTTTTTATTAATGGATATACAAGTCTTACATGATAATACACAAGAGTGATGGCAGCGGAAAAGCTCTATCTAAGGCAGCATGGTCCTGGTGTGGCTCCAATCCACATGGATCTGACTGGGTTACTCTCCTAGCCCGCGAACGCTCCGGCTCCTCGACAACGGACGACGGATCCTTATGTGAACCTGGCCACGTTAAAGGCAGCTGAGTACTTTTGAATGTACTTGCAAGCAAACCAAACTAACATATACACCAAGCAAAGCAATCCATGGCATTCAAGCATGCATTAGTTATTAGAGCATCATTAATTATCATGACATGGCATAACTGGCTAGCAATATTGATTATCATGCCATAGCAGGGTTATCTAGCAAGATAACTACTGAAGTAAATGCAGTAAGGTAAAGCATATTTAGTAAATATTCCATACTCCGAACATTCTCATGATCCAAATCCAATCCAAATCATGTGGTCATCCGACCACCCATCTCATAGCCATCCCATGGCTAACATATCATACTCCTGACATCATCTGATGACTATGCATCTGCACTACAAGTCTAACAAACTTACTCTCTTCTGGGTTGTCTTACAATCCTCAGAATGTTCACGATCCACTGAGTACTTCCGATCATAAGACGGGTTCTTCCATCATTATTATTACTGTTGTCGTTGACCACCTAGTGAGGTCTGGACGGATTGTCCAATACCGTGGACGCGGTTCGAATAGATTCTTACACTCTGCAGAGGTTGCGCACTTGACCCACACCATGGAGCACCTGACCTCGTGATCCCATTCGGGTGGACCAGCGTTGCTCCAACGAAACCTGCCTAACCCGTGACTCTCCCATCGTACCGGCGACAATCATGCCCTCCCAGGTTCATGTCCTGGGTGGCCCCTGTGTCACCTCGTGACACCTGCCACCGTCGTGGCCAACTAAACTGTCCCAAACGGGGACGCCGGCAAATAACTCAACTGGGCACACAAGGTTATCGTCACCTACCGGGCCAGGGCAGCGCGCACGCATAACCTTCCCTAGTTGGTGGTACCGATAAAAGAGCACGCGATCTGACCAAGCCAAGGTCGTCCCATACCGGCAAATGTGGTTGCACGGATAAGTCCGGACAGGTGACTCAGGATCAACTGACTAGGTTTAGTTTTAGCAAGTACTTAGCAAGCATGGCTGTTTATCACAATAATTTGAGATGGCAGTAGCTATGCATGATAAAAACGTAACAACCTATCTCCATATAATATCATGACAAGTCATTAGTGAATCAGTATTTAAATGGCAAGTTATCACTTTACAAGTTATAGCTGTAAGTTACGACCATCGGAACCCTTGCACAAAACTGGCAAAGAAACCAGTAGCCACCAGAACGGTCTTTACAACTCAGATCTGGGACATTATCAGAATAACTCAACCCTGGCTCAAGGCGGCTGAAAAACAGCTCAGAGCATGAGGCGGTGTTGATAAAAAGAAGGTAGCGGTTCCCTAAGACGGCTGAAAAACAGCTCAGAGCATAGGGTCACTACTACAGAAAGAAATTCAACAACTGTCCGAGATGGCCGCAAAACAGCTCAAAACACGACAGTTGTTGAAAAGAGAAAATAAAGTCGGCATCCACCCCGGACGGCCGAAAGCAGCTCAGACACAGGCGCGGTGCCGTCATCGAAGAAAGTGCAAGCAAGGGTTCGTCAGAGTCACATACAGCTCACCACTACACAAGCAAGCATAAGCATATTAATTTAAACATGCAAGAAATATCACAGAGCAATGTTTTAGGGCATATATCAGATGGTCGGCTTGCCTCGGGGTCGAAGAATACTCTGGGAAGAAGTGTGGTGAAGCCGTGGAAGAATTTGCCGGAAAAGATCCTCTCTCGAAGGGCTGATAGAGGGAAAGGGCAAAATGGTCATTTTTAGAATGTGTAAACATTATGAAAATGATACCATCGGAACGGGCTCGATGAACTGAAGATGTGGGCATTGGTTTCACCTGAATCGAAGTTGCGGTCGCGAAGACATGCCCGTTCGTTCGTTAAGCGATAAAACAGACAAAAACTGTCCATTTTAGCCCTTAACGGGTGAACGTTCATTAATTAACCAGTCCGGCCACCGGCTGAATAAATGAAAGCGCATTTTGGGATTACGTCTTCAGCAATCGAAAACGTATTTTATGAAATATGTCTCCACTTATTTGGCGCGGGCCCGGGCTGGTCAACGCTGTGAGAATGACAGCGGGCCCCACCCTTATCTCTTTCCTCTCTCTCTTCCCTCCTCCTCTTGTTGTCTTCTTCCCCCGACCGAACAGAGGCAGAGGCAGGCCGGCGCCGGCGTAGCCGCAGTAGGGGGGCGTGGGAGGGCCGGCCGACGAGCTCAGGGGATCCTCCGCCGTGCGCCGCCTCCAGCGGTGGTCGCAGCACTACTGCAGGATGCTGCTAACGTGACACTACGAACAGAGACCCTTCGACGAAACTGTGTGCAATGCAATAATTGCAAATGTTGGTGTAAAAAAACCGTCAAAAAAGATGCAAAACGTTTGCGATGACGGATGCATCAAACACGGTTCAGAATTTAGTTGCGTGTGGGATGAGGGGCATACGGTTCAGTTCAATGAACTGTTTGCGATGAGGCGGAACAAAAGAAACGGGCAGCCAGATGAAGGTGTGTGCGATATACAGCATACGGTTCACTCGGATGAATTGTTTGTGATTAGGCAACACAAAAGAAATGGTCAGCCAGATCAAGGTGTGTGCGATATACGGCATACGGTTCACTCGGATGAACTATTTGCGTTGAGCCAAGAGAACAGAAATGGTTCAAGTTAACAAGATGTGTGTGAAACGCGGCAAACAGGTCTGTAACCGGAAACATGTGGGAAGACCGATAACAACACAGACGATTCCTGTTAACAAGCCGTGTGTGTTGTGAGCAAACAATTGTTGTATACAATTGTCAGTGATTGATGAAATCATCACCGACGGGTTCCATTGTTTAGTCCGTGTGCGATGTGATTTGCTCTGCCTACAGAGCATCAACATATATACTTAAAAAGATAGCATTGCAAAACCAAATTAAGCATAAATTACACAAGTGACTACACACATAACATTTCCACACACCAAAGTAAGCAATTACATGCATACTAAACTAGGAGAAACGAGGATCTAATCATCTACTTATTGTTGCGACAACGCTTGCCATTGCTCTGCTTCCGGCTGGATCCCTGGCTGTTTTGGGGAAGGAGGCACTTCCTCATGTCAACGATCTGCGTGTATATGTCATAGCTCATGTACGCCTCCTTGGCCGCGTACACGACGTGAGCTTTGTCGAGTATCTCCATCCAGGCCGAGTGCCAGGCACGCTTGTCCTTGTTGCAGGAATCCTTCATGTCTCTGTAGTATGGGTCGATGATGGCCTCGGTGAGGTGAACCAATGAGTCCTTCTCATGCAACTTGCTGCCCCAGATCTTGTATTGGCCCTCGATGTCGACAAGATTCTGGCAGGCGATGCCCAAATTCTCGAGCGCCTTTACATCGTTAGTGATGTCCACCGTAGCGAACATGTAGTGGGGGCTGTTGACAAACCTGGCGAAATGCTCGCAAGGCCTTGTGGCCAGGCAGTAGTGGTAGACGAGGACATGGTGGCGCACGCACATCTAGGCGACGACAACCTTGGGACAAGACCCGGCACGAGTGCGGGTGTACTCGAGGTCGAACCCGACAACCTTGTACTTCTCCTCGGCAAGCAACAACTCCATGATGTGGATGGAGTCCTCCACCCAGACCGGGTCGTTGGTGTACACCACCAAGAGGTCCGTGAACCTTCTGTGGGTGTCCACCACGGCATGCATGGTGAACTACTGCTCGTCGTCGGCAGCCGCTCGGAGCGCCATTGGAGCCGCGCAGGATACCCTCTAAGAATTGTTGTGGTGGGTGTGCCTCTTGCAATGGTGGGGCGCGATCGAAAGGTTGAAGAGACACAAGGGTTAAATGGCCGCTGTAATAAATGGGGGCCGGCCGGCCTGTAATCGTCATGTCTTGTCACGGCGTTCATAGCGGAGGATTCTAGTGCATGCTTGACAACACCGCACCGCACGCGTTTCGTTTGACCACGCGTGGGCTCAAATAGGCGCCAAATATATCGTCGGTGAGCCTGTTCCCGCGCTACCGCGCAGTTTACCGCGCAAGCTTCCCGCCCGGCTAGTTTGGCCATGTGTCGGCTAGAAGAGGGACAAATCATGGGCATTTATTGGCAAAAAGTTTTGTAAAAACGAAGTGTGTGGAATGACTTCGGTCATAAGTTTACCCGTGGGTGATGAGGTCAAAGTTACACAGAAGGGTGATGATGGACACTCGAGTGCGATAATTAATTCTGCGCTCTACAGGGCACACGGTTGAAGAAACCAACTGTGTGCAATAATGTCGAAGATCGCAGTCGAGTTAGCTATACAGATCGTGTGCTGTGAGACCGACAAGGTAAACAGATTCGAGAATGGTTAATAAAATCTAAGGCCATTGCTTATTAAGGTCAAAATAGTGCTACCAATATACGAGTCTCATATGATGCCATTTCAACGATTGTACCACAAAAGCTCAAAATATTACAAGGTTCAAATTCTAGAGTTATATGGCTCAAATTCAAAGATTACAAGGTTCAAACTAATATTAGAAATGAAATTCAGCTCATCAGCTGCAAACGCTCGCGCTGATCCGCTGAACATGGATATCAGAGAGGTTCAAACTAATATTACCACTTCTAAGTGTGGTTTCAAAACCTCATAATTTTTGCAAAGGGGTCAGCCACTGAGAAGTCATGTATTTTTGGAGCCTATTCCATTCTGCCGCAGGCGCCGGCGCTGATCAACAAACCATTCATTTTTGCAAAATAAATGTAGGACAAACCTCATTACCTTCAGCACCCTTGCTCTGACAACAAAGAACCTGGCGAATATAATCTTCGGTAAGGTCCCTCGGTAGGACATCAAAGTAATTTCTGAGAGATGCAGATCTAGGCATTCGATGTGATTGTTATATTGTATCACATTATCCACCACTGGGCCTAATCTTATCTACAAAAGAAGAAAACGTGTTAGTGCCTACATGCAGTTTGGAACACTACTACAGGCCTATTTGGTTTGCAGGATTTCTAAAATGCACTAACATGCCATCTTCGATCTGACATGATTAACATGGGCATTTGATTACATTCTAGAAAAATGTAGCCTTCTTCACAAGAGGTTGGAGTGGATGAAAAGTTCCCTAAGAAAACTAGTACAGATGAATCCAAATGAGAAATGCTTATGGATTGTAACCATATGGATCAAGCAACCAGTATGGGGGGGAACATGTATGTACTGAAATCCTCCAAAAGAATCCTTCATAAATCGTAGTACATTGTCATTGTAAACTTTGAAAAAGGTGTCACAAATTGAACTCCCTTATGGTTAACATTTAACAGGAAAGGAACATCACCTCGATATATAGCTTCTCCAGGCACGGAAAGCATCTCAGGAAACTGACAACTTGCTCCAGGTTGGGGCCGATAGATTCTAGTGCCAAGACCTTCACTGTGCGCAGTTTTGGGGTCAAGCTTCTTGGAATCATTTTCTGGATGACAGACGAACAAACATCTTCAAAATTCGAAATAATGTTAATTTGTAGAAGGAGAGGTAGAAGGCGGCTGTTGTACCTGAACGGGTGTGGATCCAATAACAAGTTCGGAGTATTTGTCAGACGAGTAGCCCACCACTGTCAATTTTGGCGCAGAAATGACATTGATTCTTGTTGGAACTTCTCGATCAACTACAAGTAATCTCTCAAGTGCAGGTGTGTCCTCAATGACCATACCATGGTACACATCTTGTGATGTCTTCCTGCCGCACCAGCAACACACATAAATAGTCCGAAGAGTCATGGAGGTGATGTGGAAGCTACTCAACCCATTGATCGCCTGAGGACGAAGGTACTCGAGTGCAGTACAGCCAAGGAGCAGGTGCTCCATGTCACCGTTTGGGAGGCGAACGGCGACGAGCTCGAGGTGCTTCAGTCGTGGTAGAATAAGAGCTGGCGCGTCATTAAGGGGGGATGGCAGTTCCTGAACTTGGCGACGCGCAGCGTGAGCGCGAGGCGGAGCGCGGATGTTGGCAGCGAGCGCATATGCCCATCATCAAAAGTGAGCTCCTCGAGCTGATCTAGGGTGGGGGACCGAAACCAGTCATCAAGCTTGCCTCGGTCCTTGCCGTTGGAACAGAACTTGCCAATTCTAAGGCCTCTGGTTGGGCCAAGGTGACTGCCAAGGATCTTGGAGAACACATCCAAGCTTTTGCGATAGCCATGGCAGAGCTCGTGGGTGTCGATGAGGTCGAGAGGGGTGGAGTTCCATAGGGGGCGCCACCGTCGGGAAAGGACGGTTGTCCGCGCCCCATATTTGATTGGGAGGAGGGAGATGATGATGGTCAACATATCATCGGGGAGGTTGCTGATGAAGTCTAGGTCTGCTGGAGTCGCTTGTGGTTCTTGCTCGCCCCGCCTCCTCTTGTTGGCAGCCCCGTTCTCCACCTCCGGAGTCTCCTTGTCAGCGGCGCTTTCTGATAGAAGTGGGAGTGCAGGGAATATTTAGTTAAAACAGGGCAATAGAAAAGTGTATTGGTAACTAGAAGTTATTAGGTAGGAATATAGTAATAAAATGGAATAACAATTGGTTGCTTAAATACTACACAATTCATTTGATATTGCTGGGTAAGTCAACATGCAGATACTTGAAAAGAAAACTTACTTCGAACAAAGTCTGGACGGATGATATCGTCAGGGAAGTTAGCATATATCTCATGACCAGGCCCTTTTATGTGCAGTGCAATTATAGTGCCAGCTTTCAGTACATAAAACTTAGAAATTTCTTTCCAAAGGCCAGTGCCAAAATAGGAGTCACCACGTTCATCAAGTCTTATAGTAGCAATGATTGTAAATCCATGGTTTGTGTTCAGTATGACATCCTGCAGTCTTGATTTATGTAAAGGGAAAGATTGTGCACTACAGATTCTGTTGCAAAGCAAGGGACGCGCTGCAGAAAATGGTAGGATTGTTAAAGAAAATATGGTAACATGCAAATATGGGCCCAAATTGAAAGAACTGTACATCAGTTGAAATCGAAGGACAAAAATCTATAATTAAACAGATAGGGTAAACAGATGTCATGGAAATATGAGAGTAATCGAAAGAACAATACATCATTAATTTGCCTAATATAGAAAGAAGAGGGAAAAAATTCCCTTTGACGTATATGGTGCATGTGGCACCTTTTATCCAAATGTAGCAATATTTAGAATATGTTCAGGAAAGTAGGCCATGCCAACCGATTTAGGGTGAGATTGAACATACCGCGCGCATCCTCAAGTCATCTGGTACGGTGAGATGGAATGTCTGGTGGAGGCCGCAAAGTCCTGATGTGTCCGCGCACTGTACACTCTATGAATGGAAGAAAACTCTCAAATTAGGTCGAATAAAAATGAATTCACGGCGATTTCGGCCAGGTGATTAAAGGAGGCAGATGAACTATGATAAGAGATGAGATAATATCTCATTAAATTAGTTACCTTGTTGTCCATGAGAAATAACCCTCAGTACGGCAGATTCCCCAACAGAGCGGAGCTGGGTCGACCGCGAGCAGCGTCGAGAAAGTCGATGGCGATAGGTGGCGGCAAGCGGAAGTGGCGAAATGCGGTGGGCTTTGCCGGTAGCCTGGCGGGGCGGCAGGCGTCGAGCTAAGTGGTTACCGCCGCGATAGGCGGTGCCATGCATAGACGCGGAGGAGCTTGTGCAGGTGTGAATGGGGACCGGAGGGGGTGGCGGGCGGGGTGAGGGTTTTTGTGACGTGGGGATGGTGACGGTTTTCTTTTTTCTTTTTTGAATTGGGTGGTGAGGGTTTTCTTTCCCACAAAGAATTTCGGAGGCAACGGTTTGCTAGAGCCAACCGTGTGTGATTGACGCAACAGGCAAAATGAAAGTCATTGCACACGGTTCCAATTTTGGGAACCCTGTGACCTCCGTCCTGGTTTATTGGTCCCCTTTCTAATTTGTACCAAAATTTGACCAAATATTTAACTAAGAAATTTTTATGCATATCACAAAAAATTATATCATTGAACACTATGTTCAAATATGCATCCAACGATATAATTTTTGCTGACCTACACTAACATTTTGTCAGTTAAATCTTTGGTCAAAATTTAACACAAATTACAAAGGGGACCAATAAACCAGGACGGAGGTAGATCCCATCAACCGAACTGATTGCATCCATATCCCATATTTAGACATAAGTAAACATAGATTAAACATACTCAGGCATAGATAATAAGCGTACACAAGCATAGTTCAACCATAAGTACATAGTTCAACCGTCATTAAGCATACTCAAGCGTACATAGTTCTATCCCACATCTCATCTCATCTGCCGGCACGATCCTGAAGCTTCTCCAGGTACTCGGCGTACGCGTCGTGCACGACCCTGCGAGAATACTTCTGCTTGAAGGAGCGAACGAATACAAATAGTAAAAAAAAATTGGCATCAAATCAATGTTTACATGCCATGAAGTAGGATTAGGAATTTATGGCTATTTTTTATACATATCCAGAGATTATGGTTTGATTTTTAAGCACAGTCGTCTATGTACAGACCAATCTTGAAGAAAATAATGGCACAAACATATGTAGGTCATTCAAAATCAATTGTCAAGTCCTGGCTAGGAATTATTAGCATGAACACTAACCCTAGTCGGATTACTAGCAGAAATCATTTGCACAGATGAAACAACTAATCACTTATCACTTGTACCATTCAAACAATCAATACACTACACGGATCTAACAAAACTTACTCAGATTTCATGGATTGGGAGAACATAACCATAGGATTTCTATTCCAAAAAGGGGGAGGCAGGAGTAACCAGAGAAACCCTAGGATCTATTTGACACATAAATGGGTATAGATGACTAATTAGTTGTCCGTCGTCGTTGGAGTCATCGCCGGAGTGGTCGTCGGAGTCGTCGCCGGGGTCGTCACCCGAGTCGTCACCAGAGTCGGTGTGGAACTCCGCCTCCGGCTGTGGAAGCTCGACTCCGTCGACGACGTCAGGGTGTAGCGATAACTCATCGGCGGTGACGGCAACCTCTGTCTCCATCTCCACGCCATGCTCCGGTGCTTCAGCAGCCCCGGCATCGCCACTCCCTCGGATGGGGCGCTTCGGCGGCATCCTCATACACTGACGGCTTTGAGGACTGAGAGCGGCGTCGAGGATGCAAGCGGAGAGAGAGGATTGTGTGTGTGGCAAGGATGGGGGGTGCGGCCTCTCGGGCGCACCATTAATATGGAGTAGTGGGAGAGAGGCGGGCAGCGGTCAAACCGCTGGCTCGACTCCCGGTGAGCCTGCACACCGGACTGCTGGCATGCCTACCGTCATTTCACACAGCTACTCACACACCTCCCGATGATACTGCGCAGCGAGCACGCCTCCGTCAATTCACACACCTGCACGCACGCCTCCTGGTCTGCCTGCGCGGTGGACTGCTCGCAAGCGTCCCGTCAACTCACGCCTGCTCGCACGGCACACGTGTCGTGTGGCGGCACGTATATTGTTTTTCTATTTGGATGATTAATGCTGCCGCTTTATTGCTTAACCAAAGCATAGCACGTATCCATTTTTGGTCTAACGCTCACGGTTCGAATAAATAATCCGTTTGGGATATTGGTTCCCAATTATTAATAATCTCCCGTTTGTAATTAGATAAAGATTACATCAAAACTGGTCTCAAATTTGACAAAAAAAGTACAATACCACTTTGTATTGGTGTCCATATGACAACACGATAAGTTTCATGAACTTCAAATAAGTTTTAGATGTACTAGACTTTAAAAATCAAGATTCTCAATGTTTGAAATTTCTTGCACGGGGAGTAAACGTGCACCCAGTGAGACAGATGTGTTTTTGCAATCCATTTAGGTGCACTGTCACGTGTGCATGTAGCTCAAATTTTATTTTTGCACATTATACCCGTAGAAAATCAATCAATTAATGTACTAAAATGTCTTAATGATCTCTATTTTTTAAAAATTAAAACGTCCCTCCTTTGGTAACATATGTTCACCGCGGGATAATTTAACATGCATCGTAGTTGCTGTGGATTCGCGGTGTGTGTGTGGGTGTGTGCGTCTGGGGGTGGCGGCTGGCTCGTAGTACACTACAAGTTGTGAGCCACCATGTGGGTTGGCTGTTTTGTTAGGCAGGTGCCACATCAGAGTCGTGAATTCGTTATTTAAAACATTACACAACCCTTTCATACATACATGTTTTGGCCACATGCAGTCGATGGTTGCCCTACACGACACTCGATACTCGCGTGTGATGCTTTCTGTGGGCCCGCGAGGTCATCGTCCATCACTTTGACGAACAGCCGGCAGTGAGGTTAATTTGACCAGCAAGGTAGAATCTTTTTTGTTTGTGTTATGGTGGTATATAGTACGCGTCGAAGAGGTGGGAGGAGACTAGCATATATACTATACGTACGCGTCCGTGAACAAGTACACCTCACTCAGTGTCGGGAATTTTTGGTTTCCGAGGCACGTACCACATCAAAGTTGTGAAATTGGCTATTCAAACATCACACAACACCTCTTTGGGCCACATGCATGCAGGCGGTGGTTATCCTAGCTAGGACACTCACATGTGACGCTTCCATCTATGGGCCCATGAGGCCATCATCGATGCATGCATCACTTTGACCAACATCGGGAGAGGTTAATTAATTTCTGTAACACCCTGGATTTTGCCCATTTCCTTTTTCTTTTGATTTTGGTTTGGATTTGCTTTTCTGTGGCTTAGTGGTCTTGAAACCTGGAGAGATCACCCTCGATTCTTCTCCCCAGTGGCTCGTCAATCTCAAAACCATCTCAAGACCATATCATTTTCATCTTGGACCAATCCCAATATTCTTTTTCTTGGGAATATTCCTTTTTCTATTAAAGGAATAACCCTGTCTACCCTAGGTTGTGAAGCAACCCACATTTCCAGCATTCCAAAGATTCCCAAATAATTCTCATAAATCCTTTGGGACATATCTTCTTCAGATATGTCAAAATACTTCCTTGCCATGTTTAAAAATATTTTACAAATATTCTTTTTCCGATTCTGCCCTAGCTGTCAAGTTGAGAAGCAAGTACCCTTTATATTTGCTTGCTTGCTCTCAAACTTTTTGTGCACTCTTTCCTATCCATATCATTGCCACATGCCAAATTTCTACTTCATTTGCCTAGTGAATATTCCTGAGCAATTTTTCAAAGTTTCTGTTCAAACAGAGGCCTTGTGAAGGAAGTGCAAGCTAGGCATATCCAAATGAGTTGAAATTTGCAAGCATCTTCATATGCTCAAATCATAGCTCTCCACCAAATGTTAGCATCATTCCATCATCTATGTGATCACAGCATCAAATCTTTGTTTCTGGTAATTATTTTGGGTTGTGAAGCAACTATAATTTTTATTGCTCCATAATTCATGACTAATTTCCAGAACATGCTTCTACCTACATTTCACCTCTCCACTAAATTTGGGCTCATTTCATCTACCCAATAATTCACTAGAATTTTTCCAAAATTCTGTCCAGAGAGGACCACTGTGAAGGAAGTACTATTTTGGCATGTCCAAATGGTATGAAATTTTTACAGTGTGTTCATGTATCCAAATAGCTCCTAGCCACAAAATTTCAGCTCAATCCAAGCATCCCTTAGAGTGCCACTTCATGATTCATTTTCTGGACCAGTTTGGGCAGTTGTGAAGCAACTATGCTAAATCCTGGTCCAAATCCTTCCAAAATCCACAGGATCATAGTTCTTCCTACCCTAAGCATGGATGACATACTTTGATCCTTAGTGACTATCCCATTTCATGTCAGCTTCATGTCCAAGTTTGCTACAGAAAACTTCTGTGGATCATTCTCATCTACCCACAGTGTTTCTATTCGATCCATCATCTCCCAGGGACTGTCCCTTGGAAGGACAACACTCTGGACATGATTTGACCGGCAAGGGAGCTCTGTATGCCATGGTTCATGCGGTGACCATGGGGCAGTCAAGTCGAACAGCATGCTCTGGAAACCACGGCCACTGTTATCATCGATTTCCTCTGCCTCTCGTGTCACTTCCATGTCTGGTAGCTCACCCGTGCTCGTGCCGTCATTTCCCCTCTGCTGCCTCACCCTGCATCGCTACGGTTGCGTCGCCGTCGAGCTCCCCATGATGTGTCTGTCCTCTGTACCTCCATTGGCATGGAGCTAGAGCTCCCTCGAGCTCTCCCGAAGCCCTCCCACGCCTATATATAGCTTCCCCGACTCCTTCCTCTACTCATCCACTCCTCCCTCGCCTCGTTTGTCCTCTGGAGTTGCATAAACTCGCCGGAGTTTGCCGATCCTCCTCGGTGGCCGCCGGAGTCCGCTCGTTTCCGGCCACCACAGGGCCGCTCTAGCCTCCCCTCCTCCTCCACTGCCTCCCCCTCGTTCCGCTAAGTCGCCCCACCCACTTGCCCCTCGCCGGAGTAGCCCACATCGCCGGCAACCACCACCGCCGCCCGCCTCTCTGTCCTCTTCTGGCACCGCGCCTCGCCGCCGTCCTGCTCCTCCCCGGCGCTTCCTCTGCTCGTGGATGGACGCGGCGCATCTCCCCGAAGCCGCCAGTGCCCTCTCCTCGAACGGAGGTGGCCGGAGGCAGCAGGCCCAGCGCCGGCCGCTCCCCTGCCTTGTCTCTCTGCTCCATCGCGAGTCACCGCAGCCCCGGCCTTCCCCCGATGCTCGTGGACCCCTGGTTGGGTGCGGCTTCGCCTCCTACATCCGCCGGTGGCCGGAGCTCGGCTGGAGACGGCTTGAGTCGCCGGGCCGTGCCGACGCCGCTCGCCCGCCCCGCCTCTATTCTCTATCGCGAGCACAAACGGGAGGAAGAAGAAGAAGGCTGAAGAGAGAGAGGTCAGCGGTGGGGCCCGCCTGTCAGCCTAATAAGCAAGTCAACCCCCGGGCCCGCGCTGTTTAAGTGGAAGCGCACTTTGCGAAGTGTGTTTTCCCCGTTTGAAAGCGCATTTCCTCCTACTGCGGCCAAGTTTACGTTTTCCTTTCCAGAAAACGTATTTAAGCCAAGTGCGCTTTTGGTTTAGCCGTCAGGGACCTGTCTAAAAATATAATTTTTATAGATCAGTCCCTGTACTTCAAACGGCTATAACTTTTTGCTCGTGACTCCGATCGAGGTGAATCCAAAGCCCACTTCTTCGTCTCTTCGAGCCCGTTCTGTTGGTACCATTTCCATAATGTTCTGACACCATGGAAATGACCATTTTTCCCTTGCCCTAAACAGCCCTCCAGGAGAGAACTGTTTCCGACAATCTTCTCCGCGGACCCTCCACACTACTCCCCGGTGGATTTCTAGTACCAGGCAAGCCACGACAGCCACTTGCATGATGGATTTGCAGTAGCTATGGTTTCCTACCTGAGAAGTTATTTTAATGTGTGCATGTTATTCTGTCTGAAACTACTATATATGCTCATGTTCTATGCTTATGTTCTATGCTCATCCTTATATTCTATCCATGTGCATCTTTCTAGTTATCAGGTACTCGTTGGTAGCATTATGCTCATGGTTAACACTGGCAGTAGTTCATGCTAAGATGATGACATGTCTGCATGTTAATTTACCAGTTGTTATGGTTCATCCTGTTATCATGGCTCAGCAAATCATCATTCAAATTTAACCAGATGTTAATCGAACTTGAACACCTGTTGGCTGAGTCATAGTGCGCCACCAAATCGAGCTCACCAGTGCAACCACACTTGCTGGGATGGGGCAGCCCTAATTCAGTCTATTGTCATGCCTCTCGCTGGTACCTCCAAACAGGGAAGGTTATGAGTGCGTGCTACCCTGAACAGGTAGGCGGCTATAACCTTGTGAACCCAGTTTTGGTATTGACCTCAGGTCCCCGTTTGGGACAGTTTTGTTTGGCCACGACGGTGGCAGGTGTCGGAAGGACACAGGGGTCACCCATGACATAGCCCAAAGGGGAGTGTGTCGGAGTGGCCGGGAGAGTGCCATGCAATAGGTTGGGTTTTGTCGGAACGTCATTGGTCCACCCGAATGGGAGCACGAGGCCATGAGTTCCGTGGTGTGGGTACAGTGTACTAACCTCTGCAGAGTGTATGATCTATCGATAGCCGCATCCTCGGTCATGGGCACAGTTTGTAGTAGGACACACTATGGGTCAACATTATAATAATCTTGCTATAACAACCCTCGTTCGATGAGAGAGAAGTTGGTTGATCTTTATGAGATCGCGAGAGGATCACCGTGGTATCGAGGATACCGATGTTGGTTGATCGTGATCACGAGAGGATCACCGTGGTATCATGGATACCGGATTTGGTTGATAGTGTTATGTGGTGATCTTGGGTAAAGAACAAGCTCTTTGTGATCATGTTATCACTACGGTATTGTAATACCAAGTTTGGTTGGTCCTGAGGTTATCATGTGGCACGCTCGATGGTAAGTTCCTACATGTGGTGGGTACGAGGTAACCCCGACAGAGTAAGTTGCACCATGATAGTTGTAACATGTTGCATGTAGTGATATCCGGTTCATATGCCATGCCATGCTAATACAGTTTTAACATCGTCATGTTTACACCTGTTTAACCAGTAAATACCATGGTGTTGCTTGTCTTGATTGCATTGGTTGCTGTGAGCTTGCGAGTACATTCAAAGTACTCACCTGGCGTGTCATGTCAGTTTGCAGGTCATGCCATGATTGCTTGCTTATCGAGGATTCCGAGTTTGCGAGCTAGGATACGCATTCCAGCCAGAGTCCCTATGGGGTGGAGTTCACCACCGCCGTCGTTGTTCCGCTGCCGAGGGTACTGCACTTCCTCGGGTTGTTCCGCTGCTAGCATAGAACTACCCTGGGCAGGCGTAGTCTCGCCGTGCCAATGTAATCTTTGTACCCTTGTAACCTTGTTCATAGCAATAAAGAGCTGATTTGTTCTATGCCAACAGTGCCGTATTCCAGAAGACTTGTCTCTGGGCTGGAATACGGGGCGTTCCGGTTCCCTCTGAGCCGGGGTGCCACAAGCTCACCATCGAGGAGGATTCTTTTTGGGTTGTATTACGGTAGGAGCATATAGTATGCGTCGAAGAGGGGGAAGGGGACCATCATATGTAGTACGCTTCATCAACCTCGCTCTGCGTGGGGGGTTTACGGTTTTTGAGGCATGTGGCACATCAAAGTTGTGCATTTTGGGTATTCAACATATGTTTGGCCCACATGCAAAGCGATGGTGGTTGTCCTCTCGCACCCACTTAAGCGGTTATCAGCGATATCGATGCTTTCCATCTTTGGGCCCGCTTGGTCCATCACTACTTTTTGCCTGACAATGAGAGAGGTTAATTTGACTTAGGAGGGGATTTTTTTTGCTTGTAATACGGTATATATATAGGTCATGCTCTGGGATGACATGATACAGTTCGAGCACACACACATGCATGTGTACGC
Organism: Thinopyrum elongatum; assembly: GCA_011799875.1. Lineage (NCBI taxonomy): Eukaryota > Viridiplantae > Streptophyta > Magnoliopsida > Poales > Poaceae > Thinopyrum > Thinopyrum elongatum. The sequence goes on from CM022298.1 coordinate 512,504,651, forward strand.
ATGAATCCCTCCCATCGAGTCGAAGTGGCTAGTACAACGACACATCATGAACCGATCTCGCTCTGTGTGGGGACTGTACAATTTTTGACGCAAGCGCCACAACAATATTGTGAAATGGTATTCAAACATGCATGCACGCATCACCTCCATACATATGCATGTAGTGGTTGTCTTCAAACGGTACACTCCCTTGCGTGGTTATCAGTGACAAGCCTATATATTCGTGGGCCCGCGTGGACATCCATGATCACCTTGACCGACAACAAGATTGGTTACCATGGCGGATTCTTCCTTTGGTTCGTGTTATCGTAGTATAGGTCATGGTGAGATTCGGACCTAATTAAGTTTGAGCGCATATACTATGCACGCATGCATGCATGAATCCCCGTCGTCGGCTTGAAGTGTGGTGTAACATACAAATGCATCGTCAACCTAACCCTCACTCAGTGTGGGGATTTCTAGTTCGAAATCACGGTGCCACATCAAAGTTGTTCCATTGTGTATTCAAAAACACACCTCTCCATACATATGTTTGGGCCACACGCATGCAGTGGTTGTCTTTGGGGACTAGAACTTGTGTGATTATTGGCGAGCTAGCCCATCTCCGGGGTCGCATGGATGGCCATCACTTTGACCAACAACAAGAGAGCGGTTGTACGATCAAGGTGGATTATTCTTGGTCCGTTTTACGATCCTTCTTGGTGAGATGCCTCTCTGGCCCGCCGACTGGTAGTGTGTGTGGGGGGGCTGATACTTCGCACTTTGCTAGGTGAACCTCGGTTGGGGGGGCATGCATTCATAGCTTAGGATTCCCTTCGTGCCGACACGAGGGGGGCTGCTAGCTACTTCGCACTTTGCTAGGTGAACCTCGGTTGGGGCGGGGGGGCATGCATTCATAGCTTAGGATTCCCTTCGTGCCGACACGAGGGGGGGCAAGCAATACCGTGTGCTTTGCGAGATAGGTGCCACATCGAAGTTGCATTTGGTATTTGAACATCAAACCACCCTTTTCATACATAAAGTTGGTCCACATGCAAGCGTGTTCGTGTTCTGACCCTCTCCCGCGTCATTTTTCGCCAAATTTATGAACATTAGACAAGTCGGATGATGCAACAGACACGGTTCACTCAAACTAACCGTGTGCCACGCCGGTGCCCCTGTCACGCACACATCCGCACAGTACATTGGGCTCCACGAGGCTTCCCCTCTCAAAAATAACTACCCGCCTGCAGATTTTTTTTGTTTGATAACACACAGTTATTGTGTTTCGACCGTGTGTGATGTTTCTTGTTCCCAATCCCGCCTGCATCCCTCGAAAATATCTGCCCGCCTCGAGGGTTTTTCTGTTTCATAACACATGGTTGTTATCTCCGGACCGTGTGCGATGCACCATCATAAAAAATTTCAATAAAATTTTCAGTACCCACGTCATTTCCTCAAACACACCCCCCGCCCCCCCTCCACACACACACAGCAAAACCTCCTCGGGCACGCGCACACACACACACCCCCTCCCTCGCTCGAAACCCTAGCAAGGTCCCTGCCACCGCCGCCCCCGCCACCGCAAGGCCTCCATTGTCAACATGTACCGGTTTGCCCGTGCAGCTTACCCATCGATCTCCATACCCAGGCCGCCCTGAGTTTCTTAGATGATGCCTGCCAAATGCCCCCTTTCCCACAGATCCCCATCCCCATCCCCATCCCCCACTCCAGAGCGTCGCATCCTAAGCCCGGCTACGCTTCCCGTGGAGCTTGAGGAGCGACTGGCCCAAAAGAGGTGTATCGCAGTCTCTTCGCCTGACGTCGCCGAGGAAGCTGACGACCATTACTGGCCGCAGGCACTCAATCAGCAGGCTAGAGTATGCGGGTATGTCGCGGATGCCGGCAACGACATCGAGGTCGTCGACAGCGATGTCCTGAGGCGGGCTATGTCACAGGTTAAGTGGCCCACCCCCAACCCCTCGGGTTCAACTGCTGTCGATCTCATCCATAGCCCCGCCGCTGATCTCCTCTGGCTCGCTGTCAAGAATTTTCCATCCTACATCGCCATCGAGCCCTTTTTGTCATTTCTGAAGGACACGGTCTGCGACGCTGGCTTGGGATCCACAGCTTCCAAGTCAGACCTCATCGACGGCGACCACGAGGAGGGCACCCTCTCCGGCTCTTCCAAGGGGAAAGAGTCCATCTAGTCTTCCAAGGGGAAAGAGCCCGTCTGCGACATCAGGGAGGGCACCCTACAGCCGTGCTCTTCCAAGGGGAAGGAGCCCATCTGCGACAACATGGAGCGCATCCAGGGTCCGTGCTCTTCCCATGGGAACGAGCCCATCTATGACAAGTGAGGAAACCCATGATTTTTTTTGTCGTGCCTCTTCACAGGGGGAAACCCATGACTTGTTTTGTCGAGTCCCTTTTGTAGTGTAGTGAGAATATGTCTAGTTTTAATTGCTATATTTGGTTGTTTGCAGTATGCCTTGTTTATTTCAGTTTTTCACAATGTGATGCTCTATATGTGCAATTATTTAATGTGCAGTACATGTCATCAATCCAGTTTTAAACATACCGATAGGAATGCATATATTTGCTTGCTGTTAAGCCTGTTATAGCTAGCATATGCCTCTTTTAAAGTTTTTTGATTGTTCGGTTGTTTGTAGTTAGCATATGTCCAGTTTCAAATGCTATCTTTGGTTGTTCGTAGTATGCCTTGTTTATTCCAGTTATTCACAATGTGATGTTCTATATGTGCAAGTATGAAATGTGCTGTTCAATTTCATCAGTACCAGTTTCAACAATACCACTATGAATGACTACATTTGGTTGCTGCATCTTGTAGTTAACACGCCTTTCCATTTTTATTTAACAATAACCAGTGTACTTAGACCGGCACAATACCAGTTTGAATGACTATGTTTGCTTGTTGTTAAATGTTAGGCCTATTGCAGTTAACACACCTTTCCACTTGTTTTGCTTTACTAGCGTGCTTAAACCTGCACACTGAAGCTATCTTTTGGAGATTATTTTGTCTGCCATGGATAATTTTGGTTGATGTTTAGCCTGTTGTGCTTAACATGCTTCTCGATGTACCTACACATGACAATTTTGGGAACGACTGCTGTTTTCCATCGAGGTTAGTTTCATCCCATGGCTTATATATACTCACTGTTCAGGATATCGGTAGCTGGTACCATATAGGCCGGGGGCTGATAAGGGACTAATCAGTGAATCAGACTTTTAACTGAATATATCTGTAACCCATTTATCGTTAGGTTAACTAGGGTCATATGTAATATATCTGAGGCTACATAGCAACATGCACTGTACTTAATGTCTAAATATGCAATCCTAGGCTACATAGCAACAAGGAAGAGTGTTACCTTAATGTTCTGATGATGTCTAGATATACGTAGAAGAGCAACAGCAGCAGCAACAACAACAACAACAACAGAGCCCTGTTTGGATACTCAATTTAGCTAGAGGTTAGAGTTAGTTTCTAGCTCATGACTAACCCTGAACTAACAAAGAGGTGTTTGGATGACAGGGTTAGATTGACAATAAATGCACTAGGAGAACTAGCTCCAATTAGCACCTCTTGGGTTGGATAGTTTTTTTGGGTGGGTTAGATGCAACTAGCTCAAACTAGCCCTCATGTTTGGATATACTTTAGGGCTATTTGGGCCCGAACTAGCTCAAACTAACTCTAACCCATGGATACAGCAGCAGTTAATCAGCCGATAATTTGTAAGAATGCAATAAACTCCTTCCGGCCCATAATATAAGATGTTAATTCATCTAATATGTGAGTATATTGGATGTTATAAGATATTATAAAAGAGTGTTGTACTAAATCATTGTGCAATTGCTGTTTAGATTCTAATATTAACTTGGTGCTTTTAGGTACATATGTCATTGGTAAAGATCCACGCTTCGACCCTTTCTGCGTATGAGGCAATGAGATATCGATGAACTAGCATCAAGTGAGGAAGCTGATAAAGATTGTTAGTAAAATGGGTCGAAAGATGGCAATTAAACTATTTGTTTACACTTTAGCCAAGACAACAGCGAACTGCAGGATGGTAAGTAAGAACTCTGTAGCCTTCTTTTTACTGCCCATAATGAGTTGTGTTAGATGACAATGTCTGAATCTTTTTCCTTTGCAGTGGTTGCCAAAGCAGTTTACTCAAGATTACCTCTCAAACTACATGATTGGTGGGCATGCAAAGGTTAAAGTATTTCTACCAGAACACGATGATTATCTATATCTTTTCATGAAGGCCGTGAAGGATGGGCGGTCGGCCATCACAAGGGGTTGGACTAGAGTTGTGCGTGCGTTCTGCATGGAGGAGGGCACAATATGGGCATTCCGCTTCACCTTGTTCAGCAACTAGAATGTATTTCGCCTCTTTCTTTACCGTCTTTAATAGTACAAGTATACAACTGTGGTTCATCATTCTTTATTTGGTTCTTATGTAATTCTTGAACATATGTACCTATAAATCAAAAAATACATTGGTTGTTTGAACCTGATGGATATGAGTAAAGCTATAGCATACATTCAAATTCAAATTCAAATTCAAATCCGGTACAATTTGAAATAGCAGCAAATAAATTACAGTGAAATTATGCTCTCCAGGTCATTATGGCACACATGGTTGGTAAAACACAAACGTTTGCGATATACACCATAATCCGACACGGTTCACAGAGAGGAAACATGTGCAAGCATGCACACAGTTGCCGTTTGCAAAGCGTGTGCGATGTCAGATAATATCACAAACGGTGCGGGCAAACTAAACGTTTGTGATAGTTGCCTTATCATACACGATTCGCAACCATGAACTGTTTCTGATGAAGTATGCATCGTAAATGTTGCACCACAGAATAGCATGTGCGATAGTTGTCGTGTACGATGATGTTACGACGGTCCGACGTTTCGTAATGCTGTCTGACACTCGTAAGACGATTAGCTAATCTTCTTAATTAGTTATCGCATACGGTTTGCGAAAAGCGAATGTGTGTGATTGTATGCTTATCATACACGTTCTATAATCGTGAACCGTTTGTGATGGGCCGCGCATCGTAAACATAGCACCACAGAATACCGACTGCGATGCCAATGCGAGCACAAATGAGTAGGAGTACTGTATATGCATCTTGGTTCCCTATCCCCGATGGTTTCTGGGTCGTGTGGGAAGGACCCCCCTATTGCCCACACTCACTTGGCGACGGTTCCAAATGCCGTCGCGGAAAGGGGTTAAAAACCGTTTGTATAGCACCGACGCGTACCAATGCGGGGTCGGCCGAGGCGGACAACAATGCCATCGCCACTACCTGGGCCGCCGCGGCTGAGGAGCTGCAGGGGCCGTGCCGGCAGAGCCTCTCCAGTGGGAATGGAGATGGAGGCGGCCTGCAGGCACTCAGGGGAGGCTAAAGACAGAAATGGGGAGAAGGGGGAGAGCCACGCAGCCGGAATCGGAGGAGGTTGGGTGGCGGCGGAACCTCTGCCATGGGAGGCGGAATAGCTCGGGGAGCTCGAATGGAAGGACTGGGAGGGGCTGGGGATCGATGGTGAGATGGAGGGACTCGAGGACGCGCTTATATAGCTGCGGGGGAGGGTTCTAGACCGAGTCCGGTGATGGCCGAAGCTCCTAGAACGTGGCGTCGTGGCGGTGCTCGAGCGGAGCACCCGCTGTCGTCACACCCGGGCAACAAGTGCGGCTCCAAGGCCAGATGAGGATGGAGGGTAAGCCGTACGTCGCCGCAGACATCGGCAGAAGGCGACGACGAGAGCATAGGGGAGGGGATCGACCGGAGACTGAGCAGAGCTCTGTTTTGGCTAGGTCTCACGCGGTCACAACCGGCACCACGTGGACTAGGCACTATTAAGAGCTCAAATCGTGTCTGCCGTGTTCATCCCCCCTCAAATAGATGAATTGACCCATCATACAGGAATAGCAAGCTCTAGAGGGGTCGAGGTGATCCAGAATAGTTTCTGGAAAGGAACTTGGGCATGAGGTGGTGGTCAGATGGATGTGGCAATGATCTGGCTAAGTTGTCACAGGGGAATGTGGTAGAAAGGAGTAGGTGCTGGTAAAATTTGAAGGCATTTGGACAAGTTTTGCATATATTTCCTTTGTAATCCAAATTTTGGTCCAGAAAATGGATTTCGAAGTTGTGCTCAAATGGCTATGTGAAATTAGCAGAATTTTGGTGGAGGCCAATCATTTAGGGAATATAATGAGCTGGCAAAATTTTAGCTCATTTGGATACACTATGAAGGTACTTCCTTCACAGGGCTTTCAAATGGACAGAAACTTGAGAAAATTGCTGTGGGAAAATGGATAGATGGATTGAGCTGGTTTTTGTTTTCGATAAGTGATTTAGCAATGTTAATCACCATGAAAAATTTCAGCTCAAATAGATTAAGGATTCAAGCACTTCGTTTGCAAACTAAAATCTGAACAGAATTTGCAAATGGATGATGTGCTCAAACTTTGAGTTATCGAACTTGGGTTCTGATGGAAATGGTGAATATATGGATAGGAGAAGCTCCACAATTTATTTGGGATTTTTCCTGACCACCAAAATGGTAGTTCCTTTAGAAAGTGCCCAAAATGCAATATTGGCTTTAAATAGGAAAATGCAATTTCCCCTATTTAATTATGGCCAATATTTGTATGGAAGCTCAATATGATCACAAAGAATATCTCCACAAGTTTTCATGAACTTAGGAGATGGATAGATATTTTCCTGGATTTAATTCCTTTAACTGACAGAAAAAGGAATTAATTATAAATGAAGAATATTGCAAATGACTTGGCAATATTTTTACATATCCAGGGTTTACAAAGATAGGATGATCAGCGGGAAAAGTTTGGGAGTCAGCAGATCAAAGGAAATTGGGGTTCCTTTGTAACGGAAGAAATTAGGGTTTCCCTTCCGGCAACTCGGAAGGTAGCGTTTCGATGGCAAAACCCTGAGAATAGATCTTGGGTAGCAAGGTTGAACTGGAGAGAAAATCATGTTGGATAGGGAAGGCAAGGTTAGATGACCATCTTAATTTACTCAAGAGCGAGAGAAATCCGATAACACCGAGAAAAAAGACAGGAGTCAAATCCCGCAAAGGAAAAAAACAGGAGCGAAAACCAGGGTGTCACAAACCTACCCCCCTTAAGAAAATCTCATCCTTGAGATTTCCGGGCTTACCTCCCAGTGAAGGGGGACTTACCTGTGTGCGACTTGGATCCATCAGCGGTCTCGTCTTCGTTGGTTCACTGACCTTTTAACTGCCTCTTCTGATGGATCATGTGTTGTCTCTGCACACAGCTTCCTCGAATCCTTCTCTTTCCAGTAATGTGTAACTTTTCTCCTGTCAGTGGTGTTGCTGGGTGGGGTAGCGGGTAATACCAACAAATAGCTTGGTTTCCATGACCTAGAAGAAACTGCTTCGGGTTTTGTTTGATTCTCCGTATCCTGGTAGTCATGGGCAAGACATCTTTTTCTGGTACCTGGCTCACGTGTATGGCCTTGGGTGACTAAGGGGTGACTTTCTTTTTGGCATGTCAGAATACTCAGTCTGGCTACGGGTTCCGTACTGACATTTCCTCTTATCTTCGGCATTCTGACTTGGTTCTTAGGTGATCCACAATTCAAGGAGCAACATGACCGAGCTATTGCTGCTATATCCCCAACGGAAATGCCAGGCATTATCACAAAGTAATCATAGATAGTAATCTCTTTTTCCAATGACATCCTGACGTCTACGAGTTGTTGATGTTGATGTGCTTTGAGCCATTCTATCTGGATGCCTTGTTTCAAACTCTTTCGCTTGTTGAGATGGCTCTGTCGTATATAGCCACTGTAGTCCTTGCTATGACCACTGAGCTGAACATAGTATCGCTATCATCTGGTGTATCTTTCGGAGCATAGCCATTTATCTTGGTTGATGGCCCATATTTAGGATGAGTACGGCAAGCTCGCTTGTAACCGCAGGTAGTGCATTGTTGTGGCTGCATATGCAAGAGTCTGACAAGGATTGGTAATACCACTCTGTCCGTGAAGTTGTATCTTGTCACGGAGGTTGTTTGTCCACAACTTCTTGGTTCTTGATGATTCCTTTGATGGACCTGTAATGACTTGCCAACACAGCTTCTTGATTGTTTTCCCGGCTTGTTGGGCTTGTTCTCACAACTTACTCTTGCATATCTCGTAGGGGTTGCTGTGCTCATATTCTTCTTTGAACTATGGGGCCGATGCTTCTCTGAACACAGTCATTCCCGTGTATGAGTGGCTCGCATGAACTGATCCACTGGACTGCATGCTCACAACATATGCAGGTGTAGGATAAATCCTTTCATAACCACTGAGTTTTGAGGCAGACGGGTGTCTGGGCTAGTTCGTGCTTTTGACAGGACTGTCGTGGGCACGGGATGTGTTGAAGAAGGCTGAGTTCCTTATGCTCGAAGCTTTTGCCAATGTAGCATGCTGAAGAAGGCTGGGTATCGTACCTTAAAATCTTTCCTTCACGTAGCTTGCTGCGGATGGTCAGGTGTCTTATGCTGGAAGCTTTCCACGGTAGAACGCTGTGGAAGATGGGGGTGCCGTACCCCGAAAGATTTTTCTCACCAAGTGGTGTACCGAGGAAGATTGGCAGTTTGGTAGCTTTCGGAGGAAGGCTAGGTTTCTTATACCAGGTGCCTTGTGTACGAAGTCGGATCCATGGCCGATTCTGGCTTCCTTCCGGAGTATCCGGAATTTTACCCATAGCAGAGCCAAAACTTGATATAGGCCATACCTTAACTGAAGATATTATGTTGGTCATACACATCTCTTGTCCTTCTGGTGGTATGATCATTGTTGATGTAAAGATTGCAAGACTGGTGCAAACCTCATTGTCAGATTCAGGGCTCCGCAAACCCAAGATAGATTCGAACTCTGGGTGCGTGCGAAGAACTCAATCTTCCCAGTCTGCCAACTCATCGATCTCACGGCCTAGCTCGATGAACTGGAAGGAAATGGACAAGGCAATTTACCCAGGTTCGGGCCACCTTGCGGTGTAAAACCCTACTCCTGCTTTGTGGTGGATTGGCCTCGAGGTGGGCTGAGGATGAACTAGTACAGAAGAAGAACAACCTCAGGAGGTGTGTTCTTTTGTTTGTGTGAGCTGGTGAGGGTGAGGATGGTCCGAATGATCCGTCCCCATCTAAGGTGGTGGCTAGGCTATATTTATAGTGGCCTTGGTCCTGTTCCCCCAAAATGAAGGCGGGAAGGGATCCCACAACAGCCAAATTCGAAGGGAGACAACTAGTACATCTTATCCTGACGAAGGTGGTCTGCGCCTGCAAAGCTTCTAGTCGTGACGCCGTGGTGGGCTCGGCGATGACATTTGTCCTGGCGGTCTTGGTCTTGTTGCATGGAAATGGAAACCTTTGGCTGATTCCTCGGGACTCCGCGCCTGCACTTGCCTCTTTCGCACCAAAGAGGAAACCTGCTGTACTGCGCCCTCCTGGCCTTGGTCGTCATGGCTCGCGTCATCCGAACCTCGCGAGGTGAGGGCTCGCATAGAAATCTCCGCTCCTCAGGAGCCAGCCTAAGGAGGCCGCTCCTTCCGGAGGTCTTGGCGTCGTCCGCCTCGCGAGGCTTGGCCCCTCGCGAGGGTCTTATGTTGTTGATGTTGAAGGTGGGCCGTACCAGGCCATCGATGGAGCCACGCCATGGGCCGCAGGCAGGCAAGTCTGTGTACCCCGGTTCCCAGAATGCTGACAGTAGCCCCCGGGCCCAAGGCGTGCTCGGACTTGGCTTCGAGGAGAAGCCAAGGGGCAAGGGCGAAGCGCCGCGGGCCCCAACCGCCTGCGGCCTTGGTCGACGGGTGGCGCTTGATGGGACGTGGGTGTCTCCGCTTCCCCACGCAGCCTCGGCAACCGTTTGACTTGACTAGAGCCTGCTGCATGCAGAAAGATCATCATTATCGGGGATCATGGAGGACGGCGGTTGGCCTTCCTCTGGCTATAAATGAAGGGAGGGGCAGAGCCCCCTACCCATCTCCATCTTCTCACTGCCCGCTTCTTCTTCTCCTTCCTTGTCTCGCCGTCTTGCTGAAGCGTCCATGGCATCGACGAGAAGGTTTTCGGCCACCGAAAAAGGGAAGGTCCCCAAGGAGGGGTCGGGTTCACCGCCACCCAAGAAAGGCCGCGGTCGCCCCCGCAAGTATGCCGCGACCCCGGTGGTGGCCCCTTGGGGGCATGGGCACACCTCTTCGAGGGCAGGCGTCGCCTTAGGCAGCCGCAGTGGTGCTTCCTCTTGCGATGGGAGCCGCCGAGGACAGGGCAACTCCTGCGATGGGGGGAGGCACGCTGTGGTCGCCCGGCCTCCTCGGCCATGCTCCCACTCGGCGGATGCGTTCCCGGAGTTTGTCGTATGGTTGGAGAGGCCCGCTGGCACCTGGCTCCCGCTCCCGCGCTTCTTCGCGGGTGCGCTGCCGACCGCGGGGCTTGATGGCCTCTGGCTGTAGGCTGACGGCTGCTGCAGCAGGGCCTCATGGGCGAGGGTTGAAGTCACCGCCGCGGGCAACGTGTCCTTAACCCGCGGTTGGCAGGCGTTTGCCCGCGTGCGGGGCCTGAGCAGGAGGTGCGCCCTCCATTTCAGGTACGACGGCCTCGCGACCCTCTATGTGAGGGTGTTTGGGGAAGACGGCCGTCGTGCGGGGTGCTGCCCGGAAGATGGCAGAGGCGACGACAAGCTTGCCCTTGGCGATGGCCACGACGATGATGAGGGTGAGCTTGCCCTTGGCGACGGCCGGGCTTCTTCCAGCAGCGATGGCTCCTCCTGCGGCGATAGCACCATCGGTGGCAGCTAGGATGAACCACCACGCCGCCGGGCTCGGATTGAGGGAGGCGATGAGCTGTCTCGCCGCCGTGCTCCGGTGAAGTGGGAGGAAGACTTGGACTGAGCTCGGGCGCTGCTGGAGCCTGGCCTCGGGAGTTGCTGCAGTCATGTGGCCCGCTTTTGTTTTTCCTTTCCTTTCTCCTGTATTTGAAAAAAGTAGAGGGCCCTGCTGGGGTGTGTAATGAACCACGACGCTTGCGCCACTATGCTATGTTTGTTATTCTGATATTGTGCCGTGATACCCGTGTTTCTACTAGGTGTGGTTAGGGTAACTTAGCTCGATGTGCTTGTGGTAGTCTCCCATGTCGCGAAGGCGCGCCTTTCTAGAGGTATCTTCCAAGGGCTTCCTTCCTGATGACTCAGGAGCCGTCGAGCCTCGGGAGACGTTGTATAGCTGCAGAGTTTTTAGAGGGCCTCATGAGGCGTCTCGTCCTACCTCGCGCAAGCCCCCGAGCATGGGTTGGTTGTGGCTGGTACACCACATCGCGATGCCCGGAGAGCACGGACTTAAGAGGGTACGCATGCCCACGAGCTCATTCAAGAGCATCTCGCGAGGATTAAGGATGCCGAAGCTCTGGGGCAACAAGGCTTTGGCGAGGTGTGGCTGCGGGCGAGCCCAGGTGCACACACCTACCTAGCCCCCGAGCGCGGGATGCGCGAGGAGGAGCGACGGACAACTGCCGCTCTTCCTGGGATAAGTTTGGAAAGGCGAGTGAACAAGAGAGAAAATTCCAACTCTGGCGAATGGAATACGCGAAAGCTCCAAATTCATTCAAGAAGTTGAAAACCAGCTACAGAAAGCAAGCAAAAGAACAGCCGCGTCCGGCACCTAGACTAGTCTTCTTGTCTTCCCACCAGCGCGGAGCATGGGGCCTCCACTAGGACGTGGGTGGGAGCCCCCGTGAGGCCCAGGGGCGACGCTCAGGAGACTCCGGGGCGTGTATAGCCCCAACTCTTTATTACGTGAGAGTGTCACGAGCGGAGACCTTCACAGGCGCAAGGCCTTGCTTCATGGGTAGAACTTCCAGAGGTGCTGGATGTTCCAGGCGTTCTGGATGGGGATCCCGTCCTGCGTCTCCAGGCGCGCGGCGCCAGGCCTGGAGACACGGGCGATCCTGAACGGGCCCTCCCAGATGGGCGAGAGCTTATGCAGGCCTTCCCTGGAGAGCACCCGCCTCAGGACGAGATCACCAACCTCGAGCGTCCTGGAGCGGACGCTGCGGCAGTGGTACCGCCGCAGCGCCTGCTGGTACCTCGCTACTCGGAGCGAGGCCTGGCGGCGGTGTTCCTCCCCCAGCACGAGGTCTATCCCTCGCGAGGCATCCTGGCGTGCCTCGTCAAACGCCAAGACCCGCGTGGAGCGATGCCTGACCTCGTGAGGGAGAACCGCTTCAGCTCCATAGACGAGGAAGAATGGAGTCTCGCCCGTCGGCTTGGTTGCGGTGGTGCGGATGGACCACAGCACGGACCGTAGCTCGTCGAGCCAGCCCCTGCCACAGGCCTCGAGCTTCTTCTTGAAGGTCCTTGCCTTGAGGCCCCTCAGGACCTCTGCGTTGGCACGCTCAGCCTGGCCGTTGCTCTGAGGGTGTGCCACCGAAGCGTTGCATATCTGCGTTCCAAGGTTAGCACAATATGTTTTGAAAAGGTTGCTGGTGAACTGCGAGCCATTGTCGGTGATGATGCGGTTAGGAACCCCGAACTGGCTCACGAGGCCCTTGATGAACTTGACGGCTGAGCCGGTCGGGATGGTGCGGACGGCCTCCACCTCCGCCCACTTGGTGAATTTGTCGATGGCGACGTAGAGGTAGCGGTAGCCCCCGGGCGCTCGAGGGAACGGGCCCAGGATGTCCAGCCCCCAAACCGCGAACGGCCATGAGAGCGAGATGGTCTGGAGGCCCTGAGCGGGCTGGTCGATCTGCTTGGCATGGAAATGACAGGCATCACATGATCTTACCAGCTCGGTAGGATCATTGAGCACCGTGGGCCAGTAGAATCCACTGCGGAACGCCTTGCCCACGAGGGTGCGCGATGAAGAGTGATGCCCGCAGTCCCCGCCATGTATGTCGGCCAACAGCTCGCATCCCTACTCCCTGGAGATGCATCATAGAGAAACATCGTTTGGCCGTTTCCGGTAGAGCTCACCATCCTGGATGCAGTACGTGGTGGCCTGGCGGGCCACACACTCCTCATCTTCCTCCTTCTCCGGCAAGGTGCCTTGGAGCAGGTATGCCTTGAATTCCTCGGTCCAGCACCCCTCCTGAGGCTCAAGCGCGAGGAGCAGGCAGGCTCCCTTGGTCGGGCCGCAAGCTAGGGCGCCTGAGAGGGGTGCTAGAGGGAACTCCTCCTGAGGCGATGCTGGTCCTGCGGTGGGAGGAGTTGCCGATGGCTTGAAGAGCCGCTCCTCAAAGAAGCCAGGCTCCTGAGGTAGATCTCGAGATGCCCTCTTGGCAATGTCATCTGCCTCCTTGTTCGTGCCGCGCGGCACGTGCTGCAATTCCAGGCCCAAGAATCGTTTCTCGATTTTGCATACCTCCTCGAGATATGCCTCCATCTGCTCGTCCTTCGGCTTGTATGCTTTGTTGGAGAAGTTGACGAGGAGCTGGGAGTCGCCCCTGATGGTGAGGCGCCTCACCCCCAAAGCCGCCGCAGCCTTGAGGCCGGCGATCAGTCCTTCGTATTCCGCGATGTTGTTGGAGACCTTCTCGCCCTGCTGGAAGCAGAGCTGCACGGCGTAGTAGAGCTTATCCTAGGTGGGCGAGATGAGCACGGCTCCAGCCCCCGTGCCCTGGCGCACGAATGCGCCATCGAAGTACATGACCCAACCATCCGGTGCTTCATTTCCAGGTGAGAGGGAGCGGTCCTCACCCACTTCTCGGTCAGGAACGTCAATCCATTCCGCCATGAAGTCGGCGAGGGCCGCACCCTTGATGATTCTGGTGGTGCTGAACTCCAACTGGAACGCCTGCAGTTTGATGTTCTGTTTGGCGACCCTCCCCGCGGCGTTAGGGCTCCGGAGCACCCTCTCCAGGGGGTAAGCTGAGACAACCTTGATGGGGTGGCCTTGGAAGTAGTGGCGTAGCTTTCGGGAGGCGACGAGTAGCACGAGCAGCAGCTTCTGTGTCATGGGGTAGCGTGCCCGCGCATCGTGCAGCATCGTGCTAATGAAGTAGACTGGGCGTTCGACGAGGGTGGAGGTGTTGGCGTGGTCCCATTCCTCCCGAGGCCGGGGGGCCTCAGGAGCTTTGTCATCTTCCAGGGCTGCCACGGCCTCAGGAGCGCCATCCTCAGGAGCCTCGCCGATCGGTGGGGTAACCGGGGCCTCAGAAGTGTCGTCCTGAGGACGCGGCGCCTCAACCGGGCGTGGGGTGCTGCCCTGCAAGCCCTTGATCGGGTGCTCCTCGCAGACCGCCACCAGCGCCGCACTGGCAGAGTGAGGTGTGGCGGCCAGGTAGAGCACCAAAGGTTCAAGGGGGCGCGGCGCTACCATCACCGGCGGGCTGGTGAGGTACTTCTTGAGGTCTTGAAAAGCTGCATCAGCCTTCAGAGTCCACTCGAATAGGCCTTTCCTCTTCATCAGCTTGAAGAAGGGGAGGCCGCGCTCCCCTAGCTTGGAGATGAAAAGCCCGAGCGAGGTTACGCAGCCCGCCAGCTTCTGCATTTCCTTGAGGGTTTGTGGCGGACTCATTCTTTCTATGGCCTTGACCTTCTCCGGGTTGTCCTCGATCCCTCTGCACGACACCAGGAAACCCAGCAGTTTGCCAGACGGAACGCCAAACACACATTTTTCGGGGTTCAGCCATAGGTTCACTTGGTGCAGGCTGGCGAATGTCTCCTCTAGATCCTCGATAAGAGTTCTTGCTTCCCAAGACTTCACCACTATGTCGTCGACATACGCCTCAGCGTTCCTCCCGAGCTGCTATCCCAGGGTGATATGCATCAACCGTTGGAAGGTTGCTCCCGCATTGCGTAGCCCAAACAGCATGCAGGTGTAGCAGTACACCCTGCACGGGGTTAGAAAGGCTGTTTTCTCAACATCTTGCACCGCCATCTTGATTTGGTGATAGCCCGAGAAGGCGTCCAGGAAGCACAGTAAATCGCACTCGGCAGTGGAGTCAACAATCTGGTCGATGCGCGGAAGAGGGAAAGGGTCTTGAGGACAGGCCTTGTTGAGGTTGGTGAAATCGACGCACACACGCTCCTTCCCGCCCTTCTTGGGGACGATGACTGGGTTCATGAGCCAGTCCGGATGCCACACTTCTCGAATGACGCCGGCCTCCAGTAGCTTGCAGGTCTCCTGGGTGATGAACGACTGCTTCTTCGGGGCTTTCCGCCGCGCCTTCTGCTTCACTGGTCATGTGTTGGGGCATACCATCAAGTGGTGCTCGATTACTCCATGTGGAACTCCAACCAGGTCCGTCGCCTCCCATGCAAACACATCCTTGTTCGCGCGTAGGATGCTGACCAGTGCCTCTTCTTGGTCTGGTGGGAGGCCGGCGCCTATGGTGAAGGTGGAGCCCGATGCGCCGTCTTCATCGACTGGCACCTGCTTCGTCTCGGCCCGGTCTTGAGAGAACAACTGCTTCTTCTTGGCTGGTGCAGCCCTCGGGGCCTCCGGGGCTCCCTCCTTGCTTGGTCGCGTGGCCGTCGCGGCTCTGAAAGCGTGTTTGAGGGTCGAGAGTGCATCTTTGGTGTCCCCCGCCACGGTGAGGACGCCGTTGCTTCCCGGCATCTTCATGAGATTGTAGCCAGGGTGGGTTGCCGCCATGAACTTGGCCAAGGCCGGGTACCCGAGAATGGCATTGTACGGCAGGCCGATGTGGGCGATGTCGAAGTCGATGAGCTCGGTGCGGTAGTTGTCGCGGATGCCGAAGGTGACGGGGAGGCGGATCTGCCCTAGGGGGCAGGTGGAGCCGTCGACGACTGCAGAGAAAGGCTTGGTGGGGCGGAGCCGGCCGTGGGGCACATGAAGCAGGACGAATGCATCCACGGAGAGGACATTGAGGCTGGCGCCTCCGTCGGTGAGGGTCCTGGTGACTGCTACGTTGCAGATGGTGGGAGTGCAGAGCATTGGGAGCGTGACGGCCCCGGCCGTGGTCGCAGGGTGGTCCCTGGAGTCGAAGGTGAGGTCGGCCTTAGGAGCCACCCAGCCTGGTGGCGTTCCCCGCTGTACGTGGGCGGCGCCCACCTGGCAAAAGAACTGCTTGACGTGGTGATCCGAGGGCGGCGCCTGCGAGCCGCTGAGGAGGGCCGCGTCGGCATGGGGTGCTGGTGCCGCGAAACACGCGATGAAGAGGCCGCGCAGCTCCTGCCAGGAGGCCACTGAAGATTCTAGCAAGCCCTAGAACCAGGTGCGTGGCAAGCCCGTAAGGGCCATGGGTAGCCAGTTTGCCATGGCCTTGTCGTCGCCGCCGGCCACCCAAATGGCCTCTTCATACGCCTGGAGAAACCCCGCCGGGTCCGCCGCGCCGTCGTATCGAGGCGGCAGCTCCGGCCTGAACTTGGGCGGCCACTGCACTCGCCGCAAGGCGGGGGTGAAAGCTCGGAGACCCACGGCGCCTCCGAATGCACTCGCCGGTACGGTCGGTGGAGCGGTGCCTGCCATGGGAGTCGAACAGCGCGGGAGGGGTACAGCCGGTGAAGAGGCGAATCTTCGACGCTCCCCTACCTGGCATGCCAAATGTCGGATTCAGGGCTCCGCAAACCCAAGATAGATTCGAACTCTGGGGTGCGTGCAAAGAACTCAATCTTCCTAGTCTGCCAACTCATCGATCTCACGGCCTAGCTCGATGAACTAGAAGGAAATGGACAAGGCAATTTACCCAGGTTCGGGCCACCTTGTGGTGTAAATCCCTACTCCTGCTTTGTGGTGGATTGGCCTCGAGGTGGGCTGAGGATGAACTAGTACAGAAGAAGAACAACCTCAGGAGGTGTGTTCTTGTGTTTGTGTGAGCTGGTGAGGGTGAGGATGGTCCGAATGATCCGTCCCCGTCTAAGGTGGTGGCTAGGCTATATTTGTAGTGGCCTTGGTCCTCTTCCCCCAAAACGAAGGCGGGAAGGGATCCCACAACAGCCAAATTCGAAGGGAGACAACTAGTACATCTTATCCTGACGAAAGGTGGTCTGCGCCTACAAAGCTTCTCATCGTGACGCCGTGGTGGGCTTGGCGATGACATCCATCCTGCCGTCCTGGCGGTCTTGGTCTTGTTGCATGGAAATGGAAACCTTTGGCTGATTCCTCGGGACTCCGCGCCTGCGCTTGCCTCTTTAGCACCAAAGATGTCGGAGTAAATGACCACGGGTAGCCCCATTAGCTCCCTTTGGTATTTCAAGACATCGGGGCAGGCCGCGCCCCTCAAACATCAAGGACAAGGGCCGCCTTCTCGAGGCCGGCTGGTCCAAGCCGCCGGTTGCCGGGAGGCGGCGGAGTCCACAAGACGGCCATGAAGTAGGCCGACTCCTGGCAGGCGGCCTCCTGGGATGCCGAGTCCTAGCAAGCGGCCCCTCGGGCCCTCAAAGTCAACACCAACATAAACATGATGAGACAGGGCATGGCTACAGTACAGGCCTGCCACCCTCGAATCCAGGGCAGGGCGTGGCCACGGTACTGCGTACCGAGCAGGTATCCTGCGCCCAACGTAAGACTGTTGCCATGCCACTCATCACGACACCCATGGCAGAGGGAGCCATGCTCCCGTGACAGGCGGCCAGTATGGCCCGCAGGCGGCAGGCCCTACCTGTCCATGACAAGCTAGAAGGCGGCAAGCCCAGACCAGTCGGCTCAGTGGGAGGCCAGCTCCCAGCAGGCGGCCCTCCTCCTCCCTCGAAGTCCGTGCGCCATTACCCAGATACAACGGGGTATGGCTGCAGTGAGTTCCCGCCAGGCGGCGGGACTGTATCCACGCTCTCCCCGACCAAGCATGCATCATCAGTGGCTTGGCTATAGTGCTACGCAGCCGACAGGGCCCGCAAGCGGCGGGCCCAGCTTGTCGGCCGAGGATGAGACCGCCGGAGGGACCCACTAGGTGGCGGGCCCCTGCAGTCGGCGGAGAAGCCGGCGACCAGAGACACTGACGGCCGGGTCCTACGCCCGGCCGGATTACCATTGTATCCCTGGGGGGGTAGGCCTATATAAACCCCCCAGGTCACCCCATGCAGGGGGTTGGCAGTTGGCTCCTGGGCAGAGGCCTTGTCGAGCACTCACAGCAACACACACACGCGCGCACAGAGAGAGTGGAGTAGGGGTAGCCTTGCCCTTCTTCCTCCTCCAGCCAGGAAGCTCAAGGAGCAAGCTTGTAGCCACCTGTTGAGATAGTGATCATGCGGAGACCCCGCAGAGTAGGACTAGGGGTGTTATCTCCTAGGAGAGCCCCGAACCTGGGTAAGATTCGCAAGCGTACGCGGTCTCGCTCACTCCCGCTTCTAGAGCCCGGCGATGTACTTTTGTCCCCATCCATGATAAGCCATCCCCTGGCATATGTCGCACGATACCCCCGACATTTGGCGCCCACCGTGGGGCTAGGTGCACCGTCGTCCGGAAACACGTTCTGGACGGGAACCCTCTTCCTCCCTAGCGATCGCAGCCAGCCAGGCACGCCCGACGGCGTTTGCGCCGACACGCTGCGTGGCGTGGAAGTTGTTTGTGCCGCAAGCAACCTCGCCGATCTCATCGGCGGGATCCGCCTCTTCGACGAGCCCGCACTCGACGCGGGCGCAGCTAGCTCCGAGAGCTGCCTCGTCGATCTCCTCGGCAAGCTTCACATCGCCGATGAGCCGGTCTCCGACCCGAAGCCGTTGGCTCCACCGACCTGCTCGTCGACATGGTCGTCGACGCCGACGTCGCGCTTCCTGATGCCTTCCCCGGTGACATGGTGATCTTCGACGATCCACTTCCTGCTGCAGACAACAGCGTCAGCACCAGCACCGTCACCGAGGTGCTGGTCATCAGCCACGACGGAACCTCCGACCAGGCCGGCCGGGATCCGTTGCAGGCGGCAATGCGGGACCTGTCCGCTCCCGTAGCGCCCGGTGCGAGCGGTGAAACGCTGGAGGCATGCCGTATCGCACTTCTCGACAGCGCCAACAAGTTGGCGGCCATGAGACGCCTCACCGAGGCTTACCACCGCGAGATCGATCGCACCGTTTGCGGCACACCGGCTGCTGACGAGCCCAGCCGCGTGGGCACGGTCCGGCAGCGCGGCACCGCCATCGCCAGCATGTTGGGGGCCGACCGCCCGGTCTACGCCACGCCCATGGAGAACCTGCGCGCCGCCCAGGCAGCGGCAGACGAGATGGATTGCCAGGAGGGCGACGAACGTCGCTGCATGACGGAGCGCATCCAGCAGCTCATCGACGCGGCCGCCACGCAGCAAGAAGCCGGCCACCGCGTGGTGGAACCCGGCCTACAGGCTGGGAACCTTCCCCCTCGCCGAGAGCACGGCGCGACCTCCCGGACGCCGACAGCCGGCGCCCGTGACCAAGAGCCGGCTGCTAGCCGCACCCGCACCCGCATTTCCATCGAGCGCGACCAAGACGGCCATCCATGAGCAGTGGAACGGTGGGACGGTCGTCCGCCTCTCCCGCGCAGGGAGAGGTGCGCCTCCCCGCCGCCTATTGAGCATCTGACCCTCGGAGGCCGGCTGGGCCCCCGCGAAGGAGTCGGAGAGAACGACACCCACAACTGGATCGACCGCTTGGCTCGGCCCCT
This sequence comes from Thinopyrum elongatum, assembly GCA_011799875.1. Lineage (NCBI taxonomy): Eukaryota > Viridiplantae > Streptophyta > Magnoliopsida > Poales > Poaceae > Thinopyrum > Thinopyrum elongatum. Next base: position 512,524,233 of record CM022298.1, read on the forward strand.
GGCGTTGGAAGAAGAAGATGCAATCGGCCCGCCTTGTTTCGCCCCCCGCATTCGCGATGAGCCCTTCCCCAAAGGGTTCTCGCTCCCTTGGGACACTCCTAAGTACAACGGCTCTGTGAAGCCGGAAGATTGGCTAGTCGACTACTCCACTGCCGTCAGCATAGCGAATGGCAACAAGCGTGTCACCGTGAAGTTTGTTCCGCTCATGCTCCAGGGCACGGCCCGGACATGGCTGAACAGCCTCAAGCTTTACAGCGTCAACAGCTGGCTAGACTTCACCGAAGTTTTCATCCGCAACTTCACCAGCACCTACAAGCGGCCGCCCAAGCCTCGCTAGCTCTCCCTATGCATCCAGGGCCCGATCGAGTCCACTCGCGAATACTTAATGCGGTGGGCCGAGCTACGCAACTCCTGCGAAGGGGTTCATGAGGTGCAAGCCATTGAATACTTCACTGCCGGGTGCCGGGAGGGCACCCTACTCAAGCACCGGCTCCTCTGTGACGAGCCGGCCACGCTCGACGAGCTGTTGATCACAGCGGACAAGTACACCACTGCCGACTCCTCCGTGAAGTCGGAACTCCGGGTGGATGCTTCAGGAAAGATGCTCCCTCCGGCTCCTCAGACACCGGCTGGTGATTCCAGTCGGCGCCAATAGTTAAACGACAATAAGCGCAAGGCCCCGCAGCCGGCTACCACCAGCCGGCAGGTGGCGATAGTCAAAGACCAGCAGCCAGAGGAGCAGCCCGGCCCCAAACGCCAGAGGGGCGGCAAGCCTGCCTGGTTGCCCGCCTTCTTGTTTGAGCAAACCCTCGACGCTCCCTACAAGTTCCACAGCGGCGCGAAGCCATCCAACCACACCACCCGGAAGTGCCACTGGCTCACCCACATCGCCAGAGGCGAAGGGCTGCCTCCGCCGCCTGCTGGCCCGCCGCCTCCGCCTCCCCAGCAGCCGGCGGTCCGACCAGTCGGCGCGATCCAAGACGAGTTTCCTGAAGAGCATGGAGCTTACATCGTCTTCACCAGCGTGACTGACGACAGGCACAGCCAGCGTCAACAGCACCGAGAAGTGAATACTGTCACCTCTGAAGCCCCAGAGTTCATGCACTGGTCGGAGAAGCCGATCAGTTGGAGCCGAGCTGACCACCCAGAGGTGATGCCTTCTCCGGGTTCCTATGCCCTGGTGTTGGATGCCACCTTCGCAACAGAGAGGTGAGCTGCTCATTTCTCCCGAATTCTGTTAGACGGCGGTAGCAGCATCAACATCCTCTACCGCGACACCATGGAGAAATTGTGCATCAAAGAGAAACAGCTCCAGCCCAGCCGGACTGTCTTCCATGGCATTGTGCCTGGCCTATCCTGCTCACCAATCGGCAAGATCAAGATAGATGTCCTCTTTGGAGACAAGTGTCACTTCCACCGAGAGCCAATCTGGTTCGAGGTGGTTGACCTTGAGAGCCCCTACCACGCATTGCTTGGCCGGCCTGCTCTGGCCAAGTTCATGGCGGTTCCCCACTACGCCTACCTCAAGATGAAGATGCCGGGCACCAAGGGCATTATCACCATAGCCGGCGACTACCAGAAGTCTGCCGAGTGTGCTGCAGCCAGCAGTCGGCTGGGCGAGTCCCTTGTGATTGCTGCCGAGAAGCAGCTCCTTGACCGGGTTGTGGCCATGGCCAGCAAGCAGCCGGACCTATCGCCAGATCCCAAGGAGTCAGAAGCTCAGGGCTCTTTCCAGTCGGCCAAAGAAACCAAGAAGATACCCTTGGACCCAGAGCACCCGGAGAAGCTCGCTGTCATAGGAGCTCACCTTGACAGCAAATAGGAAGGCGAGCTCGTTGATTTCCTCCGTGAGAATCGGGACATCTTTGCGTGGTCTCCAAAGGACATGCCGGGTGTTCTGACGGATTTCGCCGAGCACAAGCTACATGTCAGAGCAGATGCAAAACCAGTCAGACAACCCCTCCACCACCTGTCGGAGGAGAAGAGAGGAATTGTTGGTGAAGAGATAGCCCGGCTTCTAGCAGCCGGCTTCATTATGGAAGTATTCTTCCCAGAGTGGCTAGCCAACCCAGTCCTTGTGCTAAAGAAGAACAACAAATGGCGCATGTGTATTGACTACACCAGCCTCAACAAAGCTTGCCCGAAGGATCCGTTCGCCTTGCCTCGGATTGACCAAGTGATAGACTCCACAGCCGGATGCGAGCTGTTGAGTTTCTTGGATGCCTATTCGGGGTACCACCAGATCAAGTTAAGCCCAGCCGACCACCTGAAGACCGCCTTCATCACACCATTCGGAGCCTTCTGCTACCTGACCATGACATTCGGCTTGAGAAATGCCGGTGCCACATTCCAGCGTTGCATGCAGAAGTGCCTCCTCAAGCAACTCGGCAGAAATGCCCACATCTATGTAGATGATGTTGTGGTGAAGACGGAGAAGCGTGGTACCCTCCTGGAAGATCTCAAGGAAACTTTTGATAATCTGCGCCGTTTTCAAATCAAGCTCAACCCAGAGAAGTGTGTCTTTGGAGTGCCAGCCGGCCAGCTCCTCGGTTTCCTTGTCTCAGAGCGCGGCATAGAGTGCAACCCTGTCAAGATCAAGGCCATCGAGAGGATGGAGAGGCCCACCCGACTGCGAGACGTTCAGAAGTTCACCGGCTGCTTGGCATCCATCAGCCGCTTCATCAGTCGGCTGGGCGAGAAGGCTCTTCCCCTGTACTAGCTGATGAAGAAGACCACTCATTTCGAGTGGAATGACAAGGCGGACGCGGCGTTCCTCCAGCTCAAGAGGATGTTGACCACGCCGCTGTCCTGGCCGCCCCGGCTGCCAAGGAGCCTATGCTTCTCTACATCGCCGCCACCAGCCGGGTGGTCAGTACAGTTATGGTGGTAGAGCGCTAAGAGGATGGCAAGGCGCTGCCGGTCCAGAGGCCCGTCTACTACTTGAGTGAGGTGCTGTCGGCTTCCAAGCAGAACTACCCCCACTACCAAAAGTTCTGCTATGGCATGCATTTTGCCGCCAAGAGGCTCAAGCCATACTGTCAAGAGCATCCCATCACGGTCGTCTGCACCGCCCCGCTTGCGGAGATCATAGGCAGCAGAGACGCATCGGGCCGAGTGGCCAAGTGGGCCATCGAGCTGACCCCCTACACCATCTTCTACCAGCCTCGCGCCGCCATCAAGTCCCAAGCACTGGCCGACTTCCTCATCGACTGGGCCGAGACCCAATACCTGCCGCCAGCTCCAGACTCCACTCATTGGCGGATGCACTTTGATGGCTTGAAGATGCGCACCGGTTTGGGAGCCGGCGTCGTCCTCACCTCTCCCAAAGGCGACAAGCTCAGATACACGCTGCAAATCCACTTTGCCACCTCCAACAACGTGGCCGAGTATGAGGCGTTAGTACACGGACTCCAGCTGGCCAGGGAGATTGGCATCCGCCGGATTCTGTGCTACGGCGACTCGGACTTGGTGGTCCAACAGTCGTCCGGCGACTGGGACGCCAAGGATGCAAATATGGCGAGCTACCGCTTCCTCGTCCAGCAGATCAGCGGATATTTTGATGGGTGTGAATTCCTTCACGTGCCACGGGCCGACAACGAGCAAGCGGACGCCCTGGCATGGATCGGCTCCACCAGGCAAGCCATACCAGCCGGCGTGTCCCTTCAGCGCCTCTGCAAGCCGTCCATCAAGCCTTCCCCGGAATCAGAATCCATCTTCGTGCCGGCTGCTCCTGAAGCAGTCGGACCCAGCCCGGGGGCTGCAGCAGCCGGCCCGGGGACTTCGGCAAGCGGCTCGGGGACTGCGACAGTCACACCCGGCCCGGGGACTCTACAACCCGGCCCGGGGGCTGCCGCAGCCGGCCCGGGGACTTCGGCAAGCAGCACGAGAACTGCAGCAGTCGCACCCGGCCCAGGGACTTTGCAACCCGGCCCGGGGGCTGCGGCAGCCGGCCCGGGGACTTCGGCAAGTGGCTCGGGGACTGCGACAGTCGCACCCGGCCCGGGGACTCTACAGCCCGGCCCGGGGGCTGCAGCGACCATCCCGGGGACTTCAACAACGCGGCAAGATGCGGCCGACTCCACCCCACCACCTCCCGACCCAACCGCCCTGGTTTCAGTAACCGTAATGACAGTGGATGAAGTCAAAGCACCATCATGGGCGCAGCCCATCCTCAACTTTCTGGTAGGCGGAGAGCTGCCAGTTGATGAGATCTCGGCCCGGCAGGTGCAACGCCGGGCAGGAGCTTACACGATAGTAAACAGAGAGCTTGTCAGGCGCAGCGTGACCGACGTTTTCCAACGCTGCGTCGAACCAGAGAAAGGCAAGGCAATCCTTAGAGACATACACCAAGGCGAGTGCGGCCACCACGCGGCCTCCAGATCCCTTGTCACCAAAGCTTTCCGCCATGGTTTCTTCTGGCCGACTGCTTTGGAGGACGCCAAGGATCTGGTCAAGAAATGCAAGGGGTGCCAAAAATTCAGCTCCAAGCAACATCTGCTGGCTTCTGCACTCAAGACCATCCCCCTTACCTGGCCCTTCGCCGTCTGGGGGCTGGACATGGTGGGCCCATTCAAAACAACACGCGGTGGCATGACCCATCTGCTGGTCGCCGTGGACAAATTCACCAAGTGGATTGAAGCAAAACCAATCAAGAAACTAAATGGTCCGACTGCTATGACCTTCATCGCGGATCTCACCGTCCGGTACGGTGTACCACACAGCATCATCACCGACAATGGCACTAACTTTGCCAAAGGCGCCTTGGCCCGTTTCTGCTCGACGCAGGGCATCCGACTGGACTTAGCGTCTGTTGCCCATCCGCAGTCAAACGGCCATGTAGAACGAGCAAACGGCCTCATCTTATCTGGCATCAAACCCCGACTGGTCGAGCCGCTGGAGTGCTCGGCCGGCTGCTGGATCGACGAGCTGCCCGCCGTCCTCTGGAGTCTCCGCACCACTCTGAACAGATCAACTGGTTTCACTCCCTTCTTCCTCGTATACGTGGCCGAGGCCATCATCCCAACCGACATCAAGTTCGACTCACCTCGCGTCACCATGTACACGGAGGCGGAGGCGAAGGAAGCACGAGAAGATGGCATCGATCTGCTGGAAGAAGGCCGGCTGTTAGCACTCAGCCGGTCCGCCATCTACCAGCAGAACCTGCGCCGCTACTACAGTCGGAAGGTCAAGCCACTATCCTTCCAAGAGGGAGACCTTGTGCTCCGGCTGATCCAGCGAACAGCCGGCCAGCACAAGCTCTCGGCCCCTTGGGAAGGCCCCTTCATCATCAGCAGAGCCTTGGGAAACGACTCCTATTACCTCATCGACGAGCAGAAGCCCAGGGCACGCAAAAGGGACGATTCCGGCAAGGAAACAGAGCGCCCATGGAACGCAAATCTTCTCCGAAGATTTTACAGTTAAATACAGTATGTACCACGCTACCTTTTGTACTAAGGGCAAAGGCACCAGGTCCCTCGAGGAGCACTCGGGGGCTACCTTTCTTATCTGTATGATAAGTTTCATGCCTGTGAGTATGTTATTTCATTCCTCAGCCCGGCACCGGGTCCGACCAGTCGGCCCGGGGGCTTGCCGCCTTGTACTATGTTGGCTCTACCTGCAGTCGGACAAGTAGTGTGCCGGCATCTAAGCCCACCCTTGCAATAAGCCGCAGCTCGCAGAGCGACTGTCTGGCCGGCAAGGGTCAAAGGCAAGAAATGGTGCTCACATGAAAAATGGCTAAGGACGAAAACACCCACATAGGCCAAGTCGGCTCCTCGCCTAGCCGTCCGGTTGCTGAGCAGCCGGCCGGCCGGCCGGCTTTTCACTTAAATTGCTACGTTCTAAGCGGCCAAAGTACTTGTCTTCCCAAAATGGCCAAGTACTTGACCCGGCCAACAGACCAAGAATGGTTGTCTGGCCGGCAAGGCGGCAGCCAAGGGAAAGCGGCAAAGGAAAAAGCCAAAAGAACAGAAAGCAAGACAAGTCAGAGCTCGGCGAAGCACATCTTGTGCGAGAATTAAATCAGATAGCAAGAGGCCCTCGGCCAGCGTTCAACGAAGTTTGAATACACCCAGCGGGTGGAACTGCGCGAATTTAACAAAGTTTGTTCTAAAGATTACCAAAGCAGGAAAAGATAAGATAAGTTGGCAGCCTAGGCCAAACGAGCAACAGGCGGGTCCGGCAGGTTGTTGGAGTCGGCGGCGCCAGTTGGTGGAGTGGCCGTCTGGCGAGTCTCGGCTTGGTTGCCTTCAGCAGCAGTCGGTGCACTCGCACGTGGCTCGTTGCTCGAGGCCCGATCGAGCTGAAGTTGGGCGTCCACTCCGCCTTCCGGTGCGTCGCCTTCACCGTCCTCATCTTCCTCATCCTCGCCTTCGTTGCTTGAGGCCATTTCTTCCGCCGAGTCCTCGCCGTCATCCGGGTTCAGCCCGAACCAGTCCATCGGCACCTCGGCACCTTCCTCGTCCAGCTCGGGGAAGAAGACGCCGGTGTAGGTGTACTCGGTGATCGCCACCGCGCGATGGGTGAGCGCGGGCCTCGCTGCCACCAACTCTTCCATGGCCTCCTGTCGGAACGTGGCCAACTGGGCTAGGTCCAGCCCAGGATACCACGCCTTGACAAACTACAAGGCTCTTCGGGCGCCTGCCCGAGCGGAGGAGCCCCTCCAAGCCTCGAAGCGGCCGATTGCCGCCTCCAACCAGTCGGCGGTCCGACTGGGGGTGCGTGGAGCCTGGCCGCCTGGCGGCGAAAACCAGCTGAGACCCGGCACGCTGAAGGCGGCGGAGCAGACGGTGAACTGGCTGTAAACGCGTCCTAACGGCCAAGAGCTACTCGTTCATGTTCCGAGGAGCGTCGGGCGGGATCTCCACTCCTTCCCTCCTACGCCGGTCGTGCCGCGCCTCGATGGCCTGGCTGACGGCGACGGCGTGGCCAGGAAAGAAGTCTACGCAAAAGAAAAACAAAGATCAGAAGCCGACTCCCATGCAGTGAGCAGCTATTCCAAAAAAAGAAGCTTACCGTCGATCATGTCCTCAATCTCGCCATAGCCAGCGGCGAGGATCGCCTCCTTCTCGGCCCACTTTGAGCGTTCGACCTCAAACTCGGCCTGAAGGGCGCCTTCCGCCTCCTTGAGCTTCTGGAGCTCCGCCTTGTGCTGGTCTGCCTGGTCGGACAACTTCTTGGCCAGACAGTCGCGCTCCAGGGCCGCCTTACGGCGCTCCTCCTCCTTGACACGCAGCTCGGTCTGGACTTCATCCAGATGCTGCTGCAGTGTGGCGTTGGCTCCTGCAAAAATGAGAAAGAGAGGACAATCAACAAAGACGACCAAAAAAGAAAGTGGTTGCTAGAAGATCCGGCCTGACTGCTCAGCAGTCGGCCCGAATCTCGGGGGCTACACCCAGCGGGTGCACTGACGCGCCCCCGCGAGGAAGAAGACAGAATGCTTACGCCGGCTTTTGGTGAGGTCGGCGGTCCGCTTAGCCAACTCCTGGACCTGGGAGTTGAAGGCGGCTGCGCGGATGTTGTGGTAGTCCTGCAACGAAGACAAAAGAAGAGGAAACAAGTTAGCACTCGGAACCTACCTTAAAGTTCCGAGCCGCCTCCTCAGCAGTCGGCCCGAAACTCGGGGGCTACACCCAGTGGGTGCGCTGGCGCGCCCCCACGGAAGACTGCAAGAATAAAAAAACAAAGCAAAGAAGCATACCCGAACGGCCGTCCGCGTCGCCAAGAACTTCTTCGTACACTGCTGGAGGGCGGCGCCTTGGGCCTGGAGCTGGGCCTGAACATCCTGCGCGGCCTTGTTCATCACACCCGTCCTGCCGCCAGGCGTCCATTCCGGTGGGGGGGCACTGGTGGCCTCTGCGTCTGGGGCCGACGAGCTCGCGGCCCCGACCTCCTGCGCCCGCGGCACCAAGGCCGCCTTCGACGCACGCCGGCGCACCGAAGGGTGGATCACGGGAGTCGCCCCCACCACCAACTCGACACCGATCGGCGACGCCGATGGCACATCAGGCCAATTGCCTCGGGCCTCGGCAGTCGGCGCTTGCGGGGGCACCTCCGCCTCCCAGACGATGGCGTCGCCTCCTCCCGTCTCCACGACCGGCTGGTCATCGCCGGCTCCTCCAGTCGGCACCGGGATCTCTGGCGCTGGCGGCGCCGCGCGCAACAGAATGACAAGTTGCGGGGCCTGGCCGCGCGCGGTTTCTTCTGCCTGCGCCCTGGCGGCCGTGTCCGCCCGATCCTTGGCGGCGGCGTCCGCCCGCGCTGCCTTGGCCGCCTCCGCCTCCTGCCTCTCTGCCTCCTCCCGCTCCTCGGGCGCCTCCCATGCGTTCCTCTCCGTCGCTGCCCGGAGGTCGGCGAGCGGGTCCACGCGGCGGTTATTGGCGGAGCCTTCGGCCTCCCCGATCACGGAGGCGGCGGCGGACCGCTCAAGAGTGAGTGGGGCCCTGATTCAAGCAAGACAAGAGAAAACTCAGAAAAAGTTTGCAAGGAAAAAGAAAGGAAAACACAGCCAAGCACTTACGCGGACACCATCGGGGGATGCTTCGGGGCCCTCTGGAACTAGGTCGCTCTTGCGGCGGCCTCTTGCCACCTGGTCGCGGCGGCCGCATTCTTGGACTTCTTCGGCCGGCTGCCGAACAGCAACGAGCCGGCCCGATGCTTTTTTGGGCCGCCTGGTGCGGTCGGCGCGGCTGAGGAGCTCACGCCCGCCCTGTCGGTGTCGTGCGGGCGGAGCGGCTCGTTCTCCTCCTCATCGTCGTCCGACCAGTCCTCAAGGCCGCCTCCTCCCCCAGAGCCGCCTGCTCCACCACCGCCACCTGTGGCGTCGTCTTCCTCCATGGCGGCCGCCCCCAAGTCGGGGTCTTCCACGTTGCTCCTCGTTCGATCCGGCATATACTCCTGACCTGGATCCAGAGCGCCGGCGGCCGACCGGGAGGACCTGCCCCTTGGCCGACTGATCAGACGGCGAAACAAGAACTCGGACCAGCAAAAGATAAAAAGAATTACAAAGACTTACCGCAGGCGGCGGATGTGCGCGGTCGTACGGCCGCTTGCCGAACTGCCAGTCTGTCTCCGACAGCTTACAGTCGGAGATATAGTTGACCAGCCGGACCACCTCCATGTCCGGCAGCTCCCGCGTGCACATCCGGCATGGGTCCCGGTGCCCGCTCATGCAACTGATGATGTGAGACCGGGCTTGGAGGGGGAGAACTCGGTGCATCACGAAGGCGGCCAGCAAGTCCGAGCCCTTCAAGCCCTCCGACTCCGTCATCACATGAAGTCGGGCAAGGGCGGCGGAGGAGGCGGCCGATAGAGAGCTCGGCTTGAGCCGCCAGTTGGCGCGCGGCTCGGCCGGCGGGCCGGCTGTGTAAGCCAGCAAGTTGATGTAATCGCTAGTTGGATGGATGTTTCTGACATAGAAATAAGATTTCTGCCACAGCTTGGCGGACTGCAGCAGAGAGATGGAAGCGAAGCGGTTCCCGGTGCCCGGGCGCCGCATCGCCACGCAGGCTCCGCACTGAGCCGCCTGGCCCTTGGCGGCGGTGCCAAGTTTGAGGTAGAAGCACTCCCCCCAGAGTTCGAGGGTGGGGAGAGTGCCGAGATATCCTTCGCACATGGCGACGAAGGCGGCCAGCAGCACCACCGTGTTTGGCGTGAGGTGGTGCGGCTGGACTTGGTAGAAATCAAAGAAAGAGTGGAGGAAGTTGCTTGCTGGAAGGCCGAAGCCGCGAAGGAAATGAGACCGGAAGATGACGCGTTCGTCGTCCTCCAGCGCCGGCGAGATTTCTGCCTCGGGAGGGACGCGCACCTGCACATTCGCCTCTCGGGGCAGCCGGCATGTTTGGCGAAGGAAGGAGAGGTGGTCTTCGTGGACGTTGGAGCCGTCCCAGTCGCCGGCTCGTGAACGCGCCATGGGCGACGGAGCTCATCGCAGGCGCGGCGCGGTGGCGAGCGGACGAGGCTGCAGCGGAGCAAGGATGCCGCTGCGAGAGGACGCACAACGACGGCGAGCTGTGGCAGCGCTTCGGCGGGAGGAAGGAGCGCTGCGGCGGCAGGAAGAAGAAGGAGGGCAAGGGGGAGGAGGGTGCTCGTACGCCTGCCACCCCCCTCCTCCCCCTACTTATAGCCCAGGCGGCGAAGCCGAGGGGGCGGGGACGTGGGGGGCCGTGGGGATTAACTGCGCCCACTCCCCCACGATTCCCGCGATTACGGCGCCAGTAAAGGCGTGCATTAACTGCCACAGAATACCAACCGTCCGCCTCGGCCGCAGCGGATCCGTGCGCGGGCCGAGGCACTGTAGTGGTGGGCCCCAGCCTGCGGCGCTGTCCCGTCGCGCGCATGGGCTGGCAGGCCGGCTTGACCTGATGACGCCACGTGGCTGACATGTGCGGGCGGCAAGCCTGACGCCTGGCTAGCGCGCCACCCGGTCCCCGCCACGACGTTTCAAAACCACCAGGCGGCCTGCCTGGTCATGGCCGATACCAACCAATCGGCACCTCGAAAGACGGACGAAGCAGAGCACCAGACAACCCGGAATATGAAGCTGCTGAGGCTTCTCGCCCCTTCAGCCGCAGCGCCTCATCAGCATCGGGGACTACTGTCGGAGTAAATGACCACGGGTAGCCCCATCAGCTCCCTTTGGTGTTTCAAGACATCAGGGCAGGCCGCGCCCCTCAAACATCAAGGACAAGGGCCGCCTTCTCGAGGCCGGCTGGTCCAAGCCGCCAGTTGCCGGGAGGCGGCGGAGTCCACAAGACGGCCATGAAGTAGGCTGACTCCTGACAGGCGGTCTCCTGGGATGCCGAGTCCTAGCAGGCGGCCCCTCGCGCCCTCAAAGTCAACACCAACATAGACATGATGAGACAGGGCATGGCTACAGTACAGGCCTGCCACTCCCGAATCCAGGGGAGGGCGTGGCCACGGTACTGCTTACCGAGCAGGTATCCTGCGCCCAATGCAGGACTGTTGCCATGCCACTCATGACGACACCCATGGCAGAGGGAGCCATGCTCCCGTGACAGGCGGCCAGTACGGCCCACAGGCGGCTGGCCCTACCTGTCCGTGACAAGCTAGAAGGCAGCAAGCCCAGACCACTCGGCTCAGTGGGAGGCCGGCTCCCAGCAGGCGGCCCTCCTCCTCCCTCGAAGTCCGTGCGCCATTAACCAGATACGACGGGGTATGGCTACAGTGAGTTCCCGCCAGGCGGCGGGACTGTATCCACGCTCTCCCCGACCAAGCATGCATCATCAGTGGCTTGGCTACAGTGCTACGCAGCCGACAGGACCCGCAAGCGGCGGGCCCAGCTTGTCGGCCGAGGACGAGACCGCCGGAGGGACCCACCAGGTGGCGGGCCCCTGCAGTCGGCGGAGAAGCCGGCGACCAGAGACACTGACGACCGGGTCCTACGCCCGGCCGGATTACCATTGTATCCCTGGGGGGTAGGCCTATATAAACCCCCCAGGTCACCCCATGCAGGGGGGTTGGCAGTTGGCTCCTGGGCAGAGGCCTTGTCGAGCACTCACAGCAACACACACACACGCGCGCAGAGAGAGTGGAGTAGGGCTAGCCTTGCCCTTCTTCCTCCTCCAGCCAGGAAGCTCAAGGAGCAAGCTTGTAGCCACCTGTTGAGATAGTGATCATGCGGAGACCCCGCAGAGCAGGACTAGGGGTGTTATCTCCTAGGAGAGCCCCGAACCTGGGTAAGATTCGCAAGCGTACGCGGTCTCGCTCACTCCCGCTTCTAGAGCCTGGCGACATACTTTCGTCCCCATCCACGATAAGCCATCCCCTGGCATATGTCACACGATACCCCCGACAAAAGAGGAAACCTGTTGTACTGCGCCCGCCTAGCCTTGGTCGTCATGGCTCGCATTATCCAAACCTCGCGAGGTGAGGGCTCGCATAGAAATCTCCGCTCCTCAGGAGCCAGCCTAAGGAGGCCGCTCCTTCCGGAGGTCTTGGCGTCGTCCGCCTCGCGAGGCTTGGCCCCTCGCGAGGGTCTTGTGTTGTTGATGTTGAAGGTGGGTCGTACCAGGCCGTCGATGGAGCCATGCCGTGGGCCGTAGGCAGGCAAGTCTGGGTACCCCGATTCCCAGAACTCCGACACTCATGTTGTTAATTAATTCGGAATACCCTTTGTATTCAAACCAAGTGTTGCCGATAATAGGCAGTCAATGGATAATTCCATTCGGTTTAGCTGAGCTTCCAAGCATGTTAAATTCTCATTGATTGTGGGTAGCCGTGAACACATCCATATTTCTTGCAAACCTTGTTCACAGTGCCCAGAAAATTTTGTATTTGCACCAGTGAACTTCAGAATATGCCTTGAAATTTGTACCAACGTACCGGAGTTTTGTTGCTGCTATTGGCACGTTCACCCTCTTGAAATATGTCTCCAGTGGGGAATAAATAGTTCTAGAGTCCGTTAAGAAAAGACTCAAGGTTCACCTCACTGACTGAAATAATCCTTGCATCGAAGATCGAATAATTTGTCCTTACTGGTGTTCATTATTGCTAGCTCATCTGACTGCTCCTTAGGCATGATCCATTCTGAGGCCAACTCTCTCAGGTATATTCTGGCCTTGTCTATAGATTTTGCTTCTGACCCATTCTTCATTCTTGACAGATTCGATGTTGCTATTCTGAATATCAGCCAGTTGACTTGGCAAGACTCTTGCTGAATTGGATTATTGGGTATTATCCAGGTGGCATGCTAGTCTTCTTTGATGGCACTTGTGGATGGATCCAGTCGGAGAAAACGAAACAAAACCGACAAAGAAACAAAAACCGCGAAAACCAAAAAGCAAATAAAGCTCAAATATTTGCGGACCTTACACATGTGGCCGAAGATCCACTAGTATAACTAGCCTAGCGCACTCGATGCACCTCTAAGGACTTAGAAGCAAAACCACACAATGCTCCTGGTAGCACTGGTGTCAAGCTCCTACTACTTCCTTAGGGAACATCAAACTCGATGCATGACCATAGCCAAAATGGCTTAGTCACGATCCTAGGGTTGTCGGGGAAAAGATGGAATTTATAGGCGTTTCCCAAAGGAATCTAGATTTAAGGAGAGCAATGCCATGGCTAGCAAGAAGGGTAAGGATATCTGGTTTACCTAGGGGTTCAGGGCTCACAGGTCGTTGCCGGGTGCGAGCATTTCGTACCGAAGGCAAGGCCTCAAGAGTTGGGTCTGACGAAGCCAAAGACCTAGGGGGTTGCCTTACGATCAATAGTAGTCGTGTCAGTTGGCAAAGATGGCTGAAATCCATCTAGGCTTTCTACTGAGAAAAAGACAATGAAGTTCAGCTAGGGGTAACCTACAGTCAGCCTGGCTGCTCTGATACCATCTGTTGTGGCTCCCCGCCTGATTACCACTGTAGCCAGACGATCACCATGCATACCAGCCCAAGAAATCAGTCTGGCATGCGTGTTTACAACAAGTATCATGAACACAGGCCTTTCTATTAATGGATATACAAGTCTTACATGATAATACACAAGAGTGATGGCAGCGGAAAAGCTCTATCTAAGGCAGCATGGTCCTGGTGTGGCTCCGATCCACATGGATCTGACTAGGTTACTCTCCTAGCCCGCGAACGCTCCGGCTCCTCAACAACGGACGACGGATCCTTATGTGAACCTGGCCACATTAAAGGCCGCTGAGTACTTTTGAATGTACTCGTAAGCAAACCAAGCAAAGCAATCCATGGCATTCAAGCATGCATTAGTTATTAGAGCATCATTAATTATCATGGCATGGCATAACTGGCTAGCAATATTGATTATCATGCCATAGTAGGGTTATCTAGCAAGATAACTACTGAAGTAAATGCAGTAAGGTAAAGCATATTATGTAAATATTCCATACTCCGAACATTCTCATGATCCAAATCCAATCCAAATCATGTGGTCATCCGACCACCCATCTCATAGCCATCCCATAGCTAACATATCATACTCCTGACATCATCTGATGTCTATGCATCTGCACTACAAGTCTGACAAGCATACTCTCTTTCGGGTTGCCTTACAATCCTCAGAATGTTCACGATCCACTGAGTACTTCCAATCATAAGACGGGTTCTTCCATCATTATTATTACTGTTACGGTTGACCACCTAGTGAGGTCTGGACGGACTGTCCAATACCATTCGAATAGATTCTTACACTCTGCAGAGGTTGCACACTTTACCCACACCATGGAGCACCTGACCTCGTGATCCCATTCGGGTGGACCAGCGTTGCTCCAGCAAAACCTGCCTAACCCGTGACTCTCCCATCGTACCACCGACAATCATACCCTCCCAGGGTCATGTCCTGGGTGGCCCCTGTGTCACCTCGTGACACCTGCCACCATCGTGGCCAACTAAACTATCCCAAACGGGGACGCCGGCAAATAACTCAACTGGGCTCACAAGGTTATCGTCGCCTACCAGGCCAGGGCAGCGCGCACGCATAACCTTCCCTAGTTGGTGGTACCGATAAAAGAGCATGCGATCAGACCAAGTCAAGGCCATCCCATACCGGCAAATGTGGTTGCACAGATAAGTCCGGACAGGTGACTCAGGATCTACCGACTGGGTTTAGTTTTAGCAAGTACTTAGCAAGCATGGCTGTTTATCACAATAATTTGAGATGGAGTAACTATGCATGATAAAAATGTAACAACCTATCTCAATATAATATCATGACAAGCCATTAGTGAATCGGTATTTAAATGGCAAGTTATCACTTTACAAGTTATAGCTGTAAGTTACGACCATCGGAACCCTTGCACAAAACTGGCAAAGAAACTAGTAGCCACCAAAACGGTCTTTACAACTCAGATCTGGGGCATTACCGGAATAACTCAACCCCGGCTCAAGACGGCTGAAAAGCAGCTCAGAGCATGAGGCGGTGTTGATAAAAACAAGGTAGCAGTTCCCTAAGACGGCAGAAAAACAGCTCAGAGCATAGGGTCACTACTATAGAAAGAAATTCAACAACTGTCCGAGACGGCCGTAAAACAGCTCAGAACATGGCCAGTTGTTGAAAAGAGAACATAAAGTCAGCATCCACCCCGGACGGCCGAAAGCAGCTCAGACACAGGCGTGGTGCCGTCATCGAAGAAAGTGCAAGCAAGGGTTCATCAGAGTCACATACAGCTCACAACTACACAAGCAAGCATAAGCATATTAATTTAAACATGCAAGAAATATCACAAAGCAATGCTTTAGGGCATATATCAGATGGTTGGCTTGCCTGGGGGTCGAAGAATACTCCGGGAAGAAGTGTGGTGAAGCCGTGGAAGAATTTGCCAGAAAAGATCCTCTCTCGAAGGGCTGATAGAGGGCAAGGGAAAAATGTTCATTTTTAGAATGTGTAAACATTATGAAAATGATACCATCGGAACGGGATCGACCAACTGAAGACGTGGGCATTGGTTTCACCATAATCGGAGTTCCGGTCGCGAAGAAATGCCCGTTCATTCGTTAAGCGATAAAACAGACAAAAAATGTCCATTTTAGCCCTTAACGGGTGAACGTTCATTAATTAACCAGTCCGGCCGCCGGCTGAATAAATGAAAGCGCATTTCCGGATTACGTCTTCAGCAACCGAAAATGTATTTTATGAAATACTTCTCGACTTATTTGGCACGGGCCCGGGCTGGTCAACGCTGTGAGAATGATAGCGGGGCCCACCCTTATCTCTTTCCTCTCTCTCTTCCCTCCTCCTCTGGTTGTCTTCTTCCCCTGACCGAACAGAGGCAGAGGTGGGCCGGCGCCGGCGTAGCCGCGGCAGGGGGTGTGGGAGGGCCGGCCGACGAGCTCAGGGGATCCTCCACCGTGCGCCGCCTCCAACGGTGGTCGCGGGGTCGCCCGAGGCGGACCACAGCGCCATCGCCACTGCCTGGGCCGCGGCGGCTGAGGAGCTACAGGGGCCGCGCCGGCAGAGCCTCCCCAGCAGGAATGGAGATGGAGGCGGCCTGTGGGTACTCAGGGGAGGCCGAAGACAGAAATGGGGAGAAGGGGGAGAGCTACGCAGCTGGAATCGGAAGAGGTTGGGCGGCGGCAGAGCCTCTGCCATGGGAGGTAGAAGAGCTCGGGGAGCTTGAATGGAAGGACTGGGAGGGGCTGGGGCTCGATGGTGAGAAGGAGGGACTCGAGGACGCACTTATATAGCTGCGGGGGAGGGTTCTGGACCGAGTCCGGTGATGGCCGAAGCACCTGGACCGCGACGTCGTGGCGGTGCTCGAGCGGAGCACCCGCTGTCGGCACACCCAGGCAACAAGCGTGGCTCCAAGGCAGAATGAGGATGGAGGGTAAGCTGTATGTCACCGCAGACATCGGCAGAAGGCGACGGCGAGAGCACAGGGGAGGGAATCGACCGGAGACTGAGCAAAGCTCTGTTTTGGCTAGGTCTCACGTGGTCACCACTGGCACCACATGGACTATGCACTATTAAGAGCTCAAATTGTGTTTGCCGTGTTCATCCCCCCCTCAAATAGATGAATTGGCCCATCATACAGGAACAGCAAGCTCTAGAGGGGTCGAGGTGATCCAGAATAGTTTCTGGACAGGAACTTGGGCAAGAGGTGGTGGTCAGATGGATGTGGCAATGATCTGGCTAAGTTGTCACAGGGGAATGTGGTAGAAAGGAGTAGGTGCTGGTAAAATTTGAAGGCATTTGGACAAGTTTTGCATATACTTCCTTTTTAATGCAAATTTTGGTCCAGAAAATGGATTTTGAAGCTGTGCTCAAATGGCTAACTGAAATTAGCTGAATTTTGGTGGAGGCCAATGATTTAGGGAATATAATGAGTTGGTAAAATTTTAGCTCATTTGGGTACACTATGAAGGTACTTCCTTCACAGGGCTTTCAAATGGACAGAAACTTGAGAAAATTGCTGTGGGAAAATGGATAGATGGATTGAGCTGGTTTTTGTTTGCCATAAGTGATTTAGCAATGTTTATCACCATGATTTTTTTTAGCTCAAATAGATTAAGGATTCAAGCACTTCCTTTGCAAACTAAAAATCTGAACAGAATTTGCAAATGGATGTTGTGCTCAAACTTTGAGTTATGGAACTTGGGTTCTGATGGAAATGGTGAATATATGGATAGGAGAAGCTCCACAATTTATTTGGGATTTTTCCTGGCTACCAAAATGGTAGTTCCTTTAGAAAGTGCCCAAAATGCAATATTGGCTTTAAATAGGAAAATGCAATTTCCCCTACTTAATTATGGCCAATATTTTTATGGGAGCTCAATATGATCACAAAGAATATCTCCATAAGTTTTCATGAACTTAGGAGATGGATAGATATTTTCCTGGATTTAATTCCTCTAATTGACAGAAAAAGGAATTAATTATAAATCAAGAATATTGCAAATGACTTGGCAATATTTTTACATATCCAGGGTTTACAAAGATAGGATGATCACTGGGAAAAGTTTGGGAGTCAGCAGATCAAAGGAAATTGGGGTTCCTTTGTAATAGAAGAAATTAGGGTTTCCCTTCTGGCAACTCGGAAGGTAGCGTTTCGATGGCAAAACCCTGAGAATAGATCTTGGGTGGCAAGGTTGAACTGGAGAGAAACTCATGTTGGATAGGGAAGGCAAGGTTAGATGACCATCTTAATTTACCCAAGAGCGAGAGAAATCCGAGAACACTGAGAAAAAAGACAGGAGCCAAATCCCGCAAAGGGAAAAAAACAGTAGCGAAAACCAGGGTGTCACAGACCTCCATGTGATATGTGGTTGGGCTTGCGCGGCGATGCTCTGGAGGTAGGGGCGATGGGGTTTTGGAGGCATGAGGATGTTTCGCAGGCGCCATTTAAGCAATCAGGCCGGGGCCGTGATAGATATCGGTGGGTTACCTGACTGGATCCGAGCAGAACGTAGATGTGGTTGAAGTTGTGGTTGCAGCGGCGGCGGTTTGAGCTACTGGTAGGGGGAGGGGGGATACCGAGGAAATTTCATGGGTGGGGATGTGGTGGGAGAAATAAATTCTGAAATCACGCGCCTAATGAAAATTTCATTACGAAACTTGAAACTTGGGCGGGGGAAACACACAACGCAGACAAAGCGCGTAAAATACTCGTGTGTGAGAAAAGAGAAAATTGGCAGATCCCGTCTCCAAAAAAATGTACACGTGTAGTTGATTTTTTCGGTCAATGGTACGCCTGGTTTATTAGGAAACATCGCACAGGTAACTGACTTATGGATCATTAATGCAAAACAACGCACAAGGGTACCCCATAGAAACCATGTGTTTTGTGATCTTCTAATAATTCTTATATCTATTAGCATCTCCAACCACACCTAATTTCAAAAATCTCTTTCATTGTATCAGGATTATTCAATGTACATGAATGAGGCAAGGTGACACCCGATGAGCAGTCATTGGTTTATGAAATGCAATCAAGTGTCAACCTGCCTCGCTCGCATAGCCAGATTTGATCCTATGCAACAAGAAAGAAGCTTGCTGCCATCTGCCGGCGCGGCAATTTAAGCCGGTGTCGGGCCAACTCGCGCGGTGAGGTGGGACTAAAAACCAGTTGCGGCCAGCTCTAGTCTACTCCGGTGGCTGCGGGCGGACATTTCGGGAGTATTTAGGGCCGGGGTGCGGCTACAAAACTTCAGTGAACACATGCTAATCAACACTCAAAGCCCTCAAAGGATGCACTTACTGACATTGTACATGAATAATAGATAGTACCAACTTAAAGTACTACTGGTAATTTGCTCGAAAACTAGTACGTATGTAGTACTCGTAGATGCTCGTAATTAATTATACAAACTTACGGGCGACAAACGCACTAACTACTTCTCACATGCTTCCATCGGGGCATGCTGGCCAGACGCCGGAACTCTCCTTCCCGGCCTTGTAGGCGGCAGCCCACCGTGCTTCGAGCTCTACCAAGCTCTCCTCAGCATGGTGTGCGGCCTCTTCTTTCTTGCGGCGGCGGGACTCTCTTTTCTTGACTGCTTTCTGCCTTTTTCCGCTCCTTCTGTGCGGCTTTGGCCGCCTCTAGATCCACCGCCCATTCGGCCATGGCAGCCTCAAAGTCCGCCCACGTAACTATGTGGCTGCTGGCGGCAATGAACTCAGCGTAGCCAGATGACATCGCTTCCTTACCATGTGTGCGGTCGCGGGCGGTGAGGAACGCGGCGCAGAGGGATGTCATCGCTTCCTTACCAGTTACTGTGCGTCGCCGTGCCATGAACGACGCTTGGAGAGAGCTCTGGGATAGAGTGGCCGGGCAGCCGTACAGTGCGGTGGTTTTTAAGAGCTCAACAAAAAACAACAAAGGAAATTTGGCTTCCCTTACAATTTTGCCCATTCATTATCGCACACGGTTCATCTCCGTCGCCTCCGGAAACAGTGTGCGCTCAGCCTATTGTGTGTTGCGTTATGATTGGCCGGAACCCTAGCCACACGGATCGCGCATGTGCACCGTAGGATGCGCCGTGATCGAACGGCAATCCACGTCCCTCACATCACACCCGTGCAGCTGTAGCAGGATTGGATTTATATGCGCTAAATGCCTAGAAAATGCACATAATCCCCTAAATATGGTAAATGAGCCCTAGAAATGCCAAATTTGAACACGGTGATTTGTAGGGTGTATGTTCGTCGTAGAAAAAAAACTCCAGGGCAAAGAACGAAGAAAATTTGGATTTCCCTTCAATCTTGGTGATTTCCCTCTCGAAAGCATGGAACTTCCTCGGTGATGGTTTGATTTATGAAGGGCGTGCATGACGACATAAGCCAAACCTTCTCAAATTTTTACCAGGGCATGGTGAGGCCATACCATGGCACCATGCCAGGCATCATGTTTTTCAAGCATTTATTTCATTTTTCTATAGTTGAAAACCCAATAAACAAACGTTTGTGGTTGACTATTGCCACACATTTCATCAAAATATCTGCCCATTTCTTGTAAAAGGCATGAGAATTTTCTAAATGGCACGAGCATGGTTTTCCAGGCCGTTCTTGTGCACCCTTTCATGCACCGATTGTTTGAACTTGAATTATGTGCATTAATGCCTAGAAAATGCACATAATCCCCTAAATATGGTAAATGAACCCGAAAAAGTGCCAAATTTGAACATGGTGATTTGCAGGTAGGGATGGCACCCGCAGGGTTTGGGTATAGGTGGAGCCACCCCATACCCTTACCCGTCCCATTTAAGCTTACCCACCACCCGTACCCATACCCGCCAGTGGGTACAACTTTGTCCCATACCCGTCACCCGACAGGGTAAATGGGTACCCGCGGGTAAAAAAACCCATGTTTGACAACATCAATTTGAGCAACATATAATCATAGTTTATAAAGGACAACACATAATAACATGAATACTTACTTATAAACAACAACACATCATAAACATCAACACGTTCTATAAACATCAACATTTTCTTGTACACACCAAAACATCAACACATAGTCATAAAATAGTAGCACATAGTCATACATTTAAAGTTCACAAACTCAAGACAAAGGGTAGAGATAATTTGTCCGTACTTGTTAGATTTTACCAGGGTACATGGGTATGCGGGTAAGGGTTATATGATCCCATACCCATACCCGCTCTAGCCGATGGGTTTGAGGTTTCCCCATTTATATACCCATGGGTAAATTTTTGTCCCATACCCTTGCCCTAATAGGGTTTTTACCCACAGGGTACATGGGTAATGGGTACCCATTGCCATCCCTATTTGCAGGGTGTATGTTCATCATAGAAAAAAAATCATGGACAAAGGACAAAGGAAATTTGGATCCCCCTTCAATCTTGGTGATTTCCCCCTCGAAACCATGAAACTTCCTCGGTGATGGTTCGATTTATGAAAGGCGTGCATGATGAAATAGGGCAAACATTCTCAAATTTTTACCAGGGCATGGTGAGGCTATACCATGGCACCACGCCAGGCGTCATGTTTTCCAAGCATGTATTTCATTTTTGTATAGTTGTTAACCCAATAAACGACGCATTTGTGGTTGACTATTGCCACAGATTTCCTTGAAATCTCTACCCATTCCTTGTAAAAGGCATGAGAATTTACTAAATAGCATGGGCATGGTTTTCCAGACCGTTCTTGTGCTCCTTTTCATGCACCGATTGTTTGAATTTGAATTATGTGCATTAATGCCTAGAAAATGCACATACTCCCCTAAATATGCACTGGTACGCATCAGTGCTATACAAACGGTTTTTAACCCCTTTCCGTGATGGCATTTGGAAACGTCGCCAAGTGAGTGTGGGCGATAGGGGGTCCTTCCGACACGGCCCAGAAACCGTCGGGGATAGGCCCTCCTGGGACACAGGCTGGGGCAAAATGAGCTCGTGTGCGATCGGGTGAGGCATCGAAACCCAATCATTTCCGTTCGTATGTACATCCCACACGGTGAATCCCAGAAAAACATTTCCGTTCGTATGTATATCACACACAGTCAATCCAAGGAATACGTTTCCATTCTTATGTACATCCCACACAGTCAATCCAGGGAAAACATTTCCGTTCGTATGTACATCCCACATAGTTAATCTAGCGAAAACGTTTTCGTTTGAATGTACATCCCACACAGTCAATCCAGGGAAAATGTTTCCTTTCGTATGTACATCCCACACAGTCAATCCAGGGAAAACGTTTCCGTTCGTATGTACATCCCACACAGGTTTATTTATAGGCTCGTGTGTGATAGGTGTAACTATCACACATGCTCTGCCTTGGTTAACCGTTTGCTTTTATCAACTACATCACACACGATTTGATGAAGAAAACTGTGTGGCATTGGGCTATCCATCACAAGCGCTTTTACTGCTAGAACCGTTTGCAAAGTTCCATGACACATTTAGCAGGTTTATTAGTTTACAATTAATAATTCCAGTATTACGCAAATTCACATTTCATATCGAACAGCTGTTTGCCAATTTCATATCAGGCACATAAATATATTTTAACATCACACTACGATAGCTACCTGAAAACAGCACAGTACAACATATAGCTAGTTCAACTTCATAAGAACAATATTAGAACAATATATTCATTTCCCTAATCAAGATCATCCAGGCTCGTCTTATCCACCTCTGCTTTCAGTTCAGTAAGAACCTGTTTTGCACTGGCCAACTGGGAAAGTGCCTCCTCCTTCGCCAACACCATCTTAGCAAAGTCTGATTTAAAAAATCTGAGCTCATTCTCCATGTTCCTCTTTTTATCCCGCATCTTCAAATATTCTTCAGCGTTGACAATACTTTCTCTAAGCGTACCTCTGTTCTGTTCCTCATACATGCTCCAGAGCTTTGCTAGGCACATCTTCAAAGACTGTGGCCACTCTTGATCAACCCACTCCAAGTAAGAACAGTTCCGTTCATCCTATAATATTTAATACTAGATCAGTAACAATTGTAGGGGAAATGGGTTTATAGCAACATAGAAAATCGCCAATGCTTATTTTGAAAAACTGAAGAAACATGTTAATTATGACATATCTTCTCAAAAAATCAATGTCCAAATGAATTAATTGCTACTGAGACAACAACCAAATTCTGAAACATCAGAAGCTATAATTAACTACAACAACGCTACAAGTTCTTACTCATGTACAATAAATAACAAATTGAACATTTTATGAGGAAGGTAAATATAACTGCAACAGCATAGCGACAGTGTTTGGATGACAGCAAATTGATACTAACAGGTGTGTACATGCACAAATTTAGTAACATAGAACTAATAGCACTAAGGCCGTCCACTATGTATGCCAAAACTGGTGTAAAGACAACTATTGCTACATCTCGCACCGGTGCCCTGCACTAGCGAGCCGATGCAGCGGAAAAAAATTAGGGACCTGGACTCCGGAGAACCTAGTTGCTCCGATGCCCAGTTCCTTCGTGCCATAAAGATTTAGTATTTTACTGCTTGGCTGCTCGGATGTGTGGACCAAAGTTGGCTGCACAAACTGCTGAAGTGGTGCCAAATAATTTTCTAATGGCACCGCTGATGAGATGGCAACAATTTTAGATACTACGTACAAACTGTGACACTGTCTTAGGATGCGTTTGGTTGAATGTGTGGTATGAATGGGTTGGGACCGTGACAGTGTCTGAATCACATCTAACAAATGATTTGTAACAACGAAAGAGGGTCTAACCTTCTCTGCACATGCTAGAAACTTCCACCCACTGTCCACAGATTCAAACGCAACTAGCTTCACGCATGGAGATTGATGGTGACAACGAGCAGATAGATCTTCAGCCACCCCGCTCCATTCGTTGCCACTGATGGTCCTAGGGAGCTACAAGAGGAAGAAATGACTCAAATCGACCGCCGGGTAAAAATCCTTCATTCCAAGTCATAGCCCGAGAGAGAGAAGAGAGGCATACCCGGGTGGTGAAGGAGTCGTTGGAGGAGGAGGAACCGCTGGAGAGGTCTTTGAAGAAGACCATGGCGACCCCGGCGGTAGGATGCGAGACGGCGAGAGCGAGGAAGCAAGAGAGGAAGTGGCTATAGATTAGGAAGGAAGGAAGAAAGGAGCAAACAAGGGAAATGTGACTTGTGGTCGGGGAGAAAAGGGGGTGGGAAGGGGGGAGGGGAGCGGGGGTAGATATTTTGGTGGTAGGCCAAAATTTTGGAAATGTGGAGGGAAACTTTGCGCGCGGTGCCGCCGGACACCATTCACTTTGAACGATTGTGTGCATCGCAAACGATTCTTCTGCTTTACGCTCATGGGATGAGTTTGATAATTCAAATTTTGGTGGAAATTTCCCCGGGTACGTCATTGCATAATTTAACATCGCTTGCTAATTTGGGCACACATAAGAGCATACAGCAGACAGACCACACTTACTGAATCGAGCAATTTTAGTAATTAAACACAGCCAGTTGACCTAAACATTGCTCTAACAAAAGACCAGCATTAAAAACAAAGCCTAAATATGCATAATTTTAACAAATCTGCCACTGTGCCGGCCTATGCATCGCCGGTGTGAGATGAGACGTCGATGACTTGTCTTGGCGACATGCCGCCGTTGGTGGACTCCGCGTCCCCCCTGCTAAAGTCGACCGCGTCCTCGTCCTCGGCGCCGCCCTCAAGGTTGTAGTACTCATAGTAGTGGTTGCGCCAGAGCTCGCGTTGGTACTCCACCGCCGATTCCTCGACGGATAGACTCTTCTCTACCTCGACCTCGGCCACGCGCAACTCCTCCTCCCGGCGCTCCTCGATCTCTGCTGCCTCCTGCATCTCCATCTCCCGCTCGGCGACCTCATGAGGAAGCAGGTGCTCCATGGCCACCGCCGCCTTTTCGGACGTGGGTTGCATGCTGGATTCCGAGGTGGCCTGGAATATCTTGGCGTGGATGGCCTCGACCCGGGCCAGGGCGACATGAAACCTTGGTTGATGTAATGTCATGCCACCAAGATGATGTGGTAAAAATTTGGCATGTTTGACGAAAGTTTGGACACACACCCCTCACAAACCGGAGCAACTCACTAGAAGGCTCGTGGTTCCGAGAGGGAACAATGCATGTTTGATGACGAACGGGAGATAGCTTCCTCATACGGCCTTCAAATTTTTTCTAAGTGTAACGTGCACTAATACAACTGTCATGTCAAATTTGGGAAAACTTCAGGGGTCATTTAACCTTTTGAAGACATTTAAGTGATTTTCTTGCCATTTAATGACCGTAATTCAAATTAGAACTAGATGTACATGCAACGGCTAACCATAATGGTTTGAAAAATCATATTTGTGTAGTTGTGTGCGATTTAATTCCATGAGCAGTAAATTGGAAGGAATTTTCAAACATATTGGTCTAACGGCAATGACACAATTAAGCATGGAGTGCCATGGCATTTAAATTCCAAAAAATTAAAAAAATATCAGAAACACATGAAACCTTGGTTGATGTAATGTCATGCCACCAAGATGATGTGGTAAAAAATTTGGCATGTTTGACGAAAGTTTGGACACACACCCCTCACAAACCGGAGCAACTCACTAGAAGGCTCGTGGTTCCGAGAGGCAACAATGCATGTTCGATGACGAACGGGAGATAGCTTCCTCTTACGGCCTTCAAATTTTTTCTACGTGTAACGTGCACTAATACAACTGTCATGTCAAATTTTGGAAAATTTCAAGGGTCATTTGACCTTTTGAAGACATTTAAGTGATTTTCTAGCCATTTAATGAAAGTATTTCAAATTAGAACTAGATGTACATGCAACGGCTAACCATAACGGTTTGAAAAATCATATTTGTGTACTTGTGTGCGATTTAATTCCATGTGCAGTAAATTGGAAGGAATTTTCAAACATATTGGTCTAACGGCTAAGACACAATTAAGCATGGACTGCCATGGCATTTAAATTCCAAAAAATTAAAAAAATATCAGAAACACATGAAACCTTGGTTGATGTAATGTCATGCCACCAAGATGATGTGGTAAAAATTTGGCATGTTTGACGAAAGTTTGGACACACACCCCTCACAAACCGGAGAAACTCACTAGAAGGCTCGTGGTTCTGAGAGGGAACAATGCATGTTTGATGACGAACGGGAGATAGCTTCCTCATACGGCCTTCAAATTTTTTCTACGTGTAACGTGCACTAATACAACTGTCATGTCAAATTTAGGAAAACTTCAGGTGTCATTTGACCTTTTGAAGACATTTAAGTGATTTTCTTGCCATTTAATGACCGTAATTCAAATTAGAACTAGATGTACATGCAACGGCTAACCATAATGGTTTGAAAAATCATATTTGTGTAGTTGTGTGCGATTTAATTCCATGTGCAGTAAATTGGAAGGAATTTTCAAACATATTGGTCTAACGGCTATGACACAATTAAGCATGGAGTGCCATGGCATTTAAATTCCAAAAAAATAAAAAAATATCAGAAACACATGAAACCTTGGTTGATGTAATGTCATGCCACCAAGATGATGTGGTAAATTTTTTGGCATGTTTGATGAAAGTTTGGACACACGCCCCTCACAAACCGGAGCAACTCACTAGAAGGCTCGTGGTTCCGAGAGGCAACAATGCATGTTTGATGACGACCGGGAGATAGCTTCCTCTTACGGCCTTCAATTTTTTTCTACGTGTAACGTGCACTAATACAACTGTCATGTCAAATTTTGGAAAATTTCAGGGTCATTTGACCTTTTGAAGACATTTAAGTGATTTTCTAGCCATTTAATGACCGTAATTCAAATTAGAACTAGATGTACATGCAACGGCTAACCATAACGGTTTGAATAATCATATTTGTGTACTTGTGTGGAATTTAATTCCATGTGCTGTAAATTGGAAGGAATTTTCAAACATATTGGTCTAACGGCTATGACACAATTAAGCATGGACTGCCATGGCATTTAAATTCCAAAAAATAAAAAAAAATCAGAAACACATGAAACCTTGGTTGATGTAATGCCATGCCACCAAGATGATGTGGTAAAAATTTGGCATGTTTGACGAAAGTTTGGACACACACCCCTCACAAACCGGAGCAACTCACTAGAAGGCTCATGGTTCCGAGAGGGAACAATGCATGTTTGATGACGAATGGGAGATAGCTTCCTCTTACGGCCTTCAAATTTTTTCTATGTGTAACGTGCACTAATACAACTGTCATGTCAAATTTTGGAAAATTTCAGGGGTCATTTGACCTTTTGAAGACATTTAAGTGATTTTCTAGCCATTTAGTGACTGTAATTCAAATTAGAACTAGATGTACATGCAACGGCTAACCATAACGGTTTGAAAAATCATATTTGTGTACTTGTGTGCGATTTCATTCCATGTGCTGTAAATTGGAAGTAATTTTCAAACATATTGGTCTAACGGCTATGACACAATTAAGCATGGACTGCCATGGCATTTAAATTCCAAAAAATTAAAAAAATATCAGAAACACATGAAACCTTGGTTGATATAATGTCATGCCACCAAGATGATGTGGTAAAAAATTTGGCATGTTTGACGAAAGTTTGGACACACACCCCTCACAAACCGGAGCAACTCACTAGAAGGCTCGTGGTTCCGAGAGGCAACAATGCATGTTTGATGACGAACGGGAGATAGCTTCCTCTTACGGCCTTCAAATTTTTTCTACATGAAATGTGCACTAATACAACTGTCATGTCAAATTTTGGAAAATTTCAAGGGTCATTTGACCTTTTGAAGACATTTAAGTGATTTTCTAGCCATTTAATGAAAATAATTCAAATTAGAACTAGATGTACATGCAACGGCCAACCATAATGGTTTGAAAAATCATATTTGTGTACTTGTGTGCGATTTAATTCCATGTGCAGGAAATTGGAAGGAATTTTCAAACATATTGGTCTAACGGCTATGACACAATTAAGCATGGACTGCCATGGCATTTAAATTCCAAAAAATTAAAAAAATATCAGAAACACATGAAACCTTGGTTGATGTAATGTCATGCCACCAAGATGATGTGGTAAAAATTTTGGCATGTTTGATGAAAGTTTGGACACACACCCCTCACAAACCGGAGCAACTCACTAGAAGGCTCGTGGTTCCGAGAGGCAACAATGCATGTTTGATGACGAACGGGAGATAGCTTCCTCTTACGGCCTTCAAATTTTTTCTACGTGTAACGTGCACTAATACAATTGTCATGTCAAATTTTGGAAAATTTAAAGGGTCATTTGACGTTTTGAAGACATTTAAGTGATTTTCTAGCCATTTAATTAAAATAATTCAAATTAGAACTAGATGTACATGCAACGGCTAACCATAACGGTTTGAAAAATCAAATTTGTTTACTTGTGTGCGATTTAATTCCATGTGCAGTAAATTGGAAGGAATTTTCAAACATATTGGTCTAACGGCTATGACACAATTAAGCATGGACTGCCATGGCATTTAAATTCCAAAAAATTAAAAAAATATCAGAAACACATGAAACCTTGGTTGATGTAATGTCATGCCACCAAGATGATGTTGTAAAAATTTGGCATGTTTGACGAAAGTTTGGACACACACCCCTCACAAACCGGAGCAACTCACTAGAAGGCTCGTGGTTCCGAGAGGGAACAATGCATGTTTGATGACGAACGGGAGATAGCTTCCTCATACGGCCTTCAAATTTTTTCTACGTGTAACATGCACTAATACAACTGTCATGTCAAATTTGGGAAAACTTCAGGGGTCATTTGACCTTTTGAAGACATTTAAGTGATTTTCTTGCCTTTAATGACCGTAATTCGAATTAGAACTAGATGTACATGCAACAGCTAACCATAACGGTTTGAAAAATCATATTTGTGTAGTTGTGTGCGATTTAATTCCATGTGCAGTAAATTGGAAGGAATTTTCAAACATATTGGTCTAACGGCTATGACACAATTAAGCATGGAGTGCCATGGCATTTAAATTCCAAAAAATTAAAAAAAAATCAGAAACACATGAAACCTTGGTTGATGTAATGTCATGCCACCAAGATGATGTGGTAAATTTTTTGGCATGTTTGATGAAAGTTTGGACACACACCCCTCACAAACCGGAGCAACTCACTAGAAGGCTCGTGGTTCCGAGAGGCAACAACGCATGTTTGATGACGAACGGAAGATAGCTTCCTCTTACGGCCTTCAATTTTTTTCTACGTGTAACGTGCACTAATACAACTGTCATGTCAAATTTTGGAAAATTTCAGGGGTCATCTGACCTTTTGAAGACATTTAAGTGATTTTCTAGCCATTTAATGACCGTAATTCAAATTAGAACTAGATGTACATGCAACAGCTAACCATAACGGTTTGAAAAATCATATTTGTGTACTTGTGTGCGATTTAATTCCATGTGCTGTAAATTGGAAGGAATTTTCAAACATATTGGTCTAACGGCTATGACACAATTAAGCATGGACTGCCATGGCATTTAAATTCCAAAAAATTAAAAAAAAAATCAGAAACACATGAAACCTTGGTTGATGTAATGTCATGCCACCAAGATGATGTGGTAAAAAAATTGGCATGTTTGACGAAAGTTTGGACACACACCCCTCACAAATCGGAGCAACTCACTAGAAGGCTCGTGGTTCCGAGAGGGAACAATGCATGTTTGATGACGAACGGGAGATAGCTTCCTCTTACGGCCTTCAAATTTTTTCTACGTGTAACGTGCACTAATACAACTGTCATGTGAAAATTTGGAAAATTTCAGGGGTCATTGGACCTTTTGAAGACATTTAAGTGATTTTCTAGCCATTTAATGACCGTAATTCAAATTTGAACTACATCTACATGCAACGGGTAACCATAACGGTTTGAAAAATCATATTTGTGTACTTGTGTGCAAGTTAATTCCATGTGCAGTAAATTAGAAGGAATTTTCAAACATATTGGTCTCACGACATGGACAGATGCATATGTATGCATGGAGTGCCATGACATTTAAATTCCAAAAAATTAAAAAATGATCAGAAAAATATGAAACCTTGCTTGATGTAATGTCGTGCCAACAAGATGATGTGGTAAAAAAATTGGCATGTTTGACGAAAGTTTGGACTCACACCCCTCACAAACCAGAGCAACTCACTAGAAGGCTAGTGGTTCCGAGAGGGAACAATGCATGTTTGATGACGAACGGGAGATAGCTTCCCCTTACGGCCTTCAAATTTTTTTCTACGTTTAACGTGCACTAATACAACTGTAATGTGAAAATTTGGAAAATTTAAGGGGTCATTTAACCTTTTAAAGACATTTAAGTGATTTTCTAGCCATTTATTGACCGTAATTCAAATTTGAACTACATCTACATGCAACGGCTAACCATAACGGTTTGAAAAATCATAGTTGCATACTTGTGTGCGATTTAATTCCATGTGCAGTAAATTAGAAGGAATTTTTAAACATATTGGTCTCACGACATGGATAATTGTACATGCATGGAGTGCCCTGGCATTTAAATTCCAAAAAATTAAAAAATGATCAGAAAAACATGAAACCTTGCTCGATGTAATGTAATGCCACCAAGATGATGTGGTAAAAAAATTGGCCTGTTTGACGAAAGTTTGGGCACACACCCCTCACAAACTGGAGCAACTCACTAGAAGGCTAGTGGTTCCGAGAGGGAACAATGCATGTTTGATAACGAACGGGAGATAGCTTCCCCTTACGGCCTTCAAATTTTTTCTACGTTTAACATGCACTAATACAACTGTCATGTGAAAATTTGGAAAATTTCAGGGGTCATTTGACCTTTTAAAGACATTTAAGTGATTTTCTAGCCATTTAATGACCGTAATTCAAATTTGAACTACATCTACATGCAATGGCTAACCATAAAGGTTTGAAAAATCATATTTTTGTGTACTTGTGTGCGAGTTAAAAAATCTTCAGACGATGTAAATATCTGGTGTTCAAAACAAATATAAAGATCTGGCAAGACAACCGGCCCCCACACGATTGGCACTCTATTTCGCGCCTCGAGGTTTGGAAGGTGAATGGCGGGGGTTATTAATCAGACACGGTTCTGTATTGGAAACCGTCAGCTATTATGTTCACACACGGATTCTAATGCGGGAATCATGTGTAATTCAAACTACAGTACTCGTAAATTCCGGCGACCGGCGTGTGTACTGTTCCCGTCGATCTAGATTCCGGCCGCCAATAAATACTACCTTGCTCACGTCGTCTCGCCTGCATTCTCATCTACATCCTCCCCTCGCTCGCCCTCTCTCTCTCTCTCTCTCTCTCAAAGCTCTACCATGGCGCCGCCGATCTGCCCACGCGCCGACGAGGAGTCGCCGCCCCCCGAGGATGCTCAGTCGAAGAGCAGCGACGAGAAGGACCCCTACGCGCCGCCGGACGAGGTTGCGCCGGACCCCCCAACTTTGGATTGGTTTTGGGGCCAGTACAATCTTTGTCTGTGGAAGTCACTGCCGCCGGCTGAGAAAGCCAGGCAAGTGGCGTTCAAGAAGGAGATGGCGGAGGAGGAAACCAGGTAGCAGGCGGCATGTGAAGCCCGTGATGCCGCCTCGGAAAAGGAGAAGGTGGAGCTTTGGGGGTGGGCGCGTCGTCATGCGGAGGAGGTGTACAAAGACGGGTACTTCACGAGGAAGGTCAAAGGTGCTAGGCGCCTCATCGCTGCGTGGAGGTGGGCCGATAAGCTCCAGCGTGCCACCACGAGGAGCTCCGGTGGGCGCCCAACGAAATGACAAGATCATCCGCGCTCGTCCGCCAGCAAGAGGCAGATCGGTACGTCAAGCGCTGCGAGGCGGAGGAGGCGGAGTACTGCCTTCGCGCTGGGAAGACGCCGTGCATCAGGAGGGATTATTAGTTTTAGTATTGTTCATTTTCAATTTTATGCATTGTACCTAGTAGTTAAGTATCATCACGTATATGTGATGATATTATATATATTCTGTGATGAACTAATGAACAATTAATATATATATATATATATATATTATGAATTCCATTTTCTATCTGTTATCATCCACATATACAGAATGGAAAGCATATACACACACATTGAAACAGAACATATAAGAACGGAAAACAGAATACACACATTGAAACAGAGCAATACTATGATTGCTGTTAATACATAGCTATCCACGTCGAAATGACTCAACAAAATAAAATGCGTCCATGAGACCATGCCCAGCAGCCCTTGCCTACGGTAGCTCTTGGCTCTGCCTGAACTCGTGCAGGCATTCGTCCAAACGGTCGACACGCTCGCGGTACATCTGGAGCGCGATCTCGAGCTCCAAGTTGGCTATTTCATCAGGGATCACCAGCTCGAGGATGCGACGGCCATGTTCCTCTACTGCGCCCAGGTGGACACCTGGGCCAAGGAGGCGGTCGAGCCTACCGACCAGCGCGTTGGCATCGAGCCGGCCGCGGACAAGGCGAATGGCGCGACCCATGCGAACGGCGCGGCGGGCGTTCGGTGCAAGTACGGCGCGGCCGGCCTCTGGTGCAAGTACGGCGCAGAGGGCCTCTGCCCAATCCTGGCGAGGAATGGGGGTACTGACAGGACGTGTACCCAGCTGTGACGTCGTGTTAACAGTAGGCAAGCGTCGATGGATCCGCTCTTGCTGTGCGCCGCGCCGCATCTCTCCCTCTACGGCGCTCCAACGGTCTCGCTGTGCGGCGAGCCGCACCCTATCGGCGCGGACGCGCCTAGCTTGCTCTGCAGCGCACCATCGATCATGTTGTACGGCGAGCTGTAGCCTCTCGGCGCTGACATGCCTATCTTGATCCACGGCGCTCAAGCGCCATGCGCCAAGGGTCTGCTCAACCCTGGCGATGATGCGCATCACGGCGTCGTCCATCGCGTTACCGGGGAGCGCCTTGGCCTCGACGGGCCGTGGCGCCTTCTCGTTTAACTCGTCGACGAGGTTGATGGCAGAGGCGGCGCTTTGGTGGGTTGGCATGCTTGGGGAAAGGTGGATGTGCTACAGGCGGCGCTTGTTGCCTCCGTGCGTCGTGCGCCGCCTAGGTTTATGCGCAATATCACTGGGTGGCGGGAAACAGGTGAGGAAATGGCGGAAAAGGTGGCGTGTTCATAAAATGCCATCAATTAATGGAAACTTAGCATATAAGGAACATCGAGCTAGCACAAGAAGTAGATGATGATCAGATGAACACGGACCACACTACGGAACCCGTCGGTGATGAATTCATCAATCGCAAATAGTTGTATACTAGCAAGCGTTTGCCCACAACACACACGGCTTTTTCCATCACAAATAGGTCGGATGGATCAACTGTATGCCACGTATCGCACATAGTCAAAAAGTAATGCGGTAGACCTTCTTTAACATGTGTTAAGAAAAACAAAAAATTTCAAAACAAGGACCTTGAGGTTAATTCCTCCCCACAACACACACGGCTTATTCCATCACAAACAGGTCGGATGGATCAACGGTATGCCACGTATCGCACATTGTCAAAAAGTAATGCGGTAGACCTTCTTTAACATGTGTTAAGAGATGGGTGACCGGATGGGAAGTTGTCAAAATTTCAAAACCCACTGATGGGATGTATCTTAAAGGTCCATTAAGGACATTTATGATCCATCCCATCAGTGGGTTTTGAAATTTTGACAACTTCCCATCCGGTCACCCATCTCATGGCTGCTCTAGCCTGAGCACAGTTAACTTGAGAGTTCTCTTAGATGAGCTATTGGTGGAACAGCTAGTCCTTGCTGATATAGGATGCCTCTTCGCATCCTTATGGCGTACCCAGATGACCGCCGGTCGCCCAATGGCCAATAGATGTTGTGTAGACAGAGCATATCACATATGTCTTATTAGAAGCAATCGTCTGTGTTATTATCGGTCTTCGCACACATTTCTGTTTACAGACCTGTTTGCCGCGTATCGCACACATCCTGTTAAATTGAACCGTTTCTATTCTCTTGGCTCAAAGCAAACAGTTCATCCAAGTGAACCGTTTGCCGTATATCGCACACACCTTGATCTGGCTGACCGTTTCTTTTGTGTTGCCTAATCACAAACAATTCATCCGAGTGAACCATATGATGTATATCGCACACACCTTCATCTGGCTGCCCGTTTCTGTTCTTCTTCCTCATCGCAAACAGTTCATTGAACTTAACCGTATGCCCTTCATCGCACATGCAACTAAAATCTGAACCGTGTTTGATGCATCCGTCATCGCAAATGTTTTGCACCTTTTTTGATGTTTTTTTACATCATCGTTTGCGATTATTGCATCGCACATAGTTTCGTCGAAGGGTCTTTGATCGTAGTGTCGCGTTAGCAGCATCCTGTAGTAGTGATGGTAAATGAGCTCGAAAAAATGTCAAATTTGAAAACGTTGCATTGGAGGGGGTATGTTGATCGTTGGAAAAAACTGAATGACAAACTAGGACGAAAATTTGGATTCCCCTTCAATCTTGGTGATTTCCCTCTCGAAAGCATGGAACTTCCTTGGTGCTGGTTCGATTTATGAAGGGCGTGCATGACAACATAAACCAAACCATCTCATCTTTTTACCAGGGCACGGTGAGGCCATACCATGGCACCATGCCAGGCATCATGTTTTTCAAGCACGTATTTCATCTTTCTATAGTTGATAACCGAGTAAATGACGCGTTTGTGGTTGACTATTGCCACGCATTCCCTTGAAATCTCTGCCCATTCCTCGTAAAAGGCATGAGAATTTACTAAATACCACGAGTATGGTTTTCCAGATCGTTCCTGTGCACCTTTTCATGCACCGATTGTTCGAATTTGAATTATGAGGATTAATGCCTAGAAAATGCACATAATCCCCTAAATATGGTAAATGAGCCCAGAAAAATGCCAAATTTGAACACGTTGCATTCGAGGGGGTATGTTGATTATACAAAAAACTGAGTATCAAACTAGGAAGGAAATTTGGATTCCCGGCCCCTTCAATCTTGGTGATTTCCCCCTCGAAACCATGAAAATTCCTCTCTGATGGTTCGATTTATGAATGGAGTGCACTACGACATAAGCAAAACCTTCTCGAATTTTTACCAGGGCATGGTGAGGCCACACCATGGCACCATGCCAGCCGTCATGTTTTTCAAGCATGTATTTTATTTTTCTACGGTTAAAAAACCAATAAACGACGTGTTTGTGGTTGACTATTGCCACACATTTCCATGAAATCTCTGCCCATTCCTTGTAAAAGGCATGAGAATTTACTAAATAGCACGATCATGGTTTTCCAGACCGTTCTCGTGCACCTTTTCATGCACCGATTGTTTGAATTTGAATTATGTGCATTAATGCCTAGAAAATGCACATAATCCCCTAAATATTGTAAATGAACCCGGAAAAGTGCCAAATTTGAACACGGTGATTTGCAGGGTTTATGTTCATCGTAAAAAAAACTCATGGACAAAGGACAAAGGAAATTTGGATTCCCCTTCAATCTCGGTGATTTACTATCGCACACGATTCATCTCCGTCGCCACTGCGAACCGTGTGTGTTCACCCACACATGCAAAAGGAAAAAAGAAAACCCTCCCCCACTTCTTCCCCACCCACTCACCGCGGACTCCTCCGCAACTCTGCACCTCATCAACTTCTATCGCGGCGGCCACCCTAAGCTCGACGGCTGTCGTCGGCGGGCGGAGATCGCGCTCCAAACGGCACGGGATTTCGCCCCTACCGCTTTTTGCCGGCTATCTGCACTGACATTCTAGACTCTGGTCGATTGGGGTTTTTGCGGGATTGGGTCGGGGATTTTTCTCATGGAGAAGGTAATCAATTTAGCGAAATATTCACTCATCTCTTATCGCAGTGCGTCCGTCGTTATTAATCAACCGGTGGAAATCGCCGTGGATTCATTTTTCTTCTAGCTGATTCGAGGGTTTTCATTCATGTGTCCACAGTGCGAGCACAAATCGGGCAAGTGTGGTCGCGGCCAGTCAGAAACAAGTTCTATCTCAACATTTCGGATGACTTCAGGGAGCGCTCGATATGTTCAATCTCACCCTACCACGGTCTGCATGGCCTAAATTTATGAACATATACCGTTTGTTGCTACATTTGGATAAAAGGTACGGTGCCACGTGCAGCCTAGATGTCGAAGGCGTTTTTCCCTCCCTCATATTAGGCAAATTTATGATGTATTGTTCATTCAGTTGCTCTCATATTTGCATCAAATCTTTGTTACATTATCTATTTTTTATTATATATTTTTGTACTTTGCTTTCATCTATATATTGATCTGTTCTATCAGTTACTCCCATATTTGCATCTTGCTCTGTTATTTCAATATATCTAATTTACAATCTTAATTTTCATTTCAAGCAGTACATCCCTTGCTTTGCAAGAACAGGAGTAGAAGGAAATCTTTGGCTTTACTTTGTTGATGACTCCATGGATGTCATATTGACAACGCAGCATGGATTTACAATAAAAGTTATTGTAAAACTTGATAAAGATGGTCACTCCTATTTTGATGCGGACCTTTGGAGAAAAATGTTTAAGTGTTATGAACTGAAAGCTGGCAATAAAATTCTAGTGCGTGCATCACAGCCTGGTCTAATTAACATGGATGTTTACTTCCCCAACGTCATCAGCCGATCAAAGTCTGATCAAGGTTACTGTCCTTTCAACTTTCTCCATGCTGGCATATTACTTAGCAAAATCGGGGTATTTGTTCTGACTAATTGATCACTATTTAAGCAACCAATTGTGATTTCATTTTCTGACTCCGTTCCTACGCAGTAACAAATTCTATTTACCAATTTATGCGCACTATATATTCTTCTGCCATGTTCTGAATAAATAATACCTTTTCACCTTTTAAGCAGGATATGTTAGATGCATAGTGAACGATCTGTATGTTACTAAGCGTACCAAATTTCACTGAAAGGACTTGAAGCACGTCATAAACTTTGTTGATAATCTGACAGAGATAGCACAGCGTATGAACACTGGATTTTGGATGGGATTAATTATACCTATGGTGCACACATTGAATAAGACCAATTGTGTGCACAAAACGCTGGTACAAAGTCTTATTTTTATGTTGATGCTCATAAACTATATATATCTTCAACGATATGTTACAATTGGTTTTTATTCTACACTAGCAGAGTGGCCCGCTCGATGCGCGGGCTAGATTTTTATAAAGTTGAGAACATTTTAATTTGATTTTTCTAAAGAAAAAATTGGAACCAAATGTGATCATATTAAAAAATATGAGCCTTTTGCTAACATAGTTTTGCCTTAGATATGTTTGGTATTATGATTGGTATATAAGTATATATCTTATGAATTAAGCATGCATGTATCTGCTTGTTATGCATGCTATACTAACTTTTCATAATTTGTTCTATTTTGCAATTTATATGCGTATCACTTTCTTGGCTTTTTATCTTGCTAGTTTTTCTAAGTTTTTTATTTAAACAAAGATGGGGATATATATATTTGCTAATGTTGTGTAAGATTTACATATTAATATGTTAGTTGTAAATGTGTGTACATGTAATATTCGCCAATTATGCCGGCCCTGTTCTATCAATTTGAGAAGCAAAAATAACTAACAGGACCTATTTTTATGGATAGTAAGAAAATAAGTAAAAGAAGATACGAAATTTTTTACTTGTCAGACAATGAATATATATTAGTAAAGATAAGAAGAGACCATTCCTAAATGTAAACTAAACATTGTAATACCTAAGTACTTGAATATTCTATTCATGAGTAATAGAATAAAAAGACAATGAATATTAGCTTAGCCGAATAAATCTAAATTCCCTGCTCATCGAAAACAATGCGTATGCAATATGGACCATGCCAACAAAGCCATGTTCAAATTTTATCAAGCCTTTTATGTACGGGCATTCAAATGGCATGTTGGTATGTACATGTTCGTTTTGCTCGATGGAAGAAACATGTAGCTCTTAATAGGCAATAGGGCCCAAGGAATAATGGAACATGATGCCTGGTTATTTTTTTTATGCTTCGATATTTCATGGGAGAATACATGCATGCATATACATCATGGTATCTGCCCATGTAGTACCTAGTTTTTTTTTTTGCCATCACGTCCTAGTCCCATGCTCTCTATTTTTTTCATTGCCTGGAGACCCACGCTATTTATTTTCGTGGTAAGAGTCCCATGCTAGTTGAATGCATCTGCCCACCTAAGTACCCTAATTTTTTTACCAGCCCATCCTAGTATCACGATGTTTTATTTTGCAATGTAGTTCCATGCTAGTTTTTTCTTTTGAGGAAAGAGTCGACGCTAGCTATTTCTAGGGAGAGTCCCATGTTTCTTTTTTTCTATCGTATAGGAATTTCACGCTATTGTTTTTTCTATCGTATAGTCAAAGGTCCATGCTGGTTTTTTTGAGAGAACAGTTCAGCGCTAGTCGTTCCCACGCTAGATTTCTTTTTTTTTTAAGTTCACGCTAGATATCTTTATCGTAGGCAAACGTCAATGAAACATTTTCTTTTATAATGAAAATGGTGGGTAATTTTTCCACTTAAAACTAATCTCACTGCTCTCGTGTTTTAGTCCATGAATTAAATGGTCGGATGTCTCTAATTTTTATGGGATTTTCTGCCTATTTCTCTTTTTTCTGGAGTGTGTTGCGTGCCTTTGTTAAGTTGTGGCCTCGATGCTAGTCGCACGCTTAGACGATGCTGGTTCCTAACATGTACAAGGCTCATAGACATAGTACACTATGTTGGTGCTATTGGTTCTCGTGCTCTATAGGACGGAATATAATGTTAGCATGCCGACCAGGAAAGCGTCCGTGACGTGAGGCATTTGTGATCTTTAATTTATCTTCTGAAGCCTTATGTATGTGGGAGTATTGATCCAAGTAGACTTGCCGAAGTAGTCAAGCACCATCCGTTGATGAAATGGTTTTTATGTGGGAAAATATTGATGAAAACTTGGGACAGGCAATCACGCATGGATCGTTGTTTCATTCCGTTCTTCTGGAGTCCATCACGGATGCAAGATCCCTGTCCAAAAAAGGTGAATTGTTGTTAAGTTGGCTATTTTCCAGGTGAGATATTTATTTTCTTTGACGTACATGCATGTATAAAAAAATCGTGGCGATCTGGCGCGCGAGCGTTCCAACGCTCGTTTTCCGACAGGCTTCAATTTGGAAAGTGGTTTAACTACGTGGATTAATTAGGGGCAATTAATTAGACGCGAGCCCCCCTGAAAATCAGGCGGGGCGGTGATTAGTGTTGATTTGGGTGGGGCCGCCTCCCTCTTGCCTTACCTAGCCTTTGCATGTGTGTGGGCTGGAAGCCTCACGTGGTGGGCCTTGATGGACAGACTTGTCGGCTGATTAGTTGCGTTGGATTAGATCGCTCGCTGCAGCGGCCGATCGCTAGGAAGTCATTTCGAAAAAAATCGTGGTGCGTGCAAAATATGTATACATATGGAAGAGGTAGTTAACGTGCAAGTTGGTTACCTTTTTTGGGTGATAGATCCCATTTTTTCTTTGACCGGCATGCATGAGCTTTTTTTTTGTGGGTTGACGTGCATGCATGATTTAAGCTGGCCAAATTGGTCACGATATTTCAGGTTAGCGGTTGGTTTTTTTTACGTGCATGCATGAGTAAACGTGACCAAGTTGGTTCCTTTTTGTAGGTGGGATATTTTTTTCCTTTAACTTCTCTTTTTGTGGAGTGCATCACGTGCCTTATTTTTTAGGTTAGCGGCTGTTTTTTTTACGTGCATGCATTAGGAAACGTGATCAAGTTGGTTCTTTTTTTAGGTGGGAATTTTTTTCTTTAGCGTGCATGCATGTGAGAGATCTAAATCATGGGCATGAATGTATATACGTGACAACTTGGTTTGGACCCACCATATTATGGTACGCAGATCAAACGGTTAGAGATTAAAAATAATAGATGATCTATCCGATTGAGGGTCAATATTTTCTGATTAACGTGGAATTTTTTAGCATAATTCTCTTTTTCCTGATTAACCCGTCAAGTACTTTTTATATATAATAGATTTCAACAGAAATTGCCCATTGTAGCAGTTTCTGGATCGATTTCCCGGCGTGGTCGAATTACACTTGTGCCTGCTAATAACGCCAAAGTGATTGCAAGGTACTGTATTTCCCGCAGAAATGGAACCATTCAAATTAACAAGTTCTCGTTTATTGTGGCAATGCATCCATATTGGAAAATTGGAGACACTGTTCTACTCATGCTCTACCAAGGCACATGAGGGCTCTTCCTTTTCATTGACGAGATGCCGAGTCGCCGTGATCAAGCTGCTTCCAGCGGATAGTTGTGGTTGTTGGCCCTCAGCCTCTTAAAATGTGCTAGCTGTTACTATGTTAAGTATGTAGATATGGACCGTATGGTTGTTGGCCCTCAGCCTCTTAAAATGTGATAGTTGTTACTATGTTAAGTATGTAGATATGAACCATATGGTTGTCAAAACCGTGTTACGAAGATCCTCCTTTTGTCGAATAGTGTAACCACTATATATATGTTACTCAAATGTTGTTAGCCAAGTTCTTAAATTTTCATGAAAAGAATTAGTATCGTACACAGTTCATTGAGTTCAAGCGTGTGCCCGGTAGAGCGGTAGAGTAGAGGACGCCCATGTTTTGGACGTGGCGATCAGCACCGATGTCCAGAAGGCATTTGCATATTAATTGTCCATATTGTAAATTCACACACGTGTTAACATAAGGAAACATATGTGTAACTTACTAATCATCGCACACGAGTACTCGCAGGCGCATCGTGTGTGATACTCCTAGCCACCGCAAGCAACTAGTTTGCAATTTTCGAAGTTTTTTGTACACACAGAATCACACACGAATTAACTGTAGTAACCGTCTATGTTGTAATTTCTCATCGCAAACAGTTCATCTGAGTGGGTTGTTTGCCGCGTATCACACACATCTTGTTTACACGACTCGTTTGTGTTCTTTTGGCTCATCGCAAACAGTTCATCTATGTGAACTATATGACGCATATCACACACATCTTGTTAAGTTGAACCATTTCTGTTGTGTTCCCTAATCGAAAACAGTTCGTCCGAGTAAACCGTATGCCGTATATCACACACATCTTGATCTGGCTAACCGTTTGTGTTGCACTCCCTAATAGCAAACAGTTCATCTGAGCCAACTGTATGCCGTATATCGCACACAGCTTGATATGGCTTCCCTGTTTCTGTTGTTCTGTCTCATCACAAACAGTTCGTATGGATCATCCGTGTGCCCTGCATCGCACACGCAACTAAAATCTGAACCGTGTTTGATGTCTCTGCCATCGCAAACATTTTGCATCTTTTTTTATGGTTTTTTTGCCATCGCACACAGTTTCGTCAAAGGGTCTCTGATCGTAGTGTCACGTTAGCAGCATCCTGCAGTAGTGAAACCTGGCCTGCAGTAGTAATCTGGGTCAATGTCACTATGACCAACAATCCAACATGACTAGTGTCTGTTCCTAGGGCCGGAATTTTGAAACCCTGTGAACTTTACAGGTACTAAAGATTACTGAAATATCTGAACCATTAAGTGTAGATAGCACTCAGTACACAACAAACCCTAATGACAGTCCTGCCTAATGAGTAATGAATCAATTAGAAAATGGGTGATGAGGAGTGGCTGCTGAGTGTTGAGGACGTATCTCAGGATAAATCGGGTTGTCTTAGTGGGTGCTGCACGCCTGAGCCCTGAACGGACTGGGAAGGTAGGCACGGCGGCGCGCCCGGGCAGCGGTGACGCTGTTGGGCGAGCGGCTCCTGACCTCCTGTTAGTCTGGCGTCTCCTCCTAGAGTCATGCCGTCCGAGGACGGCGAGGCAGGCAGCTGGGGCGAGTAGAGATCGAAAGCGTAGCAGAACAGAGGGGAATCGGGGTCTAGGCTGACCCAAAATCCCAAGGTGGGCCGCGGCCCACCATGGGCACCCTATAGATCCACACCCCAGCGGCGTACATGCATTTTCGATACTAAATTAGGAACATTTAGCTGATCAATTAAACGACTCTGTTTTAATAATATCAGATTCGTATTTGAACAACTAAGCTTGTTTAGCTTGATGGGTGGAGCAGTGCTATTATGACACGAAGCACGAAGGCTGATTGTATAGTGATCATAAAAGGGGGGAAACCCTAAGCATGATCAATTAAACCCTATTATGACTGTGCCATGGCAGATTTGAAGCTGCAAACCGTGGAAATGCTATTTAGCAATCATTGTTTGCTTCGAACTAAGAACTAAATTTTAAGAGCTGAAAAGAAAATACAGTAACCAAGTTACGATCTATTTTCTGGTTGAGATCAAAAAGTTGAGCAGATATGAAGTACTACCACCTCTCTTGCGGCGGCGTGTAGGCATCGGGGGTGCGATGGCTGTCGGTGGCGTTGAAGCAGATCTGTGATGGTAGATGGGTGCATCGGGGGATAAGTCCCGTTGCGGTGGACGAGAAGGTCGTGGGAGCGGTCCCGGCAAGGAGGACGACGGCGCGATGAAACGAGAGGAAGCGATGCAAGGCTCCTGGTCCATCGTCGTGGATGAGAAACGTCCATCTCTAGCAGTGGACGACGCGGTCTTGGTAGGCGCTCCAGCATGGTGGAGGACGGCGGCGATGGATGGGGTGGAGGACGGCGGCGATGGATGGGGTGGCGGACGGAGGAGGCTGGTGTGGGGATGATGTTCTAGCGTGGACGTTGTATGAATGGGAAAATGGAGGGAGAGGTATGTTTTTGGGACGCGCCTGTCTGAAATATGGGAAAGTTACAAACTTAGCCCCCATTTAAAATTTGGATGTCTCGTCGGTTGGGGCTAGTACGGTAATCTCGCATCTCCCCCAATATTTTCCCAGAGCGATTTCGGGCGAGGAGAGGGTTTTTGGCGCCCACGGTGTATGAACGGGGCTGACAGGTTGGGCGGTTGTGTCACATCTGAGTGAAGTTACAAACCTGCCCCTATTAAAAATATTTGCCTACATCGATTTCGGCCGAGTCGAGTTTGTTTTGCCGCCCACCGTGTATGAATGGGGAAATGGAGGGAGAGACAGACGTCTTTCGGACGAGTTTGAATCAAATGTGTTTTGCCGCCCACGTTTGGCCCCCACCGTGTCTGAATGGGCTCAGAGGCGGTCGTGTCAGATCTAATTGAAGCTACTGGTCTACCCCTATTGAGAGCAGTGGAAATCGGGCTGATGGATTGTCCGTGTAAGGGGTAGACAGTAATTTCCATCTCGCAAACACTGGCTTTGGGCAGCCGACGTGGGAGTGGATATTTTGCCACTTCGTTCAAATTTTGGGACAATAAGCATTCACATTTACCCTGGCAACTAAATTCGAATCCATTTTGTATTCTTATACAAATCTTTATAAATCATTCTATGTTTTTTTATATATCTTCAAAAGCACAACAAAGATGTATTCCACTATCATATATGAATATGATTTACAAATGCTGATACTCAAATTCAGAAGGTAGAATCCATTTTAAGGTGAATTCGAATATTTGAAACCACTTTATTTTCAACTCAAGTGTAACATGTATGACACACGCAACATATAGTGTACTCCCATTTAGATATGTACACAAGCGATGTCTCAAGATTCAAAATACTGAGTCAATCAACCAAAAATGTACAAAACTAACAAACATATAAACACTTATAGAGTATATGGATCAATAATATCAACTAACATACATAAGCCAGGCCGCTGTAGTTTTTTTGCTAGAAGAGCATCATTTTTTTAGCAAAGCTAGTACAGCATCTTGGCCCTTTCAGATCCGTGCCACTTAAGGACCATCTATACTACTATTATTGCTGAATGCACATTCAGCCCGATTGGCATATTTGTAGGTCTGGCATAGCAATCAAAATGAAATGTCTCAGAGTCTTATCAATTAATACAGACTCGTGCTCAAAAAAATTACAAACCAAAAAACAAAAAAAATTATTACATGATCTCTAGAACAAATGGTTTGATCGATTACATGAACAAACAACACAAAGGTTATTCAACGATGGAAAAAACATTTCACCTATGATTTACCAAGTGGGAATTTAATTTCCTTTTTTTCCTTCAGGACCTTAACAATGCGGTCAGTCTCAGCTTACTTCGTTTTGAAATCCACCAAATATTTAATGGTTGTCTTGAGTACTGCTTGTGATTGTGTTGGTTGCTTCCTCAACATGTCAACTTCATCTCTAAGTGCAGAAGCATAATCTCTTTCTACCACTAGTTTAGCCTCTAGAGCATCAGCAGTTGGCAATT
Organism: Thinopyrum elongatum; assembly: GCA_011799875.1. Classification (NCBI taxonomy): domain Eukaryota; kingdom Viridiplantae; phylum Streptophyta; class Magnoliopsida; order Poales; family Poaceae; genus Thinopyrum; species Thinopyrum elongatum. The sequence continues at coordinate 512,567,950 of CM022298.1, forward strand.
CATGATGCACGATTGGGCCGGTGCCACTGCTGTCGGATGATACAACATCCATGGGGCTAACTTGTTTTGCCATTAAAGTTCCGATTGGATTCCGAAAAGTTGAAGTTAGCAAAACATCTCAACTGGGAGTTAGAACAGCAAACCAGTTAAACAAACAAGGAATTAAAGAGTTTCGATTGGATGCTGAAAAGTAGTTATTAACATCATTGTAACCGGTTGCAGCAGCAACGCAGTTAAACAAACAAGTTTTGCAAAAGGTACCTGTTGTGGCATTGGAGTTTCTCTTGGATCCTGACAAGTTGAGTAGCTAGTAACGTGATTAGAGCAACCGATTGCAGCAGCAAAGAAGATAAACAAACAAGTTTTGCAAAAGGAAACTGTTGTGGCATTGGAGTTTCTCTTGGATCCTGAAAAGTTGAGTAGTCAGTAACTTGATTAGAGCAACAAGTTACAGCAGCAAACCTGTTACACAAATATATTTTTGAAAATGTACCTGTTGTGCAATTGGACTTCCAATTGGATCCTGAAAACTTGAAGTTGGTAAGATGATTACAGCAACAAGTTACAGCAGCAAACCAGGTAAAGAAGGAAGTTTTTGAAAACATACCTGTTGTGCCAACGAAGTTTCAGTTGGATCCTGCAAACTTAAATGTTAGCAATCATAAATAAAGTATTGCAAGAGCCATAAGAAAGTAACATCAAAATAGTAAAACTAACCAGTTTTGGCAACGTATTTAATTACACATGAACTAGTAAAACTAACAAGTTCTTGGCAACGTATTAAAGTAACAAGTCGGTACCGTTTACCAGCAACACAGGCATCTGTAAATATCTTTGATGTAAGCAAAATGATTCTGACACATATATATTTCATGCGATTACATTTGGCATATCGAGATCTAAGCAATCTACAATAGGATAAAAAGACTGGCATCATTCACATTATTGGCGAACTCAGTTCATAGAAACAAGCAATTCAACCATTATGTGGGTAAATCAAAAGCGCCACTGGAATATTTTTCACTACCCCAATCATACACGCAAAAAGGGGCAACGCCACCGTAGGGGCTGGTATGGGCGGCCGCCTCGGGTGGCTGGAAAGTGTGCACCTAGTTTGAGCCATCCAGGTTGGCCCAGGCTAGTTTTATTCATCCCAGCGCATGAGCAGGCAATGTAAAAAATGAAGAAAACCGTTTCAATTTGGATGGGCCAATAACGTAAGTGCAAGGCAGGCCCTATAGCAGGCTCGCGGCCCAAACGAGCACCTCCTATATCGATCGACAGCAGGAAAAATCCCCAATTCATTCGCTCCAGCCTCCAGTCTGGTTCGCTCCTAACCTAGCCGCCGTTGGACAGACTGACACAGCACTTCCTAGCGCCCTCGTTGGACGCCGGTCGCCAGGCTTCAAGCGAATGGAAGGATAAGAAGATGAAGATCCAACCCTGGGTGTAGCCTACGTGGGAGGCAGCGGCGACAGCACGGGCATGGCATCGAGCTTGCGCAAACGGACAGTCGCAACTTGCAAGAGCAGCATGCGCAACAAGCAGGTACATCACATCCCTGATTATATCTAATTCAACTGTTCAATTTCTGGCCAATAGTTAAACCAGACGGTGTTGTAAAACTGCTTGTATGTAGGGATATAGGAAAATGAAACCAATTTCTGCTTATTTTATAACTCCCCCAATCAATACTGAACTGACTGAACCTGATGTGTCTAATCAAGTTTCAATGCAAACATACAAGCTCATGTTGTTCTTGAGCCTGAAGTGTCTAATGAACAGACTGCTAATGAAGGATTTGATGCAAACATTTTACATGCTCATGGTGATGAACATATAGTGTCTAATGAGGGATCTAATGAAAGAATTTTGCAAGCTCCCATTCAAGGATTTAGTGTCCAATGATGATCTGCTATGTTAAGAGAGAGAGAGAGACATTTGTAGGAATTGATGACAAGCAAATTATAGTACATTTTCATGGCTTGAGGAAACGTCGAGGCCATCTACGAGAAAGTCCCCGTATCATGACAACCTAGTATAAATACTTTTCTAATCTGTTGTTTGAAACTATTGGCATACTTGTGCAGGATAGATATATTGATATGCAGTTTGCGCACTGGTTATAGGTGCAATTACACTTGGATATTTTCGGCCACAGAACGAATAATTCAAGCAGGTACAGTCCATGTTAGTAGTCCTTGTACACCATGTTGCATTTTGTGTTTTTTGGTGCTTACATCATTTAGTGTTTTATAATCTGGAACTACTTTGGATCAATAGCTGGTTTTCAAAGTGCATGTCGTAGCTTCACATTTCTCAAGTTATGTTGATTTCCGGAGTGCAAGTGCCTTCGTATTTAAGTTAAATTTTCACCCCTAGTAACTTGAATTCGTGGATCCGCCACTGCACACAAATCATACACGCAGGCCAGTACGAATTAAATGAAATGCAGGGACTTACGCTAGCTCGTTGTACAGGCTCACTGCAGCTCTGCTTGCGCTTGGGATGCTCCATGTACAAGTCCATGTTACAACTTTCTTGGGTGTGCAGGCCTTGTGCTCCTTGCATCCCCCTCTGCATTTTTGACACGGCGAATGGTTGATCAAATGAGAGGAATTGACCTTGCTATTGTACCGGAGGACAGGTACTTACAAGGTTATACAAGCGTGTAGGATGTGTACCAGATCCCGTAGCGCCATCATGCTTCGCTAAAAAATGGTTTTGCTTGTTTCAGATGATATCTCCAGAAGAAATAAGAGTTAAAGTCAGAGTTGCATAGGCGTGTAAGCTAAGAGAGCAGTAAAAGGATATCCAAACATCGTCGGAACAGTGCACAAGGGAGTGATATGTGGATACCTAGTTCGGGCCGGCGTTTGGCCATGCTCGCCTAGCTAGAGTGCGGGCCACTTCAGAGCCATTGAGGGCGATGCGTTGGTGTTGGCTGGCCGCGTACGGATGCAGATCTTGAGCGGCAGCGGAGCACTACGATGCGGTGGAAGAGGTCATTGGTGAAGCACCAACGCTGTCGCGGGGTGGAGGTGCGACGATGTTCTCGGTGAAGTGGCCCCGGTGAGGTGGGAGACGATGTCGGTGAAGCGTACCTGATGCAGTGGAAGTAGGTTTCTGAGGCACGTCGGCTGCGGTGGCCGACATTGTGGGTGGACCACCCGGTGCGGTGGACGAGGGGGTAGATGAGGTAGCTCCGGTGCAGTGGTGAAGCGTGACCGTCGTCTTCGTCATCGTCGTCCAGCACAGAGGTGGGGAAAGAGACAAGATGAAGGGCAATTCGAATTTTGCTTGGGTTGGCGGCAAATTAGGGATTTGAGAGCTCTGGGCGTGGAAGGGGACGGGGACGGGGGAGAAGGGAGATTTCGCAGGACTGGAATTGGGGTCGCCAGATATTTCAATCCGAAACGTGGAAGCATGAATTTTTTTGTTATCGTTCTTTTTTTGGGGGGGAGGAGGAGGGAGGGGGTGCTAGCGTCCATACGACACATGCGACCACCACGACACAACCCTGGTCTGCCTAGTGCACCTACATTTGAGAATGCAAACGAATCTTCTTTCATTGGCAAACGAATCTTGTACTATGTATTACCATGCCCATGTTTTCCTTGCAAATAATTAGTCCTTCGTAACGAGATACTATGAATTAATTAATGAGGAGTTCTTTGAATTAGAGTGTGTTTGTCACATAGCGATCTCCAATTCAAACGTGGATTTCGCATTTCAGGGTATCCACGCTAATTTTTTAATACAAAATCATATATGTATAAGATGAACACCATGGTAGTGAGAAAACTTTGGATGGATTCAAGCATATGACCACACACATACAAAATACCACAACAATCGAGTCAATATCAACCTTTCCAAACCTAGTATGGCACGGATTCGAAATAAATACGGAAGCCATATGCACGGTCCTCAATTCAAATCTTACAATGTACACTAAATTAAAACGTCAATATTAAGTCTAGTACGATCTACATTCAAATGTTGTCTCGGCACACATGCTACATACTTCCTCTATTGATCAATCTTCCTCTCCTAACCACCTTACAAAGCTATTGGTTTCCGCACGTTCATTCTTTCTCTCCATGTTTCAATCTCTAACTCTCACAGATCCACCATTGCACTCCATGCCGAGCTCTCTCTCTATCTCCCCATCCCACTCTCTCTCGGTAAATACGCGCATTGCCTATCTAGACCCCCCCCCTCCCTCCTTCTTGTGCTCATGCACACACATTGTCTATCTAGGTCACTCTCGAGAGACCGTCTCACTCTTTCTTCTGCACAGTGGCCCACACTCACTTAATCTCTCTCTCTATCTAAGTCTCGATTAACCTCGCTTTCTCTCACACACAAACGATATATCTCCCTGTTCGGGCCTCGATCGACACACTCTATACTCTCTCACGCAGATTGTTGATACGTCTCCAACGTATCTATAATTTTTTATTGTTCCATGCTATTATATTATCTGTTTTGGATGTTTTATATGCATTAATATGCTATTTTATATTATTTTTGGGACTAACCTATTAACCTAGAGCCCAGTGCCAGTTTCTGTTTTTCCTTGTTTTTGAGCTTCGCAGAAAAGGAATACCAAACGGAGTCCAAATGGAATAAAACTTCACGATGATTTTTCTTGGACCAGAAGACACCCAGGAGACTTGGAGTTGAAGTCAGAAGAGCCACGAGGCGGCAACAAGGGTGGAGGGCGCGCCCAGGGGGTAGGGCGCCCCCTACCTTGTGGGCCCCACGAGACTCCCAAGACCTAGTTCTGCCTCCTATATGTTCACATATATTCCCAAACCACCAGAAGCATCCACGAAAACATTTTTCCACCACCGCAACCTTCTGCTCCCGTGAGATCCCATCTTGGGGCCTTTTCCGGCATCCTTCCAGAGGGGAATTCGATCAAGGAGGGCATCTACATCAACTCTATTGCCCTTCCGATGAAGCGTGAGTAGTTTACCTCAGACCTATGGGTCCATAGCTAGTAGCTAGATGGCTTCTTCTCTCTCTTTGATTCTCAATACAACGTTCTCCTTGATGTTCATGGAGATCTATCCGATGTAATCTTCTTTTGCGGTGTGTTTGTCGGGATCCGATGAATTGTGGATTTATGATCAGCTTATCTATGAATATTATTTGAATCTTCTCTGAATTCTTTTATGCATGATTTGATATCTTTGTATTTCTCTTCGAATTATCGGTTTGGTTTGGCCAACTAGATTGGTTTTTCTTGCAATGGGGGAGGTGCTTAGCTTTGGGTTCAATCTTGCGTGATTTTACCCAGTGACAAAGTAGGGGTAGCGAGACACGTACTGAATTGTTGCCATCGAGGATAAAAAGATGGGGGTTACATCATATTGCATGAGTTTATTCCTCTACATCATGTCATCTTACTTAAGGCGTTACTCCGTTCTTTATGAACTTAATACTCTAGATGCATGCTGGATAGCGGTCGATGTGTGGAGTAATAGTAGTAGATGCAGGCAGGAGTCGGTCTACTTGATACGGACATGATGCCTATATTTCATAATCATTGCCTTGGATATCGTCATAACTTTGCGCTTTTCTATCAATTGCTCGACAGTAATTTGTTCACCCACCGTATTATTTGCCTTCATGAGAGAAGCCTCTAGTGAAACCTATGGCCCCCGGGTCTATTTTCCATCATATTACTTTCCGATCTACTATTTTGCAATCTTTTATTTTCAGATCTATATACCAAAAAACCCAAAAATATTTTATCTTTTGTTTAGTTTTATTTATCTATCTCTATCAGATCTCACCTTTGCAAGTGACCGTGAAGGGATTGACAACCCCTTTATCACGTTGGGTGCAAGTGTTTGATTGTTTGTGCAGGTATTGGTGATTTGTGCGTTCTTCTCCTACTGGATTGATACCTTGGTTCTTAACTGAGGGAAATACTTATCTCTACTTTGCTGCATCACCCTTTCCTCTTCAAGGGAAAAACCAACGCAAGCTCAAGAAGTAGCAATTGTCTATCTAGATCAGTTTCTCCAAGCCGTTCCACTCATTCGACCTCATGGCGGCCCACGCTCGCTCAACCTCTCTCTCTATGCATGTCTCGATTGACCTCGCTCTTTCTCACACACAAACGATATATCTCCATGTTTGGGCCTAATTCGACATATTCATAGTGTATACTCTCACTCGCACATTGTCTATCTAGGTCACTCTCTCCAACCTGTCTCACTCTTTCGATCGCATGACGACCCACACTCGCTCAATCTCTGTCTCTTTATCTATGTCTCGATTGACCTTGCTTCCTCCCACGCACAAACGATATGTGTACATGTGTTCGACTGGATCATCTCTTAAGCTCTCTCTTACAGCCCTCACCCTTCCCAAAAGCTCAATCGAACAATATCTATCCACAGCATATATATCTTTTCAAGAAATGTCGAGGCACACTCACTTTGTCTCTCTATCTATGTCTCGATTGACCTTGCTTTCTCACGCCGTCTCTTCCACACATTAAAGCTACCTCTCCATCCCTCGTAGAGCTGGAGCTATTTACATTGCGAGGGGGACTCCAACCTTCGATTAATTTGTGAGGGCATTTATTCCGGCGGGTTTAGATTATATTTTTGTAGCATTCGCCCCACAACTATTCCAAACACCATTGCAACCCCCGCCCCTCCCCCAATTGTTCTCCCTCTAGGTCGGTCACCGCTCTCTCGCACGCCCTTTCTAACCTTCCACGTCACACCATGGTATTTTTGCAAAAAAAACTCTGTTGTTCTCTTTAATTATTACAAATAAGCTACAAACTACACACCCGGAGTCCACCTGTAATGGAACAAATTTTGACCCAGAAATTAAAGTGCTACAAACTACACACCGGGGGGCCCAACTGTCATGGAGCAAATTTGGAACCATATCTACACCCCTATATAGTGTGCGAATAACTTTGAAAGATGGTCGTTGGATGAAGCCAATCCGCTAGTGCAGAGATGGCAAATCCGAGCACCACTGGCCGTTGGATATCTTCTACATTCCACCACATTCTGCCACATGTACAATCTAGAAGACTGCATGGTTGAACTTAAGCATAATGCACAAACCTCAAAACACAAGCACTTCTTCTTTGTTCTAGAATCTTCTGTATCATAATTGCCCAATTTTCTTTTTTCTAAATGAATTGCCATTATTTGTTTTTACTTTATGCTCTATAATGCACAATTCCATGAATCTCAAAATAGATTAACTTTTTTATAAAACTTATTGATTTTGAATGAGACGAACTATAAGAATTAAACGAACATCTACATCATGGATATATGAATCAAAGCTTACATGCTATGGAGTGGTATTTATTCATAATTTAGTTGCCAAATCTCATGCGTGCAATGAACGTGTATTGTACTAGTATAAATTAAAAATGAAAAAGGACGAGGATCGAACATGCGACCAGGGCCTTCAAGCCGCACGTGAATAGGCAACATAGTAGCAACGTTTGTTGTACTCCCCTTTGTTGATATAATTTTTTTATATTACCACGGCCTATTTAATGGACAACATGTTTTTATATTAACTTTAGTACATTAGTGGGACCACTCGTGAGCACGTACTATTCCACTTCACTTACTGGTGGGTTCCATGTCTGCTCTCTCTCTCTCTCCTCCCCTTCTATGTTTAGACGCACGGGCAAACATGAAGAACGCGCGGGCGGTGTGGCCGTTGACCGAATTTGGACGCGTTCACAAGTTACGGCACCAGTTTCACGTAATCCCTACTCTTATAAGAAACAGAGTTGGTGATGATGGTGTGCCTGCCATCCTGCAATATAGGCCGTCCGATTTATATCTGACGGATAGGAAGGAAACTATGGCAATTTTGCAAAAAGATACCCACACCCCTATCCACATTTGCAAATAAGGCCTTCCCTCGTTCATCCTTTTCTCCCACAAGATAAACTACTCATACAAATGCATCTTGATGTTTCGTGCAACGCACGGGCATCTTGCTAGTACTAGTACTAGTATTGGAGTATGTAACAAGTTTAGGAACAAAAGTGACCGTGACGGACAAGTTAGGCTAGTAGTATCTACTAACAATTAAATGCGTGGATAAATAGATGTATCGTCTATAGTGCACGAACAAGGGGACTGCTCGCGCCCTACAAGTATTTGGAACTGACTTCCCTAAAAATATATTTGGAATTGACGTGGTATTTAATATGAAATGTTTGTGATGAGAAGGAATACATGTCGCTTGATTACGTTTTATATTTAATTTGATACGGCTCTAGCAGAACATTCAATCGATCAAACCATAGATTTCATTCAGTCTGATTGCGACTTTACATTCATACCACGATCGAACTAAAATAAATGCAAATGATAAATCCCACACGTTCGGATTTTAAGCATGGCAATCCGAACGTTTTTCATGGCATATTTAGATCACGCGGAGGAGGCGTCTTGAGGCGGGAAGCGGCTCCTATGCCGTGCTCTGTGTGTTGTCAGGCCACTGACCGGCGGTGACGGCGGCGTCTTGCGCCGTTGTTGGCGTACTCCTGGACGTCGGCCCTAGCTTCAAGGAAGGCCAGAATGTTCTGGACTTCCGTCTCCAGGAGCCAGTCGACTGGCGGGAGGAGGTGACTAGCGTTGGTGCAAGGATGCAGTCGATGGCGGCGATCCATGCCGCTGAGGGGGGCACTGGCACCAGCGCGGGGACAGGCTCTGGCAACAGCGCGGCGGAGACATTCATGTGCACAGGCACCGGCACAGGCGCGCACATCAGTGCATGCATAGGCACATGTGCTGGCACGTGCATGGGCGCATGAAAGTCAGCGGGGACCTCGTGGAAGCCCGTGGCTTCAAGCTCGGCAACAATGTGCGGCTCCCAAGCCATCAATGCCACGGGGATGGGCGCTGGCGCAGTCGGGGCGACGGGAGCTGGAAAGAGAGCGATGACAGGCGCGACGTCTTCCCGCAAGGCCAGCTCAAGCTCGTCCCAAAGCGCCTTATGTTCTTGAGACTCCGGCTAGGTGTCTTCCTCAGGAAACTGGAAGACTAAGGGCAGACCATCGTGATGCGGCATGGCGTACGATGAGGTCAGGCTAGTTAGAGGTAGACGACAGGAGAATCCGAGAGGAATAGAGAAGATTGTAGCGAGACCGGGGAGTGGGGGTGATTTATACAGCGGTGCTGGCGCCATTAAAAGTGGGGGCAGTTGGGAGGAAGGTGGGCGGCGGAGCCTGGTCAAAGGGCTCGCCTCCCGATGAGCCTACGCAGTGGCCTGCTCGTACGCCTCTCGGTCAGCCGGCGCAGCGGTCTGCTCGCACGCATCCCGTCGACTCACATGCTTGCTCGGACGACACCTGCCGATGATAAGCGAGACTTGTGGCGGCACGTAGGTCTAACGCCCACGGTTTGAATAGTGAAACCGTTCGCGTTAACGTGACATGTCTTTGTTCCAAAATACCTTGGCTCTTCATTTGTGCAACTTTTCATAAGCAGCTTGTCTCTTGAACAAAAAATACGACAGCCTATTTGTGCCATATCACGTGACCATGCTCAGTTTCATGAATTTCGGGTCAGTTTTGGATTTTTTGGAATTTAAAATCCAGGATTCAAAACAATATCATAACCTGCATCATGAAATAAATTTTCAAGCCATACATCTTTACTGTTGTACATGTTAATATTTCTTAAGAAAGGATTTGGTCAAACATTTTGCTTAGTTAGACTTCAGACAAGTTATACATGCAGAGTAAAAAGATAATCCCTCCGTAGCAGTGCATTGCCTGATATAGTAACTCTAGTAGGCACGAACAACGCACGAACAAAATCAACAAACGGAGCTCCATTATGTGCTCATCCTGGTGTAGTACTATTAGTACTAGGCAATGGAGTTGACGGGTGACCTTGGGTAGCGGCGACCAAGGGAATTGAACCATGCTCGGCACGGTAGGTAACGTGGGCTAGTAACTAAAGCATCCCTCCATTGTTCATCGATTGTCATTATGGACCGGGGACATGAGGGGAATTTCCTAGGGCTTGAATTCTGGCCGCCAGATATTTCGACTAGAAGCGCGGAGGCTCGAGTGGAGGCGCGAAGTTTAATATCACGGTTCTTTTGGTTGGGGTTGGCTAATGTGCATACCACGCACGCCACCACCAGGACACGAGCCCGGGTCTGGCTGGTACGCCGTCGGGTGCTACCATTCGAGAATGCGAAAGGAATCTTTTTTTAAAATAGTCGAATGAATCTATATGTATTACAATGCCCGTATTTTCCTTGCAAATAACTGGTCATTCCAAAAGGCACGTAATTGATTTATGACGAGTTCTTGAATCAGAGTGAGTTTGTGATATAGTGATCTCAACGTGGATGTATGACCATGCATGTATGACACGAATTCAAAACTAAAATGTAAGCCATGCATGGTCCTCAATTCAATATTTAAAATGCACAATAAATTGAAACATGAATATTAAGTCTACTACTATGTACATGCAAATGTTGTGTTTAGGTCTCTCCATCGACACCCCCCCAACCACCACACATACTTCGTGTATCGATCGATCTTCACTTCTTTGTTAATAGAGCTATTGGTATCCGACACACGCCCTCTCATTATTTCTCTTCATGTTTCGATCTCCATTTATGTCACACCCGCCCACACACTCTCAACAAATGTATTTCTCACACACAACCTCGTCGTGCCCTCCATGACAAACCCTCCCTCTCTCTCTCAAGACACGTATGTTGCCTTTGTAAAACACCTTCACCGTGCGCGCACACACAAAGTCTATCTAGGCCACTCTCGGTAACTATCTCCCTCCAGCCCTCACTGCAGCTTCGCTGCACGATATCTCGGTGTATCGTCTTTAACATTCGAGTGTACGCTATGCCACACTCACTCAATCTCTACCTCTATAAATGACTCGATTGACCTCGCTTTCTCACGTCGTCTCTCTCACACCTAGACGCTCGCACTACACCTCTTGCATAGGCGGAGCTATGTAGATTGTCGAGGGGTAACCCCTCGACCTTAAATAAAATTGTGAAGCTCTGTTTAGCATTGTTTGGATTATATTTTTTTGAACATTATATTTGTCCCCACCCTCCCAAACACCGATGGGTTGTGCACCCCCCACCCCTGAGAGAATATCATGTGCCCCCACACCTTAGATGCTATATGGTGATACGAGTTCCTTGGAGCGTGTAGATCTGAGATATAGCGGCTCATAGATGTCTTAATATTTTTACAAGAAACCTTAATGAGTTTGGGAATTGCACACAATTAGTACCAAAACTACTCAGATGCCCTTGGATCCCATATCCAATAGCCTTGAAGCTCGTATCATCTTAGCATCTAAGATGAGGGAAGACCTCATATTCTCTTGTGTTTAAGAATATCACGTGCTACCACACCTTAGATGTTGTGGTGATACAAGCTCCTCAGAGCCATTGGATCTGAGATCCAACGACTCCTTGGTAGTTCAAATGTTTTTGCATAAAAGCCCCCAAAGAGTTTGGGCGCAGCCCACAAGCACAAACACTACTCAGATGCCATTGGATCTCAGATCGAACAACCTCGAAGCTCGTATCACCGTAGCATCCAAGCTGTGAGAGCACCTGATGTTTTCTCGCACGGGGGAATATGAGGTGCTCCCACACCGTAGATTCTATGGTGATATGAGTTCCCGAGAGATCTAACGGCTCACAGTAGGAAATTTGAATGTTTTTGCAATATAGGCCTCAAAGAGTTTGGGAATTGCGCAGAAAGTACAAATACTACGCACATGGCATTGGATCTCAGATCCAACGACCTAGATGCTCATATCACCGTAGCGGCAATTAAGCTGCGGGGAGCACCTAATAAGAGCTACTAGGAGCCGTTGGATCCAAGATCCAGCGGCTCACACAAGGCCTGAATGGTTTTTTTGCAAAAAAAACCTTGGAGAGTTTGGAAATTGCGCATAATTACAAAGACTACTCTCAAGCCATTGGATCTCAGATCCAACGACGTAAGATCTCGTATCACCATAGCATCTAAGCTGTGGGGAGCATGTGATATTCTATGCCGCTGTCATTTTTGTTCCTAAACTTGCAAAATACGTGTAATTGGTGTCGTAACTTGTCTAACCGCGCAAACTGTTTGTGCAAAAAAACCATCCTACACTGAAATATTGAAACAACACACGGGAGGCCCACTTGTCATTGATCAAATTTGGACCTAAAACTAACAAATCTGAAGGATGAGATTCGAACCGGCAACCTCGAGTACAAAGCGTACGTCGATAGCCTGAAACTGCAACGGTTGTTGGCTTTGTCGCATAACTTGGTTTTATACAGTATTACATTGAGTAGAGTAGAGGGAGTGGCTCGTTAACAGGTGCATTAACGTTGACTGACTTACTGGTGGGTCCCATGTCTGCCATATCTCTCTCCTATCCATCTAGTAGTACAACCTTTAGACGCACGAGCACACACGAAGAGCGGCGCGAGCTTGCTGTGGTGTTATTATAACTAAAAAATGCTAGGAAAATAGATGAATCGCCTAGAACAAGAGACGTTGTGGCTGGTTGAGATGGAGATAACCACACCTATCCTCCGTGCCACGTTAGCATGATGAAGCTGTGTGGCTAGTGGGGTGTTTTCGACCGACGGGCTGGGTCCCGAGGTCGAACCATAGGTAGTTTGATACAGTTTATTTTTACACGCATATTTTCCCTCCGTGCCGAGACATGGCACACCCTACCGCGCGGTTTTTGGGTCCTCCCGGGTGGTGTATGCATATTTTCTTCCTTGCCGAGACGTGGGACGCCCTACCGCATGTTTTCTGGGTCCTCCTCGGTCGTAGCACTGAAGCGAGTAAATGAGTCGTCAAATCACAAAAGCCCACCTTTCCCGCCGAGTACATCAATGAAGCACGATGGCTAGCTAGTTGGGCTAGTGCGACCGAGTAGCTAGGCCGCCACCACATTTGTTTTTTCACCCCTTTTTTTCTCTCCTTGCCGGTAGGTAAATTTAAATATCCACCACTGCGTTGCACTGGTCTTTGGGTTCGGCAGGATTTTTATTTTTTTGATTGATAGGAGCAGGCGCGGCAGCAATTAGTCATGATGACTCTGCCTGTAAAACCCACCGCTCCGTGAAGTGAAAAGTCGTCGACTCGTGTTTTTCCATGGTGAAAACCAAAAGATTCACCCCGCTCCTCGGCTGGCTCCCTCCGTCTTCCCGTAGATTGCATTGCCTTTCAGCCGTTTCGCCCCCTTTGCTTCCTCTCCCCATTGCTTCTACCTGGTTCCATGGCGGTGCACCAGATGACAGACTCTGAGGTGAGGCGCCTGACACAGGAGCTCCATGCCAAGGATGCAGAGCTTAGGGCCAAGGACATGGAGCTCCATGAGCTCAAGGAGGAGAGGAGTGCCATGCTCCTCCTTTATGTGCGGGAGTTCATGAAGCTTCAAAAGTGGCAGGCATCCTCCACAAAGATGCTCAAGGCATCGGTGGAGTTGCTGCAGAAAGCGGGAGATACGATAGGCGGTCAGGCGAGCCGGCTGGAGCGCGAGCGGGCCGATCATGATGTGGTCCAAGATCGCCTCAACCACTTGGTGGACCATGTTGCCACGCACGTGTTGCGGCTGCGCGATGCCTACCGCCGTGCCAGCGCGACCTTGCCGGCCGTCAGGCTAAACCCGTTCGACCACCCCGTTGACTTCAACGAGCTATGGCTTCCTGACCTGGTCTCCTTCTTCACCTATATCTCCGAGGAGCTGAGCCGTCTCCATGTGATGGTGGGGGCGGAGCTGGACAAGGAGTGGTTGCGGTGGCCGTCGCTGTTGCCGGGCGAATCCTCTCAGGGCTTCGTCACCGGAATCCATTTGTGCCATTGGACGCCGTCTTTGACGAGCTGGCTCCCGTCGACCGGGAGCGGGCTCTACGGGCGGTGGCACCCTGCATCACCAATGCCGTGTGCCTCGAGAAGTAGAGGGACTTCGGTGGTGTTTAGGCGTCCTCTGCATGGGCATGTCCATGTCTTGGCGCAACATGACCGTTGGATCAAACTCAGACGGTGCAGATCAGTCACTGTAGCACAAAGCGTGTGGGTGTGCTTGGTTGCATTCTCATCTCAATATAGTTGTTCCCTTTTCGTGCATGCTCATCTCAGCACCCCTCTTCATGCATGCTCCTAGTGTATTTGTGTTAACCTACTACTGTGGACTCATGCACCCTTCATGCACTCTGCCAAACACCCAAAAGTGTGTCGAGAAGGGAACTTTTGCTACCATGCACCCTTCATACACCCTGCCTAACACTGATTCGTGCTTCGTATGGTTCATGTTCCATGGAGTACTGTAGCACCGTACTCTCCGTGCACTGTAGACCTAGTTCTGTTAACATTGATCTCACCGTTCATTCTCGATCGGACAGTCAAAAAAGGGGTATGTTACATTACTGTTCATATAGTTGACATGCGCACAACATCATTTGTTATCGTCATATCTTACTACACTAGCAACAAGATTATATAGTACTGATGTATGAACCACTGCACATGGCTAGTAGTAGGAGTACTGTGTAAGTTCAATTGGCTACCGTGTTTCACCCTCCTCCGTCGTAAGAGTGGAAACGCTTGCTGTAATCATTTTTTTCTTCAGAAATAGTGGACACGCTCTACCGTGCGGATCCTCCTCAATGGTCGTCGGGAACCTTGCTACTCACTTTCGCCGACGTGTGGGACAGCCAGCATCGGGGTCCACTTGCCATCCACTAAATTCCTCCGTACTAGAGTGCACAACTGCACGGTAGACTACACCGGTTGAAGCGCCGCAGTAATGCCCAATGAGCCATCAAATCGCAAAACACCCACCTTTCCAGCAGTAAGTTGGACAGATGAAGCAACCATCATTTCACTCTTCTCCCACATCTTCCTCTCTTGAAGAAAACCCCAACTTGCTTCTCCCTCATCTTGTTCCTCATTTCTTCAAGAAAACCCCGACGCGTTTCTGCCATTGTTCTTCTCTCCCAAAGAAGGAAAGGTGAGCGCATCAATGGTGTTGCTTCTGGCCAAGGCCCGGTCTTGCAACCCCGAGACTGATCCTATAACTCCCTCTCTATTCTTCTTTTGGGTTTGTGATTATGGTTTCTTTTCTTTTATTTCTATTTGATAGTTTCTTGATGGACCCTGGAGCACGGGCCGAAGTGATGTCTATGGCTCTGGCCAAAACCGTCGAGGCTTAGGGTACGAAGAAGTGCAAGCACCCCTCCGAGACTACCGCAGACAAGCTCAAGGCCATCGCCCTGTCCAAGCCCCCCTCTCCGGGATCCCTCGTTAAGAAAGTCCAGTTAATATATCTTCTTGACGATCTTTTTGGCGATCTTGATCGTGTTTTTTCATCTAACACGCAGTACTAGTACTAGTAGTACATCTTTCTGGGTGATCTTGCATGTGAATTTTGTGTGGCAAATGACGGTTCTAAATTGCTCTTTTGACCAAAACATGCGAGAGGTTGACATACATATGATTATTGCACATAACACTGATTTCTTATAGATCACTTTCAACTACTTTATGAACATCAATGCTAGCTATAGGAAATGCAAGATTTTATCTCTCATGCCTTTGAAGAGAGTATAGTAGCCTCAGTAACTTGTGTTATGGATATTGCAAGTAATCCCTCTGCTCTCATGCCTTTGACGATATGTTCTAGTGTCTTTGATCACTCATTTCTATGCATATATGTAGTCTTATATGGAGTAAAATATCAAAAATCATCTTATATTTCTGAACGGAGGTACTAATAAAATATTTGGTTTATGTTTTAATTAGAACCAGGTCCGCGGTGGAGATGAAGTTCACAAAGTCATGTCGTGTGAACTGGAAGACCCGAGGATGAGTTCTACTACTAAACTATCCAGCTGCTGTGTCCTTGTCACCACGTGTCGTGACACATGTGTTTTTCGGTAGCATTGTTGTCAGGCGTGTTCTCGAGGGTGTACTTCACCACAACAATTTCCTAGCTGTGCCTTCGATTACGAAGGGTGTGGTTCTTGTAAAGCTTCCCGACAAATCTGATGCGGACTATCTTCATCGTCATGTTTATGAGTGGAAAGACCACTCTGTTAGGTTCTTCCAAGGTTGACGAGATGTCGATGGTGCCGGTAGACATCTCTCATGAAGTCCATGGCCTAGTCAGTTATGTGGGGTACATCTCGTAGGTCGGTGGCAAGAAATAGTCTGCAGAGTTTAATTAGTGCAACTTTGCTTGTCTGTAGTAAGTACTATTGTTCAGTACTTGATTTGTGTGTGTGTGAACCCTGTATTGTTTAGTAATGCCTCTTTTGTTGTGTGGTGAGTCCTGAGAACAATATATGTTAATGTCTGTCCACTCAATTCAGTCTGTATATTTTGAAGTATCCAGATCATCTTTTTTGTGAGGACAGTTTATCAATTATGGTTACACTCCAATATCTGTATGCATTGCAGGGTTTATCGCACCCACCAAGATTTCCAGTCCCATGGATGTTCGGTCCATACGATTTGTCACGACCTTTGGACTGTCCTGCTTGTGGGAGTAAGCGGGGGCCCTGCATGCCACCCGTAATTCGATGATCAACCTTCAATTTAGAACTTGAACATAGTGATTTCCTGGTAAGGATTCACTCGTGTCACATCAAGTAAATCTTATTGATTTACTGTCATGTTTTCTTACTTTTGCTGCAATTTTACGATGCAGGTTTTGCCATGTGACAGTCGATACAGAATAAACCATTTGGTTTGCTCTATGATGGTTATTTTTGTAGGTTTCACTTCTTATGTCGTGTCAGTAACGAAGGCACTGTCCATCACTTATATTACTGGACACAATTGGATCAGTCTGTTGTCTGAGTACAATTTGAAGCCCTATGATGAACTGCAGTTTGGTTTAACAAACACGCCACAATTAGTCCTTCTCGCGTTTAAAAGAAGTGAAGAAAAAGACTGGATCAAGGTCACGGAGCCTAGTGAAGTTAGAAAGCTGAAGTATGAAATCATAGCAGACCAGAGATGATCGCTGCTGTCTCGCACATCAGTACCACCTTCAACATCAGATCGAGCACCGGCACCTTCTCTGACAGCACTGGCTCTAGCACTGACAGCGGCAGCAGCTCAGTCTGATCCACCAGAGGATTGGGCACCAACCACGTCAGCAGATCAGGCTGGTCTACCGGAGGATCGGGCACCGACACGGGCACCTGCTCCGACACCGGCACCAGCTCCACAAGGAGCACCATCTTCGGCAGCAGCTGCAGCACTATCAGTCACACCGGCACAGGCACCAGCAACGGCTCTAGCACCTGCACCAACACTTGAAGTTGCACTTGCATCTGCTCCGGCCCGTGCAGCGGCAACGGAACCAGCACTTGCACCGGCAATAGACTGGGCTGCAGTTCGCACTGCATATACCAAAGTCCTTACAAAAATGACATCTCCACCTTCTTGGTAAGCATTGGCAGCCCAAGTGCTTCATTCTTTTTTATTTCCATGTTGTTTCACATGATTCACTATGTTGATCTAACTATTTGTGTATGTCTTCTTATTTGCAAACAAAGAATTCCTAGAGCAACGAGGGAGTCGTTCAATAATCCGGGCGACCGCGGCCAAGTTTCTCTTACCATGCACAGTCTTGGTGTGAATGAACCTGCTCAATATACCGTAAGTACAAAGGATGGTCGCATGATGATTGATGCTAAAGGATGGTCAAGGTTCAAAACTCTATCAAATCTTGCGGTAGGGGATGATGTCAAAATCGAACTTTCTCGGCAACGAGAGCTGGCCCAAATCAACTTTGAAATTCTTCAGTAGCAGCACGCAACTGCCGAACTGATCTATCCTCCGAGAGCTTTTGATGTAATAATATGGCATCATGAAACAAGTGTCCTGTGTGTATGAGTAGTACGACAGTATTATTTATCATGTAGGATACCGTGAAAGAATTGCAACTCTGATTGCTGGTTAGGAACTGTCGTTCGATTTCATTCTAACAGTTGCCGTGCTTTATTTAATTTTCTGTATTCGCCTTGCAACAGCATCTAAAACCAGCGAAGTACCGATCGCTTGCAATATGAAATGCACTGAGTTAGAACACATGGGCCCCCAAACATGTAGGCCCACCGGTCTGTGGCCCAAAGTCCAGAACCGTCAGCCTATCTGAGTATTATATTCTCATCTGAACCCCCATATTATGTTATATATATTCCCCTTGATTTTTCTTATGTATAAAGTTATGTGATACTAGTTACTCATGCATTTCTACTTCCTTTCGCTGATATGTGGGGCATCCAGTTACTCTTGCAGTAGGGGATATAAAAGATTTTTATATTTCTTTACAGGGGGGTTTCTCCTTATCGAAAATATATTTATGTGTAACTAGTTACTCCTGCCTTTCTACTTCCTTTCTCTGATATGTGGGGCATCCGGCAACGGGGTCCACGTGCCATGCACCAAATTAGAGTGCCCAACTGCACGGTAGACTCACCCTGGTCGTAGCGCCACAGTAATGCCCAATGAGCCGTCAAATCACAAAAAACCCCACCATTCCAGTAGTAGCAGTAAGCTAGACAGGCGAAGCAGCAATATTTCACTCGGCCTGAATCCCCTTCTCCCTCATCTGCTTGTTCAGAGAAAACCTCCTCTCGGCGATTGCGTAGGTTTTTCTCATGGAGAACCAGGTATGAATTCTTCATCCATCCCCGATAAATCCTAGTCCCTTGGTCGCGGGTAATCCTAGGATGGCAGCCACCGTAGTTGATACATTTTTCTTCCTACTGAATCTAGTGTGTTTCATTTGCAGTGTGAGGAACCTACAGGTTTCTACGCCCTCGGCGAGACGCCACACTTGTTCCTTCTCATCCTAACACAAGATTTAAAATGCGCACAGTATGTTCCTAGAATCCTCTTTTCTATCTAGGTGGGTGGGGTTTTTTGAACATGCTGTCGACTAATTTGGAAATTTGGATTGCTATATTTGGATAAAAGGTACTAGTACCATGGTCAACACTAACATGAAATAGGAAATTATTTCTAGATTTGGATAGCGAATACATTGTGTTCTCATATTATTTTTTTCCTGCAGTGCATTCCTTGCTCTGCCAGAACACATGTTGTCGTGGGAAACCATGGCCACCTATGGGACCGGAGGGCCCCTAGCTGGTTCGGCAGGGGGGCGTCGCATTGCACAAAGAGCAGACGAGCGTGGGACAGCACGGCAGAGATCACACAAGCAATTTTACCCAGGTTTGGGCCGCCGTGAGGCGTAAAACCCTACTCCTGCTTTGGTGGATTAATGGTGGAAAAGTGGTGGTGGAGAGTAGTACACTTGCCCGGCAGGGGCGGCAGTGGCTACGCGCGTGTATGGGTGTGAGTTGTCCAACCTTCTAACCCTTTCTACGGTTTCCATGGGCCTTCTTTTATAGATCAAGGGGTTACCACAATGGCAAAGTAGTCATTATGCACTAATAAGATAGCGAACAGTGCTATCATACCTAACTCTGTGGGCTGACAGGGTGCATTAAATGCACTGCTCAATGTCACATCGTTAGCTGCCCAACAAGCCTTGCCGGGCTATCTTGCCAGCTTCACAACTGCTCGCTTGACATGTCGCAGGACGGGTGTCGTCTGTAGGTATCTTCTGTAGAGAAAAGCTGCCATGTGGCGAATGGCTGCCACTAAGTCACTCTGTGGCTTGACACTGCACTGATTGACGGTGTGAGTCGTGGCAGAGTAGTTGGTGATGTGGTTTTACCCTCGTGAGCCCCGGCAAGCCCTACCGGGACGTCTTGGGTGCCTTCTTCTGGGGGTGGCTTCGCCCCTGCCGGGCTCGCCTGCCCGGCGAGAGAGGCTCTTCTCGTGGTGGTATCTTGTTGATCTGGCTTGATCTTGGTCCTCTTGATCTGCATGTTGGTCCTTCGAAGCTCTTGGCCTCTTGCACTTTAACTTGGGTTGGTGCCCCAATTTTGTTCCCGTGCCTGTGCACAGTCTGGGCAACAGACCCAGGCTTTGTTGCATCGACAGAAGCCCCCGGGCCTGCCCCGAACGCGTTGCCGAGCGTCGTCGAGGTAGGGCCTAATAAGTGCACAGGCGGGGGTGTTGAAGAGGCTGGTCTCTTGAGGTCTCCTTTGCTTCTTCATTAATCTTGATCTTGGGTCAGTTTCCGATTTCTCCGCGCGTGGTATGTAATGTTGCGGAAAAGCTTCGGTCATGGCCCGCGGATTGCCCACGTCCCACGATCACGGGGCAAAAAACGGCCAGGCCCACTTGCCTCTTTTTCCGCACACACCTGCCATGTATCCTGCATGCATTGGACGTGGTTGGTGGTGGATGCAGAGGGCGCGGGAAGGAGTGCCATGACCGGAAATCGGGCGCCGATGGTTGGAGCAGAGGGTCGGCCTTGATTCTTAGAGCCGTAGTGGGCGCAGAGAGGCCGTATTGGAGGAGCGGGGCGGCCGTTTCCAGTGTGGGAAGCTAGCCCCCTGCCTCTCCCTCCTATAAAAAGGGGCAGGGGCAGTGCCTCTCCGCACACACTTCTTCTTCTTCTTCTTCTCTGCAATCCCTCCCTTCTAGTCATGGTGAGAGGGCGAGGGCGCTGTGGTGTCCCAGCGGCGGCGACAAGGGCTTCTACTCGACAGCGCATCCCCCCTCCTCTGGACCCTGTGGTGGCGGAGCCCATCCTGGGAGGAGGGAAGGGCTAAGGCCGAGGTCACCGTGGTGCTCGAGGAGGAGGAGGGCGAGGCGGCGCCTTGGCTGCGCCCCCTCCAGCGGCTCCCCCACCAATGGAAGGCCATGTTGGGGACCAACCTCGAGAGTTCATCATCAGGCTGTATAAACCTCTATGCGGTCACCTTCGCCTTCTGACTCCCTATGCACGGGAGATGGAGCTCGAACAACCACGCGCTGTGAGGTTGCACATGAGGGGCTGTGGGAATGGAGGCATGTGGATTGATGTCAACTTCCCTGCCCCTCACGTGATGTACCTCCGCCGTGGTTGGAAGACTTTCGCTCGCGCCCACGGCTTCTCGGAGGGGCACGTTCTCTAGTTCAAATTAATGGAGAGCGGCCTGCTCTCCGTTAAGATCTTCGGGCGCTCGGGAGGTCGCTTAGGGTGCTGCGCGGAGAGCTCGACCGACGATGAAAGCTCCTCCTCGAGCAAAAGCGGCGAGGAGGATAGTGATGGCGATGACGACGGTAGCGGGCGGAGAGGCGACGACTCTGACTCCGGCTGATCGCAGCCCGCACCATCTTCATCAGGCGGCAGCACCATCATCTGCACCTGCATCTCCTTCCCGGCAATGCGATTTGCCAGGGAGTTGGATGTAGAGGTGTGGATGGTGATTCCGGGCTCCTCCGGCAGTCCCCCAGCTAGGCCCGGCAGGCTTCCTCCCGGGTTGCAGCTCCGTTAGCCCTGCCGAGCCCTGCTGGCCTTGGTGGCGGTGGTCGACGGGTCGCCTCCGCCGTGCTCTCCATCGACGCGTTCCCCGGGGCTCTCCTGCTCCTGCCGGGCTACCTCTCCTGGAGCCCGAGGGGAGCAGGCCGGGCTCCTGCCTAGGCGCTCCTTTTGCCCTCCTCGCCTTCGACGGTCGTGCCTAGGAGGAGAGGGACAGGAAAGGGCATTACGGGGCACTTATCTTTTTTCAATCTTAAACTTGTAGCCATTTGCCAAATTTTAATTCAAATAATGTAATCCCTCGAGTCCATATTTGCGTTCTGTAATGCTTGTACTTGTATTACCTGCATATTAATGAAAAAGATGAACCTTGCCGGGAACTCGTGCATGTATATGTCCATGCAGAGGTGGAATGCCTCTTTAGTGTAAATAAATGAGTTTTCCCCGGCAGGCTATCTTGCTAGTACCTCTTTGCTTGCCGGAGAGCTGCGTCTACCGGGCAAAAGTAAAGGGACCAGCCCCCCGCCAATCCCCTTTTACCAAAGGCCACTGCGACCATTCTGATTGAAGCAACATTTGAATCAAGGATGGGAGCACCTAAGTTTCAAAGGAGTGGCGAGGTTTTCTTATGCACAAGTTATAGCTTACAGAACACTAACAGACAAGAGGTAAAACTTATCTGTTTGGCTTGCCGGAGATCGCAATGTTGGTCCACCTTCCCAACTCCTCATAGAAGCCATGTCTATGGCAGGAACCTGCAGCTTCATGCAGATGGGGATGATGCAAGATGCGATCCTATCTATATGCATATGCAAATGCTTATGAAATGTTTATGCAATGTTATGGGAATGCTCATGCATGCATGCAACTTGGTCGGGGGGCCCCCCACAGCGCTTCGTTTATTTTTCTCTTGCACAGGGTCATCGCCCTGGCTTTGTACAGGGGGTTACATGCAACTGAGGCAAGGCCTGTACAAAAGGGTGGCTGCCGGGCAGGGCCTGACAGCCGCGCCTTACGGGTAGAACTTGCGGAGATGCTCAATATTCCATGAGTTTTGCAACTGGGGCCATCTCCGGTCTCCAGACGGACTGCGCCAGGTCTGGTGACTCGTACTACCCAGTAAGGGCCTTCCCACTTCGGCGTCAACTTGTTTGTACCCTTGGCGGACTGAACGCACCTAAGGACAAGGTTGCCTTCCTCAAAACACCGGGCATGAACCCTGCAGCTATGGTAGCGACGTAGGGCTTGCTGATAGCGTGCAGCACGCGTAGCATCTCGAAGATGGTTCTCCTCGAGTAGCACAGCGTCGTCATGCCGGTGCTGAACTTGCGCTACTTCATCGTAGGCAAGCACCCGAGGTGACCCGTAAATGAGTTCCATGGGGATAACTGCTTCTGCCCCGTAGACCAGGGAGAAAGGAGTCTGCCCGGTAGCTCGGTTTGGTGTCGTTCTGAGGGACCAGAGAGCTACCGGCAGCTCATCGATCCACCGACTGTCGTGCTTCTGCAGCGTATCAAAGGTTCTCATCTTGAGTCCCCGTAGCACTTCAGCATTCGCCCTCTCAGCTTGTCCATTGCTCCGGGGGTGTGCCACAGAGGTAAATGAGATCTTGCATCCGAGGGCATGAACATATTGCATGAAGGCGCGGCTCGTGAACTGGGTGCCGTTATCGGTAATGATCCTTGCCAGGACTCCAAAACAGCACACCAATTTTTCAAGAACTTGATAGCTGACTGAGTGGTCACCTTCCTCACGGCAGTCACTTCCGACCACTTTGTAAACTTGTCGATAGCAACGAACAAGAATTCAAAGCCCCCGATCGCTCGGGGGAAGGGGTCGAGGATATCTAGCCCCCAGACCAAAAATGGCCATGATAAAGGGATCGTCTGAAGGGCTTGGGCAGGCAGGTGGATGTTCTTGGAATGGAACTGGCAGGCTTCACATTTGGTGACGAGCTCGATCGCATCTTGGAGGGCTGTGGGCCAATAGAATCCTTGCTGGAATGCTTTCCCAACTAATGCCCTTGATCGAATGTGGGAGCCGCACATGCCTTTGTGTATCTCAGCCAGCAGTTCCTTTCCTTCTTCCCGGCAGATGCACTTCAATTTCACACCATTGGGCCTCCTTCTGTACAGAGTGTCATCGACAAACTGATACATACTAGCCCTCCGGGCTACTCTTTCAGCTTCATCTTGGTCACCAGGAAGCTCTCCGGTTTGGAGGAAGTGGACTATGTGCCTTGCCCAAGTTGGAGCCTGGGGCTCGGCAATGAGGACTAGCGGCACCTCCTCTTCTGTGGGGGCACATTCCTCATTCCCGGGGACGATGGGCCCGGATGGAGGGTGCGGTCCAGCAGATGGTGAGGAGTTGTTTCCGGCAGGGTCCCTGCCAGGAGCGGACGGCTCTACCGGGAGAGGCTTGCCGGAGTCCAACTTTCTCCTTTTCCAGGCCATTGTTGCTAGGGATACGGAGGGTGAGTAAGATGGAGAACAAAAGTCCCTGGTTCCACAGGAATCTTCTGCGCAGCACACTTTGACAAATGATCAGCTATGCTGTTTTTTGCACAAGGTACGTGTTCTGTTTGCAATCCGTCAAAGCATCCCTCCAATCTCCTCACTTCCTCAATGTACGACTCCATCAATGGGCTTTGATAATCCTTGTTGACTTGTCTCACCACAAGCTATGAATCTCCTTGAATGATCAGCTTCTTAATTCCCAATTCTGCGGCAATCCTAAGCCCGGCAAGGAGCCCCTCATACTCTGCTGTATTGTTGGTTGCTTCCTCCCAGGCAAAATGCATCTAGACGACGTACTTCAAGTGCTCCCCGGAGGGGGTGACAAGAAGCACGCCAGCTCCTGCATCTTGCAGGGAAAAAGCACCATCGAAATACATAATCCTTTCTTGGGGTGATTCCTTGCCGGGGATAGCTATCTCTGGCACTTCCTCATCAGGGGTTGGCGTCCATTCAGCGATAAACTCTGCCAATGCCCTGCTCTGAATTGTTGATGTGCTTTCAAACTTTAAACCAAAACTAGATAACTCCAAAGCCCACTCCACTATTCTGCCGGTAGCCTCAGGGTTTCGGAGTATCCTTTGCAATGGGAAACGAGTGACAACCATGATCTCGTGGGCTTGGAAGTAGTGGCGTAGTTTCCTTGAGGCCATGATGAGGCCAAAGATCAACTTTTGCACGCCAGAGTACCTCAATCTAGCCCCCTGCAACAAGGAGATGACGAAGTACACTGGGCGCTGCACCACTTTCTTCCTTGCCGTGTCCTTGGGGTTGCTCTCGTTGTCGTGCTCATTGCTGTCCTGATCCTTCTCTGGCTCTGCCGGCCCTTGCTCACCTTCTGCCTCATCCACTTCCTGCTGCGCCACCAACGCCGCACTAACCACTTGATTGGTTGCCGCCAAGTATAGCAACAACGGCTCTTGTGGTTTGGGAGCGACCAAGGTAGGCACAGAGGACAAGTAGGTCTTCAACTCTTGCAAAGTTGTATCTGCTTCCGGAGTCCACTTCATGGGTCCTGCCTTCTTCAGGATTTTGAAGAACGGCAGGGCGCGCTCGACAGACTTAGAAATGAACCCGCTTAGCGCGGCAACGCACCCTTTCAGACGCCTCACATCCTTGACTGTCCTTGGTGCTTAGATCTGCTCGATAGCTTTAATCTTGCCGGGTTGGCTTCGATTCCACGATGGGACACAAAGAACCCAAGCAGCTTGCCGGAGGGAACGCTAAACACACACTTCTCCGGGTTGAGCTTCAAGTTGATCTTGCACAGATTAGCAAATTTCTCTTCCAAATCCTGAATAAGGGTTGCTCTATCCTTGGTCTTGACCACAATATCATCCATATAAGCCTCTATGTTTCTGTGCAGCTGTGGCTCAAAACCAATCTGGACTGCCCTTGCAAAAGTGGACCTGTCACTCTTTAATCCAAATGGCATGCGGATAAAGCAGTATGTACCACATGGGGTGATGAACGATGTCTTCTCTTCGTCTTCCTTGGGCATGAAGATTTGGTGGTACCCAGAATATGCATCCAGAAAGGAAAGCAAATCACAACCTGAAGTGGAATCCACAATCTGGTAGATACGCGGCAAGGGGAACGGGTCTTTCGGGCAAGCTTTGTTGAGATCTGTGAAATCTATGCAAAGCCTCCACTTCCTGTTAGCCTTCCGGACTACCACTGGATTTGCCAACCATGTGGGATGCAACACTCCTCTGACCAAACCAGCTGCTTCAAGCTTCTTGATCTCTTCTGTAATGAACTGCTGCCTCTCCAAGGCCTGCTTTTGAACTTTCTGCTTGACAGGTTGGGTGTGCGGGCAGACAGCAAGGTGGTGCTCGATTACCTCTCTGGGAACACCTGGGATATCAGATGGTTGTCAGGCAAACACATCGATATTCGCCCGCAGGAAGGGAACGAGCGCGCTTTCCTATTTGTCATCAAGGGTGGCGCTGATAGTGAAAGTACCATCAACGCCAGCCAGCCCTGCCGGGACCTTCTTTACTTGGGGTGCAGCGACCTTGGATCTCTTGCTATTGGAGCTCTCCGGCAAGTCATCAACAGGCGCAGCGCACTCCGAAGAGGTACGCTTCCCGGATTCCTTGCCAGCGTCCTTGCTACCCTTCTTCTTTCCTCTGTCATCCTTGGCGGGAACTACTGCTGCCGCTGCCTCTGCCGCGACTGTGTCCCGGTACATCTTGTCCATGTAAATGATTGCATCCTTCTCGTCTGATGGGATGGTAAGGACTCCCATTGGCCCGGGCATCTTCAGGGTGTTGTAGGCATAGTGGGATGCCGCCATGAATTTAGCCAGGGCCGGGCGTCCAAGAATCCCGTTGTACGGTAGGGGGAGGTCAACCACATCAAACACAATCTTCTCGGTCTGGTAGTTCAGCTCTCCCCCGAACGTTACCGGCAACGTGATCTTTCCCTTAGGACGGCTCCTGTCGGGATTAACTCCTTGAAACGTGCCGGTAACCTTTAACTCTTCCTCTGCTATCTGAAGTCTGCTGATAACTACCGGGGAGATCAGATTCAACCTAGCTCCGCCGTCCACCAACATTTTTGCGACCTTGAGGTTGCAAATTGTTGGAGAGACCAACAATGGCAAGCATCCTACCGCTGTGGTACGGTTAGGATGATCCTCTTCATCGAAGATGATGGGCGTACACGACCATTTGAGCGGCTTCCGGGCCCCTGGCGCTGGCTCCACGGCATTGACTTTTCATGCCCATCGCTTGAGCTGACGGTGAGAGGCGTGCAAGGATGCACCCCCGTCAATGCACAGGGCGTCAGTGGCCTTCTGAAACTCTTGCTCGCTGGTGTCCTCTTCATCCCCTCCATCACTTTCATCATCATAGGTTTCCTTCTCACGTCCCCTGGCGGGTTTTCCTTGGTTCCTGAAGGGCTTGCCGGGACGATTTACTTCACCACCCTGGCCCTTACCACCAGCGACATTCTGACCCTTTTCCTTGTCGCGCTTATCATACTCTGCTCTCTGCTTCTTGACAAGCTGCTCAACCTGATAGCACTCTTGAAGGTCGTGGCCTTTGGTCCAATGAATCTTACAATACGGCCCATCACCTTTCCCGGCCTTCTCGGCAGCCGCGGCCTCCCGGCAGTCAACGCACACGGTAGCTTCCTTGCCGGGGACCTCAGCTTTGGCCTTCCTGACGGTACTAGGTGTACCCGATCCTTCAACAGTCATCACTGCTTTATCTTTCCGCTTCTTACTGCGCTTCTTGCTCTTCTTCTGACTGGTTGATTCATCATCATCCTCTGAATCAACATTGGCACAATCTTCCTCTCCGGGCAACTTCCTTCCCTCCTCCATCCGAGCACACTTATCCACCAAGGTATAGAGCTCCTTCATAGTCTTGGGCAACCGCATGTTCATCTTAGAACGAATCCGGCGGTTGCGCACATTGGACTGGAAGGCAGCTATCACAACTGCCGGATGGATATTTGGGATGTTTCTATGGACTTTGCTGAATCTCTATAAATACTTACGGAGGGTCTTTTCTTCCTTCTGTTGGAGAAGCTGCAAGTCGCTGGGTCGGCCTAGCTCTTGATGGCCGCCGGTGAAGGCGCCAATGAACTCGTGGCACAGATCGGCCCATGATGAAATGGAGTTCTCCGGCAGGTGCATCAACCAAGACCTCACATTGGACTTGAGGGCCAAAGGGAAGTAGTTGGCAAACACCTTTTCATCTCTTCCCCCGACAGCCTGAACAGCGATGGTGTAGATGCTCAAAAACTCTGCCGGGTTCAGTCTCCCATCGTACTTCTCGGGTATCTCTGGCTTGAACGTGCGAACGGACGGCCAACGGACTTGCCGCAGCTCGGGAGTGAAGGCAGGGCACCCAACCTCGAAAGGTAGGCACCCGCCAGCACCGAGCACAGGCTCTTCGATGTCGAGGCTATTGCGCCCATTGGTCCGGCAGCGGTTGTCGCGGCGTTGCTCGATGGCGACGCGCGCGTCTCCCACTCGCCTATCCTCTGGGGCTCGCCGTCGGCCTGGACGTGCTCGAGGGTCAGAAGAGGCCATCGAGACGTCGTCGGGGTCTTGATTCTACTGTGCTCGCGCTGGCTGCCATGGTGAGGATTACACCGTGGGGGTGGCCCCTTCCATACGGCCAGCGACACGAGCCATTGTAGTCGCTTGGGGAGGCCATGGCGGACCAGCTCGTTGTGGGCCCCCAGCCTCGGCAAAACCGAGCAGACTCTGGATGGTGGCACGCCATTCGTCCATCTGCTCGGCAGCCGGCAGAAACCTCAGCAGCAGCTGAGCTCGTGCCATGGCCTCAATGGCTATACTTGGCATGGGTGATGATGAAGTAGACCGCACCGTCGCTCGGCTCCTGACGGTGCCAGCGGCGGCAGCACCGTGCCCCCGCTGTAGCGGAGCGACCACCTGGGTGACACGGTGGTGCGGTGAAGGCGCTTGAGGGCCAGCGGCTCTGTCAGGCGCAACAATTTGGTCGACTCATCCCGGGGAGGGTGCACGCGCCGCGGTCGCCCCCGTGATGGGGGTGGCCGGAGGGCGGCGATTCGCCCCGGTCCGAGCGCCGTTGCTGCAGCTGTGCTCATCTGCGAGAGGAAGGGGCGCGGATGGAGTAACCCCTTCACCCGTACCTTGTGGAGCATGGCCATCGGGGTGTTGCCGATGTTGTTCTCCTCCGGTGCCTCCTACTCCTGTGTTGGCCGCGGGGGAAGTAGTGATGGTGCCGCCTGCTCCGACCACATCCCCAGCGGCGTCCATGTCCTCGCGCGCCTCCGCATCCTCCACAGCATTAGAGGCCACGGGCGGCGGAGCCTTCGAGGTGGACGGATGAGCCAAAGCACCGGCTTTCTTCTTGGGCGCCATGGTCGATGGCGCTATCGAAGGTGAAGACGGTGGTGAAGATGACGCGCTGCACACGCCTTCAGATTCGCGCAAGCGATCCCCCTACCTGGCGCGCCAAAGATGTCATGGGAAACCACGGCCACCTATGGGACCGGAGGGCCCCTTGCTGGTTCGGCAGGGGGACGTCGCATTGCACAAAGAGCAGATGAGCATGGGACAGCACGGCAGAGATCACGCAGGCAATTTTACCCAGGTTCGGGCCACCGTGAGGCGTAAAACCCTACTCCTGCTTTGGTGGATTGATGGTGGAAAAGTGGTGGTGGAGCGTAGTACACTTGCCCGGCAGGGGCGGCAGTGGCTACGCGCTCGTATGGGTGTGAGTTGTCCAACCTTCTAACCCCTTCTACAGTTGCCATGGGCCTTCTTCTATAGATCAAGGGGTTACCACAATGGCAAAGTAGTCATTATGCACTGATAAGATAGCGAACAGTGCTATCATACCTAACTCTATGGGCTGACAGGGCGCATTAAATGCACCGCTCAATGTCACATCGTTGGCTGCCCGGCAAGCCTTGCCGGGCTATCTTGCCAGCTTCACAACTGCTCGCTTGACACGTCGCAGGACGGGTGTCGTCTGTAGGTATCTTCTGTAGAGAAAAGTTGCCAAGTAGCGAATGGCTGCCACTAAGTCACTCTGTGGCTTGACACCGCACTGATTGACGGTGTGAGTCGTGGCAAAGTAGTTGGTGATGTGGTTTTGCCCTCGTGAGCCCCGGCAAGCCCTACCAGGACATCTTGGGCGCCTTCTTCTGGGGGTGGCTTCGCCCCTGCCGGGCTCGCCTGCCCGGCGAGAGAGGCTCTTCTCCTGGTGGTATCTTGTTGTTCTGGCTTGATCTTGGTCCTCTTGATCTGCATGTTGGTCCTTCGAAGCTCTTGGCCTCTTGCACTTTAACTTGGGTTGGTGCCCCAATTCCCGTGCCTGTGCACAGTCTGGGCAACAGACCCAGGGTTTGTTGCACCGACACATGTACTCAAGATGGTCGTCCTTGCCATAACTGAATACACCAGTTTAATGATCACATTGAAGACAAGCCATGGATATAAGTTCCGAGTTGGGTTCATGAACCAAGAAGATCGCTGCTTTTTTATGGCCGATCTTGGATAAACTTTCTCAAGTGTTACAGACTAAAAGTTGGTGAACGAATGTTGATGGAAATAGCAGAACCTGGTCTCATGTTCACCGTGATCTTCCACCCCGACGTCGTTCCAGTAGTTCATCCATGTTAGTTTTGTATCTGGTTCTTGCATGTTGCCTCGATTACTTCTTAATCCACCTATTGTGTCTAACTAATCACAATTTGACTTTAGAAGTAGCAACGATTTGTGATTCCCTTCTCTCACAAAGATGCTACTTCTAACTAATATTTCTTATAATTGGTGGCACGTGTAGGTTATTTCAAAGTTAAGCACACTACTCATTTGTTATTCTATAAGAACTCGACTGTTACTGATGGCACTGAAGTTGACTGGGACGACATCCACCAGTTCCTACACTTTATTGATCGTCTTGAGGTCCTTGTGGGGCATTTCAATGGTGGAAGGCCACGTGGGATATGTGTGCCACTTGTGCACACGTTGAACAGGTCCAACTGTGTCAAGAAACTTATGGTACGAGTTGTTTTCTGTTATATATGTTGTTCATAAACTCTTGCTTATACACAGTTTTATAGCTATGATCTTCTTGAAACAGAAACTGCCCAGTTCTATTGTTCCTATACAGATGCCTGACCATGGTCGGGTTAGACTTGCACTTGGTCACAACATGATGTTTATGTCGACCTACTCCATTTCCCTTGGAGGTGAAAAGATACTTATTCATGGGTGGTCTCAAATAATGAAGGCCCATCCATCTTGGAGAATAGGATAGAAGGTTATATATGCTCATGCTTTTCCATGGTTCTAAAGCGAATATCCTGTTTATTGACCACATTGCGATATGAAGCCGCTTTCAGAAGGTTGTGGATGCGCGGGGTGGCGCCTGGGCCTTGTCCTGGGGCTTGGTGGCCTTACCCTTGGTTAACTGTGTAGCACTGTTTGAGGCGTGCTTTGTACGGTTGAACCTGTATAAGTACTCATACTGCTTTCAGCTATGGTTGTTAAGTGCCCCTGCTGGTTTCAGTTAAGGTTGTTAAGTACTCCTGCTGCTTTTACAGTCTATCGTGTTTCTTCAGTCTCATCTTCCTCCAGCCGCCAAAACCAAACCAGCACCAGCGGGGCCGCCTGCTTCCGCCTCTCACGGCTGGTTGCGCCTCAGTGCACGCATCGCCGCCTCACCGTCTCCTAAATCATTAACGCCAACATCCGAGGCCTCGCCGTCGTCCTCCATGAGCTTTGGTGCGCTCACCGCGGTGCCGCCCTCTCGCGTTGTCAATATGGTCAACAAACAAGAGGAATCGGGAGAGGACTGTACGTTGAGAGGATGACAGTAGGGACCCACCATGTCCATGGCCGTACGCAAACAAGTTCCTTAGTTTTTGTTATATACTCCATTGTCAGCGTATAGAAAAATAAAATGCTTCCTCCTAGTGGTTTGCTGGCATGTGGGACCCACGACATTGTCAGCGTATAGTCAATAGAGAAGAGAACAGCACAAGGTCGGCTGACACCTGGGACGTAGCTGCTCGAGCAGTATTTATTTTTGTAACGGAGCAGGGTTTCAACTGGGTTGTGGCCCGTCTAGCCCAGGCTTCTATTTTTCGTTCAAACATGACCAGCCCAGCTATTTTTTCTTTGTGAAAATGGCTAGTCCAGTTTATTTTTTCTGAAGAATACCCAATCCAGGCCTACTTATTTTTCTCCGCCCTACTGGGCTGCAACTCTTTCAAGACGGCTGTAAATCTTAAAAGTAATATGAAATGGGCTATAAATATAAAAAACACATGACAAATTGGCAATTACTTTCAAATTTCTGAATTTTTTCACATTTTCATATTCCAATTTCACTAGGCTTTAACCTAATTTAAATATATATTCAAAGTACTTTAAATCTGGCTCAACATTTCGGTATTAAAAATAGTTTGGACCCCACCAAAATATGTGAAATTTAGTTTAAATTTTTAACCCTAGCCCTGGCCAACAAAAAAACGGACTACAATAAATTGCATAAGAAGTTGCGATGAGCTGTAAATTATTAAAAAATAGTTAATGGTCTGACTTGTGGGTCTATTAAGTTGACGCGTACGCAAGATTTTTTACTTATTATATACGTCAACAAACGATTCTAGCAGACGTGCCCGTTGGATGTCAATCCAACGCCGTCGTGCTTCTTCAATCTCTGATCTCCAGCCGCCAAATCCAGCGCCGGCGGGACCACCTGCTCCCGCCTCTCGTGGCCGGCTGTGCTGCCGCGCAGGCCTCACCGCCCCTACTACTCCCACCGCTGGCCAGTTCATCCCTCTACTCACCCACATCCCTCCACTAATGTGGCTTCGCCGCCTCCGGGTCATTCCCTTCCTGGGTCTCGCCGTCGTCCATCACGTTGGTGTTCTCGGCACGGCGTGGTCAACATTGTCAACAAACAACAACATTGGAAGAGGGATGTACATTGAGAGGCTGACAGTTGGGACCCACATGGTCCATGGTGATGCGGCTTGAACTACGTCGGTTTTTCCCCAAAGAGGAAGGGATGATGCAGCACAGCTACGGTAGGTATTTCCCTCAGTGATGAGACCAAGGTTATCGAACCAGTAAGAGAACCACGTAAACAGCTCCTGCACACAAAGAACAAATACTTGCAACCTGATGTAAGAGAGGGGTTGTCAATCCCTCACGGGTAAAAAGATAGGTAAAATTGTAGTAGATTGGATAAATAGATCTCGCGGGAACACGAGATAAAATAAATAACAATAAATTGCTGTAAGGTATTTTTGTATTTTTGTTTAATAGATCTAAAAATAAAAGCAAAAAAAATAGATCGCGAAGGCAAATATAATAAAGAATAGACCCGGGTGTCGTGGGAACGAGTCTGACAGTAGAAGTAGGGGGTACATAGGAGAGGGCAGTGTCCTAGCTACGGCGAGGTTGTACGCACAGATTTACGAGTTCAGTCCCCTCTCGGAGGAGGTAACAGCCCTACGTCTTGGTGCCGCGGAGGCTTGTCGATTGGAGTGTTGAATAGTTACAGGGGGTGCGAACCCTCGTGCCAGAGGGGAGGGGTGGCTTATATAGAGTGCGCCGACCCCTCGCGGCCCTCAGTTACACAGGGGTTCAATGAGAGTTAAGTCCTCGACGTTACTGGTAATGCCCGTATTAAATGGTCTTTACGACAACAGAGTGAATGCCTGACCGTTGCCATCCTGGGGTGACTCTAGGTATTCTGTACTCCGAGTGGATTCTTGTATGGTCGAGTGAAGTAGCCATGGTCGAGTGGAATTGGGATATCCGAGTTGGATCTTCTGTCGAGTGGATTGCACTTCATGAGTATTTCAGTCGGTATCTTCTGTAGAACCTTATAGGCCTTGGACTCTTGTGTAGTGTCCTTGGGTAGGGTGTCTAGGTCAGGCCTAAGACCCTACCCTAGGTACATGTCATCGTTGTTAGCCCCCGAATGGATTGAGGACCGAGTGAAGAAGGGTTGAAGTTGTTTCCGACCTGATTCAGTGTCTCGGAGACATTTCCTCAGGGGCTTGAAAGTATGCTGGTATTTTAACCCTTCATCAGTCGCCTTGATCGACTCTGGCTTCTGGAATTTCCGAGTGAATTATGTTGTGTGTCTTCAAGTAGATTGGATTTGGAATCTCAGACGCGATCGACTGCTTTGCAGGGTCCGGATCTCATGGGATTCGAAATTTGGAGAAGCGCGCAGGACGGGGAGCAGCGCGGTCAGCGGAGCAGGCGGATAGGGACTCCTCGATCCACGTGCCACCTTTTTCGCCATGTATCCGGTCGGCGCCGGTTGCGGGATGTGCTAGGATCGCATGGGCCGACGAGTCAGCCACTCGAATGTGCGGACATAAAAGACGCTGCTGCTGGTGAGTGGAACAGTGCTCGCCATTCCCCTCCTTCTTCCTCTGCCTCTCCGCTCTGCCTTCTCCACCGCCGCACCCCTCAGCCCGCTCCTCTCAAGCCCCGCTCCAATGGCAAAGGACAGGACTGCAGCTCTGGAGGGCGCAAAGAAGGCGACGGCTAAGGGCAAGAAGGCGGCGAAGGGGTCGACGTCGCGGTTCGGTCTGCCACCTGGATGGATCCAGGGGGATTGGATCCGCTCCTCCGTCACGATGGAGGACATGGAGAATCTCGTCGCCGACGGCCTGATTGCAAAAGGATCTTGGAGGTTGTCGGAGGGAGACACTGGTACGCGTCGGTGCTATACAAACGGTTTTTAACCCCTTTCCGCGACAGCATTTGGAACCGTCGCCAAGTGAGTGTGGGCGATAGGGGGGTCCTTCCCACATGACCCAGAAACCGTCGGGGATAGGGAGCCAAGATGCATATACAGTACTCCTACTCGTTTGTGCTCGCATTGCCATCACAGTCGGTATTCTGTGGTGCTACGTTTATGATGTGTGACCCATCACAAACGGTTCACTATTATAGAACGTGTATGATAAGCATACAATCACACACAATCACACACATTAAGAAGATTAGCTAATCGTTGTACGAGTGACGGATAGGATTACGAAACGTTGGACCGTCGTAACATCGTCGTACACGACAACTATCGCACACGCTATTCTGTGGTGCAACGTTTATGATGCATACTTCATCAGAAACAGTTCATGGTTGCGAATCATGTACGATAAGGCAACTATCACAAACGTTTAGTTTGCCCGCACCGTTTGTGATATTGTCTGACATCGCACAAGCTTTGTAAACGGCAACTGTGTGCATGCTTGCACACGTTTCCTCTCTGTGAACCGTCTCGGATTATGGTGTATATCGCAAACGTTTGTGTTTTACCAACCGTGTGTGCCGTAATGACCTGGAGAGCGTAATTTCACCGTAATTTAATTGCTGCTATTTCAAATTGTATTGGATTTGAATTTGAATGTATGCTATAGCTTTATTCATATCCATCAGGTTCAAACAACCAATGCATTATTCGATTCATAGGTACATATGTTCAAGAATTACATAAGAACCAAATAAAGAATGATGAACCACAGTTGTATACTTGTACTATTAAAGACGGTAAAGAAAGAGGCAAAATACATTCTGGTTGCTGAACAAGGTGAAGCGGAATGCCCATATTGTGGCCTCCTCCATGCAGAAGGCACGCATGACTCTAGTCCAACCCCTTGTGATGGCCGACCGCCCATCCTTCACGGTCTTCATGAAAACATCTAGATAATCATCGTGTTCTGGTAGAAATACTTTAACCTTTGCATGCCCACCAATCATGTAGTTTGAGAGGTAATCTTGAGTAAACTGCTTTGGCAACCACTGCAAAGGAAAAAGATTCAGACATTGTCATCTAACACAACTCATTATGGGCAGTAAAAAGAAGGCTGCAGAGTTCTTACTTACCATCATGTAGTTCATTGTTGTCTTGGATAAAGTGTAAACAAATAGTTCAATTGCCATATTTGGACCCATTTTACTAACAATCTTTATCAGCTTCCTCACTTGATGCTGGTTCATCGATATCTCATTGCCCCATACGCAGAAAGGGTCGAAGCGCGGATCTTTACCAATGACATATGTACCTAAAAGCACCAAGTTAATATTAGAAGCTAAACAGCAATTGCACAATGATGTAGTACAACACTCTTTTATAATATCTTATAACATCCAATATACTCACATATTAGATGAATTAACATCTTATATTATGGGCCGGAAGGAGTTTATTGCATTCTTACAAATTATCGGCTGATTAACTGCTACTGTATCCATGGGTTACAGTTAGTTTGAGCTAGTTCGGGCTCAAATAGCCTTAAAGTATATCTAAACATGAGGGCTAGTTTGAGCTAGTTGCATCTATAACCCACCCAAAAAAACTATCCAACCCAAGAGGTGCTAATTGGAGCTAGTTCTCCTAGTGCATTTATTGTCAATCTAACCCTGCCATCCAAACAACTCTTTGGATGGAGTTAGTTCAGGGTTAGTCATGAGCTAGAAACTAACTCTAACCTCTAGCTAAGTTGAGTATCCAAACAAGGTTGTGTTGTTGTTGTTGCTGTGGCTGCTCTTCTACGTATATCTAGACATCATCAGAACATTAATGTAACACTCTTCCTTGTTCCTATGTAGCCTAGGATTGCATATTTAGACATTAAGTACAGTGCATGTTGCTATGTAGCCTCAGATATATTACATATGGCCCTAGTTAACCTAACAATAAATGGGTTGCAGATATATTCAGTTAAAAGTCTGATTCACCGATTAGTCCCTTATCAGCCCCCGGCCTATATGGTACCAGCTACCGATATCCTGAACAGTGAGCATACATAAGCCATGGGATGAAACTAACCTCGATGGAAAACAGAAGTCGTTCCCAAAATTGTCCTGTGTAGGTACATCGAGAACCATGTTAAGCACAACAGGCAAAACATCAACCAAAATTATCCATGGCAGACAAAATAATCTCCAAAAGATAGCTTCAGTGTGCAGGTTTAAGCACGCTAGTAAAGCAAAACAAGTGGAAAGGTGTGTTAACTGCAACAGGCCTATAACAAAAAGCAAACATAGTCATTCAAACTGGTATTGTGCCGGTCTAAGTACACTGGTTATTGTTAAATAAAAATGGAAAGGCGTGTTAACTACAAGATGCAGCAACCAAATGTAGTCATTCATAGTGCTATTGTTGAAACTGGTACTGATGAAATTGAACAGCACAGTTCATACTTGCACATATAGAACATCACGTTGTGAATAACTAGAATAAATAAGGCATACTATGAACAACCAAAGATAGCATTTGAAACTGGACATATGCTAACTACAAACAACCGAACAATCAAAAAACTTTAAAAGAGGCATATGCTAGCTATAACAGGCTTAACAGCAAGCAAATATATGCATTCCTATCGGTATGTTTAAAACTAGATTGATGAAATGTATTGCACAGTAAATAATTGCACATATAGAGCATCACATTGTGAACAACTGAAATAAACAAGGCATATTGCAAACAACCAGATATAGCAATTAAAACTGGACATATTCTCACTACACTACAAAAGGGACTCGACAAAGCAAATCATGGGTTTCCCCCTGTGAAGAGGCACGGGAAAACAAATCATGGGTTTCCTCACTTCTCACAGATGGGCTCATTCCTGTGGGAAGAGCACGGACCCTGGATGCGCTCCATGTTGTCACAGATGGGCTCCTTCCCCTTGAAAGAGCACGGCTGTAGGGTGCCCTCCCTGATGTCGCAGACGGGCGCTTTCCCCTTGGAAGAGCAGATGGGCTCTTTCCCCTTGGAAGAGCCGGAGAGGGTGCCCTCCTCGTGGTCGCCATCGATGAGGTCTGACTTGGAAGCTGTGGATCCCAAGCCAGCGTCGCAGAACGTGTCCTTCAGAAATGACAAAAGGGGCTCGATGGCGATGTAGGATGGCAAATTCTTGACAGCGAGCCAGAGGAGATCAGCGGCGGGGCCATGGATGAGATCGACGGTGGTTGAACCCGAGGGGTTGGGGGTGGGCCATTTAACCTGTGACATAGCCCGCCTCAGGCCGTTGCTGTCGACGACCTCGATGTCGTAGCCAGCGTCCGTGACATACCCGCATACTCTAGCCCGTTGATTGAGTGTATGCGGCCAGTAATGGTCGTCAGCTTCCTCGGCGACGTTGGGCGAAGAGACCGCGATACACCTCTTTTGGGCCAGTCGCCCCTCGAGCTCCACGGAAAGCGTAGCCGGGCTTAGGCTGCGACGCTCTGGAGTGGGGGATGGGGATGGGGATGGGGATGGGGATCTATGGGAAAGGGGGTGTTTGGCAGGCGTCATCTAAGAAACTCAAGGCAGCCTGGGTATGGAGATCGGTGGGTAAGCTGCAGGGGCAAACTAGCAGATGTTGACAATGGAGGCCTTGCGGTGGCGACGGCGGCGGCGGCGGGGACCTTGCTAGGGTTTCGAGTGAGGGAGGGTGTGTGTGTGTGTGCGCACGCCCGAGGAGGTTTTGTTGTGTGTGTGTGTGTGTGTGTGTGGAGGGGGGGCGGGGGGGTGTGTTTGAGGAAATGACGCGGGTACTGAAAATTTTACTATGCGGGAGTCAAACGCGGGAGTGAAATGCCGGGGCTATTGAAAATTTTGATGATGGTGCATCGCACACGGTCCGGAGATAACAACCGTGTGTTATGAAACAGAAAAACCCTCGAGGCGGGCAGATATTTTCGAGGGATGCAGGCGGGATTGGGAACAAGAAACATCACACACGGTCGAAACACAATAACCGTGTGTTATCAAACAGAAAAAAGCTGCAGGAGGGTAGATATTTTTGAGAGGGGAAGCCTCGTGGAGCCCAATGCACATGGTTAGTTTGAGTGAACCGTGTCTATTGCGTCATCCGACTTGTCTAATGTTCATAAATTTGGCGAAAAATGACGCGGGAGAGGGTCAGAACACGAACACACTTGCATGTGGACCAAACTTATGTATGAAAAGGGTGGTTTGATTTTCAAATACCAAATGCAACTTCGATGTGGCACCTATCTCGCAAAGCGCACAGTATTGCTTGCCCCCACCCCCCTCGTGTTAGCACGAAGGGAATCCTAAGCTATGAATGCATGCCCCCTCCCCCCCAACCGAGGTTCACCTAGCAAAGTGTGAAGTAGCTAGGAGCCCCCCCCCCCTCATGTCGGCACGAAGGAACCTAAGCTATGAATGCATGCCCCCTCCCCCCCACCGAGGTTCACCTAGCAAAGTGCGAAGTAGGTCAGCAACCCCCTCCCTCGTGTCGGCACGAAGGGGATCCTAAGCTATGTGCATGCCCCCCCCCAACCGAGGTTCACCTAGCAAAGTGCGAGTAGTAGCTAGCAGCCCCCCCCCCCTCATGTCGGCACGAAGGGAATCCTAAGCTATGAATGCATGCCCCCCCCAACCGAGGTTTCACCTAGCAAGTGCGAAAGTAGCAGCCCCCCTCCCCCCCCCCCCCCCAACACACACACTTTCAGTCGGCGGGCTAGAGAGGCATATCTCACCAAGATGGATCGTAAAATGGACCAAGAATAATCCACCTTGGTCGTACAACCTCTCTCTTGTTGTTGGTCAAAGTGATGGCGTCCATGCGACCCGCGAGATGGGCTAGCTCGCCAATAATCACGCAAGTAGCTAGTCCCCGAAGACAACCACTGCATGCGTGTGGCCCAAACATATGTATGGAGAGGTGTGTTTTTGAGTACACAATGGAACAACTTTGATGTGGCACCGTGATTTCGAACTAGAAATCCCCACACTGAGTGAGGGTTAGATTGACGATGCATATGTATGTTACACCACACTTCAAGCCGACGACGGGGATTCATGCATGCATGTGTGCATAGTATATGCGCTCAAACTAAATTAGGTCCGAATCTCACCATGACCTATACTACGATAACACGAACCAAATGAAGAATCCGCCATGGTAACCTATCTTGTTGTCGGTCAACGTGATCATGGATGTCCACGCTGGCCCACGAATATATAGGCTTGTCGCCGATAACCACGCGAGGGAGTGTACCGTTCGAAGGCAACCACTACATGCATATGTATGGAGGTGATGCATGCATGCATGTTTGAATACCATTTCACAACATTGATGTGGCGCGTGCATCAAAAATCGTACACTCCCCACACAGAGTGAGATCGGTTCATGACGTGTCGTTGTACTAGCCACTTCGACTCGATGGGAGGGATTCATGCGTACACATGCATGTGTGTGTGCTCAAACTATATCATCCATGTCATCCCAGAGCATGACCTATATATATACCGTATTACAAGCAAAAAAATCCCCTCCTAAGTCAAATTAACCTCTCTCGTTGTCAGGCAAAAAGTAGTGATGGACCAAGCGGGCCCACAGATGGAAAGCATCGATATCGCTGATAACCGCTTAAGTGGGTGCGAGAGGACAACCACCATCGCTTTGCATGTGGGCCAAACATATATATGTTGAATACCCAAAATGCACAACTTTGATGTGCCACATGCCTAAAAAACCGTAAACCATGCACCCACACAGAGCGAGGTTCATGAAGCATACTACATATGATGGTCCCCTTCCTCCCTCTTCGACACATACTATATGCTCCTACCGTAATACATACAACCCAAAAAGAATCCTCATCGATGGTGAAATTAATTAATTAACCTCTCCCGATGTAGGTCAAAGTGATGCATGCATGCATCGACGATGGCCTCGTGGGCCCATAGATGGAAGCGTCACACGTGAGTGTCCTAGCTAGGATAACCACCGCCTGCATGCATGTTGCCCAAAGAGGTGTTGTGTGATGTTTGAATAGCCAATTTCACAATTTTGATGTGGCACGTGCCTCGGAAACCGAAAAGTCCCGACACTGAGTGAGGTGTACTTGTTCACGGACGCGTACGTATAGTATATATGCTAGTCCCCTCCCACCTCTTCGACACGTACTATATACCACCATAACACAAACAAAAAAGATTCTACCTTGCTGGTCAAATTAACCTCACTGCCGGCTGTTCGTCAAAGTGATGGACGATGACCTCGCGGGCCCACAGAAAGCGTCACACGCGAGTATCGAGTGTCGTGTAGGACAACCATCGACTGCATGTGGCCAAAACATGTATGTATGAAAGGGTTGTGTAATATTTTAAATAATGAATTCATGACTCTGATGTGGCACCGGCCTGCCTAACAAAATGGCCAACCCACATGGTGGCTCACAACTCGTAGTGTACTGCGAGCCACCCGCCACCCCCCAGACGCACACACCCACACACACACCGCGAATCCACCGCAACTATGATGCATGTTAAATTAATTATCCCGCGGTGAACATATGTTACCAAAGGAGGGACGTTTTAATTTTGAAAAAAAAATAGAGATCATTAAGACGTTTTAGTACATTAATTGTTTGATTTTCTACGGGTATAATGTGCAAAAATCAAATTTGAGCTACATGCACACGTGACAGTGCACCTAAATGGATTTCAAAAACACATGTGTCTCATTGGGTGCATGTTTACTCCCCGTGCAACAAATTTCAAACATTGAGAATCTTGATTTTTAAATTCTAGTACATCCAAAACTTATTTGAAGTTCATGAAACTTATCGTGTTGTCATATGGACACCAATACAAAGTGGCATTGTTCTTTTTTTGTCAAATTTGAGACCAGTTTTGATGTAATCTTTATCTAATTATAAATGGGAGATTATTAATAATTGGGAACCAATATCCCAAACGGATTATTTATTCGAACCGTGAGCGTTAGACCAACAATGGATACGTGCCATGCTTCAGTTAAGCAATAAAGCGGCAGCATTAATCATCCAAATAGAAAAACAATATACGTGCCGCCGCGCGACCCGTGTGCCGTGCGAGCAGGCGTGAGTTGATGGGACGCATGCGAGCAGTCCGCCGCGCAGGCAGACCGGGAGGTGTGCATGTAGGTGTGTGAATTGACGGAGGCGTGCTCGCTGCGCAGTGTCATCGGGAGGCGTGTGAGTAGCTGTGTGAAACGACGGTAGGCATGCCAGCAGTCCGGTGAGCAGGCTCACCGGGAGGCGAGCCATCGGTTTGACCGTCGCCTGCCTCTCTCCCACTACTCCCACTACTCCATATTAATGGTGCGCTCGAGCGGCCGCACCCCCCATCCTCGCCACACACACAATCCTCTCTCTCCGCTTGCATCCTCGATGCCGCTCTCAGTCCTCAAAGCCGTCAGTGTATGAGGATGCCGCCGAAGCGCCCATCGGAGGGAGTGGCGACGCCGGGGCTGCTAAAGCACCGGAGCACGGCGTGGAGATGGAGACAGAGGTTGCCGTCACCGCCGGCGAGTTATCGCTGCACCCTGACGTCATCGATGGCGTCGAGCTTCCACAGCCGGAGGCGGAGTTCCACACCGACTCTGGTGACGACCCCGGCGACGACTCCAACGACCACTCCGGCGACGACTCCAACGACCACACCGACTCTGGATATGTATAAATAAATAGCCATAAATTCCTAATCCTACTTCACGGCATGTAAACATTGATTTGATGCCAAATTTGTTTTACTATTTGTATAGGTGCTGTCTGACGATGTGGACAGCGAGGATGAAGATGGCCAGAGGAGGTACAAGAGGCAAATCCTGAGGGAGCTTTATGCGGGAAAGCATAACAGGTGTATTAGGACCTGGAACATCGGCTATTGATGCCCATTTTGCAACCACAAGCTTCATGACGCGTAACTAAGTATTCTGGCGCATGCAAGAGGACGGGCCATTGGCTCCTTCAAGCAGAACTATTCTCGCAGGGTGGCGCACAGCGCGTACGCCGAGTACCTGGAGAAGCTTCAGGATCATGCCGGCATGTGAGATGAGATGTGGGATCGAACTATATACGCTTGAGTATGCTTAATGATGGTTGAACTATGTACTTATGGTTGAACTATGCTT
Organism: Thinopyrum elongatum; assembly: GCA_011799875.1. Classification (NCBI taxonomy): domain Eukaryota; kingdom Viridiplantae; phylum Streptophyta; class Magnoliopsida; order Poales; family Poaceae; genus Thinopyrum; species Thinopyrum elongatum. The sequence goes on from CM022298.1 coordinate 512,610,296, forward strand.
GTGTACGTGTACACTTATTATCTATGTCTGAGTATGTTTAATCTATGTTTACTTAAGTCTAACCGTGGGATATGGATGCAATCAGTTCGGTTGATGGAATCTACCTCCGTCTTGGTTTATTGGTCCCCTTTGTAATTTGTGTTAAATTTTGACCAAAGGTTTAACTGACAAAATGTTAGTGTAGGTCAGCAAAAATTATATCATTGGATGGATATTTGAGTATAGCGTTCAATGATATAATTTTTTGTGACATGCATAAATATTTATTAGTTAAATATTTGGTCAAAATTTGGTAAAAATTACAAAGGGGACCAATAAACCAAGACGGAGGTAGTACGTCAATCACACACGGTTGGCTCTAGCAAACCGTCGCCTCCAAAATTCTTTGTGGGACAGAAAACCCTCACCACCCAATTCAAAAAAGAAAAAAGAAAACCCTCACCATCCCCACGTCACAAAAACCCTCACCCCGCCTGCCACCCCCTCTGGTCCCCATTCACACCTGCACAAGTTCCTCCGCGTCTATGCATGGCACCGCTTATCACTGCGGTAACCACTTAGCTCGACGCCTGCCGCCGCCGCCAGGCTGCCGGCAAAGCCCACCGCATTTCACCACTTCTGCTTGCCGCCGCCTATCGCCATCGACTTTCTCGACGCTGCTCGCGGTCGACCCAGCTCGCTCAATTGGGGAATCTGCCGTACTGAGGGTTCTTTCTCATGGATAACAAGGTAAATAATTTAATGAGATATTATCTCATCTCTTATCCCAGTTCATATGCCTCCTTTAATCACCCGGTCGAAATCACCGTGAATTCATTTTTATTCGAGCTGATTTGAGGGTTTTCTTCCATTCATAGAGTGTACAGTGCACGGACATATCAGGACCTTGCGGCCTCCGCCAGACATTCCATCTCACCGTACCAGATGACTTGAGGATGCTCGCGGTATGTTCAATCTCACCCTAAATCGGCTGGCATGGCCTACTTTCCTGAACATATTCTAAATATTACTACATTTGGATAAAAGGTGCCACATGCACCATATACGTCAAAGGGGATTTTTTCCCCTCTTCTTTGTATATTAGGCAAATTAATGATGTATTGTTCTTTCGATTACTCTCATATTTCCATGACATCATGTTTACCCTATCTGTTTAATTATAGATTTTTGTCCTTCGATTTCGACTGTTGTACAGTTCTTTCAATTTGGGCTCATATTTGCATGTTACCATATTTTCTTTAACAATCCTACCATTTTCGGCAGCGCGTCCCTTGCTATGCAACAGAATCTGTAGTGCATAATCTTTCCCTTTACATAAATCAAGACTGCAGGGATGTCATACTGCACACAAACCATGGATTTACAATCGTTGCTACTGTAAGACTTGATGAACGTGGTGACTCCTATTTTGGCACTGGCTTTTGGAAAGAAATTTCAAAGTTTTATGAACTGAAAGCTGGCACTAGAATTGCACTGCACATAAAAGGGCCTGGTCATGAGATATATGCTAACTTCCCCGGCGATATCATCCGTCCAGACTTTGTTCGAAGTAAGTTTTCTTTTCAACTATCTGCATGTTGACTTACCCAGCAATATCAAATGAATTGTGTAGTATTTAAGCAACCAATTGTTATTCCCTTTTCTTACTATATTCCTACCTAATAACTTCTAGTTACCAATACACTTTTCTATTGCCCTGTTTTAACTAAATATTCCATGTACTCCCATTTCTATCAGAAAGCGCCGCTGACAAGGAGACTTCGGAGGTGGAGAACAGGGCTGCCAACAAGCGGAGGCGGGGCGAGCTAGAACCGCAAGCGACTCTAGCAGGCCTAGACTTCATCAGCAGCCTCCCCGATGATATGTTGACAGTCATCATCTCCCTCCTCCCAATCAAATATGGGGCGCGGACAACCGTCCTTTCCCGGCGGTGGTGCCCCCTATGGAACTCCAGCCCTCTCGACCTCATCGACACCCACGAGCTCTGCCATGGCTATCGCAAAATCTTGGATGCGTTCTCCAAGATTCTCGGCAGTCACCTTGGCCCAACCAGAGGCCTTAGAATGGGCAAGTTCCGTTCCAACGGCAAGGACCGAGCCAAGCTTGACGACTGGTTCCGATCCCCCACCCTAAATCAGCTCGAGGAGCTCACTTTTGATGATGGGCATATGCGCTCGTGCCAACGTCCGCGTGCCTCGCCGCCCCGCTGCGCGTCGCAAGTTCAGGAATGTCATTCCCCCCCCCCCCCCCCCCCCCCTTAATGACGCGCCCGCTCTTATTCTACCACGACTGAAGCACCTCAAGCTCGTCGCCGTCTGCCTCTCAAACGGTGACATGGAGCGCCTACTCCGTGATTGTACTGCACTCGAGTACCTTCGTCTTCAGGCGATCAATGGGTTGAGTACCATCCACATCACCTCCATGACTCTCCGGACTATTTATGTGTGTTGCTGGTGTGGCAGGAAGACATCACGAGATGTGTACCACGGTATGGTCATTGAGGACACACCTGCACTTGAGAGATTACTTGTAGTTGATCAAGAAGGTCCAACAAGAATCAATGTCATTTCTGCGCCAAAATTGACAATGGTGGGCTACTCGTCTGACAAATACTCTGAACTTGTTATTGGATCCACACCCGTTCAGGTACAACAGCCGCCTTCTACCTCTCCTTCTACAAATTAACATTGTTTCTAATTTTGAAGATGTTTGTTCGTCTGTCATTCAGAAAATGATTCCGACAAGCTTGACCCCGAAACTGCGCACAGTTAAGGTCTTGGCACTAGAATCTATCGGCCCCAACCTGGAGCAAGTTGTCAGTTTCCTGAGATGCTTTCCGTGCCTGGAGAAGCTATATATCGAGGTGATGTTCCTTTCCTGTTAAATGTTAACCATAAGGGAGTTCAATTTGTGACACCTTTTTCCAAGTTTACAATGACAATGTACTACGATTTCTGAAGGATTCTTTTGGAGGATTTCAGTACATACATGTCCCCCCCCCCCCATATTGGTTGCTTGATCCATATGGTTACAATCAATAAGCATTTCTCCTTTGGATTCATCTGTACTAGTTTTCTTAGGGAACTTTTCATCCACTCCAACCTCTTGTGAAGAAGGCTACATTTTTCTAGAATGTAATCAAATGCCCATGTTAATCATGTCAGATCGAAGATGGCATGTTAGTGCATTTTACAAATCCTGCAAACCAAATAGGCCTGTAGTAGTGTTCAAAACTGCATGTAGGCACTAACACATTTTCTTCTTTTGCAGATAAGATTAGGCCCAGTGGTGGATAATGTGATACAATATAACAATCACGTCGAATGCCTAGATCTGCATCTCTCATAAATTACTTTGAACTCCTACCGAGGGACCTTACCGGAGATTATATTCGCCAGGTTCTTTGTTGTCAGAGCAAGGGTGCTGAAGGTAATGAGGTTTTCCCTACATTTATTTCGCAAAAATGAATGGTTTGTTGATCAGCGCCGGCGCCTGCGGCAGAATGGAATAGGCTCCAAAAATGCTGAATTTCATTTTGGAACTTCAGATGACAGAGTAATCGGAAGTCATCGTGTCAACCCCATACATGACTTCTCAGTGGCTGACCCCTTTGCAAAAATTGTGAGGTTTCGAAACCAGACTTAGAAGTGGTAATATTAGTTTGAACCTCTCTGATATCCATGTTCAGTGGATCAGCGTGAGCATTTGCAGCTGATGAGCTGAATTTCATTTCTAATATCAGTTTGAACCTTGTAATCTTCGAATTTGAGCCATATAACTCTGGAATTTGAACCTTGTAATATTTCGAGCTTTTGTGGTACAATCATTGAAATGGCATCGTATGAGACTCGTACATTGGTAGCACTATTTTGACCTTAATATGCAATGGTCTTAGATTTTATTAACCATTCTCGAATCTGTTTACCTTGTCGATCTCACAGCACATGATCTGTATAGCTAACTCGACTGCGATCTTCGACATTATTGCACACAGTTGGTTTCTTCCACCGTGTGCCCTGTAGAGCGCATAATTAATTATCGCACTCGAGTGTCCATCATCACCCTTCTGTGTAACTTTGACCTCATCACCCACGGGTAAACTTATAACCGAAGTCATTCCACACACTTCGTTTTTACAAAGCTTTTTGCCAATAAACGCCCACGATTTGTCCCTCTTCTAGCTGACGCGTGGCCAAACTAGCCGGGCGGGAAGCTTGCACGGTAGCGCCGGAACAGGCTCACCGACGATACATTTGGCGCCTCTTCGAGCCCACGCGTGGTCAAACGAAACGCGTGCGGTGCGGTGTTGTCAAGCGTGCACTGGAATCCTCCACTATGAACGCCGTGACAAGACGTGACGATTACAGGCCGGCCGGCCCCCATTTATTACAACGGCCATTTAACCCTTGTGTCTCTTCAACCTTTCGATCGCGCCCCGCCATTGCAAGAAGCACACCCACCACGAGAAATTCTTAGAGGGTATCCTGCGCAGCTCCAATGGTGCTCCGAGCGGCTGCCAACGACGAGCTGCAGTTCACCATGCGTGCCATGGTGGACACCCACAGAAGGTTCATGGACCTCTCGATGGTGTTCACCAATGACCCGATCTGGGTGGAGCACTCCATCCACATCATGGAGTTGTTGCTTGCCGAGGAGAAGTACAAGGTGGTCGGGTTCGACCTCGAGTACACCCGCGCTCGTGCCGGGTCTCGTCCCAAGGTCACCGTCGCCCAGATGTGCATGCGCCACCACGTCCTCGTCTACCACTACTGCCTGGCCACAAGGCCTTGCGAGCGTTTCGCCAGGTTTGTCAACAGCCCCCACTACATGTTCGCTACGGTGGACATCACCAACGATGTAAAGGCGCTCGAGAATTCGGGCATCACCTGGTAGAATCTTGTCGACATCCAGGGCCAATACAAGATCTGGGGCAGCAAGGAGCATGAGAAGGACTCACTGGTTCACCTCGCCGAGGCCATCATCGACCCCTACTACAGAGACATGAAGGATTCATGCAACAAGGACAAGCGTGTCTGGCACTCGGCCTGGATGGAGAATTTCGACAAAGCTCACTTCGTGTACGCGGCCAAGGAGGCGTACACGAGCTACGACATGTACAGGCGGATCATTGACATGAGGAAGTGCCTCCTTCCCCAAAACGGCCAGGGATCCAGCCGGAAGCAGAGCAATAGCAAGTGTCTTCGCAACAATAAGTAGATGATTAGATCCTCGTTTCACCTAGTTTAGTATGCATGTAATTGCTTACTTTGGTGTGTGGAAATGTTATGTGTGTAGTCACTTGTGTAATTGTATGCTTAATTTGGTTATGCAATGCTGTCTTTTTAAGTATATATGTTGGTGCTCTGTAGACAGAGCGTAGATGTTGTGCGGACAAAGAAAATCACATCGCACACAGACTAAACAATGGAACCCGTCGGTGATGTTTTCATCAATCACTCACAATTGTATACCAGCAATCGTGTGCTCACAACACACACGGCTTGTTAGTAGCAATCGTCTGTGGTGTTATCGGTCTTCGCACACGTTTCCAATTACAGACCTGTTTGCCGCGTATCACACACATCTTGTTAAGTTGAACCGTTTCTGTTCTCTTGTCTCAACGCAAACAGTTCATCCGAGTGAACCGCATGCCATATATCGCACACACCTTGATCTGGCTGACCATTTCTTTTGTGTTGCCTAATCACAAACAGTTCATCTGAGTGAACCGTATGCTGTATATCGCACACACCTTCATCTGGCTGCCCATTTCTTTTGTTCCTCCTCATCGCAAATAGTTAATTGAACTAAACCATATGCCCTGCATCGCACACGCAACTAAAATCTGAACCGTGTTTGATGCATCCTCCATCGCAAATGTTTTGCACCTTTTTTGACGGTTTTTTTACACCACCGTTTGCGATTATTGCATCGCACACAGTTTCGTCGAAGGGTCTCTGATCGTAGTGTCGCGTTAGCAGCATCCTGCAGTAGTGAGAGATCGAGCCCGAGCCGCGTGAGGGTGAGCGCGTTCTCCTCACGACACACATCGATCGAGGTTTCTCTCTGCCCCCTCATCCGTTTTTCTGAGGCTTCTTGAACTTCTTTGGTGCTCAGATCCACCATTTTCCTCCCAACACCATCTCTTATCTTGCTGCATTCATTACGATGTGCGAAAACTTCCTGGGGTGCCACCCACACTGGGGATTGTTTAAGCATATCTTCACTTGCCGATCTCAGTCGATGAAGAAAGCTAATCCGACTGATGAGAGGACGCATGTGATCCAGATGTGTGGGGGGCTAGGGATCCAGATGAGAGGTAGGAGCACTTTTCCTCCTATGACCTTTCCTGAATCAGTTAGGGGGTGGCAGTCAACTTGGTTTTACTGCAAAGATATCCCGACTCCTAGTCAATCGACTGGCCTTCCCCCTTTCTCTCTGGAGAGACTCCGCAATCCTCGTTCATTGACCGTATCTGCAGAGGAGAAGGGTGAGGTAGCAATTCTAGTCGAGGCGGTTGTTGCGCTGGTCCAGGGCGGAGTGACAGGCATGGATCTGTTGGAGGTGTTCCTCAGTCGACGCATCCAACCCTTACAAGCTCGTGACCACCCCATGTGGATGTACTCGGGCTCAGAAGACACCGCTCGGACCCACCCGGAGGAGGTCGGCGAGGAGACGGTGGCTCAGTGGCTTCGGAGCATCACTGGTAACAAGGACAACCCCCGCGGAGCCAAGAGGATCTTGCCATTCGACGCCCAGAACGCCCAGGAGAGGTCAGGCGTGTTTCGTCGAGTGTTTATGTCTTGTATTCTCCAATATGCAATTATTCTAGAATCCGACGGACATTTGTGGCTTGTGTCTTGCAGGTTTTCACGAAGATGTACTCGCCTGTTCCGAACGAAGAGCAGCACCTTGGAGGAGAAGAGAGTGAAGGCGGGAGCACCGATATTGATTACGCAGACGACAGTGTAGACGACAGCGAAGACTCTGAGGACAGCGAGGAGGTCGACTCCGCACCACACTCCGAGCGATGCTCCAAGCAATCACAAGACCCTGCGGGCGGCCGCGGCAAGGCATCGGTGCTGAGTGCGAGGATTCCAAAGCGCACTCAAACGTCAACTCCAGAACCGACTAAGAAGACCGCGAAGCAAGCCAAAGTCACTCCGCCCAAACCTCGGAAGGCTTTGCCCAGGATCAAAGTGGGTGTGCCCGTCGCTTCGGCGTAAGTGTTTATTTTCTTTGTCCTTCATTGCTGTTGTGAACCTTCTTGTTTGTTTGTTTGACCGAATGAGATTCTGGACCTCCAGCGCTGCTACTTCTGGGACGTCGCCCATGGAGATCGACGAGGAGCAGGCTGACGCGGATACTGCAGACGTGGCCACTTCTCGAGCAGGTATGATACTGCACACATGCTTCTACCCTATCAACTATTTTGGTGTCCGACTGGAACCTTACTGTCGAGTGATTGTAGTGCCGACAGATGTTATCCAACTTGTGCACGATGATGAGGATGAACCTCCAAAGAGTGCAGGAAGAAGGGGTAGGGCCTTGAGCAAGAGAGTGCCTTCGAGCCGGGCGTCTCGCTGCCGTCCGAGCCCGTTGTTTAAGAACTTGGTGACATGTCTCGAGCTGCTGTTTCTTTTGCTGTCCCTCTGTCGACTGACCAGCCTCCAGTGTCGACTGTTCAAGCTTCGGGTCCAACTGGGGAACCCCAAACTCTGATCCCTCCAACTGCATCATCGACTCCGTCATCGTCTCAGTTCACTCTGCATCATGTCCCGGAGGACCAAACAGGAGCCGCCAAGGAAGCAATGATCCAAGCTGGCCTGATGATGGACCAACTGAAGGTGGTGTATGAGACCAGTAAGGCTGCTTATGATGCCAGCTCTGCCCTCCAGACCAATGTCCGAGTAAGTACGATTGTAAGTTGATTTCCGATTGGCTTTACAGTTTGAACCTTGCTCTGCTAGGATATGCTATCTGAAAACTGATGCTATATTATTCGTAAGATGTCCGTGGATGAGCGTTTTGGAACCTTTAATGTGCATCTATCATGGGTCTATGCCTTGCACCTGTACACCCACTGGGTGTTTCCTTTTTCTGTTTAGTTCCTCCACTCGAGTCAGTCAAGTCGTGTCGAGTGGGTTCTTGGTCCAGTGGGGGCACGCTGAGTGCACCCACTGGGTGTAGTCCCCGAGACCGCCGTCGAATGTTTGATTCGGCGGGGGTCTTTTAGAATATGTTGGTTTGTTGCTCGTCACTCGAGTCGGTCGGGCCGTGTCGAATGGGTACTTGTTCCGGTGGGGGCACGCTGAGTGCACCCACTGGGTGTAGTCCCCAAGACCGTCGTCGACTGCAGGCAGTCAGCGGGGGTCTGAGAATAAGGATTTTTTTTACTCGGTCGGGGCAGGCCGTACCAAGTGGGAAATCGAACCAGTGGGGGCACGCTGAGTGCACCCACTGGGTGTAGTCCCCGAGACCGCCATCGAATGTTTGATTTGGCGGTGGTCTTAGAGCTCCTTTAATGTAGCAATCTGAACTTTCTCTTCTTCACTCGGAAGTAAAGGATCTTTGTTTTTGTCGACTGAATGGTCTTTTTGTTGATCGCAGAAATCTTGTGAACTTGGGGCTCAGTATGCTGCCCTGGAGAAGGAAAAGATCCAACTCCAGCTTGATCTGGAGCATGCCAAGAAGAACCTGAAGGATGCTCAGGATGAAGTAGCGACCATGGGAGGTAACAACTCACTGACTGTATGCTTTGATATTTCTTCTTTTCCATCCTTTGAACCGAGTGAGTGACTCCACTCGAACAGATGTGCGTAGTGAAAACCGTCAACTCCAAGCACGACTGAAGAATGTTATTTCTTTAGACACCATGAAGCAAGCATTTGAGAAGAAGGACACTGATCTTGCGGGGGCGCAGAAGGTGGCGCGTGAGAAGACTGAACTAGCTGAGAGAAAGCTAGCTTTATTCGGCAAACTGGAAGAGGAGAACGCCAATCTGAAGACTGCTGTCGACAAGGCGAAGAAAGAAGCTGATCAACTGAAAGAAGAGAAGGTGGCCCTGGCTGACAAGGTGGATGAGCTCACTCAGACGAGGGACGAGCTGGAGGTGTATTTGGGAGGCCTTGCCAAGAAGTTGTACGTCATGCTTGAAGGTATCTTTCTTCGCTCGAGTGAATTCAGAAAACTCTTCACATAATTCTGCTGTTGACTCATCCTTTTCTCTCTCGTGCAGAGTTTTGTCAGAATTTTGAGCAGGAGACCGAGCGGATTGAACCAGGCCTGGACCCCACTAAGTCGCTTGTCAAGGACAAAGTAGCCATGAACGTACTGCGACTTGAGGCTCGTCTGGACAGTGTCTTGGGGTACATTGCCCGACTGAAGGTTGCATTGTCCAAGATAGATCAAGAGTTGTGGCCAGAGGACAGACTTCAGAATGACCTCGAGTCATTGATGGTTCGGCTCAATGAAATCCCTAGTCGAGTGCAGGCGTGGAAGAAATTAGCTGCTCGTTGTGGAGCCGACGTGGCTCTTTCACTCGTCAGAGTCCATTGTAGGGATGCCAAGGAGGAAAAACTAAAGGCTCTCCAAGTGGCGAACATGAAGAAACTCCAATTCCAGTCCTTCATGGAGACCTTTATTGAAGCAGCCACTCGCATTGCTGACGGCATCGACTTGGACACCTTCGTCGAGCCAGCGAGTCCTCCTCCCGCCGAGTGAAGAAGAAACTTTAATCATCTGAACTTATTTGCCTCGGAATGCCGAGTGATAGTGTAACCATTAAACTCTTTCGGGCCTGACGCTCGAGTAATTTTGCTTGCGGTTCTGAAACTTGCCGAATTTATCCAAACTTGGTGGTTTTATCCGAATGTTTCTTTCTTGCTTCCAGAATGCTTTGTGCGATCGGATTTTTTGACTTAGGCGAAGCTGGTTCGCGGCTAAGCCCTCCGAGTGGGAGGATCGCTCTCCACTCGGAGTAATTTCAAAATTAGGCGAGTACGGGGTCACAGCTAAGTCCCCGAGTGTGAGGATTGTTCTCCACTCGAGGTAGTTTTTAACTTAGGCAAAACAGGTTCGCGGCTAAGCCCCCGAGTGGGAGGATCGCTCTCTACTCGGAGTAGTTTTTAACTTAGGCGAAACAGGTTCGCGGCTAAGCCTCCGAGTGGGAGGATTTCTCTCCACTCGGAGTAGTTTTTTAACTTAGGCGAGTATGGGTTCGCAGCTAAGCCACCGAGTGGGAGGCTCGCTCTCCACTCAGAGTAGTTTTAACTTAGGCGAAACAGGTTCGCAGCTAAGCCCCCGAGTGGGAGGATTGCTCTCCACTCAGAGTAGTTTTTTTTTAACTTAAGCAAGTACGAGGTCGCAGCTAAGCCCCCGAGTGGGAGGATCGCTCTCCACTCGGAGTAGTTTTTAACTTAGGCGAGTACGGGGTCGCAGCTAAGCCCCAGAGTGGGAGGATCGCTCTCCACTCGGAGTAGTTTTTAACTTAGGCGAAACAGGTTCGCGGCTAAGCCCCCGAGTGGGAGGATCGCTCTCCACTCGAAGTAGTTTTTAACTTAGGCGAAACAGGTTCGCGGCTAAGCCCCCGAGTGGGAGGATCGCTCTCCACTCAGAGTAGTTTTTAACTTAGGCGAGTACGGGGTCGCAGCTAAGCCCCCGAGTGGGAGGATCGCTCTCCACTCGGAGTAGTTTTTAACTTAGGCGAAATAGGTTCGCGGCTAAGCCCCCGAGTGGGAGAATTGCTCTCCACTCAGAGTAGTTTTTTAACTTAGCCGAGTACGGGATCGCAGCTAAGCCCCCGAGTGGGAGGATCGCTCTTCACTCGGAGTAGTTTTTAACTTAGGCGAAATAGGTTCGCGGCTAAGCCCCCGAGTGGTAGGATTGCTCTCCACTCGGAGTAGTTTTTTAACTTAGCTGAGTACGGGATCGCAGCTAAGCCCCCGAGTGGGAGGATCGCTCTCCACTCGGAGTAGTTTTTAACTTAGGCGAGTATGGGGTCGCAGCTAAGCCCCCGAGTGGGAGGATCGCTCTCCACTCGGAGTAGTTTTTAACTTAGGTGAGTACGGGGTCGCAGCTAAGCCCCCGAGTAGGAGGATCGCTCTCCACTCGGAGTAGTTTTTTAATTTAGGCAAGTACAGGATCGCAGCTAAGCCCCCGAGTGGGAGGATTGCTCTCCACTCAAAGTAGTTTTTTAACTTAGGCGAGTACGGGGTCGCAGCTAAGCCCCCGAGTGGGAGGATTGCTCTCCACTCGGAGTAGTTTTTAACTTAGGTGAAACAGGTTCGCGGCTAAGCCCCTGAGTGGGAGGATTTCTCCCCACTCAGAGTAATTTTGAAACTTAGGTGAAACTGGTTCGCGACTAAGCTCCCGAGTGGGAGGATTGCTCTCCACTCGGAGTAGTTTTTAACTTAGGCAAGTACGGGGTCGCAGCTAAGCCCCCGAGTGGGTGGATCGCTCTCCACTCGGAGTAGTTTTTAACTTAGGCGAAACAGGTTCGCGGCTAAGCCCCCGAGTGGGAGGATTGCTCTCCACTCGGAGTAGTTTTTTTAACTTAGCCGAGTACGGGATTGCAGCTAAGCCCCCGAGTGGGAGGATCGCTCTCCACTCAGAGTAGTTTTTAACTTAGGCGAAACAGGTTCGCGGCTAAGTCCCCGAGTGGGAGGATTGCTCTCCACTCGGAGTAGTTTTTTAACTTAGCCGAGTACGGGATCGCAGCTAAGCCCTCGAGTGGGAGGATCGCTCTCCACTCGGAGTAGTTTTTAACTTAGGCGAGTATGGGGTCGCAGCTAAGCCCCCGAGTGGGAGGATCGCTCTCCACTCGGAGTAGTTTTTAACTTAGGCGAGTACGGGGTCGCAGCTAAGCCCTCGAGTGGGAGGATCGCTCTCCACTCGGAGTAGTTTTTTAACTTAGGCAAGTACGGGGTCACAGCTAAGCCCCCAATGGGAGGATTGCTCTCCACTCAAAGTAGTTTTTTAGCTTAGGCGAGTGCGGGGTCGCAGCTAAGCCCCCGAGTGAGAGGATTGCTCTCCACTCGGAGTAGTTTTTAACTTAGGCGAGTACGGGGTCGCAGCTAAGCCCCCGAGTGGGAGGATTGCTCTCCACTCGGGGTAGTTTTTAACTTAGGCAAAACAGGTTCGTGGCTAAGCCCCCAAGTGGGTGGATTGCTCCCCACTCGGAGTAGTTGTGAAACTTAGGCGAAACTGGTTCGCGACTAAGCCACCCACTGGGGGATTTGAACACATGTTTATGCGAAAACAATCATTAAGAGACTGCAGGAATCATGTCTTGATAAACAATCTGAAGGTATTCTTATTACATATCGATGATCCGAGTGCTAAGTATAAAATCGGCGAAGTAGATCCGCGTTCCTGGCACGTGGCTCGTCAATCTTCTTTGCGAAGTTGTAGAGGTGATAAGCTCAATTGTTCAGCACCTTGGTGATGAGGAAGGGGCCTTCCCACACGGGGCAAGCTTGTGAGGCCGCTGCTGATCCACTCGGAGCACGAGATCTCCTTCTTGAAATGCTCGACCTTTGACGTTTCTAGCGTGGAATCGACGAAGGTCTTGCTGATAAATAGTCGATCGGATCAAAGCCATCTCTCGCTCTTCTTCCAAAAGATCTACGGCATCCTGACGTGCTTGCTCTGCCTCAGCTTCTGAGAAAAGTTCCACTCGAGGTGCATTGTGAAGCAGGTCACTAGGAAGCATGGCTTCAGCCCCGTACACCATGAAGAAAGGGGTTCGGTTAGTGGATCGGTTGGGAGTGGTTCTCAATCCCCATAAGACAGATGGCAACTCAGTTACCCAAGCTCCAGCTGCGTGCTTAAGGTCGCGCATCAGTCGGGGTTTCAGCCCTTGGAGGATCAGACCGTTTGCTCAGTCAGCTTGACCATTCGACTGCGGGTGCGCAACAGATGCGTAATCCACCCGAGTGCCTTGGGAAGCACAGAATGCTCTGAACTCTTTTGAGTCAAAGTTTGCGCCGTTGTCTGTGATGATGTTGTGTGGAACTCCATATCAGAAGACCAGCTCTCTTATGAAACTGAGGGATGTGCTTGAATCTAAGTTCTTGATTGGTTTGGCTTCAATCCACTTGGTGAACTTGTCAACTGCTACAAGCAGGTGAGTGAAACCACTTCTGCCGGTCCTTAGTGGTCCAACCATGTCCAACCCCCACACAACAAATGGCCAGACGAGTGGAATAGTCTTCAAGGCAGATGCGGGCTTGTGAGACATGTTCGAGTAAAACTGGCAACCTTCACACTTCTCAACGATCTCTTTTGCGACCTTGTTGGCCCATGGCCAATAGAATCCTGCTCGGTATGCTTTGGCCACGATGGTCCAAGAGGACACATGGTGACCACAGGTCCCTGAGTGGATCTCATCCAATATCAGTCGACCCTCTTCTGGAGAGATGCATCGCTGAGCCACGCTAGTCATGCTTTCTCTGTAGAGTTGTCCGCCTATCACTGTGAAGGCCTTGGACCTGCGGATGATCTGACATGCTTCAACTTCATCTTCTGGAAGTTCTTGCCTGAGCAGATATGCAATATACAGCACCGTCCAGTCGGGGGTGATTACCAGAATTTCCATAACCAGATCGATAACTGCTGGCACCTCGACTTCAGTCGGATTGGTAGGACTTATTGGCTGGGGAGGCTCTTCAGTAAAGGGATCTTCTTGCACTGACGGGGTATGGAGATGCTCCAGAAACACATTACTGGGGATAGGCTTCCGAGTGGAACCTATTTTTGCCAGGTCATCAGCTGCTTGATTCTTGATTCGGGGAATGTGGTGGAGCTCCAACCCGTCAAACTTCTTTTCTAACTTCCTCACTGCATTACAGTATCCGATCATGGCAGGGTTCCTGACATCCCACTCCTTCATCACCTGGTTAACCAGCAAATATGAGTCGTCATAGACCATCAGACGATGGACGCCTAGTGAGATGGCCATACACAACCCGTAGAGGAGTGCTTCGTACTCTGCTTCATTATTGGAGGAATCGAAGTGAATCTGGAGGACATAACTGAGTTTATCGCCTCTTGGGGACACCAGGACCACTCCGGCACCAGAACCGTTTAACATCTTGGATCCATCAAAGAACATGGTCCAGTGCTCCGAGTGAACTTGAGTCGGCTGTTGTTGCTCAATCCACTCAGCTAGGAAATCGGCAATTGCTTGAGACTTGATCGCCTTCTTTGCCTCGAACTTGATATCCAGAGGAAGAAGTTCAATTGCCCACTTAGCCACTCGGCCGGTTGCATCTCGATTGTTCAGAATTTCAAACAACGGAGCGTCGCTGGCGACTGAAACCGAGTGGTCTTGGAAATAATGTGCAACTTTCTCCGCGGTCAAATAAATTCCATAGACAAGCTTCTAGTAATGCGGATACCTTTGCTTGGATGGAGTCAAGACTTCAGAGATGTAATACACTGGGCGTTGAACTTTATAGGCCTTGCCTTCTTCTTCTCGCTCCACTGTGAGCACTGTACTAACAACTTGACCAGTGGCTACAATATACAACAGTAGAGGCTCTTGGCTGACCGGAGCAGCAAGCTCCGGCTGGGTGGAAAGCAGGGCTTTGAGCTCCACAAACGCTGCTTCAGCTTCAGGAGTCCACTCGAATGTATCAAACTTTTTCATCAGTCGATAGAGAGGCAATGCCTTTTCACCGAGACGAGAAATGAATCGACTTAACGCAGCAAGACAACCTGTAAGCTTCTGAACGTCATGCACATGCACAAGGCGTTTCATTTGGAGAATCGCACCAATCTTTTCGGGGTTTGCATCTATCCCTCGTTTGAAAACGAGAAAACGGAGCAACTTTCCACCGGGAACTCCGAACATGCACTTGGACAGATTCAGCTTGATATCGTATCTTCTCAGATTGGCAAAGGTTTCAGCAAGGTCAGTCAGCAGGTCGGAACTCTTGCGTGACTTAACCACGATATCATCCATATATGCTTCCACATTCCAACTGATCTGAGTGAGCAGGCACTTCTGGATCATGCGCATGAATGTGGCGCCAGCATTCTTGAGACCGAAAGGCATGGTGACATAGCAAAAACACCCGAACGGGGTGATGAAGGCCGTTTTTATTTCATCAGGCCCATACAGTCGGATCTGATGGTACCCGGAATACGCATCCAAAAAAGACAGACGCTCACATCCCGCAGTCGAGTCGACTATCTGATCGATGCGGGGGAGCGGAAAATGATCTTTCGGGCAGGCCCGATTGATATGCTTAAAGTCAATACACATACGAAGTGAATTGTCCTTCTTGGGGACCATGATGACGTTGGCGAGCCACTCAGAGTGGTATATCTCGCGGATGAACTCAGCTGCCAGGAGCCGAGCCACCTCCTCGCCAATCGCCTTCCTCTTTTCCACGGCGGACCAACGGAGATGCTCTTTGACAGGTTTTGCCTTTGAGTCGACACGCAAACGGTGCTCAGCCAGCCCGCTGGGTACACCTGGCATGTCTGATGG
Source organism: Thinopyrum elongatum (assembly GCA_011799875.1). Taxonomy (NCBI): domain Eukaryota; kingdom Viridiplantae; phylum Streptophyta; class Magnoliopsida; order Poales; family Poaceae; genus Thinopyrum; species Thinopyrum elongatum. The sequence continues at coordinate 512,625,792 of CM022298.1, forward strand.
TTTCCATGCAAAGATGTCCCAGTTCTCACGGAGGAACTGGATGAGCGCGGCTTCCTATTTGCTGTCGAGTGTCATTGAGATGTGGGTCGGAGCAGCCGTGGGGTCTTCTGGGTGAATGTGAACTGGCTTCGTCTCACCGGCCGACTGAAATGCAGATTCTGAAGCAGGCTTCTTGGCTCGTAGCAAATCAGCCGGATCGGCATTTTTCTTGTACTCTTCCAGTTCCACCACCGCCATTTGCTCATCAGCAATCTTGGAACCCTTCTGGAGGCACTCCTCTACTCTTTGCCTATTCCCAGTTACTGTAATCACACCTTTGGTCCCGGGCATCTTCAACTTAAGGTACATGTAACATGGACAGGCCATGAAACGAGCATATGCGGGCCTGCCCAGGATAGCATGATAGGCACTGTGGAAATCTACTACCTCAAACGTCAACTTCTCCTTGCGGAAATTCTTGGAATCACCAAAAACCACATCAAGAGCGATCTGTCCGAGTGACTTTGCTTTCTTCCCTAGGATGACTCCGTGGAACTGCATGTTGCTTTCACTGAGCTGGGACATCGGAATGCCCATCCCCTGGAGGGTCTCAGCATACAGAATGTTCAAACCACTGCCACCATCCATGAGTACTTTAGTCAATCGGGTGCCCCCAACGACTGGGTCGACCACCAAAGCTTGCCACCCGGGGGTAGCAACGTGAGCTGGGTGATCGGACTGGTCGAATGTAATGGGAGTCTTCGACCACTTCAGGTATGTCGTAGTTGCCAGAGCAACCATGTTCACTTCTCTGTTTATGACTTTCAGTCGACTTTTGCTCTCAACATCAGCAAAAATCACCAAGGTAGCATTGACCTTCGGGTAACCATCGTCCTTTTCCTCATCTTCATCCTTATCAGAGTCCTTCTCACTGGGCTGACCCTCCCAGAACTGCTGAATCAGGAGTCTGCACTGTCGAGTGGTATGCTTGGGCAGAATCAAGTTACCCTCTTCATCCTTCTTCGTGTGAATGTGACACGGCAAATCCAGGACATCCTGGCCGGACTGGTCCTTCAACTTTTTGGGCACCCACGGCCCCTTGGGTTTTCCTTTAAACTTTTCTTGGGTATTCACTACTGCTGCTTCAGCCTGTCCAGTGGCTTCGGCCTTGCGTTTCTGTTTCCGACTGGGGTTTCCACCCCCGGTGTCAGGGTCGACTGTCTTCCCTTTGCCATTGCGGAGTTGGTCTTCTTCTTCGCCATTTGCATACCAAGTGGCTATTTCCATCATCCGGTTCAGAGTCATGGCCCTGGAGCGACCGAATTTCAGAGTGAGCTCTCTGTACCGCACGCCTTCCTTGAAAGCGCATACGGCTTGGTGCTCTGAAACATTCTCTGCCAGATGATGAAGTGTAGTCCACCGCTGGATGTAATCCCTCAAAGTTTCATTCGGCTTCTGGACACAATCCTGCAATTCGGACAGCCCAGCGGGGCGCTTGCAAGTGCCTTCGAATGTCTTGATAAACACTCGGGCCAAATCTTCCCAACAGAATATGCTTCCAGGAGCCAACTGATTCAACCAAGCTCTGGCCGAGCCTTCAAGCATCAAGGGGAGGTGCTTCATGGCTACATCATTGTTGCCTCCACCAATCTGCACCACCACTCGGTAATCTTCCAACCATGTGTCTGGCTTTGACTCGCCAGTAAACTTGCTCACTCCCGCAGCCAATCTGAAGTTGGGCGGGATCCCAGCTGCTCAGATGGCCCTGCTGAAACATTCGGGCCCAGAGACGAACGCCCTGCTTCCACCCGAACGATCTCTATCCAGCCCTTCTCTGTTAGCTCTGCCGCTGTCAACCAGGCCCTGTACGAGGACTGACCTCGCATCGAACCCAGGCTCTCTTGGGTCGACTGGAACTCTCCGCTCATCATCATACGGGCGCCTATCATCATACCACCGGGGCGCGTACGAACCGCCCCTCGGAGGGGGTGTAGGCACTCGACGGTGGTCATCACGATGGTATCAAGGACCAAACTGCCCGTGGCCTCGACCAAGGTACTGGTCCTGGCGATAACCATGATCTTCATGCCGCGGAGGCGATCTTGGGCTGTGTGTCGACTGAACTGTGTCCGCCACGACAGACCTGCTGTGAATCCTGTTGCGCGACTGAGAAACAGCTGAGTTCTGTTCTCTGGCTGCCCTGAGCAGTGCTCGAATCTGCTGCAACCCTCTACCAGCCTCGGAACAGGACGGCTGTATTGAATCTGCAATACGTGCAGCTGCTACAACATTCTGGATCGAGGTACGGTATACCTGACACTCTTCTTGAGGTCCAGCCGGAAACAATTGTCATTGCCGTCGACTGGAACTTGGAATTTGCCGGCGGGCATGGTCGTCGAGTGCTTGCTGAAGATTTTCCAGGCGCACACGCTCAGCCAAGGTGGCTAAGCGCGTAGCCTCCAAAGCCCGCACCTCGGAGGTCTCCTCGATGATGGGGGTCTGGAGGGCCTGAACGTTTCTACGATGCAGCTCCTCCCTCTGCTCTACAGTGAGGGCTTGAGGGTAATACTCGTCGTGATCACGTGACGGGCCACCGCTGTCGCCGCCACGACAGAATCCAGGCGGACTGCACTGGGAGTCGACCATGAGGACTTCCGCCGCGGGATCGTTGCTCTCGCACTCGGAAAGCGTATCCGAATTACCAGTCGGCAGATCGAACAACCCATAGAGGGATTCATCGGGCTCAATCGCCGCGATTTGTGGGGTGGTCCACTGACGAGCCACCGCATGCTTCACCCACCGCTGGAGCCATGAGTGATCGGATAGCTTGCGGCGACGGACAGCGGGGAGCGAAGACGCCGCGGGAGCCGATCGATACTGAGTCGACGGCTGTCGCAGGCACTCGCACGGAAGTGCACCGCCCCGTGAATGGGGAGAGCCTCGACGTCGAGGGGGGCTTCGTGGAGCCAGGTGGAGTCGTCGGCGATGAAGGTGAGCGGGCCAAGACGGATCTCGCGACCCAAGGCCAAACCACCGCCGGAAACCATGTTGATGAAGATCGAAGATTGCAACCTCACCGGAAGTCGCTCAGATGCCTGCCCCATGGTGGGCACCAACTGTCGTGGGAACGAGTCTGACAGTAGAAGTAGGGGGTACGTAGGAGTGGGCAGTGTCCTAGCTACAACAAGGTTGTACGCACAGATTTACGAGTTCAGGCCCCACTCGGAGGAGGTAACAGCCCTACGTCTCGGTGCCGCAGAGGCTTGTCGATTGGAGTGTTGAATAGTTATAGGGGGTGCGAACCCTTGTGCCAGAGGGGAGGGGTGGCTTATATAGAGTGTGCCGACCCCTCGCGGCCCTCAGTTACACAGGGGTTCAATGAGAGTTAAGTCCTGGACGTTAATGGTAACGCCCGTATTAAATGGTCTTTATGACGACGGAGTGAATGCCTGACCGTTGCCATCCTGGGGTGACTCTAGGTATTCTATACTCCGAGTGGATTCTTGTATGGTCGAGTGAAGTAGCCATGGTCGAGTGGAATTGGGATATTCGAGTGGGATCTTCTGTCGAGTGGATTGCACTTCATGAGGATTTCAGTCGGTATCTTCTGTAGAACCTTATATGCCTTGGACTCTTGTGTAGTGTCCTTGGGTAGGGTGTCTAGGTCAAGCCGAAGACCCTACCCTAGGTACATGTCATCGTCACCGGGGGCCGTAGATTTCACTAGTGGCTTCTCTCGAGAAAAATAGCATACGGTGGGTAAACGAATTACTGTTGGGCAATTGATAGAACTTCAAATAATCATGACGATATCCAGGCAATGATCATTATACAGGCATCACGTCCAAGATTAGTAGACCGACTCCTGCCTGCATCTACTACTATTACTCCAAACATCGACCGCTATCCAGCATGCATCTAGTGTATTAAGTTCATGGAAAACGGAGTAATGCAATAAGAACGATGACATATAGACAAGATCTATTTATGTAGAAATAGACCCCATCTTGTTATCCTTAATAGCAACGATACATATGTGTCGGTTCCCCTTCTGTCACTGGGATCAAGCACCATAAGATCGAACCCATCACAAAGCACCTCTTCCCATGGCAAGAAAAATCGATCTAGTTGGCCTAACTAAACCAAAGATTCGAAGAAGAAATACGAGGCTATAAGTAATCATGCATATAAGAGATCAAAAGACTCAAATAACTTTCATGGATAAAAACATAGATCTAATCATAAACTCAAAGTTCATCAAATCCCAACAAACACACCACAAAAAAGAGTTACATCAAATAGATATCCAAGAGACCATTGTATTGAGAATCAAAAGAGAGAGAGGAAGCCATCTAGCTACTAACTACGGACCCGTAGGTCTACAATGAACTACTCACGCATCATCGGAGAGGCACCAATGAGGATGATGAACCCCTCCGTGATGGTGTCTAGATTGGATCTAGTGGTTCTGGAACTTGCGGCGGCTGGAATTGATTTTCGTCAACTCCCCTAGGGTTTCTGGAATATTGGGGTATTTATAGAGCAAAGAGGCGATGCGGGAGGCCACTGAGGTGGGCACAACCCACCTGGGCGCGCCCTGGTGGGTTGTGCTCCCCTCGAAGCACCCCTCAGGTATTTTCTTGGCCCATCTAGTGTCTTCTGGTCCAGAAAAAATCCATAAAAAGTTTCGCTGCATTTGGACTCCGTTTGGTATTGATTTTCTGCGAAGTAAAAAACAAGCAAAAAACAGCAACTGGCACTGGGCACTATGTCAATAGGTTAGTCCCAAAAAATGATATAAAATGATTATAAAATGGTTGTAAAACATCCAAGAATGATAATATAGCAGCATGGAACAATAAAAAAATTATAGATACATTGGAGACGTATCAACATCCCCAAGCTTAATTCCTACTCGTCCTCGAGTAGGTAAATGATAAAAACAGAATTTTTGATGTGGAATGCTACCTAACATGTTCATCACATATTCTTTTCTTTGTAGAATGGACATTTGGACTTATATATGATTCAAAGCAATAGTCTAGTTTTGACATGAAGATTTCAATACTCAAGCATATCAACAAGCAACCATGTATTTCAAAATGTCAACGCTAAAGCAAGTTATCCCTAGCCCATTATACTCAATCATTGATCCATTCATGAAACACACTCGCATATTAGCTACACCCAATGCCCAAGTACGATCATAGTGCCCCTTAGTTGGTGCCTTATAAGAGAAGATGGAGACTCAAGTAAAAATAAAAATTGCATAAAGTAAAAGAAAGGCCCTTCGCGGAGTGAAGTAGGGATTTGTAGAGGTGCCAGAGCTCAAATCGAAAAAAGATAGAGATAAAACATTTTGGGTGGCATGCTTTTCCTATCAACGAAAATGATCGAGTAGTTCCCAATACTTTCCATGCTAGATATATCATAGGCGGTTCCCAAACAGAAAATAAAGTTTATTCTTTTTCCGCCATACTTTCACTTTCCATGGCTAACCGTATCCACGGGTACCTTCCATACCAACACTTTCCAAGGAATTTATTATTTGACAACATAAAGAAAATTCATTTTTCATTTTGGGACTGGGCATCCCTAATACCTTTGTCGTACTCTCGTGCAATGACAAGTGAATAAACACTCATCTTGAGAATAACATATCTAGCATGGAAATATATCAGCCACCCCTACCGTTTCATGAGTGGTACGAGCACACAAAAGAGAAATTTATTTTGAAAATTAGAGATGGCACATACAAATTTGCTTAGAATGGCAAAAGAATACCGCATATAGGTAGGTATAGTGGACTCATGTGGCAAAAACTGGTTTAAAGGATTTTGGATGCACAAGTAGTGATCATACTTGGTGCAAATGAAGGCTAGCAAAAGATTGAGAAGCATCCAACCAAGAAACGAAAAATCTCATAAGCGAGCATTAAGCATAACTAACACTGAATAATGCACCACAAGTAGGATGTAATTTCATTGCATAACTATTGACTTTCGTGCTTCAATAGGGAATCACAAACCTTAACACCAATATTCTTACTAACGCAAATTACTCATCAACATGACTCACATATCACTATCATCATATCTCAAAACTATTACAAAGAATCAAGCTTATTTTGCCCAATGATCTTCATGGAAGTTTTTATTCTGTCCTCCATGGATATCTATCACTTTGGAACTAGTTTCATATGTTGCTTTTAATAAGCTCAAACAAATATAAGTGAAGAACATGAGCATAAAAAATTTCTTCTCTCAAAATAATTTAAGTGAAGCAAGAGAGAATTTCTTAAAAGTTTACTAACTCTCAAATAAATCTAAGTGAAGCATGAGAGCATTTCTTCAAAAATACTAAAGCACACCGTGCTCAAAAAGATATAAGTGAAGCACTAGAGCAATTCCATAGCTCATAAAGATTTAAGTGAAGCATAGAGAGCAATTCTAACAAGTCATAACACAATTTTGGCTCTCTCAAATAGGTGTGTCCAGCAAGGATTCATGACACAAAATAAAAATCAAAAAAAGCAAAGACTCATATCATACAAGACGCTCCAAGCAAAACTCATAATATGTGACGAATAAAAATATAGTTTCAAGTAAAATACCGATGGTTGTTAGAAGAAAGAGGGGATGCCACTCGGGGGCATCCCCAAGCTTAGTTGCTTGATACTTCTTGAATATTATCTTGGGGTGCCATGGGCATCCCCAAGCTTAGCCTTTTGCTAATCGTTATTCCTTCATCCATCGCGATCTCACCCAAAACTTGAAAACTTCAATCACACAAAACTCAACAAAACCTTCGTGAGATCCATTAGTATAAGAAAAACCAATCTTTACTTTAAGTACTGTAGAAAACCCATTCAAATTTTGTTATTGCATTATATCTACTGTATTCTAACTTTTCCATGGCAAAAACTCTTCAAAGGAAACCATAGAATCATCAAAATAAGCACACAATGCAATGAAAACAGAATCTGTCAAAAACAGAACAGTCTGTAAAGATGCGAATTGTTCTCATACTTCTGTAAATCCAAAAATTCTGAAAAATTAGGACAACAGAGGCAATTTATATATCAATCTTGTGTAAACAATTCAGAATTTTTTGTCGCTTCTGTAATTCTAAACAATTATTTTTCTGGACGCAAAAGTTTATGTTTTCCAACAAGATCAAATCAACTATCACCAAAGCTATCCCAAAGGCTTTACTTGGCACAAACACTAATTAAAACACAAAAAACACAATCATAATAGTATAATTGTGTAAACACTCAAGAACAGAAAGAAAAAGACAAAAACAAATTTTATTCATTGGGTTGCCTCCCAACAAGCGCTATCGTTTTACGCCCCTAGCTAGGCATAAAGCAAGGATCAAGTATTGTCATCTTTATTTCTATTTTCCTTAGAGGTTTTTTCCTCAGGACGTTTTGCAAAAACAACATAAAACACCTTATCCATAGAGACATTAGCACTATCAAGTTGCTTATCATCATAACCCCTTTGATTTCCGGCAACAATCCAAGAATAGTGTTGATTAACATCATTGAAAACCTGTTGGATTATATCTAAAACAGGGACTTCCTTCTTAAGATTCTCATCAAAGATTTGATTACCCCCAAGCAAATGTCTTAGCACATAATCGCTATTATAAAGAATTTCATCTATCACCGGTTTTTCATGATTCATACCATAGAAATCAAAAATCTCCCTAGCTTCCCATATTATGTAATCAAATTCATTCATAAGGACAAGTGTAGCCAACTTTTTAGCCTTGGGATTCTTTATAACAGGTAACTCAAAAAACAATCTTTGCAAGGTAGGATGAGTATGGATAAATTTATTTTCAAGTTTCAGAACTAGTGCTGAAATAGCTTCCGCATAAGATTTAGTCCTCTTAAGTATAGAAACATCATCAAAACTTAATTTTCCAACACAATTGAAAAATTCTTGGATACGTTCTTTTCCTATAACATTCCCTTGCCCCAAAACAAAAGTTTTAGCATCCAGATTGCCAGATCGTCCAATTTAAGGAGTTAGGCCATCATCTATTTCTGCCATACCAAAGTCACTCATGGTGACGAATCTAGCAAACAAAAATCCAATGAGAAACGCGAACGAGAAAGAGGGCGAATAAAATGGCAAATTTTTGTGAAGTGGGGAAGAGGAAAACGAGAGGCAAATGGCAAATAATGTTAATTGCAAGGAGATGAGATTTGTGATTAGGAACGTGGTAGATGTTGATGATGTCTCCCCGGCAACGGCGCCAGAAATTGGCTAGTTGACGGGAGACTATCTTGACTTGATCCTCCCCGGCAACGGCACCAGAAATTCCTTTTGATGCGGCTTGAACTACGTCGGTATTTCCTCAAAGAGGATTGGATGATGTAGCACAGCTACGGTAGGTATTTCCCTGAGTGATGAGACCAAGGTTATCGAACCAGTAGGAGAACCATGCAACACCACGTAAACAGCTCCTGCACACAAAGAACAAATACTTGCAACCCGATGTACGAGAGGGGTTGTTAATCCCTCACGGGTAAAAAGATAGCTAAAATTGTAGTAGCTTGGATAAATAGATCTCGCGGGAGTGCGAGATAAAATAAATAACAATACATTGCAGCAAGGTATTTTTGTATTTTTGGTTTAATAGATCTGAAAATAAAAGCAAATAAAAATAGATCGCGAAGGCAAATATAATAAAGAAGAGACCTGGGGGCCGTAGATTTCACAAGTGGCTTCTCTCGAGAAAAATAGCATACGGTGGGTAAACGAATTACTTTTGGGCAATTGATAGAACTTCAAATAATCATGATGATATCCAGGTAATGATCATTATATAGGCATCACGTCCAAGATTAGTAGACCGACTCCTGCCTGCATCTACTACTATTACTCCACACATCGACCGCTATCCAGCATGCATCTAGTATATTAAGTTCATGGAAAAACGGAGTAATGCAATAAGAACGATGACATGATGTAGACAAGATCTATTTATGTAGAAATAGACCCCATCTTGTTATCCTTAATAGCAATGATACATACGTGTCGGTTCCCCTTCTATCACTGGGATCAAGCACCGTAAGATCAAACCCATCACAAAGCACCTCTTCCCATGGCAAGAAAAATCGATCTTGTTGGCCTAACTAAACCAAAGATTCGAAGAAGAAATACGAGGCTATAAGTAATCATGCATATAAGAGATCAAAAGACTCAAATAACTTTCATGGATAAAAACATAGATCTGATCATAAACTCAAAGTTCATCGAATCCCAACAAACACACCGCAAAAAAGAGTTACATCAAATAGATCTACAAGAGACCATTGTATTGAGAATCAAAAGAGAGAGAGGAAGCCATCTAGCTACTAACTACGGACCCGTAGGTCTACAATGAACTACTCACGCATCATCGGAGAGGCACCAATGAGGATGATGAACCCCTCCGTGATGGTGTTTAGATTGGATCTGGTGGTTCTGGAACTTGCGGCGGCTGGAATTGATTTTCGTCAACTCCCCTAGGGTTTCTGGAATATTGGGGTATTTATAGAGCAAAGAGGCGGTGCAGGAGGCCACCGAGGTGAGCACAACCCACCAGGGCGCGCCCCCAGGCGTGCCCTGGTGGGTTGTGCTCCCCTCGGAGCACCCCTCAGGTGCTTTCCTGGCCCATCTGGTGTCTTCTGGTCCAGAAAAAATCCACAAAAAGTTTTGCTGCGTTTGGACTCCATTTGATATTGATTTTCTGCGAAGTAAAAAACAAGCAAAAAATAGCAACTGGCACTAGGCACTATGTCAATATGTTAGTCCCTAAAAATGATATAAAATGATTATAAAATGATTGTAAAACATCCAAGAATGATAATATAACAGCATGGAACAATCAATAATTATAGATACGTTGGAGACGTATCACATGGCCACACGCAAGCAAGTACCTCCTTATTACGCCAAAAAGAATGAATCCTCCCCATGACAGCTGGGACCCACCAGCTATATCTTGGCACGGAAGGAAGTGCCTCCTTATTAAGCGAAAAATAACGAGTGCTCCCCATGACAGCTAGGGCCCACCAGATTTGGAGGCTGACTTGTGGCCCTACTAAGTTGACGCGTATGCAGGGCTTTGTCAACTTAGTCAACAAACGATTCTATCACCAGTGACCGTTGGATTGTGAACATCCAACGGTCGTCCTGCTTCTTCAACCTCTGATTTTCTTGCTCCAGCTATCCAAACCACCGCGTGCTCCTGCCTCCCATGGCCGGCTTTGCTGCTGCGCAGGCCTCACCACCCCCTACTACTCCCCAGTAATGCTCCTCCCACCGCTGGCCAGGCCATCCCTCTACTCACCCACACCCCCTGTTATTCTGCGGCGACGGCAGCCTCACACCGCAGCCGAACCAGTCAACCCTCGTACTACCCTCCGCGTGTTCCCCGGCTCCGGGTCTTTCCCTTCCTAGGTCGCACCGTCGTCCACCACCTTGGTGCTCTCGGACGGTACGGCATCGTCAACACGGTTAACGAACAACAACCATCAGAAGAGGGTTGTATGTGGAGAGGCTGACAGCTGGGTCCATGGCCGCACGCAAGGAAGTGCCTCCTTATTACGTGCAAAATAATGATTCCTCCACCTGACAGCTCGGACCCACCGGAAGGACCTCTGTATTTCGTGAAAATATGTTCCCCCTGACAGCTGGGACCCACCGGTAATATCTTCACACGGAAGGAATTGCCTTTTACCCCCTGACAGCTGGGACCCACCAGGTTGAAGCGAAGGTAGCGTCATCTGTCTGGCCGCGAATGTGTACGTACATAGCGGTCGATCTGTCTCTCTGCAGCGATGTACCGTGGCCGAGTAAGGAGCGGCACGTGTTGAAGTAGAGGCATCGACGTAGCATGTCACGCAGTCCCGTCTATATCGTGTACACGTACGTACAACCACGCTGCAAGATAGTAAATACGGCTACGTACGTACATACGGGCGGGGTCTCTAACGCGTACAGCGACATCGTCATGTTCATCGACAGCCAACCGGCTGGCTCGAAACGGAGTAAACAACATCGCGTGTTCATCGGGGGCCAACCAGCTTGGACAGAACAGCCGAAACAAGAACTGGCATACCGCAGAACGGAGGAAATGGCCTTCTGTTCGACCGCGTACGGTCAAAACGGGGTTATGTTCATCGGGAAGGGTCTGGCGTACCGCAGAATGGAGGAAACGGCCTTCTGTTCGAGTGCCTACGGTTGAAACAGGGTGATGTTGATCGGGAGGGGTGTGGCATACCGCAAAACAGAGGAAACGGACTTGTGTTAGAGCACCTACTGTCGAAACAGGGTCCTGTTCATCGGGAGGGGTGTGGCGTACCGCAAAACGGGACTCCACGGCCTACTGTTCATCCACCGTCTACTACCTCGGTCCAGCCTCCACGGGCTACTGTTCATCCACCACCGACTTCCTCCTGCCTCCACCAGCTACTGTTCATCCACGGGGGTCATGTTCATCCAGCCTCCACCGGCTACTGTTCAACCAGCCCTCCACGGGGTCCTGTTCATCCACCCCCAACCGGCTCGGGTGCGTGTGGCGGCCTCCTCGATCGGGGTCCTGTTCATCCAGCGGCAACGGCCTCTACTACCATGGGGTCCTGTTCATCCAACCCCCATCGGGAGGAACTGTTCACCCAAGCCCCAACAACGGTCACTGTTCATCAAGAGGCAGCAGGTTCGATCGGCTTCAGTTAGCAGCAGTAGCGAAGGAATCGCTCGGGTTCAGTTAACAGCCAAGGGATCGATCGCTTGGGTTTAGTAACGTAGCCAGTGCAATCGCTCGGGTTCAGTAAGCGAACGCCTCGCTCGGGTTCAGTTAGAGCCCAACGCCTCGCACACACGCGTGTATGTATACAAGAGAAACGCGCAAACCTCCGTGCATCGCTCGGCCCGACCACCCACCGTAACCGGGAACTCCCTGAAATTTTCCTCGCCCTAGCTTCTACCATGATTTTTTCCGTCATGGACGGCCAAAGAATGTCATGCAGGTGCATCTCCGGCCCGCCCAGGACGAAAAGCCCATTTTTTGTCATGATTTTTTGTCATAGAAGTAGGAGCCCACCACATCTATGATGATACTGGGTTTTGTCACAATTATCGTCATAGAAGTGTCATAAGCATGACAGAATTTTTTTTCGTTCGGCCCAAAATGTCACGGTTGTGTCTTTTTTTTGTAGTGGAAGGACCAATTTGGAAACTCAGGATGAGGTAATCAGTGCTAATACCTCTGCTATCTTCAAGAATGCTTGGTGGCAGTATCGGAATTACCTAAAGAAAACGTACTTCACTGGCAAAGAAACTCATCAAATTCCCTTACTTTCTCCTTAGACACTTTTACGGCACGATGATTGGGAACACCTTATTCTATACTGGTCCCGAACCAAGAATGTGGTAAGGTCTATGAGCTCATTTTTTATTTTGAAGTACTATATGCCTGCGTCTTACTGTACTCTGTTCGTGTAGAAGAAGTGCTTTAACCTGTAGAAGAACTGTTCTCATTTAAGATTCCATTGCTATGGTGCATACTGCTTTGCTCTTGTATCACTGTATTTACTCATACAAACTTATTTTTAAATTGAAGGATCCAATCGAAACTCCAATGACACAACAGGTATGTTTAAACATGTTTCTTTAACAGGTTTGTCTTCTAAATTGCTCTGTTGATTTCAATTTCAATTGTGTATACAGTTGACTTCTCATATCATGCACATTACTAGCATCACAACAGAGCCAATAGTGTTGTTGTACATGTATACCCGTGTTACCAATCCAAAATCTTGTTGTGTCGTGTAGTTTCCCACACTTGTATTCTTTCAATGCTGCTTTGTCTTGAACTGATATGATTTGAACCGTGTCTCTATTTTGATTTGGCAAGACAATGGAGTGACCATAGGACATAGATATATGTTTGTTTGATGCTTTTATTATGTACTTACTACTTGGCAATAGAAGACTTGGTAGTTTAATCCTGTCCACCTTACTACTGAACTGGTTCACCGAAATGAGTTTCATATTCTACATGCTAAACCTGTTAAGTGTCTGCTTGTTTCTTCTTTTAGAATGCTGACAGAATATTTGGAAGAGTACCTTATTAAGCAATGGTAAAGGAAGTAATGCAGATAAGGTTTAGGATAGTGAGACATCCTTGTTATTCTCCAACAAAGCTGATAAAACAGCTAAGGAAAACTATCTTGAAGACAGTGAGACAACCCCAAAGTCCTGTCTTGATGTAGTGTTCGAGTTACTGGCCACTACCGCTGGCACAAGCTCTTTGAACTCATTGTCTGAATCAGTTCGGTTTCTTGAGTCTCAACTACAAGCTGAAAGACATCGATCAGATGTGCTGCGACAAGAAGCCGAAGGACTAAGGAAGTCCTTGGAGAATTATGATGCATACTTTCTGGTGCAACAACAAGCGTTGGAGGATTTTAGCGCCAAACAAGAGAAAGCTAATAAGCTTGCTAAGCTTATTGCCAGCATGGTGGATACCCAGGATAACGTTTCTTGAGCTCTTGTGAAGTTGTTTCAGTTATGGACTTGTTTTGCTGCCACTCGTTTATTTGCACTAGTGGCCAATTTAAACGCCCAGTGTATGTAATATGATGCTTTGTTCCCTATATTTGCACTGGTGGCGAACTTTGATGCCCAGTGGATGTAATATGTGTAATAGCCGTAATAGCCTAGCGTAAGTTGCTTGCTTATTTATTTCCTTAATATCTTGTTTATTTGTTTGGTTGTAGTCACTGTAGTTCTTTTTCCGCGGTTTGCTAGTGGCAACAATAAAATATTTTTTAAAACTAGGCTGTAATAACCACGGACCGTTATGTAGTGGCCATGGGCCTCCTACGGGCCGTAGGATCTATGGGCCTCCTACGGGCCGTAGGATCAATGGGCCTTGTGCGGGCGTTAGAATCAATGGTCCTTCTATGGGCCATACTATTCATGGACCAATAAAGGACCGCAATATGGGCCATGAATGGGCTAGAGTGGAAATTATCTATTTATGGCCCGATCATAATGGGACGTTAATAGCCGATATGTATAACAGGCTTAAACGGGCTGTATTTGATGACGCTAAGAAAACAGCCCAATGGATTAACGAGCCACAAACGGGCCGACTGTAACCACGGGCTGAATTTGGCCCGCAAGCAGAACATGCCAGTAACGGACCGGAAGTAATCGAATGCTGGAAATGAGCCCAAGAATAAATGGGCCCTTAGAAGTCCGAAAGATCACATGGGCTGGAAAGGGCCCAATGGAATAATGGGCCGTTAATGGGTATAAAGCGGTACACTGTTCATTATGGGCTAGTGTCACCACGGGCCGTTAATGGGCCAAGAGTTACATAGGGCCTCATATGGGCTGAAAGACGTCATGGGCCATACATGGGCCGAAAGTTACAACGGGTTGGAATCATATTGGACGGCCCAGATGCCGATACTGGGCCTAATTCGGATAGGCCATAATGGGCCATGAGTTAGCGGGCTGTAAATGGGCTATATGCGAACAGGCCGTTAACAGGCTTTACGTGGGCCGGCCCGCTACCTTTTGACCAAGTCAAACGGGCCGGCCTTTTCACCTGAATGGGCCACTGTTGGGCCGTGCCACGTGTCGACGTATCATAGGCGCCTCCCGTCCAATGAGTGGACGACATCTGTCCCAACGCTGAGCAGACACGTGGATACTCCGGCGAATCAAAATTTTACATGTGGAAAATCCCCATTGGTCCGGGCTGTTAACGGGTTATCGGATCCAAACCGGAACCCGATAGCTTAACGGCGACCCTTTACGCTGGATGCCACGTGTCGGTTACCCTTGACAAAAGGACTTCCATGACGTGCCATTTATCGTCATGGAAGTGGACACTTCCGTGATGATAATTTTGGTATTGTCATGGAACATTTCTACGACAGCACATGTATGACTATCTTGATTCTGTCATAAAATCTTCATGGATGTACATGCATGACAGAAAACGTGACCTACTGTGACAAACATGTATCATCACGTAAGTGTTTTTTTATAGTGCATATGCAAGGAAGAAGGAATAAATGGGGACCGGGCGGCCTGGATTCTCTGCGCGTCCGCATGGCAGTTTTTGCAGCAGGTAACTGCATTGTCGCACCGCGCCCGGTGCAACCGCATGCACACGAACGTGCGTGATCATGCGCCGACCCCAAACACTGGTAGCGCGCGTGGAGGGATGAGGGCAGAGCACCCGGAGGGATGCGAGAGCAGAGCGCGCGCGGCGGGACGCGAGCAGAACGCGCCGTGGCCGCCTCAACCGCAAGCAACCACACGCATAACGCTGCGTAGAGAGCGGCCGTGTGCTACTACCTCTGTCTTGGTCTATAGTCCCCTTTATATTCTGTGCCATACTTTGCCCTCAAATTTAACCAACAAAATGTTAATGCATGTTATAAAAATTATATAATTGGAAACTATGTTCAAATACGAATCCAACTATATAATCTTTGGCGACATGCATTTGTATTTTATTAGTTAAATCCTACTTATAAACCAGGATGGGGGTATAGTAGGTAATTAAATCGCAAACATTTTTTTTATTAACCGTATGTGTACGTGTCCTTTCGTCCTCCTCTCGCACGTCTTGTCACCCCGCTGCCACAGACGGCTTACAGCGCAAGCTTGCGCAGCGTGCGGGGGCGTTCTTTTGGCCAAACGGTGGCGCCAATGAATCATCGGTGAGCCCGTTCCCGCGCAACCTCGCAGGTTCCCGCGCAAGCTTCCCGCCCGACTCAGTGAAATCCCCCAAAATCCCAATGCTTACCGGCCTGCTATATAAACCCTCATGACCGGCGAGTCCTGCGTCGCATTTTCCCCTCCCTCCCTGTAGCTTATCTCATCTGCTTCTCCCACAATCGCCAATGGCACTGGTCCATCATCGTCCCTCAGCCACTCCGCCATCATCAGAGGACAGCTCCAGCTGGGAGGCTACACCGCGGCGGCAGCGCAGTCCCCGGCGTAGTGTAGTGCGCGTGGCGTCCCTGTTGGGTGTGCGCGGAACACCCACCACACGCTCCGCTACCGTTGCCCATCGGCAGCTGTTGCCGGCCACCGTTGCCGCCACACCATCGTCGAAAGCCAGGGCCATCGCCCCCTCCGCCGCCGTGGCCCGAAGGCAGGAGGTGGCCGTCGTGGCCACCACCCCACTACTGGCCACTGTGGCCATCACCCGCTTCGCCACCGCGGCCCGAAGGCGGGAGGTGGTGGTCGTGGCCGCTAGCCCACCGTCAACCGCCGGGGTCATCACCCGCTCCGCCACCGCCGCCCGAAGGCGGGAGGCGGAGGTGGATGCCCGCACGTGCGTCAGCGACCTTGTGCGCTACACTGAGTTCCTGCGGGAGGAGGAGGAGCACCTCGTCTAGCACGCAAAGAGCCTTACCGCCGCCGTGGCCGCGGCACACGCCGCCTCAGAGGCGAGGAATTAGGAGATCTACAAGGAGAACCACCGCTTCGAGAGGGGTCGTCTGGAGCGGCAGAGGGCGTTCGAGGTGAGCGTCGCTGAAGGTGCAGTAGCGGCAGGCACCGTATTACAGTTGTCCAGCTTGTCGGTAGGCTCCTCCTCCTCTGCCTCTTACTAAGCGCGCTCGGCAGAGGAGAGGCTGCCGGAAGTAGTACAAAGCCCCTCCGTAGTAGTAGTATTTAGGGGCTATTTTGTTCAGTTCATCTGACTATAGATGTGGTGGAACTATACATCGTACTTAAAATTAGCTAGTATATAAAGTAGAACTAGCTATTTCAGTACGTGGTTGGCAACATTTGGTGCAAAGTTTGGTCGGTTCAGCTGTCGAGTTGAACTGTTTGTATAAAGAACGACTGCTTAATCTATGAATGAAATCTATGCTTAATTACTGAATTTTAGTTGCAAAAATTAGATACTGCTAGTGATTTTTAGCTTCATATTTTGACAAATCGCAGTGTTACAAGGTTGATAAATGGCAATGTTACTAGATCAACAAATGTCAATCTTTCTAGTTTGACAAATGGCAACATACCCAATATGACAGATGCAAATCTTACCAAATTGTTTGTAAGTGGTTGCACACGGGTCATCCAAAAGAACCGTTTGTGTTGAAGAGATGCACAAATCCTGCTCTCACTTTGCATACGGGTGTTCTATCTAAAACATTTGCGATCAAGAGCTGCACAAATCCTGCTCAACACATTTTCCCTTGGCTTCCTGGGGAAGCTGTCGGTTTGCATACGAGTGTTCTAACTAAAACGTTTGCGATTAGTGTTTTATATTTAAAAACCATTGACATTTTTTTCAAAAAAAAATCGTTTGATAAGTCGGTACATTAAGAGAGAAAAAGGCAAGTTCGCTCAAACCATATCTTTCATTCAGTCATACTGCGAATTTATATTCATATGATCGAGATACAGTATTAAACCCAAGAAAAAAACTATTTCCGGTGGCGGCGGAGGCGGCGTGCCGCGCCGTCGTTGTCGTTGTCGTCCTCTGGGACGCCGTTGTTGAAGTCTTCAATGCAGCACAGAATGTTCTTCACTTGTAAATCAAACATCATGTCGTCGCGCGATCGACGGGCGGGGCGCGAAAGGACGGCAGCTGGCGGCGCTGAGAGGTAGCGGTCGACGGCGGTGTCCCATGCCGCTGAGGGGGGCGCGGGCACGGGCACGGCAGGTGCAGCCAAACGCACGGGGACCGGCGCCGTGGTGGGTGGAGGGGCGTGCACGGGCACGGGCGCTTGCGCTGGCATGTACACGAGCTCGCGCGGGTCCGCGGAGACCTCGCTGACGCCCGCAGCTTCCAGCTCTGCGATAGTGCTCGGTGACCAGCCCGTCAATGCTACGGGGATGGTCGCTGGCGCGGGCGCGGGGATGGGAGCTGGGACGGGAGCGGGGGCAGCAACTGCCGCGGCCAGCTCGTTCTGGGCCATGTCCATGAGGCCCCATTCCTCCTTATTTTCTATCTCCTCCGGCTCGGAGTCGACTTCACCAAACTTGAAGACTAGTGGCAGATGATCCTTCTGCGCCATGGCGTTGGTGGAGGTCTGCGGGAGGGAGGGGAATGGGAGGCGAACAGTAAGGCCGCCCGTATTAAGCAGCGGCTCGGGCGCCATTAATGGAGAGGAAGGCGGGCGACCATGGAAGTCAAAGGGCTCACTTCCTAGTGAGCCTGTGCAGCGTACAGCTCGCACGCTTCCCAGTGAGCCTGCGCATTGGAGGACAGCTTGCAGGCCTCTCGGTCAGCCTGCGCACCAGACTGCGCTCGCACACCTCCCGTTTAGTCAAGCAGCTGTCCGCACGGCACCTCCTATAGCCATTAAAATGAAGACACGTGGAGTCACATGAATGGTTAACATAACGCACACGATTTGAATTATACAAATGTTTGCGATGTTAGAGTGGCAGCTATTTGTTTCAAAATGCCTTTGTTGGCTATTATTTGAGTGCGCCTTCTCTCAAAATGGACATGAAAAATACCACAGCATGTCGGGTGCCATTCCATGATAGCATGCCAAGTTTCATGAATTTCAGATGAGTTTTGGATTTGCTAGAATTTAAAAACAAAGTATCTCAACGTTTTGCCAGCAATCAACGGTGCCCTGGTGTTTGAAATTCATTCCCATTTCTTGCATGGGACCTAAGCATGCACCCAAGGACAAAGATTTGATTTTTCAACCAATTTATATGCGCTGGAGCATGTGCATGTAGTTCAAATTTGAATTATGCACATAAAATGCCTAGAAAACCCAGTTAATGTATAAAAATGTCCAAACAAACCCCAAAAAATTCCAAAATTTAACACAACACTCATGTTGTTCTATGTTGGCACTAGAAAATTTTTGAAAGCAATAAGAGGCAGTGGATATCGTTTCGTCCCCAAAGGTGGCACGTTCCCTACCGAAACCATCAGGCTTGTTGTGAGAAGCTCTGGTTTGTGAGAAACTTATACCCAAACCTGCCCCAAATGGGACAAAAATTTTACCACGGCATGTTGATGCCGCTCCATGATAGCATACCAAGTTTCATGAATTTCAGACAAGTTTTGGATTTACTAGAATTTAAAAACCAGGTATCTCAATGTTTGTGGCCGAGTGACGGTGGCAGGGTGTTTGACATTCATTCCCATTTCTTGCATGGGACCTAAGCATGCAACCAAGGACACAGATTTGAATTTTCAACCAATTTATATGCATTAGAGCATGTGCATGTAGTTCAAATTTGAATTATGCACATAAATGCATTGAAAACTCAATTAATGCATAAAAATGTCCAAATGAACCCCGAAAAATACCAAAAATTGACACAACACTCCTGTTGTTCTATGTTGACACGAGAAAAATTTTGAAAGCAATAAGAGGCAATGGATATTGTTTCATCCCCAAAGGTGGGACGTTCCCTACCGAAACCATCATGCTTGTTGTGAGAAGCTCTGGTTTCTGAGAAGCATATACCCAAACCTACCCCAAATGGGACAAAAAATTTACCACGGCATGTTGATGCCGCTTCATTATAGCATGCTAAGTTTCATGAATTTCAGACGAGTTTTGGATTTACTAGAATTTAAAAACCAGGCATCTCAATGTTTGCGGCCGAGTGACGGTGGCAGGGTGTTTGACATTCATTCCCATTTCTTGCATGGGACCTAAGCATGCAACCAAGGACACATATTTGAATTTTTAACCAATTTATATACATTAGAGCATGTGCATGTAGTTCAAATTTGAATTATGCACATAAATGCATTGAAAACTCAATTAATGCATAAAAATGTCCAAATGAACCACCAAAAAATCCCAAAAATTGACACAACACTCTTGTTGTTCTATGTTGACACGAGAAATTTTTTGAAAGCAATAAGAGGCAATGGATATCGTTTCGTCCCCAAAGGTGGGACGTTCCCTACCGAAACCATCAGGCTTGTTGTGAGAAGCTCTGGTTTGTGAGAAGCATATCCCCAAACCTGCCCCAAATGGGACAAAAATTTTACCACGGCATGTTGATGCCGCTCCATGATAGCATGCCAAGTTTCATGAATTTCAGACGATCTTTGGATTTACTAGAATTTAAAAACCAGGTATCTCAATGTTTGCGGCCGAGTGACGGTGGCAGGGTGTTTGACATTCATTCCCATTTCTTGCATGGGACCTAAGCATGCAACCAAGGACACAGATTTGAATTTTCAACTAATTTATATGCATTAGAGCATGTGCCTGTAGTTCAAATTTGAATTATGCACATGAATGCATAGGAAACTCAGTTAATGTATAAAAATGTCCAAGCGAACCCCGAAAAATCCCAAAAATTGACACAACACTCGTGTTGTTCTATGTTGACACGAGAAACATTTTGAAAGTAAGAAGAGGCAACAGATATCGTTTCGTCCCCCAAGGTGGCACGTACCCTACTGAAACCATCAGGCTTGTTATGAGAGAAGCTCTGGTTTGCGAGAAGCTTATACCCACACCTGCCCCAAATGGGACAATATTTTTACCACGGCATGTCGCTGCTGTTCCATGATATCATGTCAAGTTTCATGAATTTCAGACGAGTTTTCGATTTACTAGAATTTTAAAACCATGTATCTCAATGTTAGCGGCCGAGCGACAGTGTCAAGGTGTTTGACACTCGTTCTCATTTCTTGCATGTGACCTAATCTTGCAACCAAGGACAAACATTTGATTTTGCATCCCGTTTTTATGGACTGGAGCATGTGCATGTAGTTCAATTTTGAATTATGCACATAAATGCCTAGAAAACTCAATTAACGTATAAAAATGTCCAAACGATCCCCGAAAAAATCCAAAATTTAACACGACACTCCTGTTATTCTATGTTGACACCAGGAAAAAAATTGAAAGGAAGAAGAGGCGACGAATATCGTTTTGTCCACAAAGGTGACACGTTTCCCTAACGGAACCATGGGGCTTCTTATGAGAAGCTCTGGTTTGTGAGAAGCTTATACCACAACCTGCCCCAAATGGGACAATATTTTTTACCCCAGCATGTTGATGCCATTCCATGATAGCATGCCAAGGTTCATGAATTTCAGACGGGTTTTGGATTTACTAGAATTACAAAAGCAAGTACCTCAATATTTGCCGGAGAGCCACGGTGCCGTGGTGTTCGAAATTCATCCCCATTTCTTGCATGGGACATAAGTATAAACCCATGGACACATATATGATTTTACAACCCATGTTGGTGCACCGAAGCATGTGCATGTGCTTTAATTTTGAATTGTGTACCTGAAATGGCTAGAAAACCAATTTAATGTATAAAATTTCCAAACGAACCCTGGATAATTCCAATTTTTTTATGACACACATATAGTAGCATGTTCACTATAGATAAAAGGTCTAGCAATTCAAACACCGTCCATTGCCACTGTGACCCCATTATGTAATTCAAATCAAGATGAAAAATCAAGTAGATCCCACACAGTTTATTATCACCAACCATGTGAGATGCAGTACAAAATATCCTGGAGCACCGCCGGTGTATAGTACGCCTATGGCTTACGCGAGAAGGTGCGTCGGCTACAGTCCACAGCCGGCGTGTCAAGCACACTAGCTTGCTCCCCAAATATCATTTCACTGTTCAATCGTCGCCGGTGAAAGATGGGGACGTGGACCCGCGTCGTGAGGGCAACTTCAGCGGCCCACTCCGGCGAGAGTGCGGCCACAGCCGCCATGTGTGTGCTAACAAGGTGCATGAGCGCGGCCGCAATCTACGACCGGGCGGCCAAGGCAGCCCAAACGGCCGCTGTTGCTTCTCAAGTGGCGGCTGCAACATCTGCCTCGGGGATAGCAACTGGCGAGAGCGGCACAGCAGCTGTATGTTCCGCAGCGGCGGCCTTAGCCCTGATGGAGGCCGCCCACGACCATGTCGAGGCCGCCCACGCCCAGCTCGTGGCGGTCAACGCACAAATCAAACGAAGCTTCGCCGGCAACGGTCGGCAACCCACAGCCGAAGAGTTGGCAATCGCCGAGAGCGTTCGAGCAGCCGTCCGTTCCTCCGCCGCATACCTTGCGACGACGGAGACGGTCCAAGCCCAGATCGCGGCCGCCCACGCCCAGCTCGTGGCGGCCTTTTCCAAAGAGATGGCGGACACGGATGGCGAGATGCTTGCCGAGTATGGTGCGATGGATGCCATGGAGCCCCTTCCCCAGGAGACCGTCGGGCGCGAGCTGGACATGGAGGAGGCGGCAGAGATCGACGAGCACCAGCCGTAGTAGTACTCTTTGTTTTGTTTAATTAAGAGCGCCGGTCTTTAATTTGTTAGAGTAATGTTTAGGCCAGCTAGCTCTGTTTAATTGCTGAACTTGCTCGATTAAGAAGTGTGGGTGTGCTGTGTACCCAAATTATGCAATGATGTGGGTGACCACTGTAACCAGGGAAATTCGAACCAAATTTTTTTACGTTCAAACTCATCACACACGGGTTAAGCTATCTGAATCATTTGTGATGTTCACATATCGTACACAGTTCTGAATAAGGGACCATGTGTGATGACACTTTGCGCACCAGTTTTTCCGCTGAACCGATTCAAAAATTTTGGCTTCCGTGGAAATATCTACCTCCCCGCCCCCTCCCCCTTACCAAAAGCCACATTTCCCCCTGTTTCCGCCTTCCTTTCCAAGTTGAAACCTTCACTCCTTGCTTGCAGCACCGCCTCCTCGACGGCGACCCTCCTTCACGCTGCTCGGCCTCGTCTATCCAGGCAGGTAATCCACACCCGACACCCATCCTCCTCCTCCTTCCACATCCCACATGCCCCGACCGCCGGCGCGACACCTTCCACCAAAATCACTGACCCCTCCACCAAATAAGCGCCGCCCTAAGCCATGGTGCACGC
This sequence comes from Thinopyrum elongatum, assembly GCA_011799875.1. NCBI lineage: Eukaryota > Viridiplantae > Streptophyta > Magnoliopsida > Poales > Poaceae > Thinopyrum > Thinopyrum elongatum. The sequence continues at coordinate 512,648,661 of CM022298.1, forward strand.
AGTATAGCCAGGAGCTCAAGGAGCATTTGGCAGCGGAGAAGCAAATCGCGGCCGCACGTGCGGATGAGGTCACGATGGCTGCCATTCGTGCCGACCCCCAGATCTTGGAGGAGCACCTTGCCATTTTCTAGCTACGCCGGTTAAGCATGCTCGGTTTACCCGTTGCGTGTGCTGCTCCTGCCTTTCCTTAACAAATTCTAGTGAATTGTGCTATCTAATTTTACCATGCAATCTGTTGCTCTAGTGTATATGTTCTATATGTCGTGCAGTGTCGTGCTCACTTATTAACTATTTGGTTAATTAGTTGTCATCTTCAGTTAACTGTTTGGTTCAATTCTGCAAATGTGATGTTCAATTCTTCAGGCTGCAATTTTGTATTGTCTTCCATGTGAGAAATAAATCGAATTTATCTTTACAAAATAGATGAGAAACGAATACAATTGCTAGATTTCCAAGTTGTCAAGCATGCTTGGTTTGGTTATACATTGTGCAATGTGGTGCTCAGTTCACGTTTGGTTCAATTCTGCAATGCGATGTTCAATAGTTGTGGGTGCATTCTGTTATTGTATACCATGTGAGAAGTAAATCAAATTTGGCTGTACTAAATATATGAGAAACAAATACAATTGCTATATTTCCAAGTTGTTAAGCATGCTTGGTTTGGTTAACTGTCTGATCTTCTATTAGGAGTATGTTATATTGTGCAATGTGGTGCTCAGTTAATGTTTGGTTCATTTGTTGTGGTGTTTAATTAACCGTTTGGTTCAATTTTGCAATGCGATGTTCAATTGTTGTGGGTGCATTCTGTTATTGTATACCATGTGACGAATAAATTGAATTTGGCTGTAGTAAATACATGAGAAACAAATACAATTGCTATATTTCCAAGTTGTTAAGCATGCTTGGTTTGGTTAACTGCCTGATCTTCTATTAGGAGTATGTTATATTGTGCAATGTGGTGCTCAGTTAATGTTTGGTTCATTTGTTGTGGTGTTTAGTTAACTGCTTGGTTCAATTCTGCAATGCGATGTCCAATTGTCGTGGGTAGAATTTTGTATTGTTGTGCATGTGAGGAATAAATCGAATTTGGTTGCACTTAATACAAGAGAAACATATACAAGTGCTATATTTCCTAGTTCTTAATCATGCTTGGTTTGGATAAATGGGTTTTCCATGTGGCTTGAATTAATCTGATGAATCTGCAATGTGCTTATTTTTCATCAACATATTTTACTTATAGCATGCGAACCCTTACTTAACCTGATGACTAACTACCTTATATGTGTTGCAGGGAAATAATGGGAAGCACTAAGGTTTACAATCGAGGTTAGCACGTGCATGGTCCGTTGTCTAATAGCACATTATTGTGCAATTGCAGGAACCATTCTAATATTTAGGTTTTTAACAATTTGGTCTTGCACATGTAGGTCCTGCTGTCAGAGGTTTTGACCCATTGTTCGACCCTTTTTGCATATGGGGAAATGACTTGTCCATGAATATCAATCAAGTCAAGAAACTCAGAAAGATTGTTAGGATAAAGAAATTAGCGACAAAAAACAACAAGATCTTTGTCTGCACAATGAACAAGACATCAGTTCACTACAGGATGGTACTAACTATTATACCTTGCCTTTTTTTTATTCCTTTGCCCCATTTCCAATATAGAGAAGATATTTATGCACATCCTTGTTTTCAGGCCTTTCCAAAGCAGTTCACTGATGATTACCTCTCAAACCACCTCTATGGTCAGGAGGCGAGGAAGGTTTTCATACAACACCCACGGTTCAATATTGAAGTGTTCCTGAAGAGGACGAAGGACGGACGGTCAATCATCCACAGGCACTGGCCTAAAGTTGCAAAGACCTTCAACATGAATGAAGGCTCAATATTCGCCTTCCGCTTCAGCAGTTTTCCAGATGAGATGCATCTATCTATGTACCGTCTATGATGCTAATTTCGAAAGGTTCTACATGTTGCATGTGAAACTTGGTGCTGGTGCAGTTGTGTAATGGGGTAGCTGAGTGCTGAAGCTATTTCATGTTGTACTCTGATGTATTTCAATTATGAAATACTGCTTCCTTAATATGGAAATGAAATATATTATGTGCTTAATATGAATGTCAATTAGATTAATAAATGGATTATTAATAATAGGGCAATTAGCCTACTAATGGCGAATTAGCCTGCTAATTGGGTTTTGCTATTGCAAACAGTTATTGAGAAAATACCGTGGGCGATGACCTCAGGCAACGCACACAGTTTCTAGGAATAAACCGTGTTGGATCAATGAACAATCACACACGACCTTCTCTTGAAAACTGTTTGTGTTAGGCCACCTTGCGCAAACGTTTACCACATAAAAACTGTGTGTGATGGACAGCCTTTACCACACAGTTTCTTCTATGCACCGTGTGTGATGCATTCAATAACGCAAACGATAAAATTGTTAATATCGTGTGTGACGTACCTGCGAACGGAAACATTTTCCTTGGAGCAACTGTGTGGGATGTATATACGAACGGAAACGTTTAGCGGGGACTGACTATGTGGGATGTACTTACGACCGGAAACAATTTCGCATGTATAATTATTATTTTTTAGCACTACTGTACGTATAACCGTATTTGATCGCTCGCCGGTCGCACATGACCTCATTTTTCCGAGCGTGTGTGCTAGGAGGGCATATCCCCGACGGTTTCTGGGTCGTGTGGGAAGGACCCCCCCTATCGCCCACACTCACTTGGCGACGGTTCCAAATGCCGTCGCGGAAAGGGGTTAAAAACCGTTTGTATAGCACCTCACTGTACCAGTGCTTAGCTCTATAAATACCCTAAAAATCCAAAAACCCTAGGGGAGTCGACGAAACACAATTCCAGCCGCCGCAATTTCTAGAAACACCAGATCCAATCTAGACACCATCACGGAGGGGTTCATTATCCTCATTGGTGCCTCACGGATGATGCGTGAGTAGTTCATTGTAGACCTACGGGTCCGTAGTTAGTAGCTAGATGGCTTCCTCTCTCTCTTTTGATTCTCAATGCAATGGTGTCTTGGAGATCTATTTGATGTAACTCTTTTTGCGGTGTGTTTGTTGGGATCCGATGAACTTTGAGTTTATGATGAGATCTATTTATCCATGAAAGTTATTTGAGTTTATTTGATCTCTTATATGCACGATTACTTATAGCCTCGTATTTCTTCTTCGAATCTTTGGTTTAGTTAGGCCAACTAAATCGATTTTTATTGCCATGGGAAGAGGTGCTTTGTGATGGGTTCGATCGTGCGGTGTTCTTTCCCATTGATAGAAGGGGCAGCAAGACACATATTGATCTTTGCTATTCAAGATGGGGTCTATACGAGAGGTAAAGAATAGGCTACCATACGAGATGAGATGACCTCATTCTTGGCTTTCATCCCTACGGTTAAGAAAGATAAGGGATTGGATTTCATACCTTTTATTTAGAGCTCCGTCATTTCCTACATGAATAGATCTTGTCTACATCATGTCATCGTTCTTATTGCATTACTCCGTTTTTCCATGAACTTAATACACTATATGCATGCTGGATAGCGGTCGATGTGTGGAGTAATAGTAGTAGATGCAGACAGGAGTCGGTCTACTAATCTTGGACGTGATGCCGATATAATGATCATTGCCTGGATATCGTCATAATTATTTGAAGTTCTATCAATTGCCCGACAGTAATTTGTTTACCCGCCGTATGCTATTTTTCTCGAGAGAAGCCACTAGTGAAATCTACGGCCCCCGGGTCTATTCTTTATCATATTTGCTTTGAGATCTATTTTTTATTTGCTTTTGTTTTTGGATCTATTATCCTAAAAATTGAAAAATACCTTGTTGCAGTTTTTCTATATTTATTTTATTTTGTTTTATCAAGAGATCTATTTATCCAAAATCATACAAACCAATCTATCTTTTACCCGTGAGGGATTGACAACCCCTCTTATGCGTCGGGTTGCAAGTATTTGTTCTTTGTGTGCAGGTACCATTTACATAGTGTTGCTTGGTTCTCCTACTGGTTCGTTAACCTTGGTTTCATAATTGAGGGAAATACCTACCGAAGCTATACTGCATCATCCCTTCCTCTTCGGGGAAATACTGGCGCGGATACGAGCCATCAAGAAAGGATTTCTGGCGCTGTTGCCGGGGATACATCATCAACATCTATCAGGTTCCTAATCACAAATCTCATCTCCTTGCAATTTACATTATTTGCCATTTGCCTCTCGTTTTCATCTCCCCCACTTCACAAAAATTTGCCTTTTTATTTGCCTTCTTTTTCGTTCGCCTTTTTTTTCGTTTGATCTTTTGTTTGCTTGTGTTACCATGTGCCCTTTATTTGCTTGCATCTTCGCTTGATAAAAATATATTGATATGGATCCTCATCCACTTGCTAATCTTTTTAAAAGATCCAATTATGATGAATCAATTGCTAGTGAATTGAGTTCACTAGATTATCTTTATGAAGTTTTGGTTGAGATTCATGAATCTGAAAATTGTGATGAAGTGTTGAACGAAGAAACTTATAAAGTGATTCATGATAGCTCCTTGAATGAAAAGCATGATTGCAATGACGCTATTATAAATTCTATTAATGTCAATTATGTTAGTGATATGCAAAACGCCAAGCTTGGGGATGCTTGTTTTGTTATGTCCACTAATTGCAATGATCATGATTGGGGTGATAATGATTCTCATGATCTTGAAATTTTATTTAAACCTCATGATGAATATGCTTGCGATAATATTAAAAGTGGGTTCGAAAGAGTGTCAAATCTAGGTAAAAATAATCCCACATATTTGGAGAGTGTTTAATATTGTGGATTTTATGATAAAAGTGGGTTTGGAGAGGTCATGACTTTAGTTGATGTTAATCCCACTATCTTGGAAGAATTTAAAACTTTTATGCATGTGGATCATGAAGAGAAAATTTTATATGATAGTTATATTATTGAATTTGATTATGATCCTACATATAATTATTATGAGAGAGGAAAATATGGTTGTAGAAATTTTCATGTTACTAAATTACCTCTCATTATGTTGAGATTGCTATTGTTTCTTTCTTCTTCCTTGCATATGCTAGATCTTGCTTATCTTGCTAATTTGTTTTCCTATAAAATTCCTATGCATAGGAAGTATGTTAGACTTAAATATGGTTGCCACATGTTTTATGATGCTCTCTTCGTGTTTCAATTATTATCTTTTATGTGAGCATCAATAAAATCTTATGCCTAGCTAGGGGCATAAAACGATAGCGCATGTTGGGAGGCAACCCAATGAATAAAATTTATTTTTCCCTTTTTCTTTCTGTTATTGAGTGTTTGCATAATTATGCCTCTGTTATGATTGAGTTTTTTATGTTTTAATTCGTGTTTGTGCCAAGTAAAGCCTTTGGGATAGCTTTGGTGATAGTTGATTTGATCCTGTTGAAAAACAGAAATTTTTGCGTCCAGTAAAATAATTGTCTAGATTTACAAAGAGACAAAAAATACTGAAGTTTTTACACAAGATTTATATACAAAATTCCTATGTTTTCCTAATTTTTTAGAATTTTTGGAGTTACAGAAGTATGAGTAAAATTCGAGTCTTTACAGACTGTTCTGTTTTTGACAGATTCTGTTTTCTTTGCATTGTGTGCTTATTTTGATGAATCTATGGATTGTATCAGGGGGGGGGTGTATAAGCCATGGTAAAGTTAGAATACAGTATATATAATGCAATAACAAAATTTGAATGGGTTTTCTACAGTACTTAAAGTAAAGATTGGTTTTCTTATAGTAACGGATCTCAAGAAGGTTTTGTTGAGTTTTGTGTGATTGAAGTTTTCAAGTTTTGGGTGAGATCACGATGGATGAAGGAATAAGGAGTAAGAAGAGCCTAAGATTGGGGATGCCCATGGCACCCCAAGGCAATATTCAAGGAGAAACAAGCAGCTAAGCTTGGGGATGCCCCGAGTGGCATCCCCTCTTTCTTCTAACGACCATCGGTATTTTACTTGGAGCTATATTTTTATTCGTCACATATCATGAGTTTTGCTTGGAGCGTGTCGTATTATATGAGTATTTGCTTGTTTTGCTTTTTAGTTTGTGTCAAGTAACCTTGCTGAACACACCTATTTGAGAGAGCCAAAATTATGCTATGATTTGTTAGAGTTGCTCTTTATGCTTCACTTAAAAAAAATTGAGCTATGGAATTGCTCTAGTGCTTCACTTATATCTTTTTGAGCACAGTGTGCTTTAATATTTTTGAATAAATGCTCTCATGCTTCACTTAGATTTATTTGAGAGTTAGTAATTTTTTTGAAGAAATTCTCTCATGCTTCACTTATATTATTTTGAGAGATGAAACATTTTATGCTCGTGTTCTTAACTTAGATTTGTTTGCGCTATCAAAAGCAACATATGAAACTAGTACCAAAGTGATAGATATTCAAGAGCGATATAATAAAAACTTTCACGAAGATCATTGGACAAAATAAACTTGATTCTTTGTAATAGTTTTGCGATATGATGATAGTGATATGTGAGTCATGTTGGTGAGTAATTATGCTTTAGTAAGAATATTGGTGTTAAGGTTTGTGATTCCCTATGCAAGCACGAAAGTCAATAGTTATGAAATGAAATTACATCCTACTTGTGGTGCATTATTCGGTGTTAGTTATGCTTAATGCTCGCTTATGTGATTTTTCGTTTCTTGGTTGGATGCTTCTCAATCTTTTTGCTAGCCTTCACTTGTACTAAGTAGGAATACTAATTGTCCATCCAAAATCCTTAAACCCCGTTTTGCCACATGAGTCCACTATACCTACCTATATGCGGTATTTCCATGTCGTTCTAAGCAAATTTGTATGTGCCATCTCTAATTTTCAAAATAATTTTCCTTTTTGTGTGCTCGTACCGCTCATGAAATGGTAGGGGTGGCTGATATTTTTCCATGCTAGATGTGATATTCTCAAGATGGGTGTTTATTCACTTGTCATTGCACAAGAGTACGGCAAAGGTATTAGGGATGCCCAGTCCCAAAATGAAAAATGAATTTACTTTATGTTGTCAAATAATAAATTCCTTGGAAAGTGTTGGTATGGACGACACCCGTGGATACGGCTAGCCGTGGAATGTGAAAGTATGGTGGAAAAAGGAATAAACTTTATTTTCTGTTTGGGAACCGCCTATGATATATTTAGCATGGAAAGTATTGGGAACTACTTGATCATTTTCGTTGACAGGAAAAGCATGCCACCCAAAATGTTTTATCTCTATTTTTTCGCTTTAAGCTCTGGCACCTCTACAAATCCCTACTTCCCTCTACGAAGGGCCTTTCTATTTACTTTATGCAATTTTTATTTTTATTTGAGTCTCCATCTTCTCTTATAAAGCACCAACTAGGGGGCATTATGATCGTACTTGAGCATTGGGCGTAGCTAATATGCGAGTGTGTTTCATGAATGGATCAATGATTGAGCATGATGGGCTAGGGATAACTTGCTTTAGTGTTGATATTTTGAAAGACATGGTTACTTGTTGATATGCTTGAGTATTGAGATCTTCATGTCAAAACTAGACTATTGCTTTGAACCGTATAAAAGTCCAAATGTCCATGCTACAAAAGAAAAGAATATGTGATGAACATGTTAGGCATCATTCCACATCAAAAAATCTGTTTTATCATTTACCTACTCGAGGACGAGTAGGAATTAAGCTTGGGGATGCTGATACGTCTCCAACGTATCTATAATTTTTGCTTGTTCCATGTTGTTATATTATCATTCTTGGATGTTTTACAATCATTTTATAGCAACTTTATATCATTTTTTGGGACTAACCCATTGACATAGTGCCCAGTGCCAGTTGCTGTTTTTTGCTTGTTTTTTTACTTCGCAGAAAATCAATACCAAACGGAGTCCAAATGCAGTGAAACTTTTTGGAGATTTTTTATGGACCAGAAGACACCTGTTGGGCCAAAGAAGTACCAAAGGGGGGCTCTCAGGGGAGCACAACCCACCTGGGCGGGCCTGGGGGCCCAGGCATGCCCTAGTGGGTTGTGCCCACCTCGTTCGCCTCCCGCACCGCCTCTTTGCTCTATAAATACCCTGAAAATCCAAAAACCCTAGGGGAGTCGATGAAACATAATTCCAACCGCCGCAAGTTCCAGAAACACCAGATCCAATCTAGACACTATCACGGAGGGGTTCATCATCCTCATTGGTGCCTCTCGGATGATGCATGAGTAGTTCGTTGTAGACCTACGGGTCCGTAGTTAGTAGCTAGATGGCTTCCTCTCTCTCTTTTGATTCTCAATACAATTGTCTCTTGGAGATCTATTTGATGTAACTCTTTGCGGTGTGTTTGTTGGGATCCGATGAACTTTGAGTTTATGATGAGATCTATTTATCCACGAAAGTTATTTGAGTTTCTTTGATCTCTTATATGCATGATTACTTATAGCCTTGTATTTCTTCTTCGAATCTTTGGTTTAGTTAGGCCAACTAGACCGATTTTTCTTGCCATGGGAAGAGGTGCTTTGTGATGGTGTAACATCCCAAATTTTCAATTTGGAATGTTTTACAATTATTAGCTAAGCATCTATGCATTTTGTTTGAATTGAGTGGCATTTGGAAAATTTCAGAGGCATTTGAGTTTTATTTGAATTTGAATTCAACTTGGCATTGGAAAATTCATTTCAAATATACCTGACAAATACTTGAGCAAAAGTATTAGAGGAGCTAAAATGACACTCCAAAAATGTCAGAAGAAAACAATGCCAAAAGGTTTGAATTCAAATTTGAGTTTTATTTGGATTTTTCAAAAAAAAAATGTTTTTTATAAAGTTTTATTTTGCCTCTGAAAAATAGTTCATCTTATAGGTTATATTTTTCTGAGTTTTTTGATATATATATGTCCTATATAAAACTATTTTTATTTTCTCTAGTTTACTTTTTTCTTCCTGTGTAGAATTTAAAAAAAAAACAAAAAGGAAAACCCCGGCGCCAGCCAGGCCAACCGGCCCAACAGCCAGCCGCGGCCCAGCTGGCCACCACCCGCAGTGCCCTGCCCCAGCGCGCCCGCACCCGATCCCCCTTCCGATCGGTCGCCCGACCCAGCTCCCCTCTCTCTCTCACACTGACCCACGAGGCCCGCCCCTTTTCTTTTCCCCTCGTCCATGCCTCGCCACGCAGAGCGCATCCAAAGCGCCGCCGCGGTGCTGATCCTCGCGGGATCGCGCTCAGAGACCTACCCCCGCCCCACGAAGGTGCCCTATATAAAGCCCTCGATCTCCTCCCTCGACCACCCTAAAACCCTACCCCAACTCCCACCGCAGCTCGCTCCCTCGCCAAACCGATCTCGCCACCTGTCGACGTTGGTTCCGACGCCGGTGAGCCTTCTCCGCCCCTCCGTGTTCGACCATCGGCTACGCCTCCTCGTGCTGACCCCGTTTGACATCCTCTCATCCCGTAGATCGCACCGGAGCCACCCCCTGAAGACCGCCGTCTGCCACCAGAGCTACAGAGCGCCGGACGCTGCCACCACCGCCCCGCTCGCCTCTGTTCGTCGCCGACCGCAGCAGCAGCCACCACCGACTCCGCCTCGTCGAGCCACATCGCCCCGACGTCACCGCCGCCGCCCCGGACCACCGGAGCAGTCGCCGGAGTCGCCGCACCGCCGCCGCCCGTCATCCGCTGTAATCCCGAGCTCCCCTCCACCGTCCGATCTTCCATCTACGCGCTCGATTAGAAATAACGAAGGGGTACGGTTTTTAGTTATAGATCGGTTTAGTTTACGGTTTATTTTTCAGTTTAGTTAGTTTAAATCGAATCAGTAGACTTTCTGTTATTAACCGCGAGGCGTTTTAGTTAAAATTCGCTTGAGCGATGTTTAGTTGCAGATCGCCCACCCCTAGGCCCAGAAGCGCCCGTTGTTTTATTTATTATTATTGTTTTTCATTCTGTTTTAAAAACAGAGAAGTTCGAATCTTGTAAAATCTGTTTCTCTTAGGTTATTTGATATTTTAATTTGATTCCTTTTGATCTAGTTTGGAAATTTCCTAAAGTTTCTATAGGTATAACTTTTGTCCATGTTTGAAGTTTTAAAAATTGATTTGCATTAATTTTGTTCAGATCACCAAATTTGCAATAACTAGAGCTAGGATTAATATTTTTAGGCGATTCTTTTTGCTACTGTTTTCTTGTGACATTAGCTATCAGTAGGTTTAGTTTGGGAATTTTAGAAATAATTAAAATTAGTTTAGCAGAGAAAACAGTATTGTTTTGTTATTAATGACTTTTGCACTATTTCTTTTGCTTTAAATTGTTTTAAATTAGTTTCTTCTGTTATTTTTGTTTTGTTCAGATTAGTTTCTGTAGAATTAATAGTGGAACTTTTATTTGTAGAAAGAATAAAATGTTTTAGTTGTTTATTTCTTTTTCTTACTAGAAACTTGTTTTAGGCATAAAAGGAGTTTTATAATAGCTTTTAATGCAATTCTTTTTGCATAAAAATAGTTTCTTCTATTTAATAAAAACCTTATTTTAGTTCTGTTAAAGAAAGTTTTAATGGTAGAAAACTATTCTTATAGTTGGTTTCACTTATAGTAAAAAAAACTTGGTATTGCTTTTATGGTTTTCTTTGGTTTTCCTTTGGATTTCATTATGTGTTATGTTGATTGTCATTTACTAAGTTTACTTGCTGTCATGTTAGTATATTGTATGATGGTATGCTTATTATGTTTTGTTTGTTTCGATAGAATTCCCGGAGTGTGAGGCTTGTTACTACGAGTTGCTAGCTTTCGAGGATCGTCAGCAAGGCAAGTCTTGATCATGAATTTATTTACCTATGTTTTATTGCATTAGTAGAATTTTCTTCCCCACCATGCATGCAGTAGGAGAAATTGAATCAAGTCTGGAGTAGTATCATGTGGTAGGTTGACCCAAATCCCTATGTTACCATTGCCGGGACGTTGTAGTTTATCATGCTATGCTCGTAGATGGGGTTGGTTGAGTGATTCATACGGGGGATTTGAGAGTCAAGATGATGACAACCCCATGACTTCAAGATGCTCAAGATGGACTTCAAATTCACTACTGGGTGGAGGACGGATTGATGGGCACCCTGGAGCAACCAGCGGATGGCCGGGATGCATGGAGAAGCGCCATGACATCTTGCGGAAAGCTTCACCCAGCCACGAAGAGACGGATGGATACCCCTTGACCGGAAGCTTACCTGTGCAGCCGCAAGCCATTATGGGCTCTGGCTTGGTCGACCCTAGGCGTGACTCTGGACGGACGGTGCCAGCAGATGTAGAAGAACGGTAGGAAATGGATGGGCACCGGCAGTGGTCCAGAGAAACTCTACGGAAGACCTTGTTTCGTTCGTCCCGTCTTCAAACACCAGGCTGTGCGAGGACATAAAGGAGGGAACGATTCTTGCAGTTAAAGTGCACAAGACTCTGCAGAGTGGAAACCTAATCGATTAGCCGTGTCCCCGGTTACGGACAACTAAGCCTTTCGAATTGGAGTATTTCGGAAATCGCAACACCAAACATAATTAATTAATTGATGGGTTATTAATGATTTTGGGTATGAGACACTGGTTGGCAGAACCATCTCAATAACAACCAACATTTTGTAGTAATTGCAAGCAAGCCCTTTTGTTGTAGGAAAAAACTGGCTTTTTCGCAAAAACTTAAACTTAGAGCCCCACAGCCAAATTGCATATAGTGTTAGTATTATTATTTTTGTATTTCTCTCTATGACTTGCCGGCATATTCAAAATGCTGACCTACATGGCTGCAACGTCTCATGTTGCAGAGGAGTTTTCCGACCAGGAGTGAGGCTATGATCTACGCTCGGTGATTGCCCTATGAAGTCGGATGGACTCGCTTATCGTCTATGCTTCCGCAACATTTAATTTTTCTCATGAGTTGGCCTTCAGCCGAATTTATTCTATTGTAATAAATATGAGAATCGTGTAATAAATCAGGTGTGATTGAACTTTGAATTTTTCATTAATGTACTATGTGTGCCAGCATGATCTTGGGATGGTATAGATACACAGAGACTTGACCGATTTCGGGTCGGGTCGCTACAGAGATGGTATTCAGTGCACATGCTGACCGTAGGACGTGACCCCTAGGATCGGAAAGCCATAGGAAGAAACTATATTATTTTATGTCTTTATTATTCTGTAATTCTCCCCTGATTCATTTCTGACTTCCCTCCGATCTTCAACATTCTAGATGGCCATCGAGTACACCCCAGTTCTGCTGCCGGAGTTTGCCAGCCGGATGAGACGATGCCTTTCGGCAAGAAGCTGGTTCAGATCGTCAAGAAGCTGAAGATTGCTCTGCCCTCCATCACCGGGAAGCCTACCAATGCACTTCTGACGGACACTCACTATAGGATTGTGGTGCACATTCCAGGGAGGACTTTCGGAAGTTTCCAAGAGCCCATCGACTTCGAGTTTACCGCTCTCACTTGGATCCTCGGGAGAGACATGGCTATTCATCATGCACTTGGACATCTTCGAGAAGAGTACATGGCCGAGCTTGACCCATCAGACCTCGCCATGATTTGTCGCAGAGCTAGAAATGGAGATATCATGCGCACCGTGGATGACGACTCCATTCTCTCATATGTCCAAGACCTGGAGAGTCACGTCAGGAATCTGGAGGTTCAGACGCGCAGAAGCTCAAAGGTATTCAGGAGGCTATTGTTCTGTGAACTGGAACTGGAGGAGAAAGCATGCGAGGACTTCCTTGAGCATGAAGAGGAAGTCAAGGATTTTATGGAGAGAATCGAGAACCTGAAGACTTATGTTGCCGCACTGGAGGAGAAGATGGACCAGGGAGAAGACCTCTTTCCGAGTAGAGACGATGGACCCCTCGTGAGCAATGATAAGGATTATGAGGAGAGCTCCACTGAAGTACGCAACAAGAGGAGATGCACCACCAGAGGATGTCGCACCAGAAGACGCACCGCTGGAGGACGCAAGGATATCTGAGGAGAACATTTAGTCGACCGCCATGTTATTTTTATTTTTTTCGTCAATCGATTAGGCCGTTATTTTTGATTAGTCGTGAGATTATAATCCGATATTGAACTATGTTTGAGTTGAATGAATAAATGATTGGTGTGATAATGTTTGTGCATTCATATGGGTAGTGCTATTTTCTCTTTAGACCCCTGTTCTGTTCTAATTTCTCATCCACTCCAAAACACCAGATGCCTCCGAGACGTGACCCTGGATTCACTTTCCCGCTGGAGCTCACCCAGCTGATCCAACAACAGAATGCCTTGATGCAGATGCTCATCCAAAACCAAGGCAACAATAACAACAACAGTTCACCACCACCACCCCCTGTCGACAACCTGACCCATTTCCTAAGGCTGAATCCACCAGTGTTCTCTAGCAGCACCGAGCCGATTGTAGCTGATGATTGGCTCCGCAAGATCAGAAGGGAGCTAGCCACTATTGGATGAACAGATGCTGAGAAGGTGCGTTTTGCCGCACATCAACTGGATGGACCCGCAGCATCGTGGTGGGAAAACTACACTGCCACCTACCCCATGGCCACAGTCACATGGGATTAGTTTCAGCAGGCCTTCCGCACCACTCATGTATCAGCTGGAGCCATGAGTCTGAAGAAACGTGAGTTCCGCAACTTACGCCAGGGGAATCATATTGTGGGGCAGTACGTGGATGAGTTCAGCAAGTTAGCTCGCTATGCCCCAGATGATGTGGCCACAGATGCTGCAAAGCAGGAGAAGTTTCTCGAGGGACTCAATGATGAGCTGGGAATGCAGCTGATGGTGGCTACTTTCAACAACTACCAGGAGCTGGTAGACAAGGCCACCATACTTGAAGGCAAGCAGCAGCAGGTTGATAGCCACAAGCGGAAGTATGGCCAGGGGAAGTACAACTCCGGAGCTCAGCAGAAGCCCCGCTATGCCCCATACTCGGGAGGACACACCCATCACACCCATGGAGGACATAATCATGGAGGACATAACCATGGAGAACACAACCATGGAGGGAATGGGAACAATCGCAACAATAACAGCAACTTCAAGTCTGGAAATGGAGGCAATGGCAACCAGCACCGTCCCACTCCGGCTCAGAAGGATCTGAGTCATATCATCTGTTTTAAGTGCCAGAAGATGGGACACTATGCCACCGATTGTCCGGAGGCCAAGCAGAGAAATGGAAACGGCAACGGCAATGGAAGCTCAGCAAAGAAGTCAACCCTTTTCCTCGTGCTCAAGTGAACCATATCGACGTGGAGGACGTCTATGATCAGACAGAGACTGTGGTTGGTTAGTTTTTATTAAATTCATGTCCGGTATTGGTACTGTTTGATTCTGGCGCAACACATTCATTCATATCAAGGGTAGTTGTGGAAAAGTACGGGTTGCCCACTAGAACCCTTAGAAGCCCTCTTCAGGTCACTTCCCCAGGAGGAGAGATGACGATAAGCTTAGGCTATCATTCGACCCTCAGCATCGAAAATCATGATTTTCCCGCAGAACTCATAGTATTGGAATCTCAGGGATTGGACATGATCCTACGCATGGACTGGTTGACGAAGTTTGAAGGAAACATCGACTGTGTCCGCAAGACGATTTTGCTCACCACCCCAGAGCAGAAGAGGATTAAGTATGTATCTAGACGCACACCGATGAAGAATCAGGTGAATTCCCTCACGGGAGTTGTTCAGGAGGAAGTGCCAGTAGTGCAAGATTTTCCCAATGTATTTCTAGAGGAATTATCAGGAATGCCACCGGACAGAGACATTGAATTTCTGATTGAGTTATTGCCCGGCACAACCCCAATATCCAAGAGACCTTATCGGATGCCCCCGAATGATTTGGAAGAGATCAAGAAGCAAATTAATGAGCTATTGGAGAAGGGATATATTCGGCCAAGCTCGTCACCTTGGGGAGTCCCAGTTCTTTTGGTACAGAAGAAGGATGGAACCCTGAGAATGGTTGTGGATTATCGTTCGTTGAACAACGTGAGCATCAAGAACAAGTACCCTCTGCCGATGATTAATGATTTATTTGACCAGCTAGTTGGAGCCAAAGTATTCTCCAAGATCGATCTTCAATCAGGGTATCATCAGTTGAAGATTCGTGAACCATGATATACCCAAAACAGCTTTCACCACCAGGTATGGTTTATATGAGTATACCGTCATGTCATTTGGACTGACTAATGCCCCTGCGTATTTTATGAGCATAATGAACAAGGTATTTATGGAATATCTGGACAAGTTTGTCGTGGTGTTCATCGATGACATATTGGTTTTCTCCAAGAGTGAGGAAGAGCATAAGGAACACTTGCGTCTAGTTCTGGAGAAACTCCGAGAACATCAGTTATATGCCAAGTTCAGCAAATGTGAATTTTGGCTGAAGGAAGTCGGATTCCTCGGACATGTTATTTCAGGAGAAGGAATAGCAGTCGACCCCACCAAGGTTGAATCAGTCACCAAATGGCAGCCCCCCACCTCAGTCAAGGAGATCCGCAGTTTTCTCGGACTTGCAGGATATTATCGGAGATTTATTGAGAATTTCTCCAAGATTGCTAAACCCATGACTGAGCTGTTAAAGAAGGAAACCAAGTACATTTGGACCGAGGATTGTGAAGCCAGTTTTCAGGAGCTGAAGAAACATTTGGTTACAGCCCCTGTGCTAATTTTGCCGGACATACACAAGGATTACCAGGTATATTGTGACGAAAGGACTCAGAGGAGTGCTCATGCAGGAAGGAAAAGTTGTAGCTTATACCTCCAGGCAGCTACGACCTCAAGAGACGAATTATGCCACACACGATTTGGAGTTAGCAGCCGTAGTGCACGCACTCAAGACCTAGAGGCATTTCCTTATCGGAAACAGTTGTGATGTTTACATGGATCATAAGAGCTTGAAGTATATCTTCACACAGAAGGAGTTGAACCTCAGGCAGAGGAGATGGCTTGAGTTAATCAAATACTATGACATTAGATTGCATTATCACCCAGGGAAGGCAAATGTTGTAGCAGATGCCTTGAGCCGTAACTGCTATGTGAACACCCTCATAGCTGGAGGATTACCTCAGGAGTTAGCCGACGATCTCAGAGATCTCCGACTGGAGATAGTACCGAGAGGATTTTTTGCCACCCTGGATATTCAGTCCACTCTGACCAAAAGAATCCGAGAACCCCAGAAGACGGACAAGGAAATTGCAGAGATAAAGGAAAGGATGAGTAACGGAAAGGCTAAAGGTTTTGGTGAGGATGAGCAAGGAACTTTATGGTTTGAGGATCATATCTATCTGCCCAATGACCCAGGGGTCAGGAAGTTAATTCTTCAGGAGGCCCATGTTTCACCGTACTCGATTCACCCAGGTAACACCAAGATGTATCTGGACTTGAAGGAAAGTTTCTGGTGGACAGGTATGAAGAAGGATATTGCCGAGTACGTAGCAGTATGCGATGTTTGTCAGCGAGTAAAGGCGGAGCATCAGAAGCCGGCAGGGTTACTTCAACCTCTGCCGATACCCAAGTGGAAATGGGAAAAACTTCGAATGGATTTTATCACAGGATTACCCAGGACTCGTTCAGGTTATGATTCTATCTGGGTAGTGGTTGATCGCTTGACCAAGGTAGCTCATTTCATTCCAGTGAAGACCACCTATACCAGCGCTAAGTTAGCCAAGATATACATGACCAGGATCGTATGTCTGCATTGAGTTCCAAGGAGTATCGTGTCAGATAGAGGAACACAAGTTTACCTCAAAGTTTTGGAAACAGTTACATGAAACTTTGGGTACAAGGCTAGAGTTCAGTACAGCTTTCCATCCGTAGACAGATGGACAGACCGAGAGAGTCAACCAGATTCTGGAGGACATGTTGAGAGCCTGTGCACTAGACTATGGATCTAGCTAGGATGATAATCTACCCTACGCAGAGTTCTCATACAACAACAGCTATTAGACCAGTCTGAAGATGACCCCTTTCGAGGCTCTATATGGAAGGAGGTGCAGAACACCATTGTTGTGGGATGGTGTTGGAGACCGAAAACTTTTTGGTACCGATCTTATCAGAGACCCCGAAGAGAAGGTCAAGCTGATTCGAGACAGACTTAAGATAGCTCAGTCGAGGCAGAAGAGTTATGGCGATAGTAAACGCAAGGAGATAACGTACGAAGTGGGAGACCGAGCATATCTTCGTGTGTCCCCACTTCGAGGAATCAAGAGGTTCGGTGTTAAAGGAAAGTTAGCACCCAGGTTCATTGGCCCATAC
Organism: Thinopyrum elongatum; assembly: GCA_011799875.1. NCBI lineage: Eukaryota > Viridiplantae > Streptophyta > Magnoliopsida > Poales > Poaceae > Thinopyrum > Thinopyrum elongatum. The sequence continues at coordinate 512,665,960 of CM022298.1, forward strand.
AAAATCCTTGAACATAGAGGAGAAGTTGCATACAAGTTGGAATTGCCGGAAGGTTTGTCCGGAGTTCACGAGGTCTTTCACGTTTCCCAGCTGAAGAAATGCCATGCCGAGATGGCCGATATTCCTTTGAGAGACACAGTGCCCCTAGAGGCCATACAGCTTGATAGTGATCTGACTTATGAGGAGAAACCCGTCAGAGTTCTCGAGACTGCGAACAGAGTTACTTGCAGCAAGATCATTAAGTTCTGCAAGGTTCTGTGGAGCCACCATTCCGAGGAGGAAGCCCCCTAGGAGCGAGAAGAAGATCTCCGTCGAGACCACCCGCACCTATTTGCTAGCCAACCCGAATCTCGAGGGCGGGATTCATTTTAAGGTGGGTAGGTTTGTAACATCCCAAATTTTCAATTTGGAATATTTTACAATTATTAGCTAAGTGTCTATGCATTTTGTTTGAATTGAGTGGCATTTGGAAAATTTCAGAGGCATTTGAGTTTTATTTGAATTTGAATTTAACTTGGCATTTGAAAATTCATTTCAAATATACTTGACAAATACTTGAGCAAAAGTATGAGAGGAGCTAAAATGACACTCCAAAAATGTCAGAAGAAAACAATGCCAAAAGTTTTGAATTCAAATTTGAGTTTTATTTGGATTTTAAAAAAATTATAAATTTTTATTTTGCCTCAGAAAAATAGTTCATCTATAGGTTATATTTTTCTGAGTTTTTTGATATATATATGTGTCCTATATAAAACTAATTTTATTTTCTCTAGTTTATTTTTTTCCTTCCTGTGTAGAATTTCAAAAAAAAAGGAAAAGGAAAACCCCGGCGCCAGCCAGGCCAACTGGCCCAACAGCCAGCCGCGGCCCAGCCGGCCACCACCCGCAGCGGCCTGCCCCAGCGCGCCCGCACCCGATCCCCCTTCCGATCGGTCGCCCGACCCAGCTCCCCTCTCTCTCTCACACTGACCCACGGGGCCCGCCCTTTTTCTTTTCCCCTCGCCCACGCCTCGCCACACAGAGCGCGTCCAGAGCGCCGCCGCGGTTCCGATCCTCGCGGGATCGCGCTCCGAGACCTACCCCTGCCCCATGAAGGTGCCCTATATAAAGCCCTCGGTCTCCTCCCTCGACCCCTCTAAAACCCTACCCCAACTCCACCGCAGCTCGCTCCCTCGCCTAACCGATCTCGCCACCTATCGACGTTGGTTCCGATGCCGGTGAGCCTTCTCTGCCCCTCGTGTTTGACCATCGGCTCCGCCTCCTCGTGCTGACCCCGTTTGACATCCTCTCCTCCCGTAGATCGCACCGAAGCCACCCCCCGAAGACCGCCGTACGCCACCGGAGCTACAGAGTGCCGGACGCTGCCACCACCGCCCCGCTCGCCTGTGTTTGTCGCTGACCGCAGCAGCAGCCACCACCGACTCCGCCTCGTCGAGCCGCATCGCCCCGACGTCACCGCCGCCGCCCCGGACCACCGGAGGAGTCGCCGGAGTCGCCGCCGTCCGTTGTAAGCCCGAGCTCCCCTCCACCGTCCGATCTTCCATCTACGCGCTGGATTAGAAATAACGAAGGGATACGGTTTTTAGTTATAGATCGGTTTAGTTTACGGTTTATTTTTCGGTTTAGTTAGTTTAAATCGAACCGGTAGACTTTCTGTTATTAACCGCGAGGCGTTTTAGTTAAAATTCGCTTGAGCGCTATTTAGTTGCAGATCGCCCACCCCCTAGGCCCAGTAGCGCCCGTTGTTTTATTTATTATTATTGTTTTTCGTTCTGTTTTAAAAACAGAGAAGTTCCAATCTTGTAAAATCTGTTTCTCTTAGGTTATTTAATATTTTAATTTGATTCCTTTTGCTCTAGTTTGGAAATTTCCTAAAGTTTCTGTAGGGATAATTTTTGTCCATGTTTGTACTTTTAAAAATTGATTTGCATGACTTTTGTTTAGATCACCAAATTTGCAATAACTAGAGCTAGGATTAATATTTTTAGGCGATTCTTTTTGCTACTGTTTTCTTGTGACCTTAACTATCAGTAGGTTTAGTTTGGGAATTTTAGAAATAATTAAAATTATTTTAGCAGCGAAAACAGTACTGTTTTGTTGTTTATTGACTTTTACACTATTTTTTTTGCTTTAAATTAGTTTCTTATGTTATTTTTGTTTTGTTCAGATTAGTTTCTGTAGAATTAATAGTGGAACTTTTATTTGTAGAAAGATTAAAACGTTTTAGTTGTTTATTTCTTTTTCTTACTAGAAACTTGTTTTAGGCATAAAAGGAGTTTTATAATAGCTTTTAATGCGATTCCTTTTGCATAAAAATAATTTGCTATTTTCCTTTCTGTTATTTAATAAAACCTTATTTTAGTTTTATTAAAGAAAGTTTTAATGGTAGAAAACTATTCTTATAGTTGGTTTCACTTATAGTAAAAAAAACTTGGTATTGCTTTTATGGTTTTCTTTGATTTTCCTTTGGATTTCATTATGTGTTATGTTGATTGTCATTTACTAAGTTTACTTGCTGTCATGTTAGTATATTGTATGATGGTATGCTTATTATGTTTTGTTTGTTTCGATAGAATTCCCGGAGTGTGAGGCTTGTTACTACGAGTCGCTAGCCTTCGAGGATCATCAGCAAGGCAAGTCTTGATCATGAATTTATTGACCTATGTTTTATTGCATTAGTAGAATTTTCCTCCCCGCCATGCATGCAGTAGGAGAAATTGAATCAAGTCTTGAGTAGTATCATGTGGTAGGTTGACCCAAATCCCTATGTTACCATTGCCTGGGACGTTGTAGTTTATCGTGCTATGCTCGTAGACGGGGTTGGTTGAGTGATTCATATGGGAGATTTGAGAGTCAAGATGATGATAACCCCATGACTTCAAGATGCTCAAGATGGACTTCAAATTCACTATTAGGTGGAGGACGGATTGATGGGCACCCTGGAGCAACCAGCGGATGGCCGGGATGCATGGAGAAGCGCCATGACATCTTGCGGAAAGCTTCACCCAGCCACGAAGAGATGGATGGATACCCCTTGACCGGAAGCTTACCTGTGCAGCCGCAAGCCATTATGGGCTCTGGCTTGGTCGACCCTAGGCGTGACTCTGGACGGACGGTGCCAGCAGATGTAGAAGAACGGTAGGAAATGGATGGGCACCGGCAGTGGCCCAGAGAAACTCTACGAAAGACCTTGTTTCCTTCGTCCCGTCTTCAAACACCAGGTAGTGCGAGGACATAAAGGAGGGAACAATTCTTGCGGGTAAAGTGTACAAGACTCTGCAGAGTGGAAACCTAATCGATTAGTCGTGTCCCCGGTTACGGACAACTGAGCCTCTGGAATTCGAGTATTTTGGAAATCTCAACACCGAACATAATTAATTAATTGATGGGTTATTAATGATTTCGGGTATGAGACACTGGTTGGCGGAGCCATCTCAATAACAACCAACATTTTGTAGTAATTGCAAGCAAGCCCTTTTGTTGTAGGGAAAAACAGGCTTTTTCGCAAAAATTTAAACTTAGAGCCCCACAGCCAAATTGCATATAGTGTTAGTATTATTATTTTTGTCTTTCTCTCTATGACTTGCCGGCATATTCAAAATGTTGAGCTACACGGCTGCAATGTCTCATGTTGCAGAGGAGTTTTCTGACCAGGAGTGAGGCTACGATCTACGCTCGGTGATTGCCCTATGGAGTCGGATGGACTCGCTTATCGTCTACGCTTCCGCAACATTTAGTTTTTCTCATGAGTTGGCCTTCGGCCGAATTTATTCTATTGTAATAAATATGAGAATCGTGTAATAAATCAGGTGTGATTGAACTTTGAATTTTTCATCAATGTACTGTGTGTGCCAGCATGATCTTGGGATGGTACAGATACACAGAGACTTGACCAATTTCGGGTCGGGTCGCTACAGATGGGTTCGGTCGTGCGGTGTTCTTTCCTAGTGATAGAAGGGGCAGCAAGACACATATTGATCGTTGCTATTAAGGATAACAAGATGGGGTCTATTCCTACATGAATAGATCTTGTCTACATCATGTCATTGTTCTTATTGCATTACTCCGTTTTTCCATGAACTTAATACACTAGATGCATGCTGGATAGCGGTCGATGTGTGGAGTAATAGTAGTAGATGCAGGCAGGAGTCGGTCTACTAATCTTGGACATGATGCCTATAAAATGATCATTGCCTAGATATCGTCATAATTATTTGAAGTTCTATCAATTGCCCAACAGTAATTTGTTTACCCGCCGTATGCTATTTTTTTCGAGAGAAGCCACTAGTGAAATCTACGGCCCCCGGGTCTATTCTTTATCATATTTGCTTTGAGTTCTATTTTTTATTTGCTTTTGTTTTCAGATCTATTATCCTAAAAATCCCAAAATACCTTGCTGCACTTTTTCTATATTTTTTTTATCGAGAGATATATTTATCCAAAATCATACAAACTAATCTATCTTTTACCCGTGAGGGATTGACAACCCCTCTTACGCATCGGGTTGCAAGTATTTGTTCTTTGTGTGCAGGTACCGTTTACATAGTGTTGCTTGGTTCTCCTACTGGTTCGATAACCTTGGTTTCATAACTGAGGGAAATACCTACCGAAGCTGTACTGCATCATCCCTTCCTCTTCGGGGAAATACTGACGTGGATACGAGCCATCAGACGTATGCTGGCTATAAAAGATGCCACGTCTACTTTTTGCCCAGTCGGAGGAGAGAGAACATAAACGAGTTGTAGAATTATAGCTGACGGTAGCATGAGCTCTAACATATTCGTCAAAGAAAAAAGGTGGGTCACATATTAATGACACTGCATACTAGAATGACTATTATACAATTGGGCTATTAGGTTATAGGTGACATGACAACTTCATATAGTTGATTTTTTTTCAACTCCACATAGGTGATTTTTCGTTATACTATTAACCATGCTCTGATAGTGCTTGCTGACAAACACTCTATAACCGAGTTAAAGTGCTTAACTCCCAAAATATGATCATTACTTGGTTGTAAACACTCATAGACCCTCAAAACTGCATTTATCTCTCATATGTCTCCAACGTATCTATACTTTTTTATTAATTCATGCATTTATATTATCACTTTTATATGCTTGCCATTTTATATTATTTTTATGGAAAAACCTATTTACTCAGTGCCGAGTGTCAGTTCCTGTTTTTTTCCTATTTCTTTGTTTCGCAGAAAAAACCATACCAAACGAAGTCCAAACACGATGAAACTTTACGGTGACTTTTTCTGGACCAGAAGAGACCCTACAAGTATCGAGGAGGCACCAAACAGTGATCGAGGGGGGGGGGGAGCCACCTGAGCTTGTGGGCCCATCATGGCTCTGTTTGACCCAATTAATTCCAAGCCTATAAATTCACAAATATTCAGAAACCTCCATAGCGAGACCCGAAACAATTCTTCCGCCGCCACAAGCCTTTGTTCTTCCGTGATCCCATCTGGAGGCCTTTTTCGGTACTTTGCCGGGGGAGGGGACCATTAGGTAGGAAATCTTCATCGACCTTGCTGCCTCCATGATGATGTGTGAGTAGTGCCTTCGGGACCTACGGGTCCATAGCAGTAGCTAGATGGCTCTCTCTCTCTCTCTTTCTCTCTCTGATCTGCAATATTTTGATATCTTTGGAGATCTATTCAATGTAATTCTCGCGGTGTGTTTGTTGGCATCCGATGAATTGTGGGTTTATGATCATATTATTCATTGAAACTATTTGAATCTTTTGGGATCTATTTATGTGCAATTTTATAGCCTTGTATTTATCTCCTATCTATCCATCTTCTTTGGCCAAGTAGATTGATTTATCTTCAGTAGGAGTGGTGCTTATTAGTAGGTTCAATCTTGCAGTGTCCTTACTCTGTGACAGGAGGAGTTGCAAAGCACGTATTGTATTGTTGCTACTAAGGATAAAACGATCGGGTTCGAACATATTGCTTGGTCTTACTTTGTCTACACTATGTCATCTTGCTTAATGCATTACTCTGTTTGTCATGAACTTAATACTTTGATATGCATGTTGGATAGCGGTCTTGGGATGGAGTAATAGTAGTAGATGCAGTTCGATTACGGTCTACTTGTCACCGATGTGATGCTTATATATGAATCATACCATGAAAAATCATAATCATAATTATGCGCTATTCTGTCAATTGCCCAACAAGAATTTGTTTACCCACCGATGCTATGCTTATGAGAAAGATGCCTCTAATGAACCTATGACCCCCGGGTTCATTCTCCATTATTACTAAAAACCTAAAATTGCTCGCTATTTTATTTTATTTATATACCTATCACTATCAAATTTAATCCTTGCAATTGGCGAGAACAAGGGGATTGACAACCCTCTTGTCTTCGTTGGGTGCAAGCATTTGCTTTGTTTGTGTGTGTGCAGGTACCGTTTACATTGTTTGTGTGTTGTCTCCTTCTGGTTCGATAAACCTTGGTTCTTAACAGAGGGAAATAATTTCTGCTAATATACTACATTAATCTTCCTCTTCGCGGAATCCCGACACTATAACAAGTAGCAATCTCCGTGTTAAAAAAATGTTTTTATCTCCTAAATGGCTTCTATGAGCCCCCCAAACAACTCCTTCCTCTCGATAAGTAGGGAAACCTCTTCCCTTCTGATCCCTTCTATATTTTTTGGCGGAAAGATGCTTTTCATCCCCAACCTCCTCCTTTTGCTCCTAACACTCGCCCAACCTATCCATCACATCGCCCACTCCTCGAGCCACTTTGCAATCACCCATTTTCAGCATGCAATCACCTATCTCCGTCACCGAGCCACGCAACTGCTGCCACCTCTTGTCTGTCATTGCCACACCTATCTAGTGTCGCCTTGTGATACTCCAGCGCCCTACTACTTGTGAGCTGCATTGGAATTTCCCCAAAGAGGAAGGCAGAAGCAATATAGTATCGGATAGTATTTCCCTCAGTAGAGAACCAAGGTTATCAGACCAATAGGAGATTCATGCAAACAACTGCCGACAACACCTACACACACAAGAGCAAATACTTGCACCCAACGCGGGCAAGAGGGTTGTCAATTCCCTTGTACTCGTTGATTGCAAGGATCAAATCTGATAGTAGTAGATAGATAAATTGCAAGGTAAAATAAAAATAAATAAATTGCAGCAAGGTATTTAGGGTTTTAGTAATATGATTAAAATAGACCCCGGGGCCATAGTTTTCACTAGATACATCTCTCTCATAAGCATGCCATACGGTGGGCAGACAAATTACTGTTGAGCAATTGATAGAAAAGCGCATAGTTATGACGTTATTCATGGCATGATCATGTATATATGCATTACGTCCGTGACAAGTAGACCGACTCCTCCCTGCATCTACTACTATTACTCCACTTCGAGAGCGCTGCTATGCTTGCCTCTCTACATATTAAGTTCATAACAAATAGAGTAATGCATGAAGTATGGTGACATAATGTAGACAGAATAAAATCAAGCAATATGATTGAACTCTGTCGTTTTATCCTTAGTAGCAACAATACAAATACGTGCCTCGCTACTCCTCCTGTCACAGAGTGAGGACACCGCAAGATTAAACCTACTACTATGCACCACTTCCACCGAATACCTAATCATCAACTTGGCCAAAGAAAACTCATATATGGAAAAGCATTACATAGTTATAACAATCACACATAATAAAGTTCAAAATATAACCCAATTAGTTTCAATGAATAATCTGATCATAAGCCCACAATTCATCACATCCCAACAAACGCACCACATAAAAGTATTACATCATATCGATCTCCGAAGAGAACATTGTATTGAAGATCAAAGAGATAGAGAGCCATCTAGCTAATCACTATGGACCCATATGTCATGTAGGAACTACTCACACATCATCGAAAGGACATTAAGGTTGATGTAGAAGCCCCCCCGGCAGAGTACCAGCAGAGGCCTCCAGATGGGATCGCGAAAGAACAGAGGCTTGCGGCGGCGGAATAATTGTTTTGGGTCTCACTCTGGTGGATTTGGGATTTTAGGGAATTTATAGAAGTGGAATTGGGTCAGACGGAGCTACGAGGGACCCACAAGCTCAGATGGTACCCCCACTGGGGGCGTGCCGTGTGAGCTTGTGGCCCTCTCGTATATCTTCTGGTCTTCCCCTGAAGCTTCTAGGGTCCCTTCTGGACTAGAAAAAAATCATTGTAAAGTTTCATCGTGTTTGGACTTCGTTTGGTACTGTTTTTCTACGAAACAATAAAATAAGGAAAAATAGGAACTGACACTGGGCATTAGGTCAATAGGTTAGTTCCCAAAAAGATATAAATTTGGATATAAAGTATGTAAGATTGATAAAATAATAGCATAAAACAATCAAAAATTATAGATACGTCGAAGACGTATCACGCCCCGCGCACCCGGGGCTCCTAATCTCCTCCCAAGTCCACTGCGCACTGCCCACCGCCGCCTCCCGAGACAAGCAACGATGAATCCCTTGCCAAGGGCTCGAGCGTCAGCGAGCGAGAGAATCATCACTTGACACCTCTTCGCTTCCTCACACCTTCCTCCAGCCACCAGAGCATTTGCTGTGAGATCTTATCGGCCATTGTGCTCTTTTTTTCGGAAAACTTTTGATCTATTCATCTTCAATTATGGTAGTACATCGAACACAAGAAATAATAAAAATTACATCCAGATTCGTAGACCACCTAGCGACAACTACAAGCATTGAAGCGAGCCGAAGGCGCGCCGCCGTCATCGCTCCTCCCTCGCCGGAGCCGGGCACAACTTGTTGCAGTAGACAGTCGGGAAGCCATCGTGCTAAGGCTCCATAGGACTAACGCAGCAGAAAAGCAACCATCGCCGATGAAGAGAAGCTTAGATCAGAAGGATCCAACCTGAAGACACATGAACAAAGATGAACAAAAAACGGATCCTAGCGGATCCACCAAAGACAACCACCGACCGAATTCCGCGAGATCCGCCGGAGACACACCTCCGCACACTCTCCGACGATGCTAGACGCACCGCCGGGATGGGCTAGGCGGGGAGAACCTTATTCCATCTTCAAGAAGCCGCCACCGTCTCGTCTTCCTAAGCAGGACAAAAACCCTAACAAAACTTGAAGAAGCATCTAAAAACGGAGCCCTCCCGCCGGCAAGGGCCAGGATCCACCACGCACCCATGGCCCTCAGGCTACAAGAAACGTGGCAGATCGGCGCCGCCGCCGAGGGTAGGCAGAAACCCTAGCGCCTTTCCTTGGAGGAGAGACAAAGGAAGGAGAGACGCACGGCCATCGTGCTCTTCGACTGGCGACACACACACGGTGTTTGGCAGAAGGGTCATATAATCATTTTCTTTTCCCTTGTCGTAAGCTTTGCAGTAATGTGAAAATGTACCTGAATTGGATTTTTGTTATGCAAAAGGAGGTGAAAATTAACAAAGCAAAAAGTATTGTAAGTTACATTTAGGGATATGCTAATTGACAACTTCTCGATGCCTACATTTTGTAGGAAACTCCTAATAAGTGTTTTCTGGAGTTAAGTTTATAGAATCTGTTAGAAATACCATCAGTAAATGATTGCGTTTTCTCAGCAATGTGGGCATACCCACATATGTGCTCTTTAGCATTTGAATTATTTGACTTAATTTTGACATCCCCTCTGGTAGAGGAAGCAGTAAACTGCTGCAGCGGTTGCCCAGTACGGAGCATCGGAGATGCTTTATCACTGACAGAAGTCACAGAACCATCTACTCGCATTCAAGTTTCCTTAAAAAAATTGCTCGCATTCAAGCCAGCAACATCCAGCCGCTGGACTTGTAGTACTGTTTTTTTTTTTTTTTTTTGAGAAACGCTGGACTTGTAGTGTTCTACCGCAGCTCCGCACGCATGACGCTGATCACCTGGGCCCAGATGACTCCTCGCCCCCGCACGGCCCACGGGCTAGATCCTGACTGCGTGTGTGTCGCACGCACACGCCCTGCGAGGACGAGGAGAGCCCAATGACAGTCCCGTCCACGTCCTGCCCGTGTCCCGTCGTGCCTGTGGCCCCAGCCGTCAGCGAGCACGTATTCGACCCGTGGGTCCCACGCTTCCGCTGCGCCCTCTCGACCTCTCGTGCTCCGCGAGGGAGCACCCTTTCCCCTTTCGACTCGACACGACCCGCCCGGCCCCCCTTCCCTTCATCACCATGTGCGCTTTTGGCATCTCCGTCTCGCCGACTGACTCCTCGTCCTCCCCGAGCAGTCCTTCTCCCCTCACTTTGCAGCCTCCTCCGCGGCGCCCAGCAGTTGCGCCTCGGGGCACACAAGAGAGAGAAAGAGGAGAGGGAGAGGAGGCCTCGCTTCAGCGCGAAGCTTCCGCCATGGGCGACATCTCGACCGCGGCGGCGAGCGCGGGGGAGCGCGAGCCCCAGCCCAAGGACCCGAGGACGATCGCGCGCAAGTAAGCGCCCTAACCCGACCGCGCCCCGGCATCCTCCTTATGTTCCCCACCTCGTTTTTTGCGATTCCGCGGTGTCTCGTGTGCTGCGGATTTGTTTGGGGCCAAGCAGCGGGGCTTCGGCGCGGAACCACAGTCAGTCACCCCTGTTTGTTTCACGAAGATTTCCGCCTCTTGGTTCATGCCTCCGTTGCTGATTTGGGAGCTCTTGGAGGTTTTAGATGGGTTTCAAATGTTTCGTCTGTTTTTGGCTGTTGATTATAGATAATGTTAGATTTAGCAGTTCATGCTCTGTAGTCCACTGTTTCGATTTCTTCCCCATTTCGTGTTGATTTATCTGATTAAATGACGCATCAGTTGTGATTAATTCTAAATTGCTTCCAGTTTAATTGCTATCTATATGCACTAATGCTCCGTGGACTAGTTGTTCGGAACGCAATCCCCATTCTTAATCTCTACGATTCGATCCTGTCGCAGACTTGCTTTGGGAGAGCTCTGCCAATCTTCCCAGTGGTCGCTCTTCAGTTTCTATGATAGCGGTAGTTGGGGCACATCAAACCTGTCGCAGTTACACCTTGACAATGCAGGGCGCCTGTTAGAAGAACATGCCCATGAATAAATGGACTAATAATTGACCGAGATTTCGTGGTGCCTCTCAAGTACTCCGTACCTCGCATCCCTAGTCTGGCAAGGAAGGACATCCTTTTCTTTGATAGAATCTCCAGTGCTGTAGTTTCTGCTACTCTGCCTTTATTTGTCAGTATCACGAGACAAACAATTGGCGGTGTGTTGCAAAGCTTTTGTTGATCAATGATTACACTGTGTCATTAGGCTATACCCAAGTCTGATAACAACATTATATCTTACTCTGTTTCATTATACAGGTTTTTGATAACAACATTATATCTTGTGCTTTAGGTATCAGTTGGATCTCTGCAAGAGGGCTCTTGAGGAGAACATCATAGTGTACCTAGGCACAGGATGCGGGAAGACCCATATAGCCGTGTTGCTCATATACGAACTTGGCCATCTCATTCGCAAACCCAGACGTGATGTCTGCATCTTCCTCGCCCCAACAGTCCCCCTTGTTCTCCAGGTAGATTACTGTCCAGCTTTTGCACACATCACATTTTTAGTATATGTAATTGGGCACGCGAGTGCATAATTTCTCTCGAGGTTATAACTGCATTTTCCAGACTGATCACAACTGTGCATGTTTAATTAGTGCTCTTCTTCTCTGTAAACAAAACCGCTCTCCTTTTTTACAGCAAACGACGGTGATTGCAAATTCCACCAATTTCAGAGTTCAAAGTTACTACGGGGATGGTAAAACCCCAAGAGATCATGATAACTGGGAGACAGAGATGGGGGAATCTGAGGTAAGGTTTACTTGACATTCTCCTTGCAGGTCAATCACAATGACATTCCAGCTTGTAAAATGTTGTCGGGAGCTATTTGCCTTATCATAAATTAGTTATGACACCTGAGTACTTCATAGCAAACTTTCACCCAGAGATTAATGAACACACCTGTGTAATTTCTTCTGAATTAGAGGTCTAATTCTGCGCACATGTAAACAACAGATCCATTAGTCCAATAATCTGCGCATCCATTTTTGTCAAAACATGATAGAGTTTTGTTCTACTCCGTGCATAGTTTTGCACCTAATTTGTATCACTTTCTATGCCACTGCAGGTTCTTGTAATGACTCCCCAGATTTTGTTGCATAGTTTGCAGCATTGTTTCATCAAGATGGACTCAATTGCACTTCTGATATTCGATGAATGCCATCACGCACAAGCGCATAAGCGGCACCCATATGCACAAATTATGAAGGTAGTGTCAAGATCTTCTTCATGCAGTACAATTTGCAATGCACAGACTATCTTCATATGATGGAATAATTAGGTTTGTCATTCCTTGGCCACCTAATGGTAGCAGTGCATCATTGAATTTTCTTTGCACTTGAACTCGTCTCAATAAAACTACATCCACATGCCACCATTGTTAATAAAACATTATTGGAGTTTAAATGTTTGGTGCATGCTGATGGGAGAATTCATGCTTGTAGGTCAAGTTTCTAATAAATGGAGAATTAAATCAAAATAACATGTCTATGTTATTGGTTTGATATCTCCATATATTTGGTCATTAACCAATACATATGTTGGTCGACATATGTGTCCTTGTATGTTTACGAACTAAGGATCACTTTAAAACTATCATCATTAAGATAACACAAACAAGTCGAATACTTGTCATCCGTACTTTTCAAGGATAATTATGCTGGTGCCTCACAACAATACGATGTTTTTGCATGATTTGTTTGGCCGTGGAGTTACGCTCGGGCCACCTGGGATCGCTAGACAACGATTTGCCTATGTTCAGCCGTTTTCGAGACAGTTAATGGTCCTACCTCTTGCTTTGCTTGGATTATATCTCGAGATGGTAGTACAATTGCTGTTACAATGAGGGAATCTGTCGAGTTGATACGCAACTCGATGACTACTATGGGCGAACTAGGTAATGCACTCTAGATCTCTAGGGTTTCTGTCTGTTGTGGAGATGATCAAGCTGCCGCTCTTTCGTGGTCTTGGCCTCCTTTATATACCTATGGTATGGCGGTGGCCTCATCTCCTTCGAGTAGGCACCCCCCTCCATGCACAAGTAGGATTCTAGACCATTCACGAGTAGGACTCGTGGTCTCTTTTCAAGTACCCGCAAGGCCTCCTTCTAGGAAGTAGGAACATATCCCAACTAGGTTGGTGATCTCCATGGCCCCCTAGGGCCTGCATATACCTAGGCATGTATATGGCATATACAGTACATGAATACAGTAGAACGACTACCCATTGTTCAAGGAACATGTTGTGCATTGAATCGTGAACTCACAAAATTATAATCATCATTATGATTGCCTCTTGCATATATCTCCAACAATACACACATAACACATACATAATAAAGGAATGTTCCTCTTTGGATCGCATGATTCTCAAAAGACAAGTATAGGAAAAACATAGGATTAGAGTGTCACGACTTCTTGAATCCTATAGGAAGTCGAAGCATAGGAATTTGGAACGTACTCTTTGAATGTTCCATAGGTATCTTGTGAGAATATTGAGAGAAGGCGCATGCAAGATACAAAGGAAGATTTTAATCATATATATCCTTTTGCTCGAAATCCTATGAAATTGGGGCATAGGGATGCAATCCATATGAAGTTCCTATGGATTGAAATCCTCCAAAATTCTTAGAAAGATTCATCCACTCAAAGAAGCACCAACATTCATGTAACAAGCAAGAGTATGTGCAGTAAGTTATACCTATTAGACTTGTATATATTAGCCATGTAATATCCCGTTATATAAGGAGTTTTGTGCATATTGTACCGTGCATATACGTGTATATATAGCCTATGGTCTCATGGGAATATACATTGCATATTTCCCAAGCAACTCGTAGTTTGATCAGTTTTGGCCTGTTTTTTCTATTCTCTTATCCATTTCGTTGATCTCCACCTGGTCATCATTGCTTTCCATACCGCTCCAGGAAGGGGCCATCCTAGTTGTAGATAAAGGCATCACCGCTATCACCTTGCCTAGCTCGCGCCTTATCCAGATCAAGCCTACCGTCGTCTGCTTGCATCCTGGGGCGTGCCGCAGAGCAGGACTCCTACTTTAGGTCGCGCCATCATTGTCGCTTCCAGGCCGCTCCCGCCTTCGGACTAGCGGATGCCATCGTCTCCTCGAAGCCCTCGACACCCTCCTTGACCTGGCCTGTGCCACTGACTCCACTCGCCCTCGCACGGTCGTCGCAATTCTTGTTTCGTCTATGTCTATCCACCAGGTCGTCGTGCCCGTTGCAGCCTCAGCAGCCATTGTTGTCCTCCCTTCCCACGCGCGTAACTTCTCCCATGGTCAAGCGAGCCCCACTACATGTGTCTTCGTTCTCAGATCGAGTCGAGCCAACTTCACTCTATTCTAGGAAAAAAATGCAATGTCTTCGTTGTAGGGCTTCGTTTCCACCCCTAAACCCCTCATTGTTCTATGACTTTCGAAGTGTTAACTACCACAGAGTTTGTCGCCCGCATGTGCATTCACTTGCATGGTCTTTGTCTCTTGGGCGTTCTCTTCGATGAGGTCTCCTGTCGGTTGTGCCATGTTGCTCCTGTCGAGCCTACACTATCAACTCTTGTCCCTGGTGCCACTCGGTCTGAAATTGTTGTTGCCAAGGTTGCTGATGATGTTGTCGTTGTTTACTATCAAAAGGTTTATGAACTACAAGGTGGCTCTACACTTGTTGTTGTTAGGAAATATGCAACCTGTATTTCTAGGTGGCCCTAGGCCAGCACACATGTACAAGTGTGGTACAATAAGCAAAAAAACCTTATAGAACAGGGAAAATACAATGGGGTACATGGCTAAATATATAACTCTAACACCCCTCCTCAAACTCATGGTGGATCTACGACACTGAAGTTGGAGAGATAGAAGCCATGCTATGCTCTAGTCCAGGCCTTCGTAAAGAAATCCGTCAACTGTAACTTGGAAGGCACATACTAGGCACATACTGAAGATCAATAACCTAATCCGGCACACAAGTGCGCACAAAAAAAGCATCGACACCAGTATGCTTGGTGTGCTCATGCTTCATAGGGTCGCCCGCAATGCTAATAGCATGTGTATTGTCAGAGAAAACTAGAGTAGGTTTAGTGACAGAAACACCAAACTCTTGAAGTAACCACCGTGCCCGATTCACCTTTGCTGTCAAAAGAGCCATAACTCGCAACTCAGCCTCTGCACTCGAACGGGCAACTGCAGTTTGTTTCTTCGTCTTCCCGACAATGAGAGAACCACCAAGAAAAACACAGTAAGCAGAAAGTGAACGGTGATCCGAGGGATCACTAGCTCATGTAGCATCCGAATAGGCCTGAAGCTGTAATGAACCGGAGCGGGGAAAGAACAGACGATGAGAGATCGTGCCACGAAGATATCAAAGAACATGAAGGAGGTGACTACAGTGAACCGAAGTGGGAGCAGAGACAAACTGACTTAAAATATGGACTGGATAAGAGATATCCGGACGAGTGACAACTACATAGATAAGACTCCCAACAAGATGACGATAACACGTCGGATTAGACAAGGGGTCATTATCAGTAGCATGGAGGTGAACACTGAGCTCCATGTGAGTCTCAATAGTGCGCTCTGAGCGCGTGTTTGACCGCGACCGGAGTTCCATGGGACCGCCTGGGCTGCACTCTTAGCACGTGTTTGATCGCTACCGGACCCGCTTTTGGCCATCTCTCCGCGTTCGAATAAAGGGGCGGAGGGCTTGAGCTGTGGATGTGTAGCAATGGAGGAGAAGGCAGGAAGGCAGAAGGGTGAGATTGGAAGCGGAGGAGGAAGGAGGAGGAAATTACCCTCTTTTCCCCTTCCTTTAACCGCCGTAGTGAGCCGAATTGACGGGTTTTGCGGCGTGACATGTGTCCCATGTCCTCTGCTGTTTCCCATCCGCATACGTGGGCGTGGGGATCCAGGCACCATCATCATTTCGATGCGAAACCAATGGGTGCCTCAACGGTCCTCCTTCCAGATATGACAAGATAGAGGAGATATGACAAGATAGAGGACGGGGCTGGCTTCCCATTCATGGAAGGCCTGACGTCAGGCCTCAGTCTGAGAAGCCGCGACTTCCAAGGAACCCCCATGCTACAACACCGTTGGGGTTGCACCAGCTCAGACGAGCCCCGCAGATGGAGTTAAGCCCGAGGCCTCGCCTCAGCGCAAGTCTTGACAAAGAGCTCTGAACTCCGGGAGCCCTCGCTATTCGCCCACCATCAACAAAGACGACGTTTCCTGCTTCTTTGTCGTCATCTCATCATCAAACAGTATCAGTGTCATGCAGATTTTCAGTCTTACCACGTTGCTAGTTGGAAGTTGGAACAACTAGTTGATCTTAAATTGCTATAAGCAGTTAATTAATGCAGAAATTGAATGACTGCTAATATGTGTTGAATACTATCCCTTTTATTTCCTAGAAGATGTCACTTCTGCATTGCAATATGGCTTTACATTTGCACCGTCTAAATCACAACTCGCACCACTAATTTGCATTGCAATATTTCCCTTGAACCTAGCAAAATTATATATTCTGTAGATACTTTTTGAGACAGTTGTAGGCGTATGGTTTTCAAGTATCTGTTCCAAATATTTTTTATTGTGAAATATACTATGTCTAAAATGACAGCTTTCAAGGAGTATTGTTTAACAAATTCAGTGAACGACAGAACTTGCAATCTGAAAAAGATGTTTCAGGAATTCTACATTAATAACGTTATTTCAGGAAATCATATACCTGAAACATTGTTTTATGAATTCTACTTCCTTTGTCCCAAAATAAGTGTCGCTGGTTTAGTACAAATTTAGTACAAAGCTGTACTAAATCAGCGACACTTATTTTGGGACGGAGGGAGTACATAATAACTCTGTTCAGTCTGAAAAACATTTGTAGCATTGTTTCAGGAATTCTACAATAATGACATGGTGAAGCCCCCTCGCATTTTTGGCATGACTGCTTCACCAGTAATGGGAAAAGGTAATTGTAATCTAATGTCTGTCCTATCAGGAAACATTTCATGGTTATGGTTTTTTAATTACCTTTGGTGGCCAACCACATTCTCCGAAATCATGGAGCTTCCCTGTTAGGCCATAGTATTGCTCTCTTTTATGCAATTAAGTTTGGAGCCATAATTTTTTCCTTTAGGAATTCTTTATCGCATTGTAAATGTGGCCAGATTTTCTTTTTGAACGGTCACCGAGGGGGAGAGCTTCCCCACCTGAATATATTACCCCTCAAAGTGGCCATAATGCCAAGAGAATGATCCAGTTTATAAGGGAAACCAGATCGAAAACCTGAACAAAGTGACCCCGTTTATGAGGAAAACCGGGCCGAAAACCGTACAAGTAACAAGGGTAAACGAGATGAGAAAAAGTGGACACCCAAAACAAGGCACACCTAGCTAACAGACAGAGGGACCAACACAACGAGAAACAAAGTAGATGTGGGGTGTCGTCGAGGGATCACAATACCAAGACTTTGCAAAAACCTAATGCACCGCACCGGCGTGCGTACCGAACCTCAGGCGCAACACAGGAGCGTCCACAAACAACGAGTGACATAGCCACGAACCTTGAGTGGAAGCTCCGCCATGAGACATCGGAACGATTAGCAAGTTGGGGAGGCATCTTGCATTATCATTGAGCAAAGATGAACTGAGACAGCACCAAGAGCACGAAGCTCACCGCAACACAACGACAACCATGGGAGGGTCTTGAGTATGCATAGCAATAGGAGCGACACCGAAGAACACCACTGAAGGCGAAGACACATGAAGCAATTGGCAGCACAAAGCACCAATTGCCGTTGCCAGGCACCAGAAACACATACCACCCTCGGCCCCATCCACCGGCCGCACCACCACCACCGTCAAACCTGCCGCAAGCAGCCACCACACAATCGATCGAGCTGACTCCAAGATGATGCCATCAAGAAGGGGTGCGACGCGGAAGCGTCACCATCATCTGTTCCAGACGCAGCTGAAACATGGGTTTCCCCCGGAGTCTCGAAGAGGATGAAGTCACTAATGACAACGACGCCTCCAAGGAGGTTAGTGGCGCCCAGAGGCGTCACCGCCGCCGGCTCCGGTCCGAGCAGAGCTTTCGCCCAAGTGAGCAGACCTCCTCTCCAATGTAATGACAGATCAAGGCGGACTGCAGACCTGCACCACCACAACGGACCATGGTAGCTCCCCACTGCCCATGGCCAACATCGGGCCGCTGCAGGCCAGATCCGGTCAGATCCGGCCAGCCGACGCCACTCCCAACCAGATCCGTGCGAAGCCCGAGCCGGCGGCCAGAACACGCCCCCCAGCACGGCCCTGGCAGCAGCACCGCCGCATCTGGAGATTGGTGCACCACCTCCTGCGCCTCGCAGCCACCACCTCGGTCGTGAAGGACGACCGCCGCCCCAACAAGGCAAGCTCCGAGCCAGCCGGCTGTCAAAGGGAAGGCGTGGAGGAGCCTTCCCTTTGCCCATCGTAGTGCGCGCCGCCGAATTGGATGGAGCTGGCAGGAGCGCGGCCTTCAAGGACATGAGGAAGAGGGGATCCGCGAGCGCCATGACGACCTCCAGCTCGCAGCTCCGCGCCCGCACGCCAAGCAGCACGTCGCTAGAGACGGACCAGGCAGCCGGAGCTGGACGCTTCAGATCGGGCGGATCCTGGCTCCAGCGCCATGGCGACGCGCAGACAACTAGGAGACGACCCGCCGTGCCCGAGAGCCCCCCAGCGCCACGAGCAAGGTCCCCCGCCGCCACCATCGGCCGCGAGGCTTTGCCTTGCGGCGTCCTCCAGCGGCGGCAGAGAGGGGTGGCTGGGATACTGCCGGCAGCGGCTAGGGCTACGACGTCCGCCCGTGTCGCTCGCACGGGAGCGACGCGGGGGCGTTTTCCTTCGTCTCAGTCCGTGTCGCTCGCCCATAGTTATGTGGAACTCCTTGAACAGAAATGCACATCCTGTTTTCACTTCAATAGCATTTTTTGTGCACCTTAGGACTTAATAGTTCGCTGTCATGTTGGCATAGGATAATTATTGTTTTAATTAGCGTAATCCTAATTAATAGTCTTGCGCTTTTTGTCTACCTTTTGTCCTGAGGTCAGTCTTCTATATGTTGATGACATGATCATCTTTGGAGATGAATTTGAGTGCCTTGCCTTTTTGAAAGCTCGTCTTAGCGAGCACTTTATTATGTCTGATTTTGGTCCTCTTCGCTACCTTCTTGGCTTGAAGGTTCATCTACCTCCGTTGGCTTCTCCATATCCCAAGAGAAAAGAAGGCTCTTGGTGAGCAGTTTCTTATGTCTGATCTTGGTTCTCTTCGCTGCCTCCTTGGGTTGAGGTTTCTTCTATCTCCGATGACTTCTTCATATCCAAGAGAACAGAAGGCTCGTCTTAGTGAGCAGTTTCTTTTGTCTGGTCTTGGACCGTTCTTCACTACCTCCTTGGATTGAGGTTTCTTCTACCTCCGATGGCTTCGTCATATCCCAAGCGAAAAGAAGGCTCGTCTTAGTGGGCAGTTTCTTGTGTCTGATCTTGGTCCTCTTTGTTACCTCCTTGGATTGAGGTCTTTTCTACCTCCGATGGCTTCTTCATATCCCAAGAGAAAACAAAGGTTCGTCTTAGTGAACAGTTTCTTATGTTTGATCTGGGTCCTCTTCGCCACCTCCTTGGATTGAGGTTTCTTCTACCTCCGATGGCTTCTTCATATTCCAAGAGAAGTACATCCAAGATCCTCTTGCTTTTCTTACTAATGAGTGTACGTTAATGGTTGAGACTCCGATGGAGCTCAGTGTCCACCTCCCAAGCTTCTATTGGTGAACCTTTTGCTGCTCTTACTGATGAGTGTATCGTTGACTGTTGAGACCGATGGAGCTCAATGTCCACCTCCAAGCTCGTTCTAAGGTGACAACAACAACAAACAACAACAAAGCCTTTAGTCCCAAACAAGTTGGGGTAGGCTAGAGGTGAAACCCATAAGATCTCGCGACCAACTCATGGCTCTGGCACATGGATAGCAAGCTTCCACGCACCCCTATCCATAGCTAGTTCTTTGGTGATACTCCAATCCTTCAGGTCTCTCTTAATGGACTCCTCCCATGTCAAATTCGGTCTACCCCGACCTCTCTTGACATTCTCCGCACGCTTTAGCCGTCCGCTATGCACTGGAGCTTCTGGGGGCCTGCGCTGAATATGCCCAAACCATCTCAGACGATGTTGGACAAGCTCGTTCTAAGGTGAGCCTTTCCTAATCCAACTCGTTCTCATCATCATGTTGACAATCTTGCCTATCTAGCCGTCATTCATCCGGATATATCATATCCAGTTCACATTCTGAGTCAACACTCCCCTTCAGGTTCACTACAGTCACCTCCTTTTACTTTTGCGAGATCTTCATGGTACTACCTCTTGCATCTTTTCTTTCAATGCTCCAGTTCACTGAAGCTTCATGCTATTCAAATGCTACTTAGGTTAGCTATCCGAAGGGCCGCCAATCGCATTTTGCTTGCTCATTGTCTGGAAGACAAAGAAACATACTGTAGTTTCCTGTTCGAGTGTAGAGGCAAATTGCGAGCTATGATTCTCTTGACAGTAGTAGTGACTTGGCTGCAGCGGTTGCTCGAGGATTTTGGTGTTTCTGTAACTACACCGACTTCTCTTTTGTCTAACAATACATGTGTTATCAACATTGCGCGTGAGCTTACCAAGCATATTGGTGCTGATGCTTCATGCGGTCCCGTGCAGGATCAATTGATTGGGCTCTTAGTGTGTGTTTTCCCAGTTTTAGTTGATGGATTTCTTCTTGAAGACCCTAACTAGAGCACAACCACTGTTTTCGAGTCGACTAGTCGATGAGTCGTAACTGGAAGTCGACTCAAAGACCTCGACTAGTCGAGACTAGTCAATCGGCAAGGCACGACTCGTCGACTCGAAAACCTTGAGCACAACACAGCTTTTACCTGTCCAAATTCGGTGGTGTTGATCCACCACAAGTTTGAGGGTGGTGGGTTTTAGAGTTGTATATGTTTTTCCATATATTAGCTACATATTCCCTGTTATATACTGTATAAGAGATTTTCTGCATATTTTACCTCACCTGTACGTGATTAGCTACGTAATCCCTATTATATATAAGAGATTTTTGCATATTTACCACACCTGTACGTGATTAGCTACGTAATCCCTATTATATATATATATATATGGTCTCATAGAAATACAAGTTGCATATTTCCTCACAGTTATAGCCACTCCCTGACGCCTTTTGCTGATATGTCTCCATCCTTCTGCTCTGCAAGCCTCTTCTCATGTTCCTCTACCTGCTTGTTACAATGTCTATTGCCTAAAGGCACATGACACTTGTGATACGCTGTTGGTTTGTTGGGACTCTTTTTAGTGAGCAATGGTAGGGGAACCCCCTACCTGAAGTGAAAATTTTATTGAACAAAAACTCGATATTTATAAGGAGATCTACGACGCAGCAAGCTAAGAGAACTTATGCCAGACACACGGGAGCACCACTGCTGAGACGATATGAGAAGTAAAAATCCGAGAGGGCGGCGTGCTCCAGGATCATCCCCCAAACAGCAAGTGGCGTGAGATGCTCACCATCGAAGACCAATCGGTTCTGGCTTTTCAGAAGCACCGAGCGCAAGGAGGACCAAGGTGTGGCGGATGGAATGGTGCAGGTGTGCTATGGACTGCGCATAAAAGATGCAGAACCGGTGAAAGAGCACACCGGACTGGGCTAGGACCGATTGTCTGCTGAGATTCGAAGCCAGCAACAAATTAAATAAGACGTGGACAAGATCCTTGTCTGGCACCGTGTAGAAAGGGCTGCAGGCGGAACCAATCCACCATCGTCAGAAATAGGAAGCTGTGTATGCGTATGTTGCCATGGCAAGCGAGCCGGAACAAGGTCTACACTTTCTTCAGAGCGAAATGGTCCCAGTTATTGTTTGCCAAGATCTAGGCCTATACTGGAGCGACAAAGAATGGGGTAGGCCGCTGCCCATGACATGCTTGTCGGCTTTGCCATCCACAAGTTGGGTGGACAGCTCAATTGGGCGAGCTCCGCATCAGCCGCTGTGGTGACAGGTGAGGCAAGATTGAAAAGGATTGGTTGAGGGAAACCCCAGCAATCACCTCAGCAATGGCAGCCTTGGTACATCTTTTTAGATTAATATAAAATGCTACACCTGTTACCAGGGATCTTACAAATTAGTTGTTGGACTAGCATTGCACTAACTTGAAATATTAGGTTGGTCTCTAGTGTTGCTTACTCTACTGTTGTACTATCAGATTCGGCTATAGTTGTTCTATCTTCCCTGCAATGTAAGATTTTCTTTACCATTTGTGGTCATGCAACTGTTCTTATATTTTATATGACAGGCGGGTCTAACAAGCTTAATTACACCAAATGTATCAATAGCCTTGAAGAATTATTGCATGCCAAGGTACATACTACTAGTGTTCCCCAAGAGTTCTGCTGGGTTTAGGGATGTTACTTATTGACATTTGGCTTTGCAAAACTTCTCTCATGTTGGGTAGGTCTGTTCGGTTGATAATGCAGAACTGGAAAGTGTGCTTGCTTTTCCTGATATGGAGGTGCACACGTATGTCCCGCTTAGTCACTCTAATCTTACTGTAACTTACAACAAAGAACTTGATCGCTCAAAGCTTGAGGTAAAGTTTTGTTCTGCTATACAGTGGATTATTATTATTTCAAATTTCAAGTACACAAGCTTATGTTTTCTGTTCTTTTTCATCTCCTTTTTGTTATATATAATTTTGAAACAGAGTGAACGCATACTACGCGAGAGCCTATACGATTTCAAGGATTCTCAGAAGAAACTAAAGTCCCTGGGGAGGTTGCATGGAAATTTAGTATTCTGTTTGCAAGAACTTGGTTCGTTTGGAGCTCTGCAAGTAAGTTGACACTGTTTTGTCAGATACGTTGATAATGAAATATCCTTAAGCCTTTTGTCGGATTCACTCTAATTTGGAACAGCCTTTTTCTTCAGTTAGTTGGTTAAAAAAAAATTCTTTTTCTTTTGGGGTGTTGCTTGGGAGCTGTTATAGGATGCTCCTCGCTTTTATGGGAAAGCGTCCATTTTGGGAACTTCGTAAATACAAGATAAGTAATAGATTGTGTTTAATAAAGAATCATTCTTGAGAATTTGTTCAGAATTAGAAATGGCACTATTTTTGGGTGAAAGTTTATATTGTTCATATGCGATGTTCACTTAGCTCGTAACAAATTTTCTGAGTCGATTTTATGGTACTACGAGCCTATGGATGTACAAATGGTTCATACATGGTGTTTCCGTAGCTTGCAAGAAGGTTTTTGTTAGTTCTTCGGTGGTGGCAGTGTCCCCCCCCCCCCCCCTCCTCCCCCGACATGGGGGATCACAAAATGTGCACCTTTTGGGAGACCCCAGTGCCTGCCCTTCTCACCTACCGACTCCAAATTCAAAAATTCAAATCCGCCTAAGGTGCTGATTCGCCACTAACGGACTATGAATTCTACCCAAGGCGAAGCTCATCTGAGACAAGGCTGAGGGTGTCGCATGGAGCAAGATGACAACAAGGTAATCTGATTTGTTGATCCATATCAATGCGTGGTAATTAGCTAAGCGTTCCACTAAGGTACCTAAGGTTTTATATTGGACAGACAGAGTTGCACGTCAGAGTTGCTGCCACATCCCTCTGGTTCCTAGGTCATCCTGAATGTCGTGGACCGCCCCGAGATGGCAAAGCACTGTTCATTGCTTCCTAATCGCCAGGGTGTAAACCTCGGTTCATGCCAAACGGACCAAATGAGGAAGATCACTGCTAAGTCAAAGATTTTCCTCCTCTCCTTGGCTACTGTTTGAGTGTCTAACCTTTTGAAGTTGGGAGCATAACGTGTACGCAGGCGTGTGCGATCTTGTTTGTCATGGATTCTATATTTCTTCCTTTAATCATTGCGTATGCTTTTATTTGCTATTTAGTTGTAGTGTTCTTGGCTGTTTTCTCCTTTCTCATATGAGTGGTTTTTTTTTTACTTTTTTTGTTGCCTCCGTTTAAGATAGCATCAGATGTGTTATTCCTATTTTGTTTGATTTTAGCGCAGGCTGCAAAGGTTTTCCTTTCATTTGATGGTGATGTTTTGGACAGAAAGGAGTCTGACATGAACGACAATTCTACCAGATTTAAGCATCACTACCTAAACAAAGCAATTTCTGTTCTGAGTAGCAACATATTAGACGGTGAGTTGTTATGCAAGTTCTCACCTAATTGTGCTCCTTTTTTACCCCTACGTTAGTTCCTAGACTATCTGGTCCACCTTCCCTATAAAATCTGGCAGTGGATTTTTTTAAAGTTCTTGAACAACTAATTGTCCTGATATCCTGCCTGTAATGCTGTTCATTATTTGAATTTCAGAACGGGAATTCAAAATTTCCAAAGTATGGAAGAGAAATATGAACTCATTCATCTTCCTAAATTAACAATATATCTTACAAAACATTCTGTGAAAAGATCTCACAAGACGGAAAATTTGGGAAACATACTGGAGTAGCTTTTTTAAGCATCACACTGGAGTAGTCGACACCAGGCCTTCACCTGTTCAAATTTTCTGTTGCCTACCATCATTGCATCTTGGCCATTTCTAGCACCAAAGATCAATATTTGGGGAAAAACTTCAAACTAAAATTTGCAAAAGCAACCTCCATCGAATTGAAGTTCATAGACTGGAGGCGATAAGCTGTCACATCCATTTCATCTTTGCAAATAAAGGGTTATCGTCATTGAATGCTTGCAACGTGGTGGATTTGGAAGTAGCGAAACCCTGGTGTCTCAACGGTGCAAGGCCTGGCACAGCTACGCTGCTGGACACTACCCATGCAGAGGCAGGACTGTGGGCTAAGGCAGGGGGGCGACGGATTGCTTACGACATTACCTTCCAAGCTTAGTGCTTATGGGTGGGACCTGTGTTGTGGCCTTGTGGGTGTAATAGGCCTATCAGTAGGCTTGTCCATAAACATGTTAGATCTCTGAATGCATTGTTTTTTATGTGCAAAAGCATGCTTGATTTTTCTGTTTCATTAATAATAATCAGTACTGGAATCGTTGAGGATATGTAGCTTTTGATACGGTTTTTTATTGGAAATAGTTGCCATCTTAAATGCATTTTTTTTTCTGATTAGCCCTTCACGAATCTGACAAGACATCCTTTCTAGGTACCCATGATGATTCATTTGATCTGGAGATGGTAGAACCTTTCTTCTCAAATAAAATTGTGGTTCTTATTAATATTCTCTCGAGATACAGGTGAGCGTACTCGTCAGTGCTACTATCTTTTATCGTAACATCCTTTTATGCTTTGTATTTACACGGACACATTATGGTACTGGAGTATCTGTAGTTAATTTAGGGTGTAACGAAATCTTGTTACTGATTGGGCAGTAGTAATTCCTTTCCACTGGCTTACATTTTCCACATGAAAGTGTAAAAATGAAAGAAGAATCCAGCTGGAAACCACTATTCAAACATTATAATTATAACCACTTGAGAAAATTTCAACATATATCTGTTCTCATCATCCTGCTTATTTTGCTCTGATTTCTGCAATAAGCAGGCTAGAGGAAAACATGAAGTGCATAGTTTTCGTGAAAAGAATAACTGTTGCAAGAGCAATAGCACATATCCTCCAAAATTTGAAAGGCCTTGATCTTTGGAAATGTGAGTTCCTTGTGGGACGCCACTCGGGACCAAAGAACATGTCAAGGCAGAAGATGGATGCTATTGTTGAAAATTTCTCTTCTGGCGAGGTATAATTAGGCATTCATACCTCCTTCTACATGAATTCTTCCGAAGACAATAAAAAGTGTTCTTTGGATAACTATTTTGAATATGTCACATCCTGCATTTATTCTTGGCCTGCTCTTTCTTCAAGAGTAAGTTAACATTTTGTGTGATGTAAATATGTAATTGAGCACACCTGGGAGCATAATCATAACTAGGTGGCTCGTACTGATCTTGGTTGTTGTCGAGGTGGATTTTTTTCTTTCTAATTGGCGCACACCTAACTATGAATATAACTGGTTGGCATACAACATCGGGGGCAGCATACACAGGCTCTGAGGTCCACCAGTTGAGTCAGTGAGTCGGCAGTTTTAGTCAAGTATAAGCCAAATTCGGTTTAACTAGGCCATGGGCTAATCGTTTCTGATGGACGTTAGTGAGTTCCAATGTTATAACGGTTTAACTAGGCCACTTACAATGTACAAGGATTGACATGGGACAGACTGAAGGATTGGTTCTTGGCTTGTAAAGTTTTGTTAGATTATACTAATAATAAAAGCATCAGGTTTTAGTAGGTCTTTTTGACTCAAGCAGGGTTCTATCCTGGATCGGACTCGTGGGGCTTAGGGCTTTAGGCCTACATTTGTATTATGTTTGAGTTGGTAATGCATGTTGTAAATTACTTGCGACACACACCCCAAAATCTAACTTTGGCTTTATACCCGTATATCTACTATGCTTCTTGCATCACAGTTCCTTTGCATTCGCTGTTTGCAGGTGAATCTTTTGATTGCTACCAGTGTAGGTGAAGAGGGTCTGGACATTCAGACTTGTTGCCTTGTTGTGCGGTTTGATCTTCCAGAAACTGTTGCCAGTTTTATCCAGTCCAGGGGACGTGCTCGGATGACAAATTCTAAATATGTTGTTCTCCTGGAGAGGTGATTTTTCCATTAAATAGATAGACAATTGGTGTTAATATTATAGGTTCGATTGTACTTTAGTCCTTGATTTTGGTCCTTATTCATTCTGATACACATACCAGGGGAAATCATTCTGAAGAAAAGTTGCTTAATGACTATATTGATGGTGAAGGCATTATGAATGGAGAGATAGAATTGAGAACTTCAAATGATGTGTTCGATCACCTCGAGGAGAAAAGTTATCGAGTGGAAAAAACGGGTGCTTCCATTAGCACCGCATGTAGTGTATCTCTACTACATCGTTACTGCTACAACCTTCCCAAGGACATGTAAGGACTGCTGTGTACGTCAACGTGTTATGATTGCACATGCTTTTATTCATTAGTTCTTTGTTGTACTAATATAACTAAACTTCTTGAAGGTTCTTTAATCCTTCCCCGGCATTCATCTACATTGATGACACTGAGGGGATAATCTGCAGAGTAATTCTTCCACCAAATGCTGCTTTTCGTCAAGTGGATGGCCAACCATGCCAATCAAATGACGAGGCTAAGAGGGATGCATGCTTAGAGGCATTGGTGAAATTGTATGAATTGGGTGCTTTGACAGATTTTCTTCTGCCTGGTTCAGGTTCAAGAAAGAACAAGGCATCAACAACAAACGGTTCAGCAAGCAACAGTCATGATGGTATGGTCACTCACTTGTTCTCACATTGTCATAATACTGGTGATTCGCCTCAGCTATTGTTTGCATATTTCAGATGAAAGTCTAAGAGAAGAGCTTCATGAGATGTTAATTCCCACAATTCTCAAACCTTCAACATGCAAACTGGACTGCCCATTGAATTTGCATTTCTACTATGTTCAATTCTTTCCCATACCAGCAGATAGACATTATCGGATATTTGGTCTTTTTGTGATCAACCCCCTTCCTATGGAAGCTGAAAAGTTGGAGGTTGATTTGCATCTGGCTCGTGGCAGGATTGTGAAAGCAGGAATGAAACATTTAGGAACAATATCATTTGACGAAGAACAGGCACCGTCTTGCTCATTTTTTCATATGTTAACATGTGATCTTTTATTGAATGGCATATAAAATGTTAACATTGTTTTTTCTTGTCAGATGATGCTTGCACGCAATTTCCAAGAAATGTTTCTGAAGGTTCTCCTGGACAGATCTGAGTTCACTGTATCTCATGTTATGTTGGGCAACAATGAAACACTACAGTTTAATTCAACCTTTTACCTGCTGCTTCCAATCAAGCAGGAATTGTATGGTGATATATTTATGATTGACTGGCCAACAGTTAAGCGCTGTTTATCATCACCGGTTTTTAAAGATCCAACTGGTGTGTCTGCGCATGGATCATATTTGCCAGATGAGTCTTTAAGGCTTCTTGATAATATGTACAGTAAAACTGATGTCGTTGGCAGTCTAATCTTTGCTCCCCATATTAAGACATTTTTCGTCATTGATGTCATTCTGAACGAACTAAATGCTAGAAGTGAATACGACGGTGCTACTTATGAAGATCATTACAGGGAAAGGTAATAAACTGAACGATTATTTGCATCCCCCTTCTTCGCTTTCAGTTCTCATGCTACCCTCATTGAGCACTAACTAGATCATGTATAGCTACATAACCAAGCTTAAGATTGCGAGCTATCTGTACCATTTAAGAATATACAAATTTATTTTTAGTATGATAATATGTATTTATGTTACGAAAGGTAGGCCATGCAAGTCAAAGATATAATACCACATGACACATGTGGTAAGCAATCCAAACAATTCAAAAAAAAGTCAAAGATATAATATCACGGGAGCACCCCAGTAGAAATCCCCATAAGAAGCTTTAGTTTTAGGAAACATGTTAGCAACCCGGGCCGGATGTCCGGGTCCTGTAGCTTTGCAGCCGCTATCTTGCTGCTGTAGTTGTACCCATCAGGGGCCGGATGTCCGGGTCCTGTAGCATTCCAGCTGTTCCTCTTGTTGAGCCTCTTTGTCCGTGCACTTGGGGACTTGGTCTTCATTCCGAGCATCTCCGAGAGGGTCTTCTTGGTACCTAAGCACACATATTTAGCATTCCGGATTGAGGTAGTAGCCATGTCTCACGTGGGTCATATGGAATGTCATTAAGGAGAGATGTCACCTCGGTCTCGATAGCTCTTGCACGTGCTCGTGTCATCGGTCCACTTGGCACTTGGGGAGACGAAGGTTGGTCCATGGGGATGACCGTAGGAAACATGTTAACAAATGTGTTGCTTCTGTCACGACTTTTACAAGTAATCTATGTGATGGTCGTATGATAGGTCATAGGTCCACTGAACTGATCCTAGTCATCCCTGGTAGCTTTTGCTCGGTGAACTAACCAACCTTTGTTAATAAGCAGTTTAAAAGGTAGGTTGCGATATTTCTGTTTAAGTGCTTTATTGATGTTCTAATGAACTGATGGACTTTTCAAATCAGGTTTGGTATCAAACTATCACATCCCGAGCAGCCACTTCTGCACGCTAAGCAGCTCTTCAATCTGCATAATTTGCTTCATGACCGATTACGGGAGACCACAGGTTACACTTTTTGTCCCTTCTGAACTAGTACCTTTATAAACTGTTTCCTGTTTTGGACTCTTTATATCAAAACATCACTATTTTGCTTAGCATTAAAATACTTCTAAGTGTTTAACTTGCCATAAGGTGAAGAAATATTTGTGATTGGCTGTCTGCAGTTTTTTTAGAGGGCATGCATCTTTTCATTAAGAGGAGAAGCAAAACATAAGTACAATGTTAGGAAATATGCAACTTGTATTTCCAGGTTACCAAGGGGCGATCGTCTCTGCAGGAGTGTACATTTTTTCCCACACGTGTCGATCGTCTCTTAACGCCACTTGCACCCTATGATGGTAGTGAGCCAATATTGCTCTATGTAAATTCTTGCTGTCAAATTTTCTTGAACTGCTTGTGAATTGCTTTCAACATTGTGGAACTACTTGTGGATGCATTGGACCTAGTATTTTTCCTAGTTCTTGCTTCTCTGGTTTAAGCTTTTGAGCACAGTTGATTCAAGCCATTTATGAATTGTATTCGGAATATACTGCTCTACTATGATTCCTTAAATGGACCCAATCAAGGTATAGTATTTCTGATGGTGTTACCTTTTCTGATTTTGTTATTTGTATTTAGAAGAAGGTCGTGAATTGATGGAGCACTTCGTGGAGTTGCCTCCAGAGCTATGCTCTTTGAAGATAATTGGATTTTCAAAGGATATGTGTAGCTCCCTGTCTTTGTTACCATCCTTGATGTGTCGGTTGGAGAATTTGCTGGTAGCTATTGAGTTGAAGGATGTCATGTTGTCTTCATTCTCAGAGGCCTCTCAAATTAGTGCTTCTGGTGTAAGTCATGCAATTTTCGCACCCTTCATGCTGAACTTCTAGTTTGAATTACCTATCCATGCTGCAAATAATGTTGATCTATTTCAGATCCTTGAAGCACTTACCACTGAAAGGTGTTTGGAGAGGATTTCTTTGGAGCGCTTTGAAGTCCTAGGTGATGCTTTTTTGAAGTATGTAGTTGGACGTCACAACTTTCTTACATACGAAGGACTTGATGAAGGGCAATTGACCAGCAGACGTTCTGCTATAGTGAATAATTCACATTTATACGAGTTATCAATAAAAAGAAATTTGCAGGTTAGATAATGTTTTCAGTGAACCCAATATCTGTTTCCCTTCCAAGTTTTGTGTGACCTATGGGTTGTGTTATCTTTGTTTCAAATTTAGACCAAGTCCAGTAGGCTCATCTTCTGCCCATGTTATGCCTTAATTTCTCTGATCATGACCAGAACATGTAGGGAAGAGCTAGATCAGGGTCGTCAAGAGAGACCATGGGCAAAGAGAAGAGATAATCATTTTAATTTGTTGTCGATTGATATAGCCCCCAACTCAATCTCTTAAGCATTCTTGACTGGATACAACTCATTGGATAACCCCTATTGCCAGGGTTTCTGACCTAGTACATCTCATTTAAATAAAAAGGGGTTAATCTCAACTGGATTAGTGTCTAACCAGACCTAGGACACCAGCTCGGCTTGACTAGCTGAGTCTCTAATACAACACAAAATGGAGTCATGCAGGATTAGCTCTGCCTCTTGTGGGCCTGTCCTGGGGCGACATAACTGGTGGCATGTGGCTCCCACGTGGGTTCACCATTGGTACCCTATGCCCGACACAACAGCTTTTTAAGGTTAAAAATGGAGAGGGGTTTTCTCGCATCTGGATCGATTCCACAGCCTTCTATTTTTTCCGAAATATTTCCAAAGGCGCCAATGCAGAACAAATCAGCTTAGAAAGGGAAAATAAAGTGACAAACATAATTGTCGGAATGTGTCCAGCTTCTGTGGAGCCAACCATTCAAGCGGTGGAATTAAAATCCAAAACTACAACAACCAAGGACTGAAGCTGGTCCAACCAGTGTACAGACGAAGGGCATTCACCCTGGAGATGACATCACCATCTTCCTAGACAAATCCTGCAAGGAGATGGCACATGTATGATGTTGTGGGATCGAACCATTGATGGGCAGATTGAGAGTCTGCTATCCGGATAGTAGGTATCACTGTACAAGACCGCCGTACCCTCTTTGTCGGCTCCAATCAGTGAAGGCCTGGTCTCAAACATGAAGACAGTGAAGAAGATCGCTGTTGCCAGATCCAACCAGTGAAGGCCCGATCTAGGGTTTCCACCCCGGAAAGGATGAACCATTGCTCTAAGACGCCGTCTATGATAGTTGATAAAGTGGAACTACAATCATCACAAGAAAAGCAAGATTAATTCACAATCTGCCAGAGAAGGCCTTTTCTAGATGGACTCACCATGTGACTATCGGAACTGAACTTAAAGCTGCATGTTTTTGTCAATGTTGCGCACGATAGCCAGGCATATACTCGTTAGCCTCCTTACTTGGGAATAATTACTGATAGTGACATTATAGCCTTTATGAGCTCTGTATTATCTTGGCCTGACCATAATTATCTACAGCTGATAAAGTGAACTACAATCACCACAAGAAAAGCAAGATTATCCGCAATCTGCCAGATAAGGCCTTTTCTAGATGGACTCACCATGTGACTATCGGAACTGGAACTTAAAGCAACACTTTTTTGTCAACAGTGCACATGATAGCCATATACTCGTTATCCACTTAGGAATAATTGCTGATAGTGACATTATAACCTTGATGAGCTCTATATTATCTTGGCCTGACCATAATTATCTACGATGGTTATCAAACATTCTGTTTATCCCTGTGATCTAACTTAAGTACATCCTCTTATTTAAAATATGGTTTGCTGCCTTGTAACATTTTAGCAGAGGTCCCTGATCCTTGTTTCTGTTGCAAAAGAAAAAAATCATTACACAAGATGATGAGTTATGTTCCCTGTCAAATACCTGCCATGAATTCTGTAGCGTAACTGAACTTTTTTTTTTTTGCATGTCTGTGTAAACTTAGGTGTACATACGGGATCAACACTTTGAACCGACACAGTTCATTGCACTGGGAAGGCCTTGTAAAGTTGTTTGCAATGCTGACACAGAAGTGAAAATACACACAGATAGCCGAGAAAACTGTAACTTGAGGTGTACAAAGTCGCATCATTGGTTGCATAGGAAGACTATAGCGGATGCTGTTGAATCGCTTGTCGGAGCATTTCTTGTTGAAGGTGGATTCAAAGCTGCATTTGCATTCCTTCACTGGGTGGGAATAGATGTTGATTTTAAAGATTCATCTCTATATAGAGTATTAGATGCAAGCTCCATCAATTTATCTCTCACGAACCACACCGACGTTGATGAGCTTGAGGAATTAATTGGTTACAGTTTCAAACATAAGGGTCTAATTCTCGAAGCATTTGTGCATCCTTCATTCAATAAACATTCTGGAGGATGCTACCAGGTCAGAGCTTCTTTTTTCTTGCCTCGTCATTGGTGAACTGATGTAGTAATCAATGATTTACTCAGCTGACCATGTTCTTTTCGTATTTGATCAGAAATTGGAGTTCCTTGGAGATGCTGTTTTGGAATATTTGATAACCTCGTACCTCTACTCAGCTTATCCTGATCTAAAGCCTGGTCAAATAACCGATTTAAAATCATTAGCTGTCAGTAATAATTCGCTTGCATATGTAGCAGTCCAGAAAGGTATCCATAAGTATCTTATAAAGGATTCAAATTATCTTTCGACAGCTGTGAATAAGTTTGAGAATTATATTAGACTTCCCAATTCAGAGAAAGACTTGGTAGAAGAACCAGCATGCCCAAAGGTATTGTTAGATCCTTGTAACTGCTACGCCTCTTTAGATAACCCATTTTTAGCGTGCACAGTTACTGCTAAAATATGGTGATTATTAAAGTTTTCGATATAAGATGGGATAGTAGGGGTCAGCCAACTTAAAAAACAAAACAAGCATTATCATTATCAATAATTGTATAGGAATCATACATTTTTTAGTACTATGGTTATATGATTTTCTTGAGTAACTAGTTGTTGCATTTGATATACTTATATTTGATTTCTGTTATAGGATTTCCTTAGCAATCACATACTCCCTCCGTCTCATAATGTAAGACGTTTTTTTGACACTAGTGTAGTGTCAAAAAAACGTCTTATATTATGGGACGGAGGGAGTACTTTATATGGCATAACATTTTTATGGCAAACACTTATATCCTTTTACTGTAATCTTGCAGGTTCTTGGTGATATTGTCGAATCTTGTGTTGCTGCAGTTCTTTTAGATTCAGGATTCAACCTGAACTATGTTTGGACGCTAGTGCTTATGCTTCTAAAGCCAGTGTTGAGCTTCTCTGACATGCACATGAATCCTATGAGAGAAATTCGGGAACTCTGTCAATGTCATGATCTTAAGTTAGGCCTTCCCGAACCTATGAAAGCCGATGGAGAGTACCACGTCAAAGTGGAAGTTAACATAAACAGCCAGGTGATAAGTTCTGCCGCTGCAAACAGGAATTCAAAAGTCGCTAGGAAGTTTGCTGCGCAGGAAACACTTTCTAAACTGAAGGTATATTTTGGTTACTTGGTCTTCTATTTTTGAACTTGCCACAGAATTGTGACGTTTGAGCCATTCCAGTTGGGTCCACAAAAGCAATTTCTAAACTGAAGGTCTGCTTTTGGTGCCTTCAACTTTTGTTTTGCAATTACCATGAAATATGATAATCTCAATGGTTTCATTTGTTTTTTTATGAACTGTCAACATGCATTATGGTATTTGGTTAAAATATTCTGGTCCATCATGGGATGATACCATGATTTTGATGGGATGACACTTCCAATGTATGTAACTAGCATTGTGCTTACGAGGGATGAGGTGGCAATGGACCTGGACCAACACATTCCATTCCTAAATTTAAACCAAACAAGTGTATGTTCATGACCGCAGATAAGTTGCACACCTGATCAGCAAACTATGCTGCACATATCTACCATGATCGCCGCAATGCATCGAAGCTTGCCGCCATATCGAGAACTGCATTTTTCATCCCCAAATTATGTGCTTGAAAGACATAAATACATCAAATGTCAATCCTTCCCCCCCTCCCCCTTTTTTTATGTCTGGTATCACCATGACAACCTCACGACGTTGACAAGGTAGAAGAGGCTGGTGATCAGGAACAACGATGGTGTGATTAGAGTTAGGCAGGAAATGAAGCTCTATACCATGTAGGAATTAGAGGAAATAATTATGTGTGTGGATTACAATCCCGACCAGACTCTAATATGGATACAACCAGCCAGTGGCGGTGCCAGGACTACAAACATGTGATGTCAAACATAGTCTCTCTAAATCTTATATTATTTCTTGTATGTACACATGTAATTTAATTGTATGTAAAGGCTTTGCTCAAAAGCTGTGTAGTCAATTGACTATGCAGTCATAACATGGCCTGGCCACTGCGACCAGTCTCTTTTTAGTCCGTCTTGAACACGCATTTCAGACTTTTACTTAAACACGCATCAAAATGTTTGCCATTGTTTATTAGAAGAACCCTGGAAAAGGTCTGGAAGTAAAAAACCAACAAAGGGTGGATACAATTGGACTTTTATAGACTGGAATCAGACTACTTTTAATATATCCTAATATTAATTCTCCAACAGATATGTCTCCTGATTGTTTCTTCATTCCCAGACATCCTACTTGAGGAACATTGCCCGGCTCACAAACTAGTGCCTTGTCATTTTTTCCCCATGTATGATCATTATGTGATTCATGTCTTGTGAAAATGGTTATTATATATAATTTAACCATGTAAATTCACTTGCTATGTTACATTTTTTTTCTGACCTATTGGATATTTATTTTGGTTATTATTTCTATGGTGGTGTCAGGTAATTGCAAATTTCTGTAACATGATAATTTTCAGTAGTGTTGAATGATTCTGTTACTTAAAAGCGAACTTACTGCTTTTATGAATCCTTGTGTACTCATGCAGAATTATGGATACACACATCAAAACAAGTCACTGGAAGAGATTTTGCGAGATGCTAGGAAGAAAGAACCAGAACTACTAGGTTATAATGAAGAACCAATCAAAGTCGAGACTGACATATCTGCAGAAATGAATAATCTGAAGATAGGTAACAAGAGGGATGCGAACATCTCTTTTCAAAATACGGAAATTTCTATCCGTGGGACTCTTAGAACCTCTAGCCAAAGAACAGGAGATACCATGTTTTCCAAGGATGATGTCAGTATTGAAAGGAATAATCAGCTCAAAGTTGCAATGCAGAATGGCTGTCTGCCGAAGGGAGCAACTCAGAAAAACATTAAAAAGGAGTATCATGGTAATGCTAAATCGAATACTCCCTCTGTAAACTTTTATATGGTCTTATAAAAGTTTACAGAGGGAGTACCTTTTTTATGCACCGTAATGCTCTCCATTAGAAAGTTGAAAGAAACATGCACACTGTCGACTTTGACCTCACTTACCTGGTCACACTGTGAACAGCACTTAAATTTTGGATTAATTAGCCATTTGTTTTGTTTTTTAACCTTTGTATTATATATATTCTTATGAAGATACAAAATGTCTATGGTACTTCTCAAGCACCAACTTTGCAGTATTTGTGGTGTAAATTTGGTATTGAAACATTCTACATAAAAAGAAGCAATTACATATTTCATCTGACTGTTTATTGTGCATTCAACTTGATTTATTGCTTTGTGAAAACAACTTCATTTATTGAGTGGAAGATAACAAATGGACCCAGATATATCGAGTTAATGTTTTAATTGAGTTTGCTAAATTTGCAGGATATACAACTGTTTTATTGTTCACACTTCAAATTTCGTTCCAATTTTAAAGGAAGCGCCTTAACGCTTTCAATCACCTTTGTAGGTGATATGGTAAATAAAACAGCAAAGTCTTTCCTTTTTGAAGTATGTGCCGTGAGTTACTGGAAACCCCCTGAATTTGAATTGTGCAAAGAAGAAGGGCCAAGCCACCTCCGAAGGTAAGCTTGCCTGTTTATTGAAGGAGACCATAGATCAAGTTGCCTGCGTTACAAATTAAAATGAATTATAACCTCCTTGCACGGTTCCTTTTCTTACAGAACTTGTGGTTTCTTCAGTGTAGAAAATATGTTTCTTATCCATCATAATATATGTCCATTTCTGAGTTCCTTATTTTTGGTGTTTATCCTGGTAAGGAGAGTGGCATGTCAATTATGCACCTAGGTTAAATAGTACTCTAAAAAGGAGGATTAAGCAGAAGCTAAGCGCAGACACTATTCTTAACCTCAAGCTTTGCATAAAACGGTAGTTTCGGGTAGCTTATGCAGAGTGCTTAAGCTGGTAAGAACCGTCATTATTAGGCAGTAGCTTTAACAGTTTGAGAGCAGTGTACTTTTTTATGGAAAGGTTTCAAGAATATTTGTCAATGTTCGACTTGTTTAGGAAAATTGTCAGTAAGTCTGGAAAGGTGTTATCTACTTTGTAGTGGTATTCTGGTATTTGTCATACAAGTTCACTGTGGTGTACTGCTTCAGAGCTAAGCATTTGCTACTAGTCAAATACTATGATTTCAGTGGGTATGATATAAAAAAATTAAGTTCAAACTATAGTGAACACATTGAAATCTTAAGACATGTTTCACTGTCATTTTATTCAGTTATGTGATAATGCTTCTTCGTGATACGCATTATATCCAATTCAGGCGTGCTGAATATAAAAATGCAACATAAGTATATGAGATGGTAAATGTGTTGCTGTCTAGTCACAGTGTGTTCGTATTTATTACAAAGTGTTGTGGATACCAATTATTTTACTATCAAGGTGTGTACATGCTCCGCTAACTTGATGCGTGAAATGACACAGATTCACCTACAAGGTTACAGTTCAGATCAGGGGACCCTCGGAGACACTCTTGGAGTGCTACAGCGATGCTCAACTACAGAAGAAGGCCGCACAAGAGCATGCCGCGCAGGGCGCTCTGTGGTATCTCAAGCAACATGGGTACCTACCCAAAGATGAAGTTCGTGTGTAGAAACATCTCTGGATTCCGTGGCCCCGTTACCAAATAGTACAATACAACCATGTAACCATGTACATATGGTGTGATTGATGGTGTGGTGTTACGATAGGATGTGTTGATAAGTGTACAGCCCATGTATGGCGTATGAGTGATAGGACTTTATAGTTATTCGGTTCTTTCATGCTCTGCCGATTTGTAAGATGACAAGAAAGCTAGCTGCAAGGCAGAAGCCAAATCAAACCGCAACAACGAATAAACAACCAGCAGTCACAGGACATTGGTGTCTAAGTTAAGCATGTGAAAGGATGTGCATTTTGATGAACTGATTAAAATGCTATACATTGAGCAATTCCTTTTAAATCATTTAATTTTTGCTGTTATGTGAGTTTTTTGTATTGTTTTTGCAAATCCTTTTGGAGAAATACGCACTTAACAACCCTGAACTGGTTACAAAACGCAGGGCTACCTATTTATGTTGTATTTTTGCTACCGGCGTGCCCACATGGACAAAAAATGCAAAGTCAGCATTACAGAAAAAACCAAAAGATCATAAATTACGTGCTTTTTTGAAAAAGATAAAAAAATAATGGATAACAGAAATGTCTGAAATGATGTGGGAAATAATTAACCACGTAACAAAGAAAATGTAGAAAATGAAAGCTAACAAAATTCAAATAAAATTCAAGAATCCAGTAGTTAAGCTTATCAAGCTAAATTTATGTTTAGGAAGTCTTAATATTTTTTTTTCGAGCGCTGAAAGGTACGGCAGCTGGCAAGTTGTGAACAAAACATGATGTCGCCTCGGAATGCCCTCGGAGCGAGGTAACATATTTTTGAGAGAACGTCAACACTTTATTAATCAAGCAACATATACAAAGAGTTTTCTCAGATACAATCCAAAGTAGAATGGAAAACACAAAGACCACTAGAGTTCATATTAGACTTAGTAAGAATATGAGCTAAAACATTAAATTGCGGAGCAACATATTTGAAGATCACATAAGAAAAGCCCGAAGTTGCATGCTTGATGTCCGTCATCATTGATTCCGCAGCCGAGCATTCACGGATAAAACTAAAGAGAGGTGTGAATGGCTGAATGCAGTGACAGGGAAGTCACGTCACAGGTCATAGCCAGAAAAACCCAGTGATATAGCAAACTGATGAACAAATAACTATTTATTTAGGAATAAAGGATTGTAATTGTAAGGGAAAAAAATTGAATTTTGAGGTCGTGCTATATAGGTACGGTCAATAAGCATAATTGGTTTGATGCCAACATTTGGCGTTGCCAATATTTGGCAAGCCAACATTTGGCAAAATCAAAAGTTGCCAAATGTTGACAACTTTTTGTGAGCTTGGCAAAAAAAGTTGGTAGCCGACCAATCACTAGCCAACATTTGGTATTTGCCAAATATTGGCATGCCAACTTTTGGCATCGAATCAATCATGCTCAATGTCACCGTCTTGGCACGTATCTTGAAGCAATACCGAGTCTCCTTGGACCTCACCTCGGCCAATTCGCTGGCAGATCCCCAAACCGATCATTTTTTTCTCACCGCAGCAAAGGGTTTGGGCGTGTCAGGATTGGATCGATGGCCGCGGCGACGGCGGCGGCAGAGGAGGTGCTGCAGCACATGGGACCCGTCCCTCGAGTGGAAGAGACCAGTAATGCGGCGGCGGAGGAAGAACTCGGGGGAGACGACGAAGAGATCCTGCGATTCATGGACTCGGCGGATGGCTACCTCCTCTTGATGGATTCGCTCTCCTCCGCTCTTCGCCAGGTACGAAAAAAAAACTGTTATGCAATTTCAATCTTCAGAATAGAAAGAAGGTAGCCGAGCAGTAGTAGTTTGCTCTGATGATTTTATCCATGTTGTGTTGGTACCTGGCATCTGGATCTATAGCATCTAGTTCGAAAGTTGCTATGTGAGAGTGCTCTTGCAAGAATTTACTGGACAGCTGTTTGCCTGATTCAGCACTGTACTGTTGCGGTTCGGAAATAAATGTGAATGATGTTCTTTATTTTCTAGGGTTGGCTTGATCTGGCAAGTGCTCGTCACTCGATGGGCGCCTCACGTGTTTCAAGTACGCTGTTTGATCATAAAGAGCAATCTGCAGCCACTAAGCTGCAAGTAGTTTATCCTGCAGACTTGCAACCATCAGGTACTGTGTATTATTTCAGTTGACAATCGTTATCGACAACTCAGAGCTGCTATGGCAATCATCCTTGTTTTTCTCATGGAGTCTAATCTTTGTATCTTCTCCAAACTACTAGTGATAGTACCATATGCAAGTCACGAGCTGTTCTTTAATCACGTTTCAGAATCAAACCCACATTTTTCTCTATCAAAGTGGTGTTTGCAAGAAGAATCAAACTCCAGTGATATTGTCAGTGCGCAGGATAGCGCTACAGCAAAACTAAGGTACAGAGGATCAGCTGCTACCCCAGGTGCACTATTTCTACTTTTTTATAGTGTTCATATGTGTTAATTAATTTCCCTTGCTCACCTTCAAATCCTTTGTTTTTGATAGATAGTAGCAATGAATCAGATGCAACTACTGCAAAGTCTTCTACTGGTGTTGACGTTAGCAGCCAGGTAAAGTGCAATATAAAAGCCTGTTATCTTTTGAAAATATGGCAGGTAGAGGTAACATATGCAACTCGTATAAATTGGACTAGTGTTGTTTTATCAAAGTGAATGTGCCAAGTCTAGGTAAAGATAGAGAGAAATTGCTGGTGAACGACTGCTTAAAAGCAACATAAATAGAGCACCAGTTATGATGAATCTGTGTAAGTCAATGAAACCAAGTTTTATGTGTTTGAGCGGTTAATTTGGTCAAGCCTCACCCTAATAGGATCTTACCACGAATGGGAGCAGCCATTGGTGATGCAGGCTCGGTGTACTCGATCGAAGCGGATAGTGGAGTTACCTTCAGGCACCAGCAGCACTGCCTTGGCACCGGAGCAAAGGTCGGAGGAGGTCTTCCCTTCGTGCAACGCTCCCCTAGATGAAATTAGAGCATCTTCAATAGCTGCCCTATGTTAGGACACTAGCTCTTTTTAGGGCACTTGGGCCAAAAAACGTCCTCGAATAGCTGCCCTATCACAAATTTTTTGTGAGACGTTTTTTGGGCAGCACTACAATGCGGCAGCCGGTGAAATATACAGCATGCGGGCGTCTACCGCAAAACCAGAACGGCTTGCAGCCAGCTCCCGCGCCTGACCGCCCACGCCGCCGCCTCCAGATCCGCGACTGCCGCATCTCACCACCGCCGGATCCACTCGTCTCTCTTCACCACCGGCTGCTGGACCGACGCAATCGCACCGCTGCTGTAATCCGCAGCGCCACCCGCAGCCGAAATCCACCGCATCCGCCGCGCCGCCGCCGGTTCCTCGTCGCCTCTTGTCATCGCCGCCTCCTTCCCTATAGCCGCCCTCGTCCTCGCTGCCTCCTCCTTTGGCTGACACGCTGCAGCCGCCGAAGGGCAAGGGCAAGGTGCGGCTGCGGCCGTCCGGCCGGTCCGGCGTCGAGTTCCAGCACGGCGGTTGGCGATACTGGCTCGGCACCTTCCCGACGGTCGACATCACTACCTGCGCCTACGACGTTGCTGTGTCGAGGTTCGACCTGCCGCGCGAGAGGCTCAGCTTTCTGGAGATCGAGTCTCGGCAGGCGGCGGAGCTCGTCGGGCCGCCGGTGACTTATTGAGTCCAGCCAGATCAAGCCGGCGACCCGCATTAATGTTGAGGAGCGGGACAACAATAAGGAAAGCGACGAGGAGGCGATGGCAAGGTTTGCAAGGGAACACCCATAGTACGTGCAATACGAGATGGAGTTCTGCTGGAAGAGGGATCTTGAGCTAATGTGATCATCATTGTAATTCCAACCAATGTTGTTTTGCAATTTTGAATCACCCTCCATTATTCCTTATTTATTTCTACCCAATGGTGATATAATTTGGAATTAATTTTGCATGCATATTGATCAAACCAACTTAGGGTTAATTTTGATACAATTTTATTTAGTTCTTTTGTTTTACTTATGAATATTTTGAAATTATGACAACTTTCAATCCTCGTGGTTTCAAGAACATTGAGCCACTTACTGGAAACAATTTCCAGACATGGAAAGACTCACTGTTGCACTTAGGCTGGCATGAAATGGACCTTGCTTTGAGGGAAAGTAAACCAGAGGAACCTAAAATGATGCCACTGGGTATGATGGCCTTAAAAATGCTTATGATGTTAAAGTTGAGAAATGAGACTCATCGTTATGAATTTCTCTATCTCAATTGATATAAAAGGGGCTATCCCCGTGAAAGAGAATGCTGCTGAATATTTAAAATTAATGGAGGAGTAGTTTAAGGGCTTAGAAAAAGTCTATGCTGGGCTTAGAAAAAGTCTATGCTGATGAGCTCTTACATAAGCTTCTTGCCGAATATGATGGCCACGGAAATTTGAGAGAACATATCTTAAGTATGAGCAATGCTTCGACAAAGCTCCTATGACATGAGCGACAGCCACTTTTATTGTTTTGAGCTTTGCCGAAGGATTGCTCATACTTAAGATGTGTTCCCTCACATTTCCGTGCCCATCATATTTGGCAAGAAGCTTATGTAAGAACTCATCACCATAGACTTTTTGTGAGACCTTAAACTGCTCCTTCGCTGATTTTGAATATTCAACAACATTCTCGTTCACGAGGATGGACTTCATATCATTTGAAATAGAGAAATTCATAACAAGGAGTCATGTTTCTCAACTTTGACATCATAAGCCTTTTTAAGGTCAGCATACCCACGGACATCCTTTTTATGTCCTATGGTTTACTTCTCTCAAAGCGAGGTCCACTTAATGCCAGCCTAAGTGCAACAACGGTGAGTCTTTTAGTGTCTAGAAATTGTTCGTGAAACCACGAGGATCGGAAGTTGTCAACAACAACAACAACAAAGCCTTTAGTCCCAAACAAGTTGAGGTAGGCTAGTCATATTTTAAAATATTCATAAGTAAAGGAAAAGAACATAATTGAATAAAATTGCATGAAAATTAACCCTATGTTGGTTTGATCAATTTGCATGCAAATTTAATTCCAAATTAATCACTGTTGGGTACAAATAAATAAGAAATTAATGGAGGGTGATTCAAAATTGCAAAATAATGTCGGTTGGTGTTACAATGATTATCACATTAATCTCAAGTCTAATATCAATTTTTCAACATTATCAACACATCATCTATTGATATTACCAAGAGACCTCATAATTATGCCATAAAAATGACATAGACGTTAATTGCATTTTTTGGTTCCATTCTATTAAGAATAGTAAGTCATAATTTACAGCATATTTTCTGTCTATTTTCAATTTATAACAGTGCAAAAACATTTTGAGAAAAATCATAATACAGAAAGCACTATATAAAAAGAAAACGCATAAAACATTAATTTAGGCCCAATAATCCATTGATGCCCATTATTTATTCGGCCCATCAGGAAAAAAATACTTACAATAACAAAGCCTTTAGTCCCAAACAAGTTGGGGTAGGCTAGAGGTGAAACCCATAAGATCTCGCGACCAACTCATGGTTCTGGCACATGGATAGCAAGCTTCCACGCACCCCTGTCCATGGCTAGTTCTTTGGTGATACTCCAATCCTTCAGATCTCTCTTTACGGACTCCTCCCATGTCAAATTCGGTCTACCCCGACCTCTCTTGACATTATCTGCACGCTTTAGCCGTCCGCTATGCACTGGAGCTTCTCTTCGATTGGTGCTACCCCAACTCTATCTCGTATATCATCATTCCGGACTCGATCCTTCCTCGTGTGGCCACACATCCATCTCAACATGCGCATCTCCGTCACGTCTAAATGTTGAACATGTCGCCTTTTAGTCAGGCCAACACTCAACGCATACAACATTGCGGGTCAAACCGCCACTTGCCTTTT
The DNA here is from genome assembly GCA_011799875.1 of Thinopyrum elongatum. Taxonomy (NCBI): domain Eukaryota; kingdom Viridiplantae; phylum Streptophyta; class Magnoliopsida; order Poales; family Poaceae; genus Thinopyrum; species Thinopyrum elongatum. Next base: position 512,709,218 of record CM022298.1, read on the forward strand.
AGCTTTTGTGGCACTCTCTTGTCACGGAGAATACCAGAAGCTTGGCGCCACTTCATCCATCCGGCTTTGATTCGATGGTTCACATCTTCATCAATACCCCCATCCTTCTGCAGTATTGACCCCAAATATCGAAAGGTGTCCTTCTAAGGCACCACCTGTTCATCAAGGCTAACGTCCTCCTCGTGCCTAGTAGTACTGAAATCGCATCTCATGTACTCGGTTTTAGTTCTACTAATCCTATAACCTTTCGATTCCAAGGTTTGTCTCCATAACTCTAACTTCCTGTTGACCCCCGTCCGTCTATCGTCAACTAGCACCACATTATCCGCAAAGAGCATACACCATGGGATATCTCCTCGTATATCCCTTATGACCTCATCCATCACTAAAGCAAAAGGGGCTCAAAGTTGACCCCTGATGCAATCCTACCTTAATTGGGAAGTCATCAGTGTCGATATCACTTGTTCGAACACTTGTCACAACATTATCGTACATGTCCTTGATGAGGGTAATGTACTTTGCTGGGACTTTGTGTTTCTCCAAGGCCCACCACATGACATTCCGCGGTATCATATCATATAGGCCTTCTCCAAGTCAATGAACACCATATGCAGGTCCTTCTTTTTCTTAAAAGAAAAAATATAATCCCATTGGGCCGACACAACCTGGGCCTCAGCCCATGGCCAGAATTGGTCCGTTAAGAACCCAAAGGCCGCTCGGAGCCGCGCATCAGTTTCAATCGTTCGATCGAATTGATGGCCAGGATCAATTGGAGGTGGAACAAAACGGCGCCGGATCAAAACCCTAGCTTCATTTCCCATGTCTCCCCTGACTTTAGCATAGGGCATTAATCAATAGGCATTAACTATTAGACTTAAACAATAAGCATTAATACTTAAGCATACCGTCATTAGGGATCTAATCTAGGTATAAGTAGCTCTGATACCATTGTTGGATATAATTCATTAGGCATGGCATTATAGGATCGTACTATTGTTGGATGCCATTGTTGCATAATTAACAGAGGGTGGTTTAGGATCTTACCACCAATGGGTCTTCCCGTCGCACAATGCTCCCCCAGATCGTATTAGGGGTTTTGGGGTGTAGGGGGCAGAGTAGACAGACGAACATGAACAAGTCAGATCATGCGTGGCCGGCTGCCACCCCTCTTTATATGTAATGGCATTGGCGATCAGGGGACCTACACGATGTTCGTTTGGGCCGCCCCCGATAAAGGCATGTTAGTTGGGGTCAAAGGGGTACGGACCTTGGTTCGTGACCACCTCCTCTTAACGTTAAGTTATCCTTCAGCCCATTGGGCCTAGATCATACCAAAAAGTGTGACTTGTGAGAACTCTACCCAAGTTTGACATTTGTGCTAGTAACTCAGAATTTGGCATTCGTAACTGAAACGGTGAAAAACAGCAGATCCAGTCAGGCGCCAGAAACTGAGCAGCACAACACAGCTACATATTGGGCCATAGATAAGAAAGTTGTTGTGTATTCCTAGATGTTTAAATTCTATTGATTCTTCTTTTGGTTTGTACCCAAGGTTCAGAAGGCGAGATCAAAAGCATTATCAGTCTTTGGAGCATTGGTGTCTCCAAAACTACGAACGGCCCAAGTTTCCTTTGAAACAGGTTCTCTTTCTAACAAAGAACAAACCATGCTTTAATCTTTATGTTGATCTAACTGATTTTTTTTTTCATGTAGCACTTGAACTAATTGTGGAGTTAGCAAATTCAAGATCAGCCATCCTCTATAGTTTCTCCCAGATAAAGGGTGAAGCATGTTTTGCTACCTGAGTTCGAGGTTCTGTACCCTTACACACCATCTATCCTATTTGGGGTAGCAGCAATTATGCAATCAGCAGTGGTTGTAGACGATATCATAATACTATCTGAACTGTTGATGTACGTGGGAATGTATATTTTGGTCCATTTGTTTGTTGTACTTTGACTTCGCTTACAACCATGGGAACAAAGATAGCGTTTTTTTTTTGTAAGTTGATATTCATTGACCAATTTAAACTCTGATGATCACAACTGCAAATTTTGGTTTTTATGGTTGAAACAGAAACATAAATATATTTTGGCCTCAGGATTAGTCGGAGGCTTCAACATGTCCTTGAAACTAAACAAGGTTAATTCTTGGTCGAGGCTCCAACTTGCTACCAGAATACTCATCGTTTTAGGTCCTATATGATTTGCCTTTTAGGTCTGTTGGAGAGGTTTCTGTATTCTCCAGTTCTTTCTTTTATCACCTGAGTGCACATTTTCACACCCAGCACTGGAAAGGCTAGAAGGCAACAACACACATTGAGTTGGTGACTTGGTGTGAAGCGTCAGCACTCGTTTTATCGTGAAAGATAGTCTTCCCAGAATAGTCTACACCTTTGGGTTTTTTCTGTTTTATCCTACTTGAATCTTTGTCAAATACTTCGTATTTCTTACGCTCTACCGGCCTGTTATATCTCATGGGCAGATATTGTGTCTGTAGAGATGATGGATTTCCCACTCGATCCTTAAATAGGTACAGGAAAGAACATCAGATTCCTGATGCGTTCTGTGTTATGTTCGTTGGATCTGAATCCGGAGCCTAGGGTAGTACCTCCCGGATATAACCAGTAAAGCATATTGGTGGCATGAGTTTAGTTTTAGCGTGACAAAAAATGCTATCGAGGACTCAAGGTACAGTAGCTCTACTTAATACTCCCTCCGTCCCAAAATTCTTGTCTTAAATTTGTCTACATACAGATGTATCTATTCACATTTTAACTTGTCTTAAATTTGTCTACATACAGATGTATCTATTCACATTTTAGTGTTAGATACATTCGTATCTAGATAAATCTAAGACTAGAATTTTAGGACGGAGGGAGTATGACTCTGGGAGTTTGCGGCTGAGCCTCTGTACTTCACCACGTAGCTTCACTTGTATTGCATGCTATGGTTTGGGACAAAAGGGCGTGTCTTACCCGTACTCTTATCTTTATGTTCTGGATACTCTGAAGTTAGTATTTTACCACACATCCATATTTGTACCCAATTTCATACCCAAGATGGAAATTTCCGTCAGGATACTAGAGGTCTGTTATCCGGCCGGTTTTCGTCATAACCACTACTCCCTCTGTATCAAAATATAAAATATAAGACTTTTTACACTGTCATGGTGTTACAAAACGTCTTATATTTTGATACAGAGTGAGTACTTCTGGAAGATACATCGGGGGTCCATCAACGGAGAAACTTGAACGTCTATTGTTATGATTCAAAGCACTTGGGAGCAAAAGGGTGTTATTTACATGGCTTTTCACATGAATGTAGTACCATATCATGAATGTTCTGGCAGACATATCACAGCTGAGAAGAATGAACGCTGATGAGTATGACGAGAGCCATCTGATAGCTGTCCGGCTTAGTCGAGGCTTTGTTATACATACACCTCGTGGCTTGTAAATGACGAATACACATCTTCAGAGCAGACCTCCCAATTGGTTACACTCAGTAGCCAGAAATATTTTGACATGGATTAGGCAGGCAATGATGTGCCGACCAGATTTTGTCTTCTAGATCAGATTTCCTTTGGTTGCGAATGCTCCATTAATGTACATATCTGTGGAACGAAGCTGAACACTTAGTAACCCTGCAAGCTCAAATGCAGGATCAGACAATATAGTGAGAACAAATACATTTTTGTTGCGGAAAAAATAAAGGGAACAAAATACACCGGTCACTAGCTAAGTGTGCAATCAAAGACTAGTCTGAATATGAATGATTAAAGCGCAATACATGCACTCGAAAATGAGCATAAAATGTGCACTATGTGCATGCTTTGATTCAAGGGTACCTTAATATCCTGTTCCTTCCGGTGTGAATCAGGCCTGGGAAGTTCCAGCACACAACTTTAATAAGATCACACGGTCAATCAGTACCTTAATATCCTATTCTTGACTTGCATCATCAACCACTTGGTACCTTGATCTCACAGTCTGCATCAATTCAATTGTTTTTGTTGTTATGTCGTCTTGGGAAGCTTTGGGCATAAGCTGTGGAGTAAAAATAGCAGAAATAGTTCTTAAGGAGAAGGCAAACTAAACGATACAAGAAACCTCTAGAAGAGTGACGTAGTAAAAGTCTTCCATGTGCTGCATAAGGGCTGAGCCATCCCTGATTGAGCGAAGTAGATTTATCTCCGTCTGGAGTAGTTTTTCCACAAGCTGTGTCTCTCCTTTCATCTGGAAAGAGTTCAATATGCCCAACTAGTCAAATATAATTTGAGCAACATCAATTTTGTTTAGCTATGCATTTGTCCCTTCCTAACGTTTCATGCTTAAAATAACATATGACTCTTTACACTTTACAGGGTATTGTTTGGATGGTGACCTAAATCAGCCATACCAATTTTTTGGTCATCGCCAAAATTTTAGCTCTTATTTGGATGGTTGCCAATACTGTGGCATACATATGCCATCTAGCCAACTCTAGTTCACTTTTCTTGCCAACATTTGGCCAAAACATGGGCAACCAAAAAATTGGCTAGCCAAATTTCAGTAGCGCTAGCTTGGGCACAAACCAATGCTACCATATTGCTAAAATCTAGAATTCATATCTTCTTATGGCATTTCCTATACAGGTAAACATATCAACTTTGTAGTTGGTAATCTGCAAGCAATGTCTCTATGGTAAGGAGAAAAAGACACTCACAAATTCACTAACAAGCATGTCAGGGGTGTACTCGCCTATCTCATCACCTTGGTCTTCATCTAAAATTTCCTTCGCCTGTGTTAGAATACAAATGCAGTTCTAAGTTCATGCGAGAACTTAAAGATCTGAAGGATAAAAGCAGGAAATGTTGACAATATTTAACCGAATATACAATTAGAAAAGAAGTGGATTGAAACTAAAAAGTTATACAAATCAATTTTACCAGTGCATCTGTTAGATCTCCACATTTAAGATAAACTGGTGTTTCCACATGACAATAGCCCATAAGTCGTGGCACTGTTGGAATGATATCTCGGTGGTTGACAACTCTCCAGCTATCTTTTACTTTCTGCATATATTTATCCAGAAGTTCAGATTCAAAAAACAGGCTGTGATCACAATCTGCATTACCAACTTAATCCATATAATGATACATTTAGATGAAATCATGAAAACAGCCATCCATGATTCACAGTTGAATCTTAGCCTGCTTCTATTCAGTAAATGGTCTATGAATAGAGTTTGAGAGTGTCTTATGTGTTGAAAATTCAGTTACCGCATTGTAGACATCAGCAAACCTTCTATTTCCGACTCTAGGAGAGCCAAAATTGTAAACTGTCACGAATATAACATCATTCCTGTCCAAGGCAAAATGAAAAAATATGAGCATATAATCATAGAAAAAGGTGCAGGGAAATACAACATCTGCAAACTGCAGGACAAGAGGTGAATAGCATACATACATATATTTAGTGTAATATGTTGACACCTTTATAACACTGTCAATTCTATTAGCACAACTTGAAATAAAATGAAAGAGACGATGCTCTATTTCTTTGTTACATGGGCTAATAGTGCTAGGTCAGGACAGTTAAAACTTCGCCAAAGCATTTTAGCAGCGTATCTGCTATCGCTTAACTAAGATTGTCTCGTGTGTTTGGCTGACACTTCTTTTCACATAAACCCTGGACTGAATGGTAGCATATGGTCTATATGAAACAACAAGGTTATGGATCAAGATCAAGTCAAGCTTACTTGGCCATTTGACTTGATGAAAGTTCAAGAGCGAGAAGGCTTGCTAGTGCTCCACCTAAACTATGTCCAGTTACGTACACGTGCCACCTAGGTATGATTTCTCCATCTTCATCCCTGCAGTGGAGAAATGAGAGCTCTATGAATAAGGTTAGAGAGAACTAGCTAAGGGAAGGGATTGATATACACCAAAAGCAGAAGAATTCAAGCTTCCAGCCTGGATAATTGTTTCTCACAATAGTTTATCTTGCATGATAACGGCCAACAATTCTATCTGAAGAATAACACGAACGCGCATAGAAGGTTTAAGTTGAGTTTTTCCTGCTGCTTCATATTGGACTAGCTGCTACTTTAGTTTACAAAAGTAGAAGAGATGCTTATTTTGTCAAAATATACTCACACATATCCAATGGCGTGTCTGACAAGAGCCATGATCCTATTCCTAACAGAGTCATATGCACTTAAGAATCCACTGTGAACCTAAAACATAATATGACATGAAGCTGGTAAGCATAAACTGAGAACAAACAAATAAACAGGCGAATGCAAAGAATATATTACTAACTTGAACTTCTTGTTTGAAGTCACCACCCAGCCTCTCAGGGTTTAGTCTGCAATCAACTTCAAAATATGCTGTGTTAAGTAAACATACAAGAAAGTAAAATACATTTTAATGCTAGTAATTCTTAAAATGAAAAGGTAGCAAACTAATGGAAGGAAAAAAAAAAACTGTGATCTGTTGACACTTACCCAGCAGGCACAAGCATCAAGTCAGTTACCAAATCCTTCCACCTTGTCTGAGAAGGCATACGGAAACCAAAGTAAATAAGATGGTAGATGGAAAAGTTAATTAGTACATTTTTCATTCAGAGAACAAAAGTGGGTCCTTCATGTCATTATTGCATACTTGCTCAGTTCCTCGAAAGGCAACAACCAGTCTTCTTCGTGAAGAATCACGCCAAATGGCAACCTGCAGAGGTTTGTTAACATATGCAACACAACACAAAGGCAAGGAGACAGCAAAACTCACTGATAGCACAATAGCTAACATTACTCACCTGTGTGTCCGTTGAACCATTATCCAGAAAACTTATCTTCTCAAAGTCTGATTTTATAAAACTGGAACGCCCCATTGAAGTGGCAAGCATAGCCCATGCCTCAACAGCAGTCTCGGCACTTGCAAACAGTTGACGTGTATCATCTGTTTTCTGTGTATTAATGGACACTTCGGTGGATGCAACAGCAGCCCCATCCTCATCAACAAAATCTGCAGTACCTTGTTCTTCTGCGTTTGAATTATCTTTCCGGTTTGCTTCGTCTACTGAATCCTTGCCTTGAGATGAGAAGTTCTTAGAAAGAATCACCAAAGCTCCTAGTACGTTCTCTGTTTGAGACAATACATCCCGAGATACTTCATTAATGTCTGGAAAGGAAGTCTGCACTGCCTCTTTAGCTGGCATTGTGCTATCTTCATTGTCAACACTGGTTGATGTATCTGCTTTCGCCAGTCCAGATTCTAAATATACCTGTTCAGCCAGTTCACGTGATTTTGAACCAAGTGAACTTAACAGGTCAAATCCATCCAATTGCTTAGCCTCTGGAAGAGAATATCCAAAGTTCTTAAGAACATTTTGGTTGAGTGTTTTGGTGAAAGCACTCCAGAAATACTCATCAGGTTCCTTCATATCGGTTGATGTGTTTCCCTCACTGTTAACAACGGCAGCAGTGTCTACAGGTTCACTCTGGGAATCTGAGTTTTCTCCAAAAGCTATCGAATCAATCTTCTGCTGTTGCAGTTCATCTGAACCAATAGAGTTATCCATGGATTCTTCAGGCCTTTCAGAAACCTCAGCTTCACTACGAGAAGACGATGGCTTTAGAAGGTTTGTGTCAGTTAAAGAACTCAGTTGCCCAAATGCAGATTGCACGAACTGGCTTGCATTTACAGTTTCAGATCCAAGGACTGTCCTAAGAGCAGATCCTAGGCTGCTCTTTTCAAGAAAGTCAGACACAAAAGGTGTTCTCCACCATTGTTTATCACGCTCAATGTCATCATAACTCTTGTAGTTGACCTAGTGTGTTAATAATAAGAATTAAGATAAACCGCAAATCAAGCCTATGGCATTGTTTAAGGACTGAACTATTGATATACAGAAGATAACGTGTAGGCTCTCCGTATACCATCTTACCTGTTTGTGCTAGGAGAACAGCAGCAATGCATAATAGATGGGGATCCTTGATAAATATAAAATGCAGTAACCTACCGGCGAATTTTGCCTATGTACTCCTCGGTATACTACTATTCGTAATTAAAAAGACCATTTTACCTATGAGTAGCCAACTGTGAAAATTATTCTGCTGGTTTTGCTTTTAGAAGGATGGAAATAAAAAAGGGAGATTTTCTTTAGGAAGGTACTTTGTATTCCTCTGGGGAATAAGGATCAGTTTACTATGGCATACACATTACAAGGGAGTTCAGCGGCGACCAGACAATTTTTCTTTTCTTGTAGGGATCTTATTCTTACCTCTAAATCAATAGTTCCACCACCATCAGCACCAAGGCCTTCTAATTCGACAGTGATGTCATGTTTATTTCCTAAAAAGAACAAGGTTATCCCAAAAGTCTCCAAATGAATTCATATAATCATATTAAATATTATTGGAGAACATAATGTCTGATTGCACTAAAAGCAATGTCATCACATGTACTTGCACTATGAAAAATGAACTAGCACGGCAATAAGTTACCATCCTAGAGGTATGTATGTTATCATTTGGTCAAACTGCTATAATTGATAAAGTAGTTAGAGCGACATGGTTTCTTTAGGAGTTGCATAGAGCCATACAGTGCTATAGATCGGCAGCACTGAATGCAATTAAGCAACATGTGCAGTTGTCACCGCAGTTCCAAATAACAGTAACTGTATCTGATACAAGGAATTCCCGTACAGGTGAGATTGCACCTTGGACGTTTCAAATTGGTGGGATTAGTAAGTTACTCTGATATTTCAATTGAGACAGGTTTATTCAAATCTGCTCCCAAATTGGTCTGGTTCCAAGATGTAGCATTTTTCTCTCCAATGGATAGTCAATACTCCATAAACATACCAGATGGAAACTGCACATTTCTAAAATATCATAGATTGTAAATTGGTCAGGTTTCTGGCCAATTCCAACCTGCCTCGCTATCGATTTTGGGTTGGGGTTTGTACACACAACAAGCTCCACTCAGAATGAGGAGTAAAACAGCATCCATGGCCCCATATTGAAATAGGTTCGGAAAACCTTATAATAACGAAAAGTATCAGAGAATGACTATTGTCACTTTTTCGATTAATACAGAGAGTTACCATCGCAAAGTGTTTCAAGATACAATCCAGCATTTCCCATTCGTTTGTGTGGGGTGACAAGGTTTGCATCCCAAGCCTCAACCTATGGAGAAAATGGCACCAGATGCGGGGAAAAAAATGCACAAATATTAATTGTGGCGATAGCAGAATATAATGAAGTACTCCCTTTGTTCAAAATTAATCGAAGTTCTAGTCTTTCCTAAGTCAAATGTCTTTTAAGTTTGACCAATTCTATAGAAAAATGTGCTAAAATTTACAACATCAAATATTATAGTATGACTTAGGACAAACCTATAACTTCAATTAATTTGGGACAGAGGGAATAGGTTAAAAGGAAAATTAAAGATGCATACAATTGGTTGATATGATTATGTCACGTGATAAAACGAAATGTATATTTACTCATGTCCTTGCTGATTAAATAAAAAGAATTTGCAAATTTGCAGCATGTACTCCAGTCGTCTAATACTGTTGATTCTGAATTAGCCCCACAGTGAAGAGCCGAGATGTGTATTTTAGTTTGTAAAATCTTTTAGCAACCATGGAAACTTTACTGGTTCACTCTAAAGAACAAGATTACCATAGACCCATAGCCACTTCCAAGATGCAGCACTATACAAACAACACAGATATGTCTAGTAATCACAACTTGAAGTGAGTCCAATAACACTATGAGCTCACTTCTTCATACCTGGAGTAGGTTTTCTTGAGATGTCCTAATATTGAATGTGAAATCTTGATTCCAGGTTGGCTCCTTCGTCCTACATTAATCAACTGCTGGAATCAGAATCTGCAGCAACGATGGAAAAAAAACAGCAATCTCAAGCATATCAAATGTTTTGTCAAGGAACCAATCCCATTAGTCAACACCGTGAAGGTGGTGATATATATCACATGCATTGTTTTTATAATATAAAGAGGAAATTTTGTATCCACAGAGAATGAAAAAGTTGCTCACGCCCATTTAATTTGGCTCTTTGCAGTTTGACCATTAAGTTGTAGAACTACATAAGGATCACTTGTACCCTGCAATTGAAGGAGAAGGAAGTTGTTGATGAAGTGGAAGAAGAGAGCTTTATGTAATGGTAGTTAAAATGTGTAAACTACTGCTCTCAAACTTCTTGGGCACTGCATTAAAATTGTGAATATTATCTTTAGATTTGGATTGTCCCAATATCTTAGATAAGATTACTAGATTCAGCAAAACTGACGTAACGAAACCAGTGTGTGTTTTTACTCTATAAGCCTGGGTATCAAGCGAATGAATGAACTTTCAGGTCGGTTCAAGCAAAAGAATTGCTTGATGCACATATGACCTGTTGCAAGGTCAATGAGAAGAACTTCACAAGTCTTAATGGCATCTTATGAAGTCTTAAGTGATCAATTTTGGCACTCAGTTTGCAAAATAAAATACCTTCTCATCCATCAATTATGCAACAATCTCCGCAACAAAAATAAATGAAGAGCCGTGAACAAATAACACATGTAGCATATATTGCCGAAAAACAAACAGTGACTGCTCACTAGCATATTCATCACCATACCCATGGATCCATTGCAGGAAGACTGTTGCCTTTCTTGAGCCTCACAACTAGTTGGCCATCATATACTTCACGGAGAAATACACTGCAATATCCACGATACCATTCACAACATTAGAGTGATAACCTTCAGAATTCCACTGTCCTACTTGCAAAGCTTGATGAAGATTGTTGAGGGGGGTCGAAGAAGATAAGTTATGCCATGAACTCTGAGAAATCTTTGATATTCAAGCCTGATAATGATAATTAGTGGTACACATAGAGTGTGTGTGTGTGGGGTGGGGGGGGGGGGGGGGGGGGGGGGGATGCCCCCCTACCCCATGAAGCTCCGCCACTGTTGGTTACTATACTCCCTCCGACAAGTTGTACTAAAGCAGCGACAAGTATTATGGATCGGAGGGAGTAGCACAGTAGCACAATTTGCAAACATGATGATTCGATATCCGTGGGGAGGGATAATACGTCCACAACTTACTCGGATAGGAACACCGTCTGACATTTGGCCGCGTCGGTCTCGCGCCAGCCCGCATCTGCCTGTCAAACAAGACGAACAAAACGCCAGCCTCCATCAGCTCACGGGAACACAAGATTAGTGGGATGAGGGGAAGGGAGTGGGTACACATCAGTCGACTGAATTTTTCAATTAGGGTCAGTCGATTTGTGAACCGTTGGATGAAGATCGTGTGGCGCCTGCTCTTTTTCCTCGCCTCTTCTTCCCAGACCGCCACCGCCCACCCTCCCCGGAACCACCCCCCCCCCCCCCCCCCCCCGCGCCGCCGGCCATCCCTTTTAGCCCCGCCTGCGATTGGATTTTTTCATGGGGTAGCCCTCCGGCGAGCCCCTTCATTCCCTCCGGCGAACTCTAAAAAATCGACCGACCCGATTCGAAAATCAGTCGACTGTCATTTAGCTAAACTGTGAGGGGAAACAAGGGGCTCACGGGTGGGGTGCTGTAGGCTTCAAACGCGAAGCCGGCGAGCACGACGGCGAGGTTGAGGTCGAACTGAGGGTGCGGCTGCTCCTCGTCCCCGACCGACCCGTCGTCCGCGGGGCTCCCTGGGCCGGGCTTTACGGCGGAAGGCTGGCCCGCGCACCTCGCCCTCAGCCCCGCCGACCTCCGCCGCCTCACCCTCCTCGTGCTCCAGCACCTCACGGCTCGGTAGCTCGCCGGCGACGAGCGCCCGGAGACGGACGCGATGGGGCACACGCTCGTGAGGGGCGCGGAAGCCATGGAATGGAAGAAGTGGATTCCAGTTTGGCTTCAGGTTGAAAATGAAGGAAGACAGGAGGCGCTTCTAGGCTAGCGGAGTGTGCGCGCGCTCGTTGAGAGTGGTGATAAAGAGGTGGGGAGAAAAGCGCGCCACGTCTGCGCTGCACCGCTCGGTGCCGGCTCGCTGGGCCCCAGGATTTCCCAGCTTGGAACATGTGTGCTGTGTGATCTGTCGTGCTCGCGAAGTCGGCAGGGCGCACGATTCTCCTGGCAAAACGAGCAACATGTTCCAGCGGTATCTACATTCTGAAAAAACTGAGGCAATGAATTAAGGTCCGTCCGCGCGTGACGGTGTTTCTCGCTGCTTCTAGCGACTGCGGGGCGACTCAGTGCACGTCCTCATCGGCAACCCTTGCCGGCAACCCTTGCCGCTCAATTCCCATCCGATTTCCACAAAACAAACACAAAATTGCCCTGATTCTCCTTCCCACCATCCTCCCACCATCCCGTGCAGAGATTCCAGTCCTCCTCCAGCAAGTGTAAAAGCCTCATCCAGATCTGATTTAGAACAACCTGGCGAGCAACAGAGAGGATTTTGGGAGCAGGTTGTGGTGTGTGGCAGCGGCAAATTTAGAGGCGAGAAGGGGCCTGCGGTGGAGAGGCAGACCCAGCAGCTATCAGCTGCAATGGGGGACCTGAAGACCGCATACCTGGAAGGAGTGAAGGGCAAACTCAAGAACCTGCAGCTCTCCGAAGCGGAAAAGAAGGGGATTAGGATTGGTAGGAAGCAAGCATGCTTCTTACAGGTGAGCAAACTTCAGGCAGTAGGCAAGCTTATTGCAAAGAGGCCTGCTAGGGCTGAACATGTGGGAAGAACTCTAGGGGGAGTCTGGAGCCCATTGTTTGGGGTGGATTGTAAAGATTTGGGCAGGAATATATTTCTATTTACTTTCCAACAAAAGGCTGATAAGGAAAAGGCACTAGATGTTGGACCATGGAGATTTAACAATGACCTATTGATGATGGAAGATTTTGTGCCAAGTAGAACCATAGATGAATATGAATCCAAGAAAAAAGCTGAGGCAATGGGAGAAAGACTGGCCCTTCCCCTCCTGGAACATGTTCTAGCGGAAACCCTTGACCGATGATGACTGGCCACGACATCGTGGTGCTGCGGGCGCCGGATTCCCCGTTGGAGGCAATGTTGAGGTAGATCTCCCCCGCTTCCTCCTCCTACTTGGTCCGGGTGAAAACCTCAAATCCTTGGGATTGGGCGGCGGCGGCGCAACGACGTCGTTTCCACCTTGGTGGCGTCGTCTTGGGTGGTGGGCTGGATTGTGTGCCGCGGCGAGCTCGGGTGGTTCTTGGAGGCGACTCGGTCCTCTTGTTCTTTGGTCGTGTCTTCGGTGGCGGTCTTCATTTTGCTGCTTGTCCATGGCGTATCTTGTGCTTTGGGCGTTCGAGATGCTCTTGGACTCTTTATGCGGTGAGGAGTCCATGCTCGATGTTGCGTACCAGGGCAGATTGCTTATGTCCATGCGGGCTCCAAGTAGCTTCTCCACCTAGCCGACGGTGCGGCACCCTCCGATCGAGGGTGAAAAGATTGTGTTCTTGTTCGTGGTGGAGGCAGATGGCACTGTGTTTCCCTCGCCATGTGGGTGCATGACGAAGTCAAATCCGACGGATCCGGGTAGTGGGTCCCGATCTGGTAGCCTTGACTAGATGGTAACATGACACAGGAGGACACCGATGTTTACCCAGGTTCGGGCCCTCTCGAAGAGGTAAAACCCTACGTCCTGCTTTGTTGTATTGATTGTGGATGAGTTACAGAGTATAGGTGGTCTACAGTGAGACTGTATGAGAACGAATGTGTCTTCTATGGCCCTCGTACTCCGGTTTATATAGACTTCGGGGTACCTAGGGTTTACAGATAAGTCGGTTGAATCTAAGGGTGAATCTGTCGTGGACTACCTCAGGATCTTGGAGTACCCACCAAGTCTTCGGATTATTCCTTCATGTTATTCTTGGACAAGACGAAAGATGACCACCAGTACACCAATTTAGGGGGGTCCTCAACCCAGCTGATGCATGACCCACAAGTATGGGGGATCAATCGTAGTACTTTCGATAAGTAAGAGTGTCATGATCATTATCATAGCAGCAATTATTCATCATATAGCTTGTCATAAACAAGTAACAATTCATTCACATCAATTAAGTACAAAGCATAAACTTTCTTGAAAACAAATAAATTGTGTTCTCAGTCATCTAAGCAATTACAATTCATCATATTTCCAGGAAGAGTCTATGTAAGAGCTTTTGTTTAGCAAGTCCACATACTCAACCATCATATAGTCTTTTATGATTGCTAACACTAAAAGCATATTTTTGGGAACAAACGTTTCCGTCAGACACATAGGAAGATGGGGGGTTTATTGTTTGCACCTCCCAACTTGTTTACCTCAAGGATAACGTCAAAAATAATAACTCATGATTACCTACATCCAACTGGATATATGTGCCTGGATTTTTTTCCTACCACATGATGCTTGCCAAGTGAAGAATAAATAAGAATAGAATAGGGATGAACATTATTGACTCTTGCATAAAAGTAAAAACTGAAAAGTAAAAGATAGGCCTCTTATGATAGCAACTTTTATTATGCAATCTGTCACTTTTATTTCTTTGCCATCACAAGATCGTACAAAGCTTATTATTTCTTACAATAAAAGATCAAATATATTTAGGAGCAATTTTATTGCTTTTTGCATCGATGACAACTTATTTGAAGAATCTTATTCAATCCATAGGTAGATATGGTGGACTCTTATGGCAAGAAACTGGGTTTAAGGGGTTTGGATGTACAAGTAGTATTTCTACTTAGTACGAAATTTTGGCTAGAAAGAGATTATGAGCAAGCACCACATGTTAGAGGATCCATGACAATATAACTTCTATGTGAATATAGACAAACATAACTCATTATTCCTTGTCCAACATCAATTATTTGACCAAGCAGAAAATATTTGATGGGGGCTCACAATCATAAAAAGATGCCCAAGATAGTGTATTTGTATGTGAATCCTATCTTCCTTTATTAATATTTCATGAATTGCATCAATGACCAATGTTATGTTTGTTAATTTCCAATAAATTTTATCAACCATACTCTTTCTATGTGAAGTTATTACTCCCTATGGGATTAGCATATGATCTTTCATTCTTTTTATTGCTAAGTTTGAAACAAGAAAGTAAAGAAACAAAACTCAAACTACTCTTTTATTATATAACTCTCACACACGATTACATAGATAGATAGATAGATAGATCATGAAGCAAACACTCGAAACTAATTCATACTAAAACTTTATTTTTCTAAATCACGAAATAACTAGGAATCGAACTAAGATAGATAATGATGATAAAAGTGATGGTGATACGATACCGGGGCACCTTCCCCAAGCTTGGAACAAGCCAAGGGTGGTGCCATACATGTGTACTCAAGTTTCTTTCTTCAGTGATGGTGGTGATGAAGTAATGGGCTTGTCCTCCGGCTTCCAAGGCATGGGTTCTCAATCAATGAACGAAGAACGAGTCTCCGGAATCCTGAATTTGCAGCTAAACTCTGTAGGGAAACGTTGCATGGAAAATAAAAAAAAATCTATGCACACGCAAGATCTATCCATGGAGGTGCATAGCAACGAGAGGGGAGAGTGTGTCTACGTACCCTCGTAGACCGTAAGCGGAAGCGTTTTAATAACGCGGTTGATGTAGTCGAACTTCTTCACGCTCCAACCGATCAAGTACCGAACGTACGACACCTCCGCGTTCAGCACACATTCAGCTCGATGACGTCCTCCGCCTTCTTGATACAGCAAGATGGCGAGGTAGTGGATGAGTTCCCGCAACACGACGGCGTGGTGACGGTGATGGTGAAGCTATCTCCACAGGGCTTCGCCTAAGCACTACGAAAATATGACCGGGCATGTAAACGGTGGAGGGAGGTGCCGCACACGGCTGAGCAATTGTCGTGGTTGTGCTAGGCGCCCCCTCCCACATATATATAGGTGGGGGGAAAGGGGAGAGGCCAAGGGGCGCCCCAAGTAGGGCCGAATCCTACTTGGGCTCCTGCCCCAGGCCGGCCCCCCTTTTCCTTCTTTTGGCGCCAAGGGGAAGGAAGGAGGAGGTGGCGCCCCCCCCCCCTTTTCCTTTCTCCCACAAGGAGGGGAAGGCAGGAGGAGGTGGCGCCCCCTCCTTCTTCTAGGGCCGGCGGCCAGGGAGAGGGCGCGTCAGCCCCTCTGTGGGCTGGTGTGTGCCTCTCCTTGGCCCATTAGGCCCATAGACCTCCCGGGGTCTCCCGGAACCCCTTCCGGTGATCCGATGACTATCCGGTGCACTCCGAAACTATTCCGGCGTCCGAATACCATCGTCCTATATATAAATATTTACCTCTCGACCATTTCGAGACTCCTCGTCATGTCCGTGATCTCATCCGGGACTCCGAACAACATTTGGTCACCAAATCATATAACTCATATAACACTATATCGTCAACGGACGTTAAGCGTGCGGACCCTACGGGTTCGAGAACTATGTAGACATGACCGAGACACCTCTCCGGTCAATAACCAATAGCAGAACCTAGATGCCCATATTGGCTCCTACATATTCTACGAAGATCTTTATCGGTCGAACCGTTATGACAACATACGTAATTCCCTTTGTCCGTCGGTATGTTATTTGCCCGAGATTCGATCGTCGGTATCTTCATACCTAGTTCAATCTCATTACCGGCAAGTCTCTTTACTTGTTCCGTAATACATCATCTTGCAACTAACTCATTAGTCACTTTGCTTGCAAGGCTTCTTATGATGTGTATTACCGAGAGGGCCCAGAGATACCTCTCCGATACTTGGAGTGACAAATCCTAATCTCGATCTATGCCAACTCAACAAACACCTACGAAGATACCTGTAGAGCATCTTTATGATCACCCAGTTACGTTGTGATGTTTGATAGCACACAAGGTATTCCTTCGGTATCCGGGAGTTGCATAATCTCATAGTCGAAGGAATATGTATTTGACATGAAGAAAGCAATAGCAATAAACTGAACGATCAATATGCTAAGCTAACAGATGGGTCTTGTCCATCACATCATTCTCCTAATGATGTGATCCCGTTATCAAATGACAACACATGTCTATGGTTAGGAAACCTTAACCATCTTTGATCAACGAGCTAGTCTAGTAGAGGCTTACTAGGGACACGGTATTTGTTTATGTATTCACACATGTATTTAATTTCCGATCAATACAATTCTAGCATGAATAATAAACCTTTATCATGAATAAGGAAATATAAAATAACAACTTTATTATTGCCTCTAGGGCATATTTCCTTCAGTCTCCCACTTGCACTAGAGTCAATAATCTAGTTTATATCGCCATGTGATTAACACCCATAGTTCACATCGCTATGTGACCAACACCCAAAGAGTTTACTAGAGTTAATAATCTAGTTCAAATCGCCATGTGATTAACACCCAAAGAGTACTAAAGTGTGATCATGTTTTGCTTGTGAGAGAAGTTTAGTCAACGGGCCTACCATATTCAGATCCGTATTTATTTTGCAAATTTCTATGTCTACAATGCTCTGCATGGAGCTACTCTAGCTAATTGCTCCCACTTTCAATACGTATCCAGAATGAGACTCAGAGTCATCTGGATCGGTGTAAAAGCTTGCATTGACGTAACTCTTTACGACGAACTCTTTATCACCTCCATAACCGAGAAATATTTCCTTAGTCCTTTTAGGTAACTAAGGATAATTTTTGACCGCTGTCCAATGATCTACACCTGGATCACTATTGTACCCCCTTGCCAAACTCATGGCAAGGCACACAAAAGGTCTGGTACACAACACGACATACTTTATGGAACCTATGACTAAGGCAAAGGGAATGACTTTCATTCTCTCTCAATCTTCTGCCGAGGTCGGGCTTTGAGTCTTTACTCAACTTCACACCTTACAATACAGGCTAGAACTCCTTTGACTGATCCATTTTGAACTCCTTCAAAATCTTGTCAAGGTATGTACTCATTGAAAATCTTATCAAGCGTCTTGATCTATCTCTATAGATCTTGATGCCTAATATGTAAGCAGCTTCACCGAGGTCTTTCATTGAAAAATTCTTATTCAAGTATCCTTTTATGCTATCCAGAAATTCTATATCATTTCCAATCAACAATATGTCATCCACATGTAATATTAGAAATGCTACAGAGCTCCCACTCACTTTCTTGTAAATACAGGCTTCACCGTAAGTCTGTATAAAAACATATGCTTTGATCACCTCATCAAAGCGTATATTCCAACTCCTAGATGCTTGCACCAATCCATAGATGGATCGCTGGAGCTTGCACACTTTGTTAGTACCTTTAGGATCGACAAAAACCTTCTGGTTGCATCATATACAACTCTTCTTTAAGAAATCCATTAAGGAATGCACATTTGACGTCCATTTGCCAGATTTCATAATTATAAAATGCGGCAATTGCTAACATGATTCAGATAGACTTAAGCATCGCTACGGGTGAGAAAGTCTCATCGTAGTCAGCTCCTTGAACTTGTCGAAAAACCTTTCGCGACAAGTCGAGCTTTGTAGACAATAACATTACCATCAGCGTCCGTCTTCCTCTTGAAGATCCATTTATTTTCTATGGCTTGCCAATCATCGGGCAAGTCCACCAAAGTTCATACTTTGTTCTCATACATGGATCCTATCTCAGATTTCATGGCCTCAAGCCATTTATCGGAATTTGGGCTCATCATAGCTTCTTCATAGTTCGTAGGTTCGCCTTGGTCTAGTAATATGACTTCCAGGACAGGATTACCGTACCATTCTGGTGCGGATCGTGCTCTGGTCGACCTATGAGGTTCAGTAGCAACTTGATCTGAAGTTTCATGATCATTATCATTTGCTTCCTCTCTAGTTGGTATAGGCATCACGGGAACGGATTTCTCTGATGTGCTACTTTCCAATTCGAGAGAAGGTGCAATTACCTCATCAAGTTCTACTTTCCTCGCACTCACTTCTTTCGAGAGAAACTCCTTCTCTAGAAAGGATCCCTTCTTGGCAACAAAGATCTTGCCTTCAGATCTATGGTAGAAGTTGTACCCAATTGTTTCCTTAGGGTATCCTATGAAGACGCACTTCTCCGATTTGGGTTCGAGCTTATCAGGCTGAAGCTTTTTGACATAAGTGTCGCAACCCCAAACTTTAAAAAACGACAACTTAGGTTTCTTGCCAAACCACAGTTCATACGGTGTCATCTCAATGGATTTAGATGGTGCCCTATTTAACGTGAATGCGGCTGCCTCTAATGCATAACCCCAAAACAATAGTGGTAAATCGGTAAGAGACATCATAGAACGCACCATATCCAATAAAGTACGGTTACGACGTTCGGATACACCATTACGCTGTGGTGTTCCAGGTGGCGTAAGTTATGAAACAATTCCACATTGTTTTAAATGAAGGCCAAACTCGTAACTCAAATATTCGCCTCCGCGATCAGATCATAGAAACTTTATTTTCTTGTTACGATGATTCTCCACTTCACTCTGAAATTCTTTGAACTTTTCAAATGTTTTAGACTTGTGTTTCATCAAGTAGATATACCCATACCTACTCAAATCATCTGTGAAGGTCAGAAAATAACGATACCCACCGCGTGCCTCAACACTCATCGGACCGCATACATCGGTACATATTATTTCCAATAAGTCATTAGTTCGCTCCATTGCTCCGGAGAACAGAGTTTTAGTCATCTTGCCCATGATGCATGGTTCGCAAGTATCAAATGATTCATAATCAAGTGATTCCAAAAGTCCATCCACATGGAGTTTCTTCATGCGCTTTACACTAATATGACCTAAACGGCAGTGCCACAAGTATGTTGCACTATCATTATCAACTTTGCATCTTTTGGCATCAATATTATGAATATGTGTATCACTACGATCGAGATTCAATAAACAATTCACATTGGGTGTATGACCATAGAAGGTTTTATTCATGTAAACAGAACAACAATTATTCTCTGAATTAAATGAATAACCGTATTGCAATAAACATGATCTAATCATATTCATGCTCAACGCAAACACAAAATAACATTTATTTAGGTTCAACACTAATCCTGAAGGTAGAGGGAGTGTGCGACGGTGATCGTATCAACCTTGGAATCACTTCCAACACACATCGTCACCTCGCCCTTAACTAGTCTCTGTTTATTCTGCAACTCCTGTTTTGAGTTACTAATCTTAGCAACTGAACCGGTATCAAATACCCAGGGGTTACTACGAACACTAGTAAGGTACACATCAATAACATGTATATCAAATATACCTTTGTTCACTTTGCCATCCTTCTTATCCGCCAAGTATTTGGGGCAATTCCACTTCCAGTGACCATTTCTTTTGCAGTAGAAGCACTCAGTTTCAGGCATGGGTCCAGCTTTGGGCTTCTTCACGGGAGTGGCAACTTGTTTGCCATTCTTCTTGAAGTTCCCTTTCCTTGCCCTTTTTCTTGAAACTAGTGGTCTTATTTAACCATCAACACTTGATGCTCTTTCTTGATTTCTACCTTCACCGATTTCAGCATCGCGAAGAGCTCAGGAATCATTTTCGTCATCCCTTGCATATTATAGTTCATCACGAAGTTCTAGTAGCTTGGTGATAGTGATTAGAGAACTCTGTCAATCACTATCTTATCTGGAATATTAACTCCCACTTGATTCAAGCGATTGTAGTACCCAGACATTCTGAGCACATGCTCACTGGCTGAGCTATTCTCCTCCATCTTTTAGGCAAAGTAGAGGTCTCATACCTCTCGACACGGGCATGAGTCTGAAATACCAATTTCAGCTCTTGGAACATCTCATATGCTTCGTGGCGTTCAAAATGTTTTTGAAATCCCGGTTCTAAGCCATAAAGCATGGCGCACTAAACTATTAAGTAGTCATCATATCAAGCTTGCCAAACGTTCATAATGTTTGCATCTACTCCTACAATAGGTCTGTCACCTAGCGGTGCATCAAGGACATAATTCTTCTATGCAGCAATGAGGATAATCCTCAGATCACGGACCCAGTCCGCATCATTGCTACTATCATCTTTCAACTTAGTTTTCTCTAGGAACATATCAAAAATAGGGGAGCTATATTGCGAGCTATTGATCTACAACATAGATATGCAAAAACTGTTAAGACTAAGTTCATGATAAATTTAAGTTCAATTAATCAAATTACTAATGAACTCCCACTTAAATAAACATCCCTCAAGTTATCTTAAGTGATACATGATCCAAATCAACTAACCCATGTCCGATCATCATGTGAGATGGGGTAGTCATCAATGGTGAACATCTCTATGTTGATCATATCTACTATATGATTCACGTTCGACCTTTTGGTCTCCAGTGTGCCGAGACCATGTCTGTATATGCTAGGCTCGTCAAGTTTAACCCAAGTATTCTGCATGTGCAACACTGTCTTACACCAGTTGTATGTGAACGTAGAGTCTATCACACCCGATCATCACGAGGTGCTTCGAAACGACGAACTTTGGCAATGGTGCATACTTGGGGAGAACACTTTTATCTTGAAATTTAGTGAAGGGATCATCTTATAATGCTACCGCCGTTCTAAGCAAAATAAGATGCATAAAGGATAAACATCACATGCAAAAATATGTGACATGATATGGCCATCATCATCTTGTGCTTTTGATCTCCATCTCCAAAGCATCGTCATGATCTCATCGTCACCGGCTCGACACCTTGATCTCCATCGTTGCGTCGGGGTCGTCTCGCCAACTATTGCTTCTACAACTATTGCTAACGCATAGCGGTAAAGTAAAGCAATTACATGGCGCTTGCACTTCATACAATAAAGATCCAACCCTAAGGCTCCTGCTGGTTGTCGATATTATAAAACATGATCATCTCATACATCAACATATATCACATCATATCTTGACCATATCACATCACAACATGCCCTGCAAAAACAAGTTAGACGTCCTCTACTTTGTTGTTGCAAGTTTTACGTGGCTGCTACGGGTTTCTAGCAAGAACAGTTCTTACCTACGCAAAAACCACAATGGTGATTCATCAAGTTTGCTGTTTTAACCTTCTTCAAGGACCAGCTGCAGTTAAATTCGATTCAACTAAAGTAGGAGAAACAGACACCCGCCAGCCACCTTTATGCAAAACTAGTTGCATGTCAGTCGGTGGAACCGGTCTCATGTATGTGGACATATAAGGTTGGTCCGGGCCGCTTCATCCCACAATACCGCCGAATCAAAATAAGATGTTGGTGGTAAGCAGTATGACTATCACCGCCCACAACTCTTTGTGTTCTACTTGTGCATATCATGTACGTATAGACCTGGCTCGGATGCCACTGTTGGGAAACGTTGCATGGAAAAAAAATCTACGCACACACAAGATCTATCCATGGAGATGCATAGCAACGAGAGGGTAGAGTGTGTCTACGTACCCTCATAGACCGTAAGCGGAAGCGTTTTAATAACACGGTTGATGTAGTCGAACTTCTTCACGCTCCAACCGATCAAGTACCGAACGTACGGCACCTCCATGTTCAGCACACGTTCAACTCGGTGACGTCCTCCGCCTTCTTGATCCAGCAAGACAGTGAGGTAGCGGATGAGTTCCAGCAGCACGACGACGTGGTGACGGTGATGGTGAAGCTATCTCCGCAGGGCTTCGCCTAACCACTACGAAAATATGACCGGGGGTGTAAACGGTGGAGGGGGGCGCCGCACACGGCTAAGCAATTATCGTGGTTGTGCTAGGCGCCCCCCTCCCACATATATATAGGTGGGGGGGAGGAGAGGGGAGAGGCCAAGGGGAACCCCAAGTAGGGCCGAATCCTACTTGGGCTCCTGCCCTAGGCTGGCCCCCTTTCCTTCTTTTGGCGCCAAGGGGAAGGAAGGAGGAGGTGCCCCCCCCCTTTTCCTTTCTCCCACAAGGAGGGGAAGGCACGAGGAGGTGGCGCCCCCTCCTTTCCTTCTTCTAGGGCTGGCGGCCAGGGAAAGGGCGCGCCAGCCCCTCTGTGGGCTGGTGTGTGCCTCTCCTTGGCCAATTAGGCCCATAGACCTCCCGGGGTCTCTCGGAACCCCTTTCGGTGATCCGATGACTACCCGATGCACTCCGAAACTATTCCGGTGTCCGAATACCATCGTCCTATATATCAATCTTTACCTTTCAACCATTTCGAGACTCCTCGTCATGTCCGTGATCTCATCCGGGACTCCGAACAACATTCGGTCACCAAATCATATAACTCATATAACACTATATCGTCAACGAACGTTAAGCGTGCGGACCCCACGGGTTCGAGAACTATGTAGACATGACCGAGACACCTCTCCGGTCAATAACCAATAGCGGAACCTAGATGCCCATATTGGCTCCTACATATTCTACGAAGATCTTTATTGGTCGAACCGTTATGACAACATACGTAATTCCCTTTGTCCGTTGGTATGTTACTTGCCCGACATTCAATCGTCGGTATCTTCATACCTAGTTCAATCTCGTTACCGGCAAGTCTCTTTACTCATTCTGTAATACATCATCTTGCAACTAACTCATTAGTCACTTTGCTTGCAAGGCTTCTTATGATGTGTATTACCGAGAGGGCCCAGAGATACCTCTCCAATACTTGGAGTGACAAATCCTAATCTCGATCTATGCCAACTCAACAAACACCTACGAAGATACCTGTAGAGCATCTTTATGATCACCCAGTTATGTTGTGACGTTTGATAGCACACAAGGTATTCCTTCGGTATCCGGGAGTTGCATAATCTCATAGTCGAAGGAATATGTATTTGACATGAAGAAAGCAATAGCAATAAACTGAACGATCAATATGCTAAGCTAACGGATGGGTCTTGTCCATCACATCATTCTCCTAATGATGTGATCCTGTTATCAAATGACAACACATGTCTATGGTTAGGAAACCTTAACCATCTTTGATCAACGAGCTAGTCTAGTAGAGGCTTACTAGGGACACGGTATTTGTTTTTGTATTCACACATGTATTTAAGTTTCCGATCAATACAATTCTAGCATGAATAATAAACCTTTATCATGAATAAGGAAATATAAAATAACAACTTTATTATTGCCTCTAGGGCATATTTCCTTCAAACTCATCTTCTTGAATCTGAACTCATACTCATAGTTTTGATTTTGTAGATCATAGATTTGCGCTTAGTGTTGGAAATATGCCCTAGAGGCAATACTAAAGTGGTTATTATTATATTTCCTTAATCATGATAAAGGTTTATAATTCATGATATAATTGTATTGATTGGAAACTTAAATGCATGTGTGAATATATAAACAAATACCAAGTCCCTAGTAAGCCTCTACTAGACTAGCTCAATGATCAAAAGATGGTTAAGGTTTCTGACCATAGACATGAGTTTTCACTTGATAACGGGATCACATTATTAGGAGAATGATGTGATGGACACGACCCATCCATTAGCTTAGCATATGATCGTTCAGTTTTTGCTACTGCTTTCTTAATGTCAAATACATATTCCTTCGACCATGAGATCATGCAACTCCCGGATACCGGAGGAATACCTTGTGTGCTATCAGACGTCACTTTGTAACTGGGTGATCATAAAGGTGCTCTACAGGTATCTCCGAAGGTGTCTGTTGAGTTGGCGTGAATCGAGATTGGGATTTGTCACTTCATATGACAGAGAGGTATCTCTGGGCCCTCTCGGTAATACAGCATCACAAGAAGCTTGCAAGCAAAGTGACTAAGGAGTTAGTTACAAGATGATGTATTACGGAACAAGTAAAGAGACTTGCCGGTAACGAGATTGAACTAGGTATGGAGATATCGACGATCGAATCTCGGACAAGTAACATACCGACAGACAAAGGGAACTTCGTATGTTGTCATAAAGGTTCGACTGATAAAAGATCTTCGTAGAATATGTAGGAACCAATATGGGCATCCAGGTCCCGCTATTGGTTATTGACCAAAGAAGTGTCTCGGTCATGTCTACATCATTCTCGAACCCGTAGGGTTCACACGCTTAACGTTCGTTGACGATAATATTATATGAGTTATGTATGTTGGTGACCGAATGTTTTTCAGAGTACCGGATGAGATCACGGACATGACGAGGAGCTCCGGAATGGTCCGGAGGTAAAGATTGATATATAGGATGATATGGTTGAGCCAAGGGGTAAAGCCCACAAGGCTTTAGGTCGGTGTAGAAAGGAGTTGTATGGAAGGCAGGGGCTAGATGCCAGGGTTCATGGCGTCTACCCCTGGGATAGACGCCGGAGTCCGTGGCGTCTACGTAAACGCCGGGAACCATAGCATTTAGCCCTGGAGTCCGAGATGGACTCATCTTTGCGTTCCAAACCGACTTTGGGGAGGCCTCCTCTCCAAGTTACGACCCCAGGGCTCAACATATAAATAGAGGAGAAGGGCTAGCCCCTAGAACACAAGTTTTTTAGCCTCCTCTAGTTGGTCCTAGTTGACTAATTAGAGCTAGCCCTAGCTACCTCTAATCCTCATAATTAGAAGCCCAGTGTGGTTCTAATCTCCTCCCTCTAGTTCACCACCACCGTCACCATGCCGTCATGCTGCCGGAACTCATCTACTACTTCACCCCTCTTGCTGGATCAAGAAGGCGAGGACGTCATCGAGCTGAACGTGTGCTAAACGCGGAGGTGCCGTACGTTCGGTGCTTGATCGGAACTAATCATGAAGGAGTACGACTACATCAATCGCGTTAATAAACGCTTCCTCTTAGCGATCTACAAGGGTATGTAGATGCTCTCCCCCTCTCGTAGCTATGCATCTCCATGGATAGATCTTGCGTGTGCGTATAATTTTTTTTGTTTTTCATGCAACGTTTCCCAACAGTGGCATCATGAGTCAGGTCTATGCGTAGATGATATGCACGCGTAGAACACAAAGGAGTTGTGGGCGGTGATGTTCATATTGCTTATCACCTATGTATTATTTTGATTCGGTGGTATTGTGGGATGAAGCGGCTCGGACCAACCTTACATGTCCACGTACATGAGACCGGTTCCATCGACTAACATGCAACTTGTTTTGCATAAAGGTGGCTGGCGGGTGTCTGTTTCTCCTACTTTAGTTGAATCTAATTTGACTACGGCGGTCCTTGCAGAAGGTTAAATTAGCAACTTGATAATCTAGTTTTGCGTAGGTAAGAACGGTTCTTGCTAGTACCCGTAGCAGCCACGTAAAACTTGCAACAACAAAGTAGAGGACGTCTAACTTGTTTTTGTAGGGCATGTTGTGATGTGATATGGTCAAGACGTGATATGATATATGTTGATGTATGAGATGACCATGTTTTGTAATAAGTTCACGACTTGCATGTCGATGAGTACGACAACCGGCAGGAGCCTTAGGGTTGTCATTAATTATTGTATGACCTGCGTGTCAATCACTAAGCGCCATGTAATTGCTTTACTTTATCGCTATGTGTTAGCAATAGTTGTAGAAGCAATAGTTGGCGAGACGACCCCGACACAACGATGGAGATCAAGATGTCGCGCCGGTGATGATGGAGACCATGCCGTTGCTTTGGAGATGGAGATCAGAAAGCACAAGATGTTGATGGCCATATCATATCACATATTTTGATTGCATGTGATGTTTATCCTTTATGCATCTTATTTTGCTTAGAATGACGGTAGCATTATAAGATGATCCCTTCACTTAATTTCAAGATAAAAAGTGTTCTCCCTGAGTATGCACCATTGCTAAAGTTCAACATTTCGAAGCACCTCGTGATGATCGGGTGTGATAGATTCTACGTTCACATACAACGGGTGTAAGCCAGTCTTGCACATGCAGAATACTTGGGTTAAACTTTAAGAGCCTAGCATGTACAAACATGGTCTCGGAACACTGGAGACCTAAAGGTCGAACGTGAGTCATATAGTAGATATGATCAACATGGAGATGTTCACCATTGAAGGCTACCCCGTCTCACGTGATGATCGGACATGGGTTAGTTGATTTGGATCCTGTATCACTTAGACAACTTGAGGGATGTTGATTTAAGTGGGAGTTCATTAGTAATTTGATTAATTGAACTAAAATTTATCATGAACTTAGTCCTAATAGTTTTTGCAAATCTCTATTATAGATCAATGCCCGTGCTACCGTTCCCTTGAATTTTAATGCGTTCCTAGAGAAAGCTAAGTTGAAAGATGATGGTTGCAACTACACGGACTGGGTCCGTAACTTGAGGATTATCCTCATTGCTGCATAGAAGAATTATGTCCTTGATGCATCGCTAGGTGACAGACCTCCTGCAGGAGCTGATGCGGATGTTATGAACGTTTGGCAAGCTCGATCTGATGACCACTCGATAGTTCAGTGTGCCATGCTTTACGGCTTGGAACCGGGACTTCAAAAGCATTTTGAACACCACGGAGCATATGAGATGTTCCAAGAGCTGAAGTTGATATTTCAAGCTAATGCCCGGGTTGAGAGATATGAAGTCTCCAACAAGTTCTTTAGCTGTAAGATGGAGGAGAACAGTTCTGTCAGTGAACACATACTCAGAATGTCCGGGTACCACAAGCACTTGACTCAGCTGGGAATTGACCTTCCAGCTGAGAGTGTTATTGATAGAGTTCTTCAGTAACTGCCACCAAGCTACAAAGACTTCGTGATGAACTATAATATGCAAGGGATGACGAAAACGATTCCTGAGCTCTTCGTGATGATAAATCGGTGGAGGTAGAAATCAAGAAAGAGCATCAATTGTTGATGGTTAACAAGACCACCAGTTTTAAGAAAAAAAGCAAGGGAAAGAAAGGGAACTTCAAGAAAACTGGCAAGCAAGTTGCCGCTCCAGTGAAGAATCCCAAAGCTGGACCCAAGCCTGAAACTGAGTGCTTCTACTGCAAGGGAAATGGTCACTGTAAGCGGAACTGCCCCAAGTACTTGGCAGATAAGAAGGATGGCAAAGTGAACAAAGGTATATTTGATATACATGTTATTGATGTGTTCCTTACTAATGCTTGTAATAACGCCTGGGTATTTGATACTGGTTTGGTTGCTCATATTTGTAACTCGAAACAGGAGCTGCAGAATAAATGAAGATTGGCTAAGGACGAGGTGACGACGCGCGTCAGAAATGGTTCCAAGGTTGATGTGATCGCCGTCGGCACGCTACCTCTACATCTACCTTCGGGATTAGTTTTAGACCTCAATAATTGTTATTTGGTGCCAGCGTTGAGCATGAACATTATATCTGGATCT
Source organism: Thinopyrum elongatum (assembly GCA_011799875.1). Taxonomy (NCBI): domain Eukaryota; kingdom Viridiplantae; phylum Streptophyta; class Magnoliopsida; order Poales; family Poaceae; genus Thinopyrum; species Thinopyrum elongatum. The sequence goes on from CM022298.1 coordinate 512,737,438, forward strand.
TGTTTATTGTGAGACGGTTATTCATTTAAGTCAGAGAATAATGGTTGTTCTATTTATATGAGTAACATCTTTTATGGTCATGCACCCTTAGTGAATGGTCTATTCTTTTTGAATCTCGATCGTAGTGATACACATATTCATAATATTGATGCCAAAAGATGCAAAGTTGATAATGATAGTGCAACATACTTGTGGCACTGCCGTTTAGGTCATATTGGTGTAAAGCGCATGAAGAAACTCCATGCGGATAGACTTTTGGAATCACTTGATTATGAATCATTTGATACTTGCGAACCACGCCTCATGGGTAAGATGACTAAAACTCCGTTCTTCGGAACAATGGAGCGAGCTAATGACTTATTGGAAATAATACATACTGATGTATGTGGTCCGATGACTGTTGAAGCACGCGGCGGGTATCGTTATTTTCTAACCTTCACAGATGATTTGAGTAGGTATGGGTATATCTACTTGATTAAACACAAATCTGAAATATTTGAAAAGTTCAAAGAACTTCAGAGTGAAGTGGAGAATCATCGTAACAAGAAAATAAAGTTTGTACGATCTGATCGTGGAGGTGAATATTTTAGTTATGAGTTTGGCCTTCATTTAAAACAATGTGGAATTGTTTCACAACTCACGCCACCTAGAACACCACAGCGTAATGGTGTGTCCGAACATCGTAATCGTACTTTATTAGATATGGTGCGTTCTATGATGTCTCTTACCGATTTGCCTTTATCATTTTGGGGTTATGCATTAGAGACAGTTGCATTCACGTTAAATAGGACACCGTCTAAATCCGTTGAGACGACACCGTATGAACTATGGTTTGGCAAGAAGCCTAAGCTGTCGTTTCTTAAAGTTTTGGGATGTGACGCTTATGTCAAAAGGCTTCAGTATGATAAGCTCGAACCCAAAGTGGAAAAGTGCGTCTTCATAGGATACCCTAAAGAAACTATTGGGCATACCTTCTACCACAGATCCAAAGGCAAAATCTTTGTTGCTAAGAATGGGTCATTTCTAGAGGAGTTTCTCTCGGAAGAAGTGAGTGGGAGGAAAGTAGAACTTGATGAGGTAGTGATATGTCTCCGATGTATCTATAATTTATGAAGTATTCATGCTGTTATATTATCATTATTGGATGTTTTACAATCATTTTATAGCAACTTTATATCATTTTTTGGGACTAACCTATTGACATAGTGCCTAGTGCCAGTTGTTGTTTTTTGCTTGTTTTTTACTTCGCAGGAAATCAATATCAAACGGAGTCCAAACGCAGCGAAATTTTTTGGCGAATATTTTTGGACCAGAAGACCCAGGATGGGCTAAAAAAGTACCAGAGGGGAGGCCCGAGGTGGGCACAACCCACCTGGGCGTGCCCAGGAGCCTAGGGGGGTTGTGCCCCCCTCGGTGACCTCCCGCACCGCCTCTTCGCCCTATAAATTCCCAAATATTCCAAAAACCCTAGGGGTAACCCTAGATCAGAAGTTCCACCGCTGCAAGCCTCTATAGCCACGAAAAACCAATCTAGACCCTGTTCCGGCACCCTGTCGGAGGGGGAAATCATCACCGGTGGCCATCTTCATCATCCCTATGGCCACTATGATGAGGAGGGAGTAGTCCACCCTCGGGGCTGAGGGTTTGTACTAGTAGCTATGTGTTTAATCTCTCTCTCTCTCTCTCGTGTTCTTGAGATGGCACGATCTTGATGTATCGCGGTCTTTCTTAATATAGTTGGATCATATGGTGTTTTTCCCTCTCTATCTTGTTGTGATGAATTGAGTTTTCCCTTTGAGATTTCATTTTTATCGGATTGAATACTTTTATGGATTTGAGGGCACTTGATCTATGTCTTGGCACTCAACTCGCGGATTCCCGAGGTGACATTGGGGTAATCTATGCATAGGGGTTGATGCACGTTTTCGTCTTTGTTTTCCGGTAGAAATCTTGGGGCACTCTTTGAGGTTCTATGTGTTGGATTGAGTATTATGAATCTGAAATTGTTTGATGCATATCGTATAATCAACTCACGGATACTCGCGGTGACATTGGAGTGTCTAGGTGACATTAGAGTTGGTTGATGTGTATCATATGGTGTTATTTTAGTACGAACTCTTGGTTAGATCGATCGGAAAAAAATAGCTTGGTGTTATTTTAGTACGAACTCTAGGATAGATTGATCGGAAAGAATAGCTTTGAGGTGGTTTCGTACCCTACAAACAATTTCTTCTTATGTTCTCCGCTAGATAGGAACTTTGGAGTGATTCTTCATCGCACGTTGAGGGATGGTTATATGATCCAATTATATTAGCATTGTTGAGAGATTGCATTAGTGAAAGTACGGACCCTAGGCCTCATTTTCAAGCATTGCAATACCGTTTGTGCTCACTTTTGTTACTTGCTACCTTGCTATTTTTTATTGTTCCTATTACAAAAATCAATATCTACTATCATTACTACACTTGTATCACCATCTCTTCGCCGAACTAGTGCACCTATACAATTTACCATTGTATTTGGTGTGTTGGGGACACAAGAGACTTTTTATTATTTGGTTGCAGGGTTATTTGAGAGAGACCATCTTCATCCTACGCCTCCCACGGATCTATAAACCTTAGGTCATCCACTTGAGGGAAAACTGCTATTGTCCTACAAAACTCCGCGCTTGGAGACCCAAGACGACTCTACAAGAATAAAGTTGTGTAGTAGACACCAAGCTCTTTTCTGGCGCCGTTGCCAGGGAGGTTAGTGCTTGAAGGTGTATCTTTAGATCTTGCAATTAAATCTTTTAGTTTTTTGTTTTATCACTAGTTTGGTTCGTAAAAGAAAACTACAAAAAAATGGAATTGAGGTGGCCTCATATTATTCGTCTTTATAATGTCTTTCTTGAAAATGATGGAAAGGAAAATTGTGCTCAATTGATAGAAGAAGAATTCAATAAAATGTTTGGCATAAATGATGAGCATGATTGCAATGTTGTTAGTATGAATTCTATGAATATCCAAAATACTAATGATGATTCCACTAGTCATGATAAAAATGTTTCTTATAAGCATATCAATTTTTGTGGAGTGCATAAAGTTTGTGAAGACGTGCCTTATAGGGAAGATAGATTTTGTAAGAAGCATAAACATGATAAAACCAATTTTTTGCTCAAAGTGATAGATGAATTTGCTACAAAATTATGTTCTTTTTGTTACTTGTGAACTTTGCAATAAGGTTGGTCATCTTAATTTCCAATGCAAACTTTTTCATGATCAAATCATGGCCAAATATTGTAATGATTTGATCACCCTTGAACTTTATAATGAGCTTTGTCTATTTTCTGGGAGTGAAGAATTGACACATAAAAATAGTTGGTTTGAAGTATTCATTCTTACGGACGACATTGAAACTAATCTAAAAAATATCTATATGTTTTGCATGGTAAATTGCAATGAGAATGCTTATATTGCCAACTATAGAAAGATGGAGAAACCAATAGAATATAAAAGGAATACTAATGAAAGGGTAAAGATTTCTACTTTCCCTCCTATTGTCTCTCATGATGAAATAGGTGACGAGGAGGAGCTCCTTATTCAACCAATCTCATCAATAAGGAGCTCGAAAAAATTAATTAAACGCACACATGATGTGGTGAAGAAGAAGAAAAGAAGAAAGAATAGAGGTAAAAAGGTATCCCTCCCAAATAATGTTGTTCCTATTATTGTTGTGCCTCATGAAAATGAATAAAAAATAATCATGGAAGATGATGCACTTGATGATGATATTGCTTCTTTGTCTTATGGCACAATGTCCGAGAGCACTATTGATGATGATTTTCTTATTCCTATTGCTTGTTGTGATAATTATGATTGGGAAGATAATGATAGTTCTTATAATCTTGGAAATCTTTTTGGCACCAACTTGGGAAATTATGATGATAGCAATTGTTATACCATTGGTGCTATTCATACTATTAATGATAAGAGTGATTATGCTTCTGATATGCCAAGCCACAAGCTTGGGGATGCTATGTTTGATGAAGATAATATGTTTAGTCCCCCAAGTTTTGATGAGCAAATTTATTATGATGAAAGCATGCCTCCTATTTATGATGATTATGGTGATGACATGTATGCTATAAAGAGTAATGATATCAATGAAACTTTTCATGATGATTTTAATGCTCAATATGATTATGCCAATCAAGAATCACATGATAGTTATTTTGTTGAGTTTGCTCCCACTACTATTCATGAGAATAAATTTGCATATGCGGAGAGTAATAAGTTTTCTATGCTTATGTATCATGAAAATAATGCTTTATGTGATAGCTATATTGTTGAATTCATTCATGATGCTACTGAAAATTATTATGAGAGAGGAACTTATGCTTTTACATATTGCAATAATATCAAGTTTCCTCTCTATGTGCTGAAAATCTTGAAGTTTTGCTTGTTTTGCCTTCCTATGCTAGTTGATTCTTGTTCTCATAAGTTGTTTGCTCAAAAAATCCCTATGCATAGGAAGTGGGTTAGACTTAAATTTGCTAGTCATATGCTTCATGATGCTCTCTTTGTGTTTCAATTCTTATCTTTTATGTGAGCATCATTGAAATCATCATGCCTAGCTAAAAAGGCATTAAAGAAAAGCGCTTGTTGGGAGACAACCCAATACTTTTACCGACTGTTTTTGTGTGTTCACATGATTAAGCTACTGTAGTAATAATGTTTTTTAGCTTTTGTTTCAATAAAGTGCCAAGTAAAGCCTTTGAGATAGTATGGATGATAGTTGACTTGATTCTGTGCAAAAACAGAAACTTTTGCTTCCAGTAACAGAATTGTTCAAATTCACTGGAGCGTCTAAAAACTCTGAATTTTTTAAATATGATTTACCTACAAATTTACTACGATTTCCTAAATTTTTATAATTTTTGGAGTTGCATAAGTAGGACTAAAATTCAGATATTTACGTACTGTTCCATTTTTGACAGATTCTGTTTGCAATGCATAGTTTGCTTGTTTTATGGTTTCTATGGCTTATATTGCTTAATATAAATTATGGAAATTGTAGATTACAGTAGGAATTGTATGAGAACAATTATGAATCTTATCTTTATAGTACCAAAGTGAATGATTTGTCTTTATCATACTAACCCATCTCACGAAGTTCCGTTAAGTTTTGTGTGATTGAAGTTTTCAAGTTTTGGGTAAGATATCGATATGAGGAGAATAAGGAGTGACAAGACCCTCAGCTTGGGGATGCCCAAGGAACCCCAAGGTAATAGTCAAGGAAGATCCAAGCAACTAAGCTTGGGGATGCCCCGGAAGGCATCCCCTCTTTCGTCTCCAACATTATCGGTAACCTCACTTGGAGCTATATTTTCATTCGTCACATGATATGAGTTTTGCTTGGAGAGTCATTTTATTTTATTAGGATTTGCTTTCTGTTATTTAGAATAATTTTTTGCATCTCTTACTTCAATAAAAGTGGCAAGGATAGCCTTCACCATGCTTATTTTGCAAGTATATGAGTTGCTGTTTGAAAACAGAAAGTTGCATGCTAGTATGTGAATTCTTGAGAAAAGTAAGAATGTGATAAAATGTTGAAATTTTTTGCACAATAAGATATGATAAATTTTCTACAGTGTGTAAATTTCAGAATTTTTGGAGTTAGGAAAGTATGAGTATAATTGCACTCTTTACAGACTGTCCTGTTTTGGCAGATTGCTGTTATGTTTGCATTGTTTGCATATGTTTGCTTGTTTAATGATTCTATTTGAAGATAGGAGTATTAAATATGCAGAGGCATTTAGTATGCAATGTTGAATAATAATTCTAGTGTTTTGCTACAGTAGAGAATGATAAGGTTTTGCATTGATTTATACTAACTTATCTCACGAGTTCTTGTTGAGTTTTGTGTGGATGAAGTTTTTAAGATTTAGGGAAACTGGGATATATAAGGAATTAAGGAGACAGAAAAGCTCAAGCTTGGGGATGCCCAAGGCAATTCAAGATAATATTCCAAGAAGTCTCAAGCATCTAAGCTTGGGGATGCCACGGTAGGCATCCCACCTTTCTTCATCAACAACTATCGGTTAGTATCGGTTGAGCCTAAGTTTTTGCTTCTTCACATGATGCGTGCTTTTCTTAGAATGTCATTTTTTTTGCTTGCTGTTTTAATAAAATACTTAGATCTGAAATTTTTTAAATAATAGAGAGTCCTCAATTAGCTACCCCTTTACTTAACTACTCGCTTGATCTTCACTTATATCTTTTTGGAGTAGTTTGTCATTTACTCTTGTGCTTCACTTATATCCTATGAGTAAATTGTTGAATGAATTGAATATCATGAAGTTGAAATTATATGTCCATATCATGCCTAGTAGTAGCTTCAGATTGGGTTTAGAAAATGAAATCTTTGGAAGCTTGACAATCACAATATTGGTCATACAAGCAATTCATGAATGATTAGTATAAGGAAGAGAACTTTCACATACAAATATATTATCTTGGACATCTTCTATGATTGTGAATACCCATTAATTATTTTCAAACTTGAACAAATTAGTTGAATTTGGACAAGGAAGATATCGTAATGAGTTATGGTTGTGTATATTTGCATAGAAGTTATATTGTCATGGATCCTCCAACATGTGGTGTTTGCCTAGGATCTTTTGCTAGCCAAAAATTCGTACTAAGTAGAGATACTACTTGTGCATCCAAAAACCCATAAACCCAGTTTCTTGCCATGAGTGTCCACCATACCTACCTATGGATTGAATAAGATCCTTCAAGTAAGTTGTCATCGGTGCATAAAGCAATAAAAATTGCTCCTAAACATGTTTGATCTTTTATTGTAAGGGAAAATTGAGCGTTGTACGAACTTGTGATGGCAAAGTAATAAAAGCGACGGACTGCATAATAAAGGTTGCTATCATAAGGGGCAATATAACGTGACGTTCCTTTGCATTAAGAGCTTGGGCATCCAAATAAAAAGCTCATGACAACCTCTGCTTCCCTCTGCGAAGGCTTATCTTTTACTTTTCAGTATTTACTTTTATGCAAGAGTCAATAGAATGCATTCTCATTTCAACCTCAATTATTCTCTAGTTGGCAAGCATCATGTGGTGGGGAAAGATCTAGGCACATATGACCAGTCAAATATATTTGATCATGATTTATTATTGCTGACAATTATCTTTATGATAAAATAAATGAGTTGGGAGGCGAAATATTAAGCCCCTATCTTTCTCTGTGTTCGATGGATGCCATTTGTTCTAAGAATATGCTTTGAGTACTAGCAATCATAGAAGACTATATGATGATTGAGTATGTGGAGCTCTTACTTAGAGTCTGTTGAATAAGTTGAATTGCAATTGTTTGGTGACTAAGAATATAGGTCGTTGAGTTTCAAGAGAATTCATTGTTTGAACCTTAACATGTGAACTGGTTGCTACTTTAACATGAGAAGTTTTATGAGAAAGAATTGCTGTTATGATGCTAGTAAAAGTAATTGAAATTATCATTGATCAAACTTATGCACTTTGCTAGTATTCACACTTCATAAATTATTTCTTTTATCATTTACCTACTCGAGGTCGAGTAGGAATTAAGCTTGGGGATGCTGATACGTCTACAACGTATCTATAATTTATGAAGTATTCATGTTGTTATATTATCATTCTTGGATGTTTTACGATCATTTTATAGCAACTTTATATCATTTTTTGGGATTAACCTATTGACATAGTGCCCAGTGCCAGTTGCTGTTTTTTGCTTGTTTTTTACTTCGCAGGAAATCAATATCAAATAGAGTCCAAACGCAGCGAAAATTTTTGGAGATTTTTTTTGGACCAGAAGACCCAGGATGGGCTAAAAAAGTACCAGAGGGGAGGCCCGAGGTGGGCACAACCCACCTGGGTGTGCCCAGGAGCCCAGGCGCGCCCAGGGGGTTGTGCCCCCCTCGGTGACCTCCCGCACTGCCTCTTCGCCCTATAAATTGCCAAATATTCCAAAAACCCTGGGGGTAACCCAAGATCAGAAGTTCCACCGCCGCAAGCCTGTGTAGCCACGAAAAACCAATCTAGACCCCGTTCCGGCACCCTGCCGAAGGGGGAAATCATCACCGGTGGCCATCTTCATCATCCCTATGGCCACTATGATGAGGAGGGAGTAGTCCACCCTCGGGACTGAGGGTTTGTACCGGTACCTATGTGTTTAATCTCTCTCTCTCTCTCTCGTGTTCTTGAGATGACACGATCTTGATGTATCGCGGGCTTTGTTAATATAGTTGGATCATATGGTGTTTTCCCCTCTCTATCTTGTTGTGATAAATTGACTTTTCCCTCTGAGATTTTGTTTTTATCGGATTGAATACTTTTATGGATTTGAGAGCACTTGATCTATGTCTTGGCATTCAACTCGCGGATTCCCGAGGTGACATTGGGGTAATCTATGCATAGGGGTTGATGCATGTTTTCGTCTTTGTTTTTCGATAGAAATCTTGGGGCACTCTTTGAGGTTCTTTGTGTTGGATTGAGTATTATGAATCTGAAATTGTTTGATGCATATCGTATAATCAACTCACGGATACTCGCGGTGACATTGGAGTATCTAGGTGACATTAGAGTTGGTTGATGTGTATCATATGGTGTTATTTTAGTATGAACTATTGGTTAGATGGATCGGAAAAAATAGCTTGGTGTTATTTTAGTACGAACTCTAGGATAGATTGATCGGAAAGAATAGCTTTGAGGTGGTTTCGTACCCTACAAACAATTTCTTCTTATGTTCTTCGCTAGATAGGAACTTTGGAGTGATTCTTCATCGCACGTTGAGGGATGGTTAGATGATCCAATTATATTAGCATTGTTGAGAGATTGCACTAGCAAAAATACGGACCCTAGGCCTCTTTTTCAAGCATTGCAATACCGTTTGTGCTCACTTTTGTTACTTGCTACCTTGCTGTTTTTTATTGTTCCTATTACAAAAATCAATATCTACTATCATTACAACACTTGTATCACCATCTCTTCGCCGAACTAGTGCACCTATACAATTTACCATTGTATTTGGTGTGTTGGGGACACAAGAGACTTTTTATTATTTGGTTGCAGGGTTGTTTGAGAGAGACCATCTTCATCCTACGCCTCCCACGGATTGATAAACCTTAGGTCATCCACTTGAGGGAAAATTGCTACTGTCCTACAAAACTCTACACTTGGAGGCCCAACACGACTCTACAAGAATAAGTTGTGTAGTAGACATCAGGTAGTTGTACCTTCTCTCGAATTGGAAAGTAGCACATCAGAGAAAACCGTTCCCGTGATGCCTACACCAACTAGAGAAGAAGCTAATGATGATGATCATAAAACTTCAGATCAAGTTATTACTGAACCTCGTAGGTCGACCGGAACATGTACCACACCAGAGTGGTATGGTAATCCTGTCCTGGAAGTCATGTTGTTAGACAACGACGAACCTACGGACTATGAAGAAGCTATGATGAGACCAGATTCTGACAAATGGCTTGAGGCCATGAAATCTGAGACAGGATCCATGTATGAGAACAAAGTATGGACTTTGGTGGACTTGCGTGATGATCGGCAAACCATTGAGAATAAATGGATCTTCAAGAGGAAGACAGACGCCTATGGTAATATCACTGTCTACAAAGCTCGACTTGTCGCAAAAGGTTTTCGAAGGGGTTGACTACGATGAAACTTTCTCACCCGTATCGATGCTTAAGTCTGTCAGAATCATGTTAGCAGTTGCCGCATTTTATGATCATGAAATATGCCAAATGGACGTCAAAACTGCATTCCTTAACGGGTTTCTTAAAGAAGAGTTGTATATGATGCAACCAGAAGGTTTTGTCGATCCTAAGGGTACTAACAAAGTGTGCAAGCTCCAGCGGTCCATCTATGGACTGGTGCAAGCATCTCGGAGTTGGAATATATGCTTTGATGAGGTGATCAAAGCATTTGGTTTTATATAGACTTACGGTGAAGCCTGTATTTACAAGAAAGTGAGTGGGAGCTCTGTAGCATTTTTGATATTATATGTGGATGACATATTGCTGATTGGAAATGATATAGAATTTCTGGATAGCATAAAAGGATATTTGAATAAGAATTTTTCAATGAAAGACCTCGGTGAAGCTGCTTACATATTAGGCATCGAGATCTATAGGGATAGATCAAGACGCTTAATAGGACTCTCACAAAGCACATACCTTGACAAAGTTCTAAAGAAGTTCAAAATGGACCAGTCAAAGAAAGGGTTCTTGCCTATGTTGCAAGGTGTGAAATTGAGTGAGACTCAAAGTCCGACCATGGCAGAAGATAGAGAGAGAATGAAAGTCATTCCCTATGCCTCAGCCATAGGTTCTATAATGCATGCCATGCTGTGTACCAGACCTGATGTGTGCCTTGCCATAAGTTTGGCAGGGAGGTACCAAAGTAATCCCGGAGTGGATCACTGGACAACAGTCAAGAATATCCTAAAGTACCTAAAAAGGACCAAGGATATGTTTCTCGTTTATGGAGGTGATGAAGAGCTCGTCGTAAAAGGTTACGTCGATGCTAGCTTCGACACAGATCTGGATGACTCTAAGTCACAAACCGGATATGTATTTATATTGAATGGCGGAGCTGTCAGTTGGTGCAGTTCTAAGTAGAGCGTCGTGGCGGGATCTACATGTGAAGCGAAGTACATAGCTACTTCGGAAGCAGCGCATGAAGGAGTCTGGATGAAGGAGTATATCCGATCTGGGTGTAATACCCAGTGCATCGGGTCCAATGACAATCTTTTGTGACAACACTGGAGCAATTGCCTTAGCCAAGGAATCCAGGTTTCACAAGAGAACCAAACACATCAAGCGACGCTTCAACTCCATTCGTGAAAAGGTCAAGGATGGAGACATAGAAATTTGCAAAGTACATACGGATCTGAATGTGGCAGACCCGTTGACTAAACCTCTTCCGCGGGAAAAACATGATCAACACCAAGACTCCATGGGTGTTAGATTCATTACTATGTAATCTAGATTATTGACTCAGTGCAAGTGGGAGACTGTTGGAAATATGCCCTAGAGGCAATAATAAAGTGGTTATTATTATATTTCCTTAATCATGATAAAGGTTTATTATTCATGCTATAATTTATTGATCGAAAACTTAAATACATGTGTGAATATATAAACAAATACCAAGAACCTAGTAAGCCTGTACTAGACTAGCTCGTTGATCAAAAGATGGTTAAGGTTTCCTGGCCATAGACATGAGTTGTCACTTGATAACAGGATCACATCATTAGGAGAATGATGTGATGGACAAGACCCATCCGTTAGCTTAGCATATGATCGTTCAGTTTTTGCTACTGCTTTCTTAATGTCAAATACATATTCCTTCGACCATGAGATCATGCAACTCCCGGATACCGGAGGAATACCACTACAATAAAAGACACATCCGTGACATTTTGGGCCGAACGAATTTTTTTCTGTCATGCTTATGACACTTCTATGACGATAATTGTGACAAAACCCGGTATCATCATAGATGTGGTGGGCTCCTACTTCTATGACAAAAAATCATGACATAAAATGGGCTTTTCGTCCTGGGCAGGCCGGAGACGCACCTGCATGTCATTCCTTGGGCTGTCCATGACGGAGAAAATCGTGGTAGAAGCGAGGGCGAGGAAAATATCGGGGAGTTCCCGGTTACGGTGGGTGGTCGAGGCTGAGCGATGTAGTGTGGTTTGCGCGTTTCTCTCGTATGCGCGCGTGGTGCGAGCCGTGTCGCTATATATAACTGAACCCGAGCGATCTCCTGCTGCTACGTACTGAAGTCGATTGATCGATCCCTTCGCTCCTAACTGAACCTGACCGAGACTCCTTCGCTGCTAACTGAACCCGATCGATCGCTGCTGCTGCATGCTTACTGAAGCCGATCGAACCCCCGTGCGAGATGTAGCTAGCTGGTTGGGTTGCCTCTAGATGAACAGTGCCCGTTGCTGCCGCGCGCGTGATACGTACGTAGAATTAGTCGAGACGTGGTGTGAGTCGAGCCGGTTGGGTTGGCTGTGGATGAACAGTTCCCGGTGGGGGTTGAATGAACAGGACCCCCGCCATGTGTAGGCGGTTGCCGCTGGATGAACAGGACCCCATGGTATATACTACGCGGTTGCCGCTGGATGAACAGGAGCCCAAGGAGGCCGCTACACACCCCAGCTGGTTGGGGGTGGATGAACAGGACCCCGTGGAGGCTGGTTGAACTGAAGCCGGTGGAGGCTGGATGAACAGTAACCCTTGGATGAACAGTCCTGGTGGAGGCTGGAGACGGTGGATGAACAGTAGCAGGTGGAGGCTGGAGGAAGTCGACGGTGGATGAACAGTAGCCCGTGGAGTCCTGTTTTGCGGTACGCCACACCCCTCCCGATGAACAGGACCCCATTTCGACAGTAGGCGGTCGAAGAGAAGTCCATTTCCTCCGTTTTGCGGTACGCCACACCCCTCCCAATCAACAGGACCCCGTTTCGACCGTAGGAGCTCGAACAGAAGTCCGTTTCCACTGTTTTGTGGTACGCCAGACCCTTCCCGATGAACAGGACCCCGTTTCGACCGTACGCGGTCGAACAGAAGGCCCGTTTCCTCCGTTCTGCGGTACACCAGACCTTGTTTCGGCTGTTCCGTCCAAGTCGGTTGGCTCCCGATGAACCGGACGTGTTCCGACCCAGTGGCTTCGCTCCCGATGAACAGGACGCGTTCCGATCCAGTCACTTGGCTCTCGGTGAAGACGACGATGTTGCCTCCGTTCTGACCCAGCCGGTTAGCTGTCGATGAACAGGACGACGTCGCTGCCATCCGTTGCCTCTCCGTGTACACGAGCCCTGGCCGTACGTATGCGCGAGTACGCGTTTGAGACCCCGCCCTTATGTACGTACATAGCCATATTTTATTTCTTGCAGCATGGTTGTACGTATGTGTACACGATATATATATTGACGTGACTGTGTGACATGCTACGTCCGCGCCTCTACTACGACACGTGCATCTCCTTACTCAGACACAGTTCATCACTGTAGAGAGACCGATCGACCAATATGTACGTACACGTTCGCGACGAGACAGACAACCCGACGTACGGTTCGACCCGGTGGGTCCCAGCTGTCAGGGAGAATAATGAGGCACTTCCTTCCGTGCGAAGATATAGCTGGTGGGTCCCAGCTTTCAGGGGGAAGAATCATTTTTTTGCCCATAATATGGACGCACTTCCTTGCGTACGAAGATGTAGCTGGCGGGTCCCAGCTGTCAGGGGGGAAACATTTTTTTCGAGGCCCTTCGGTAGGTCCCGCTGTCAGGTGGAGGAATCATTATTTTGCGCGTATAATTAAGCTACAGTAATCATGTGCTAATGATGACACGCCACCACTGTTACTGTTGCTAATCTCGCTTAGATTCAACTCGGTTCAAATTCTAATTTAAATTAAAGTCAAAATAATAAAAGTTTTCAAATGTCAAAACTAAAATGTGCAAACTGTGTCAAATAATTCATAAGTATTATTTGTGAAGAAACCAAATTTTTATAAAATGATTAAATGCTCAAAAATGATTAAAATAGTGGCTTAAATAGTTATATAAATGCCTTTTATAATTTCTAAAATATTAAACTATTTTATTTGTGAGTGAAACTTTTTGTGGCACAGGGTTAAACTAAAACATTAATTTAGGTGTTGGTCTCATATTTTTATAAAACTAAAATATGCTAATAGTAAAATAAAACAGTAAATAAAAATGAAAAAAATGAAAAGATAAACAAAACAAAATATAAAAAGATAAAACCTCCTCCTCCCCTGGGCCTTGACCCAGCTAGCTGGCCAGGCCAGCCCACCGCACCCCCGTCCCCCTCCTCTGTTCATAGAGGAGGCGTGGACAGCACCGATGGCCGCCACGGCCCCGGTCATCGCCGTGGCGCCCATCCGCCGCCTCCCCGACGTCTATAAGGGGATCTCCCCTCGCCCTGGAACCCTAAACCTTGCCCTCTCCTCCTTCCCTCTCCCCTTGTTCTCTACAACCTTCCCCGAGCGCCGCCATGGCCTCTGTCCCGTGAAGCTCGCGACCACCGTCGCCGCCTCGTCTCCGTGCTAGATCGGACCGCCGCTGTCCCCTGCTTCCTCTTCGCCGACATGACCGAGTCGAGGGCCCCTGCATCGACCCCTACCCGTCGTCTTCGTCATCGGACCCGACGAGCTCCGCCGTCGATCTCCTCCAACTCTGGCCACCACGAGCCTCCCCCGAGCCCTCTAAGCGCATCTACAGGCTCACTGTGAGCTCCTCTCCCCGTTTCCCCGCCTTTCCCCTCGATTCCGTCGTAGTTTGGCCGCACCCCGGACTTCAGCCGCTGATAGGGAGCTCGATACTCTCACGCGTGCTCTGCCTATCCCGCAGCCATCCCTCGCGCCCGTCCGGCCACACCACGCCCTGCGCCGCACTCTGCAGCTCGCCCGCGCCCCGCTTCATCTCCGCGCGCGCCCGCCGCTGCTTGCCTGCTGCTGCTGCTGGCAACCGCCCCTGGTCGCCTCAGCCGCGGCCGCCGTCACCCTGGTCGCGCCCCTGCATCACCGCGCGAGCGCGCCTGACGCTGCTGCGTTCTGCTGCTTGCCCACCTCCGCCACTCGCCCCGCGCACCTGCCCACGCGCCCTCGCGCGCTGCCCTGAGATTGCCCGCGCGTCGGATGCCCGACTGCAACTGCGACCGCCCCCCTGCTAGCGCCGCTCGTGCGCTGCTCCGCCGGCCGGTGCCTCCCGCTGCGACCCGCTCTGCTGCTGCTGGTTTCTGCTGCCTTCGCCCCCTGCCTCGCCGGGCCCGGGCCCTGAGCCGCTCGCGCCGCCCGCCCACGGCGGCCTCACCCGCCGTGCGCGTCCGCTACCGCCCCTTCCACGCGCCTCGCCCACCTCCCGCGGCCCTCGCCGGCTGCACGCCCGCATAGCCCGCGCGGCTGCCCGCTCACTGCTGCGCTGCCGCAGCTCGCCGGCCCCATCCCTGTGCGCTCGCCACCGCCTCGTGCTACTGCCGCTCCTGGCGTCGCTCGCTGCAGCCGGCCACTGCAGCCGCACCGGGCCCGCCTCGCCCCCTCGCCTCTCCGCGCTGCCCTCCTGCTCCCGGCTTGCCGTCGGCCACCTCGCCTCCGCCCCGCCGCCCTGTTCTGGCCGGCGCCCGCACGGCCCCTGGCCGCCGGCGTCCGCGCCCGACACCACCGCCCCGCCACGCCCGGGCAGGCTACGGCCCCCACGGGCGCCCGCCCCGTTAAGCGCCCGCCCGCTATGGCTCTGGGCCACTGCCCAGGGGCCCCGCGCCCCTGTTTACTTAAAAAAATTAAAAATATATATTAATAAAAATAATTAATTAATTAGTTAAGCGGTTAATTAACTTAATTAATTAATCTTAATTAACCTAATGAAGTAGATTAGTTAATTTAAAACTGTAGTTAGTTAGATGAGTCAATGACAGGGGGCCCCACCCCCTGTTGACCAGTCAAACGTTGACTGGTCAACTGGGTCCCCCTAGCCCACATGTCATCCTCTCTGTACACTTCTATGTACACAGAGCTGGGTACACTGTAACACCCTGGATTTTGCCCATTTTCTTTTTCTTTTGATTTTGGTCTGAATTCGCTTTTCTATGGCTTAGTAGTCTTGAAACCTGGAGGGATCACCCTTCATTTTTCTTCCCGAGTGGCTTGCCAACCTCAAAACCATCCCAAGACCTTGTCATTTCCATCTTGGACCAACTCCAATATTCTTTTTCTCGGGAATATTCCTTTTTCTATTAAAGGAATAACCCTGTTTGCTCTGGGTTGTGAAGCAACCCACCTTTCCATCATTCCCAAAATTCCCAAATAATTCTCATAAATTGTTTGGGTTAGATATTCTCAAATATGTCAAACCCTTCCTTGACAAGTTCAAAAATATTTCACAAATATTCCTTTTCTGATTCTGCCCTATCTGTCAGATTGAGAGGCAAGTACCATTTATATTTGCTTGCTTGCTCTCGAACTTTTTGTGAACTCTTTACTATCCATATCATTGCCACATGCCAAAATTCAACTTTATTTGGATATTAAATATCTCTTGGCTAATTTCCAAAGTTTCTGGGCAACTGGAATCTTTGTGAAGCAAGTGCTAGCTAGGAGTATCCAAATGAGTTGAAAATTTTCAAGCATATTAATATGCTCAAATCATGACTCTCCACCAAGTTTCAACCCTATCCAATCAACTATGTGACCACAGCATTAAATCTTTTTTTCTGGTCATATTTTCACTTTGTGAAGCAACTATATTTTATATTGCTCCATAATTGCTGAAAATTTACCAGAGCATTCTCCTACCCATATGACCTATCTCCACAAAATTTGGGCTCATTTCATCTATCCATTTATCCTCAGTTATTTTTCTAAAATTCTGTCCAGTGGGATGCTGTGTGAAGGAAGTACCATTTTGGTTTATCCAAATGGTGTGAAATTTATACAGTGCCTTCATATGCCTATATAACTTATCTCCTCCAAATTTCAGCTCAATCCAAGTCAGTATGTGAGTGCCACTTCAAGATTTGCAATTCTGGACAGTGTGGTCATTTGAACTGCAAGTGCTATCTAAACTCCTCCATTTGATCTCAAACTTTGTCATCATGATCATCTTAGTGTATGATCACACCATGCCAAAGATCAGAGTCTAGTTCCTGCTCTATCTTCCTCTCCACGACACAAACAACTTCCTGTTCCAGACAAAACCTGCTAGCCGAGGTCAACTCATGTGCGACTATGCTCGTTTCTTTCCTCCTTGACCTCATCTGTTGAATGACTGATCGAGTTGACACAGTGGGGTTGACCAGAACACGTGGCAACGCCGCGTCCATGCGGTGACCGCCGCCCTGGCACGCCATGGACGCGAGCTGAATGTTTGTCAGCTCGGGCCCCTCCTCTGATCGTCGTATCCGCGCGTATCATCATGTCCAACAGCCTCCCCTCGTCGTCGCCTTCCTCCCTGGATAAATCTCCCCCTCTCACGTCCCCTCCATCGCGGTGTAGCCGCCGCGCCCTTGCCCTGTCTTCTCTGCTCCTCTCTTGTCCAGTCACCCGCCCCCTCCCGAGCTCTCTCGACCCCGCCTGAACCCTCTCCGCCCCTCCGAGACCCCTCTGGATGCCTCTCCCCTCCTCCAGGCGAGTTCCCGAAGCGCCGGGACGCCGACACACGCGTTGCCGCGGCGGTGCTCGGCCCTCTTTGCCGCCCGCCTATTTATAGCCGTGCCCCGAGCCTCCCGAGCTCACCAGCAGCCTCACCCTCCTCCTCTGACCCACCCCGACCCCTCCAACCGTCTCCGGAGCTTCCCCCTGCTCGCCACGGCCACCACGGCCATCACTGGCCGCCACTCAAATTCGAGCAGTCCGGCCACTCCCCTCTCCCCTAGTCCCTCCTAGGCGACTCCCCTTTGCCCCGCGAGCCGCCTCACCCCCTAGTCTTCTCGCCAGAGCCGGCATGGCCACGCGCCCCAGGTCCGGCCGCCACCTCTGTTCCTCGCCGCGGGAGCCCAAGCCACCTCCGCTCCACTTCTCCTCGCCGTCCGTGTCAGGCCAGGATGAACGCGGCACTCCGTCGCGGTCCCGCCGGTGCCTTTCCCTTGGCCAGAGATGGCCGGAGTCGCCGGGCCGGCGCCGGCGAGCGCGCGCCCCTCCTTTGCTCCACGAACAAGCGGGCGGTTGAAGACGACCGCGAGCCAAGCGGGCCCTGCATCGCCCGACCCCACCCGTCAGCCGCAGCACAAGTCAACGCCCCGGGCCCGCGCTGTTTAAGTGGAGGCACATTCTCTAAAATACGCTTTCCACTTAAGAAAGCGTACTCGGGCTCTGTTTCGGGAAAGATTACGTTTTCTACTTTGGGAAACATATTTTCCCAGAAGGCGCTTTCTGTCTAACCATCCAGGGACGTGTCTGTGAATATTCTTTTTACAGATTAGCCCCTGAGTTTCAGCAGCCCACAACTTTTTAACCGAGACTCCGATCGAGGTGATTCCAAAGCCCACATCTTCGTCTTTTCGAGCCCGTCGTGTTGGTATCCTTTTCACTAAGTGGTCCCATAGTGGAAATGACCATTTTGCCCTTGCCCGTAAACAGCCCCTCCGACAGAGAACTGTTTCCGGCAACTCCTTCCGCGACCATTCCGCACTCCTTCCCGGTGGACCCCTCACCCCAGGCAAGCCACAACTCTCATCTGCATCATCGCATTGCAATGTCATGGTTTAACTAATTACTTTAATAACAAGTATGAGTTATTTGTGAAATGAATTGGACTATGCAATATTGGAGTTAATTCTCGGATAGGTAACAATCATGTTGAGTACCGGATTATTAGTGACTAGTAGTTTACCCACTTGTTGATACTATGATGTTGAGATCACTATCTATGATTATTGTGGATTTCATCCGGCAGTTCGTGGAGATGAGTTAGTAGCAGTGGCTTAAGCATATTGGTTATTGGATTGCTATGATATCGGAGTGTCAGCCATGACAGAGATTGTTCGAGGATTAGATGTTTCATGGTTGACCTTGAGTCACCTGTCCGGACTTATCCGTGCAGCCACATTTGCCGGTATGGGACAGCCTTGACTTGGTCTGATCGCGTGCTCTTTCACCGGTACCGCCCGATAGGAAAGGTTATGCGTGCGCGCTACCCTGGCCTGGTAGGCGGCGATAACCTTGTGAGCCCAGTTGAGTTATTTGGATCCAGGTCCCCGTTTGGGACAATTTAGTTTGGCCACGACGGTGGCAGGTGTCACGAGGTGACACAGGGGCCACCCAGGGCTTGACTCCGGGGGAGGATGATTGCCGGTGGTATGATGGGAGAGTCACGGGTCAGGCAGGTTTCGTTGGAGCAACGCTGGTCCACCCGAATGGGATCACGAGGTCAGTGTTCCATGATGTGGGTAAAGTGCGCAACCTCTGTAGAGTGTAAAATCTATTCGAAAAATAGCCGTGTCCATGGTATTGGATAGTCCGTCCAGACCTCACTAGGTGGTCAACCATGGTAGTGATGATAATGATGGAAGAACTCATCATAAGATCAGAAGTACTCGGTGGTTCATGAGTATTCTGAGGGTTGTGAGACAGCCCGAACGAGAGTAAGATTGTCAGTCTTGTGGTACAGTTGGTATCAGGTACATGATATGATAGCCATGGGATGGCTATGAGTTGAGTGGTCGGATGACCACAAGAATGGACTTGGCACAGGTTCGGATTGGATTCTGAGATTATTCGGAGTATGGATTAAACTACTTAATATGCTTTACCTTGCTGCATCTATTCTGCTATGATGTTGTCTTGCCTTAATGCTGATGTTTGCTGTGAGCTTGCGGGTACATTCAAAGTACTCACCTGGCGTGTCATGCCAGTTTGCAGGTCATGCCATGATTGCTTGCTTGTCGAGGATCCTGAGTTTGCGACCTAGGAGACGCGTTCTAGCCAGAGTCCCTGCAGAGTGGAGTCCATCACCGTCGTCGCTATTCCGCCACCGAGAGAGTTTCTCCGCTGTTAGCATAGAGCTACCCTGGGCAGGCGTAGTGTCGCCATGCCGATGTAATCCATGTACCCTTTGTAACCATATCCATTGTAATAAAGAGCTGATTTGTTCTATGCCAACAGTGCCGTATTCCAGAGGACTTGTCCCTGGGCTGGAATACGGGGCATTCCGGTTTACTCTGAGCCGGGGTGCCACATACACGTAGCAATTTGCTACTTAATTTCGATTTAAAATAATTTCAGAATATTGCTAAAACTTTAGAAATTCATAGAAATTAATTCGTAAGTCGGATGAAAAAGTTTTATACATGAAAATTGCTCAGAACGACGAGACGTATCCGAATTCGCGGTCCGTTTGTCTGCAACACGTCCCTAGCATAGCGAACATCAAACCTTTCCCCTCCGGTTCGTCTGTCCAAAAATGCCTAACCCCGGGAAAACTTTTCCGGATGTTATCCCCCTTCGCCGGTATCATGTAGCATTGCGTTATAACACCCCTAGCCCTGTGTGTTACCCCGTCATGCATCTGTGTTGCATCTATTTGCATTATATTTACTATTTCTTCCCCCTCTTCTCTCCGGTAGACCCCGAGACCATTGCTGATGCCACTGTGATCGACTACGTCGATGACGACCCTTCTTCCCTTTCAGCGGAGCTTCCAGGCAAGCCCCCCCTTTGATCGTCCCGATATCGCCCATTCCATTCTCTCATGCTTGCATTAGATTTTGCTACTGTATTTGATTGCTCCTATTCTGATGCATAGCCTACTTTTGTACCTGCTATTGTTACCTACCTGCTTATCCTAAACTGCTTAGTATAGGTTGGTTAGTGATCCATCAGTGACCCCCACCTTGTTCTTGTTGCCCCTGCTTCATCATCGATGACTCGATCAACGTGATCGATGACCAGAGCCCGACACCTCACATCACTTCACCCCCTTAGTTGTACGACTCTGCATAGTTACTATCGAGTGCCAAGGGTGATACCTCGTAACACACTCTTGATGACAACTCTGTAGAGTAGCTATTCGGTCGTGGTCAACGAGGGTGATTCCTCCTTCACCATTCCCGATATGGCTCTGTCGTGCAACACCTCAAGTGTGAACCTCGAGGGTGGTTCCTCATATGTTCACCTTGATGATTACATCGAGTGGAATCCACCGAGGGTGATTCCTCGGGTTTTCCCCTTGATGTTTGAACACACGGTTACCTTGACTTTACTTGAGATCTTGTGAAAGTCGGGCGGGCCCGGAGAGCACCCGAGGAGTTACGGTGGCGGCTGGCTGTTTAGCGGTATCACCCAGGAGGGGGTGATAGCTCCGGACTTGTCCCGACAGCCGTCACTTCTTTTAATAATGCACTAACAGGTTTGTGTATTTGTTCTGAGTTGGCCTCTGGCCTTTACGCACTAACCACCACGCGAGAATAGTTATGGGCCTCGACGTCGTAGTATCAGCCGAAGCTTTGTCAGACGTCCAGTTCAGCATTGTGGCACGGTCGGATCGTGTCGACCATCCGAGGTGGCGCTGGTATTCACCCTGCACACAACGACCCGGAGTGCAACGAGCGATGGGCCCAAGACCCCGGAGTACTTAGGATGTAGACCGGCGGGGACCTCTCTGCTGAGCCTAGGTAGGGCTGCGACGTGTTGATCTTCCGAGGCCGGGCATTGACCCAGAAAAGTGTGTCCGGCCAGAGTGATCGAGCGTGTTGGGTAACGTGGTGCACCCCTGCAGGGAAGATTATCTATTAATAGCCGTGTCCACGGTAATGGACGTTCAGACTTGTATCCTGATCTTATATAACTAGAAATGGATACTTGATACTTGTGATGGATATTTGGCTCCGGGATTGCTTTCTCACAGGGAGTCGAGGAAGGATCTCTGGGCATTATTACTACAACATGTTTGTTAATTAAAATGCTATTATGTACTCTTCTGAATGCTGCAAGACAGTTGGGGCTGCTTGAAGATGCTAGTCTTCGATAGGCTAGGCCTTCCCCTCTATTCTGGCATTCTGCAGTTCAGTCCACAGATACAACCCTTCCATTTGATACCAATGCATGCTTAGTTTAGATCTGATGCTTGCGAGTACTTTGGATGAGTACTCACGGTTGCTTTGCTACCCCTTTTCCCCCTTCTTCCTTCTTTCCGGTTGTTGCAACCAGATGGTGGATCCCAGGAGCTAGACGCCACCCCCGACGACTACTACTACTACCCCGAGGGTGCCTACTACTACGTGGAGCCCGCCGACGACCAGGAGTAGTTAGGAGGTCCCAGGCAGGAGGCCTTGCCTCTTCGATCGTTCATGTTTGTGCTAACCTTCTTAAGGCAAAACTTGTTTAACTTATGTCTGTACTCAGATATTGTAGCTTCCGCTGACTCGCTTATGTATCGAGCTATGTATTCGAGCCCTCGAGGCCCCTGGCTTGTAATATGAAGCTTGTATGACTTTCATTTGTGTTTAGAGTTGTGTCGTGATATCTTCCCGTGAGTCCCTGATCTTGATTGTACATGTTTGCGTGTATGATTATTGTATGATTGAATCAGGGGCGTCACAGTAATCTTATTATATAAAAAATGAACTGGGATGTGCATTTTATTAAAAGAAACATAGGCTAGGCTGCGCTTATTTTAGGATATTGTGTACAACTGTCGGCCCAGTTGCATTGCTGATGTTAAAAAAAGGCCTGTGTAGTACAGTACAACTTTACATGGCTACTCAGCCCACATTCAGCGACGCCGGAAAGGCCCAAACAAGGCTTCTGTACAACTTTTTGAAGTCACTGAGCTCAATTAATAACTTAAGAAAAAAGTTAGAGTACATTGGAACCTAATTAAAAGCTGTCACGAGCGAAGAAATAATTCAACGGGTCCCACTTGTGTGTGTGTGTGTGAGAGAGAGAGAGAGAGAGACCCATCGGTCGATGCTCGTAAATACATCATTCAGCCATATGCATTGCTGATGCTCAGTAAAAACTTATATAGTTAACACAATCATATAGAACATCATAGCACACTGAACTTGCATACAAAAATTTCACGCAGGCGGCACAATCAGGGTGGAAGCAGTGGATCGCTACAGGTAGGGCTATGTTGAAACCAACGAACTCGTACATAACGGTTCATCGTCTTTATCAATGACGGGGAAGTATCTTGAATGCTGTGCAAAGAAAACAGACATACAACACAATAACTTCTGCTAGCACATTAAGTTGACATACAACCCTTTCTAAAAAAAGTTCAGGTACAAAAATAGAACAGGTCACAATCAAATGTACTGGCACATCAGTGCTTCACACTGATAGCTCGGATTTAACTAGTATATGAGAAGATTTAGTTGTTACCTCAAATTGGAGGACATCCAGGCAGCCAGCCCTGCCTCTTCTCCCAAAGAAGCAGTGGCCTCTGCCGCGTGATGGAGTAGGCCCTGTGCCATCCATCGTTCCGAGCAACACGCGGAAAGTCTGACATTGACTCCCTTAATGGACGTCATCGACGGACCCTGGCACCAGCGGCGGCGGCAGGACTTCGATTGATGGACTGACCACTTCTTCGACATGCACGAATACTCGATACAGGTACATCCCTAATGTGGTCCGCGGCGGCCTTGGTGGCGACGAATAGTACAACCCCGGTTCCTGCACCGGTATCTCAACACCAATCACCTTCGGTATGGTGGACGGCTTCTTCATCCATGCCATAACCGTCAAAGCCCAGCTGTCTAGAGGAACAAACATACTCACGAGCTCACCTCCAAGGTCGTTGATAATCTCATTCATGGACTCGCTGTTCCAAGCACATCGAGGCATGCCGTGGAAGGTAAGCTTTGTTAAAAACTCAAGCTCAGAGGGCACCGAGCCCCATCCTGGGTGCCACCAATTAAAGCTCACCAGCGTGCCATCGCAGAACAAACGCCGGGAAGATTCAAACACACGACTACAGTCGAAAGTTGTCCGGAACCTGACGAAGAAATCAGCCGATGGCGGACAGACTTCGACGAGCAAGTCACTTATTTGGATGCCATGCGTAATGCCAAGAGCTTTGACAAGGTCGTCTGGCGAGATGGGAGGCCGGTCGCCGTTGATGGTTACCATCAGCACTTTGCCGGCAAACTGGTCGTCAAGCGCCGCCATGCCACTGTTGAGCGACAGCACGCAGCGCCCGAAGGCAGGTCAGACCTCATGATCTCCGGCTTGGAGATCTGCATTGATCGGCGACATGATAGTGCGCTTGAGTACAGGGAGTACAGCAGGGGGATTTGGGGGAACTGGAGTAGGAATCGAGATTCCAGAGGTGGGGGAGGGGCGGGAGATTGGGGATGAAAAGGTAGCATGAATTTTGAACACGCGCCAATATGCGCTCGGCGCGCAAGCGCACGAAAACACCGGTGCCGCCCACATGTCGGCCTAAGAGTCCTTTTTCTTTCTTATTTTGGGAGCCTGGCCTGAGAGTCACAATTGACCTGTTTGGCATTGCATTACTACTCGGCCCATATTCAGCAACACCTCACTGGCCCAAACAAGTGTACATCATCGAAAAGACACTGAGCTCAAATTATAACTTGAAAAAAGGAGATATACTCTGAACACTGGAGAATGGTGGTGCCCTCATTTAGCCCACCAGCAGTTCGAGACAATAAACAGTTTGAAACAACGATATATACAACATTCAAACACTGACTAGTGACTACTACTGACATAAACAGCAAGACATGATAGTTCATAAGAAGTCTTGCTACACCACCAAAATGCACCCATCTGCAGCGCTCAGACTCTCGTGATCCAGACGAGAATGACATTCTAAATAGAGGCAGCTATTACATAGTAAGAGTGACATAGACGAGGATGACCAAATGACAAGGAATATGCATAACAAAAGAGAGAACTACCCATTCAGAACAAGAAGCAAAGACAACAAGTCATTCGAAGAGGGATGATCCAACACCATCATAATTTGCAGCCCCGCTTTCAGCCACCAGTGATCCGAAGACACCAGTACTCCACCCTTTCGACGCAACAGCCCAATTACCTATCAACCTGAAGGCATGAACCACATCACTGCCTGTCGGACTTGAGACATCCAAGGATCAAAGTTAATCTAGATGCCTTTGTCATTCTCACCTTCTTTTGGCTGCAGGCTGTATCGTTGACAATCAGGGGAGTTTGCTCCGAAGTCCTAGGGCTGGCCGTGTAGACACATTTTTCCATAACAAACAGAGCCTCTCTGCCATCAAGGTCCTTGCCAACGGTGATCTCCTGGTTAATCGGATAATTGAGTCCGAGAAACAGAGAGTGTGAACCAAGGCTGTTTACCCGCCTCCAACTCAAAAATCCTGAAGGCCCCAACAAGCTGGTATCCTGCTCATAGACGTAACAGCCACTGTCCGGATACTCACGTATTTCACGGTGCTTGTACATAGTGGGGTTTTTGCAATATAACTTTTTCGGCTCATGTGTGCGAATGATCATCAGTCTTTTGCCGTCGTCTGATCGAGTGAGGAACCAGTTGTGCTTCCCTGTTTTTGGCAAAGGTGGTGTGATTACAAAGGGCAGTAACTGTAGGGACACTGCATCATATAAAAAAGGACATGCATTGTTAATGTAAGATCAACATTGTTCAGAGTATGAGTAGGATAATGCAAGAAGCAGCATTGATATGTCCCTGTTGGGACTGAGAGGAAAATACAGGGAAATGTATACTGGGTTCGAAAATATAGAAGTGCCATGCATGGTTATACTCATGTTATCTCGCAATCGATTCTTCACAGGAAACTACCATCACTACGAAAAAAAGACACATCCGTGACATTTTGGGCCGAACGAATTTTTTTCCTGTGATGCTTATGACACTTCTGTGACGATAATTGTGACAAAACCCGATATCATCATAGATGTGGTGGGCTCCTACTTCTATGACAAAAAATCATGACAGAAAATGGGCTTTTCGTCCTGGGCGGGCCGGAGACGCAGCTGCATGACATTCTTTGGGCTGTCCATGACAGAAAAAACAATGGTAGAAGCGAGGGCGAGGAAAATATCGGGGAGTTCCCGGTTACGGTGGGTGGTCAGGGCCGAGCGATGCACGGAGGGATTGCGCGTTTCTCTTGTACACGTACGTGTTTGGGTGCGAGGCGTTGGGCTCTAACTGAACCCGAGCGAGGTGTTCGCCTACTGAACCCGAGCGATTGCACTGTAGGCTATGCGTTACTGAACCCGAGTGATCGATCGATCTGGCTGTTAACTGAACCCGATCGAGCGATTCCTTCGCTACTGCTACTAACTGAAGCCGATCGAACCTGCTGCCTCTTGATGAACAGTGAGCGTTGTTGGGGGTTGGATGAACAGTTCCCAGTGGGGGTTGGATGAACAAGACCCCCGTGGTAGTAGAGGCCGTTGCGGCTGGATGAACAGGACCCCGATCGAGCCGGTTGGGGGTGGATGAACAGGACCCCGTGGAGGGCTGGTTGAACAGTAGCCGATGGAGGGCTGGATGAACAGTAGCCGTGGAGGGGTGTTTGAACAGTAGCCGGTGGAGGAGCGGTGGAGGCTGGATGAACAGGAGCCCGTGGATGAACAGTAGCTGGTGGAGGCAGGAAGGAGACACCGTGGATGAACAGTCGCAGGTGGAGGCTGGAGGAGGTCAACGATGGATGAACAGTAGCCCGTGGAGGCTAGAGCGAGGCAGTAGACGGTGGATGAACAGTAGCCCATGGAGTCCCGTTTTGCAGTACGCCACACCCCTCCCGATGAACAGGACCCCCATTTCGAGCATAGGAGGTCGAGGAGAAGTCCGTTTTCCTCTGTTTTGCGGTACGCCACACCCCTCCCGATCAACAGGACCCCGTTTCGACCATAGGAGGTCGACGAGAAGTCCGTTTCCTCCGTTTTGTGGTACGCCACACCCCTCCCGATCAACAGGACCCTGTTTCGACCGTAGGAGGTCGAAGAGAAGTCCGTTTCCTCCGTTTTGCGGTACACCACACCCCTCCCGGTGAACAGGATCCCGTTTCGACCGTAGGCGGTCGAACATAAGGCCGTTTCCTCCGTTCTGCGGTACGCCAGGCCTCGTTTCGGCTATTCCGTCCAAGCCGGTTGGCTCCCGATGAACAGGACGCATTCCGTTGCCTCCCGATGAACATGACGCAGTTTCTCCGTTCCGACCCAGCCGGTTGGCTGCCGATGAACAGGACGCCGTCGCTGCTCTCCGCTGCCATCTCCATGTACACGAGCCCTGGCCGTACGTATGCGCGAGTAGGCGTTCGAGACCCCGCCCCTATGTACGTACATGGACGTATTTACTTTTTTGCACCCTGGTTGTACGTACGTGTACACGATATTGACGGGACTGCGTGACATGCTACGTCCGCACCTCTACTATGACACGTGCCCTTCCTTACTCAGCCGCGGTTCATCGCTGCAGCCTGTAGACAGACCGATCGATCAGTATGTACGTACACGTTCGCGACCAGATAGACAACCCTACGTACGGTTTGACCGGGTGGGTCCCAGCTGTCAGGGAGGTAAGGAGGCACTTCCTTGCGTGCGAAGATATAGAAGGTGGGTCCCAGCTGTCAGGGGGAGAATCATATTTTTTGCCTGTAATATGGACGCACTTCCTTGCGTGCGAAGATGTAGCTGGTGGGTCCCAGCAGTCAGGAGGAAACGTTTTTTTCACGAAATACGGTGGCCCGTCCAGTGGGTCCTTGCTGTCAGGTGGAGGAATCATTATTTTGCGCCTAATAAGGAGGCACTTCCTTGCTGCGGCCGTGGACCCAGCTATCAGCCTCCCCACGTATAGTACTCTTCCGATGGAAGTCCGTTCCTTGACCACATTGACCACGCCGTGCCGAGAGCACCAAGGCGGTGGACGACGGCGAGGCCAAGGAAGGGGACGACGCGGAGCCGGGGAAGTCGCGGCAGTGGATGCCCACGCGGAGAGGAGTACGAGGGTTGACTGGTTCGGCTGTGGTGTGAGGCTGCCGTCGCCACAGAATAACAGGGGTTGTGGGTGAGTAGAGGGATGGCCTGGCCAGAGGTTGGAGTAGGGTGGGGCGGTCAGGCCTGCGCGGAAGCAGAGCCGGCCACGGGAGGCAGGAGCAGGCGGCACGACCGGCGCTGGTTTGGGCGGCTGGAGCAAGAAGACCAGAGGTTGAAGAAGCACTACGGCCGTTGGATGGACATCGTACGGTCACTGGAGCTAGAATCGTTCATATTGACTAAGTTGACAAAGCCCTCCGTCCGCGTCAACTTAGTAGGCCCACAAGTCAGCCTCCCACTATGGTGGGTCCCAGCTAGCAGGGGGAGTATTCATTTTTTTGTGCGTAATAAGGAGGCACTTCCTTGCGTGCAAAGATATAGCTGGTGGGTCTGAGCTGTTAGCGGGGGGAACATTTTTTTCACGAAATACAGAGGCCTTTCCGGTGGGCCCTAGCTGTCAGGTGGAGGAATCATTATTTTGCGCGTAATAAGGAGGCATTTCCTTGCGTGCGGCCGTGGACCCAGCTGTCAGCCTCTCCACGTACAGTCCACTTCCGATGGATGTCGTTCGTTGACCACGTTGACCATGCCGCGCCGAGAGCACCAGGGCGGTGGACGACGGCGAGGCCTAGGAAGGGAACGACACGGAGCCGGGGAAGACTCGACAGTTGTTTCCCACGTGGAAGGGAGTACGAGGGTTTACTGGTTCGTCTGCCATCGCCGGAGAATAACAGTAGGTGTGGGTGAGTAGAGGGATGGCTAGGCCAGCGATGGGAGTACGGTGGGACGGTGAGGCCTGTGCGGCAGCACAGCCGGCCGCGTGAGGAGGGAGCAGGCAGTCCCATCGACGCTTGTTTGACCGGCTGGAGCAGGAAGAGCAGAGATTGAAGAAGCACGACGGTCGTTGGATGGACATCCAACAGTCACTGCTCTCGTGTGTTGACTAAGTTGACACGGCGTTGCGTGTGCATCAACCTTTTTTTTAGGAAAGCGTATGCGTCAACCTATAGTAGGCGCACAAGTCGGCCTCAAATGTGTGGAAAACAGCATACAACCCATCTGCCATTATTTCTAATAATTTACAGCCCATTTGCTAATTCTTAAGGATTTTTTTGGAGCCCATCTTCTTTTTGTTAGCATTACAACCCATATTGTGGCCATGGTTAAAAATTATACGAAATTTTGCATATTTCGGTGCGGTCAACTGTTTTTAATCCCGAAATTTCGAGTCATATTCAAACTAATTTGAAAAATAAATTTATATAAATATAAAATCCAAATAATTGTCCATGCATAAAAATCAATGGAATTTAAAATCTTGAAATGAAAAAAAATTGAAACTAATTCCCGGTTTGATGTGTTTTAAAAATGTACAACCCATTTCTCATTACTAATAGCCCATTTTCTGGGCAAGCCGAATGAAACTCTCCTCGTCTTGAAAGATTTGCAGCCTAGCAGGGCTGACAAAGCAAGTAGGCCTCGGTTGGGTATTTCTTTAAAAAAAGTAAAACTGGGCTAGCCATTTTCGGCAAGAAAAAAAAACACAACTGGGCTCATGATGTGGTAAACATAAATAAAACCCTGGCTAGACGGGCCACAGCCCCCACATAGCCCCATTGTTACCCTGATCCATCTCTAAAACTAGTATAAATAACAACTGCTTGTTCCTAAAAAAAAGTAAATAACAACTGCGCGACCTGATGGGTCCCTGATGTCAGTCGCTCATTGTGTAATTCTCTCGTTTATTGACTACGTTGACAATGGCGTGGGCCCCAGATGTCCAACCATTAGGAGGAACCATTTTTTTGGGCTTGTAATAACGAGGCACTTGCTTGCGTATTGCCATGACCCTGGTGGGTCCCTACTGTCATCCTCTCCACATACAGTCACCTCCTTGTTCCTCTCGGTTGTTGACGACGTTGACAACGCAAGAGGGCGGCGTACCACGCACGGCGAGCGAACCAAGGCGGAGGACGACGGCGACGCCTCGGACGGAACGAACAGGAGCCGTGGAAGATGCGCCGGTCCAGTCGCAGGCGGAGGGGAGTACGAGGGTTGACTGGTTCGGGTGCGGGTGCGTGTTGGGGATGACGTCACCGGAGAATAACAGGACGTGTGTGGGAATAGAGGGAGGGACTGGCCAACGTTGGAGGGTACGGTAGGGCGGCGGAGGCGCAGCCAGCCGTGGGAGGCGAGAGTAGGCGGAACCGACAGGGTGGTTTGGTTTGGGCGGCTGGAGGAAGAAGACAAGAGATAGAAGATACACGGCAGATCGATGTTGGATGTCAATCCAATGGCTGGTAGGCAGAATCGTTTGTTGACTAGCTAGTAAGTCGACACCACCTTGGATAGGCTTTTTCCTCATGGGTCCCAAATGTTAGAATCCAAATCTGTCACGGTCATGCACTCGTACGTGTCGGTGCTATACAAACGGTTTTTAACCCCTTTCCGCGACGGCGTTTGGAACCGTCGCCAAGTGAGTGACGGCGATAGGGGGGTCCTTCCCACACGACCCAGAAACCGTCGGGGATATGCCCTCCTGGCACACACGCTCAGCAAAATGAGTTCATGTGCAACCGGCGAGCGCTCAAATACGGTTATACGTATAGTAGTGCTAAAAAATACAATTATACATGCGAAATTGTTTCCGGTCGTAAGTACATCCCACACAGTCAGTCCCCGCTAAACGTTTCTGTTCATATGTACATTCCACACAGTCAATCCAAGGAATACATTTCTGTTAGTATGTACATCACACGTGTTCTTCTATGCCCAAACATTTGCGATGCGCACAACATCACAAACAGTCCATAATTTTGAAGCATGTGTGATAAGGTGACTATCGCAAACATTTAATAAGAAAGAACTGTGTGCGATGCTGTTGTTAATCGCACATGTTTTTTCTTGGCTGATCGTGTGTGCAGTGGAGATGGATCGCACACGTAGTGGATCCTAGAAACGTGTCTGATCTCCATGTCTATCGCAGATGTTTCGCTTTCGCAAACCGTGTGCAATGTAATCCCTAATTTAAAAATCACATGTTTTAAATTTGAAAGTAGGCAATCACTTATTTCATATCCAACCATGTTTATTACAAATATAGGTTCAACCACGAATGCATAATTCGATGCACAGGTACATATACTGAAGAACTACAGAAGCACCAAGTAAAGAATGATGAACCACAGTTGTACTAAAGACTGTAAAGAGAGAGGCGAAAGACATTCTGGTTGCTGGAGAAGGTGAAGCGGAATGCCCATATTGTGCCCTCCTCCATGCGTAATGCGCGCACGACTCTAGGCCAACCCCTTGTGATGGCTGCCCGTCCATCCTTCACTGTCTTCATTACGACTTCTCGATGCTCATTGTAGTCTGGATGAAATACTTTAACCTTCATTGCATGTCCACCAATCATGTACTTTGCGAGGTAATATTGAGTGAACTTCTTCAGGAACCACTGCGAACGAAAAATATTTAGACATTGTTGTCTAACAACTCATTATGGGCAGTAAAAAGAGAAGGCTGCAGAGTTTGTAGTTACCATCCTACAGCTCACTGTTGTGTAGGATAGAGCATAAACAAATAATTTTCTTGCCACCATTCGTATCTTTTTGCTAATAATCCTTATCAGCTTCCTCACTTGATGCTTGTTCATGAATATCTCATTGCCCCATATGCAAAAAGGGTCGATGCGTGGATCCTTGCCAAGGGCATATGTACCTACAAGCAACAAGTCAATATTAGAAGCTAACAAGTGTCCATGCCTGGATCTATATGCACTACTTTATGGAACGGCGGGGGGAGTACAAGCCGAGGGATGAAGCTAACCTCGGCGGAAAATGGTGGCCACTCCCGTTGTTGTCCTGCATAAGTAGTGGAAAGGCATGATAAGTACATCAACCTTAACATCAAACAAATATAGCAAAGGTAAACAACAACATCTTCAAATGATAGCTTGAATGTGTTGGTTTCAGCATGTTGTTAAAGCTGATATAAAATGGAAGGCAATGTTACTGACAGCAGGCTTAACATCCATCAAATATTGCAATTCAAATTGGTATTGTTGAAAATGAATAGAACGTAGGTAATGCTTAAACATCACACTGGATAAATGTGTAAAACTGAAATAAAGGGCATGTGTTAACTACACCAGGCATAACTGGAACCAAATATAGCCGTTCAAACTGGTATTGATGCAGTCGAGCGGCACAGTTCCGACTTGCACATAATGAACAACACATTGTGAATGACTGAAATAAACAAGGCATAAATGATCAGTATAACAACCAAATATAGCAATTAAAAACTGGACAGAGTCTCACTGCAACCAACCTAACAAGCAAGTACAGATAAACAGGGCATATGGTTGAAAACTGGACAAATGCTCACTGCAACCAACCTAACAAGCAAATACAGATAAACAGAGCATATGCTTGAAAACTGGACAAATGCTCACTGCAACCAACCTAACAAGCAAATACACATAAACAAGGCATCTGCTTGAAAACTGGACAAATGCTAAAAAAAGCAACCTAACAACCAAATACAGATAAACAAGGCATCTGCTTGATAACTAGACAAATGCTCACTACAACCAAACTAAGAACCAAATACATATAAACAAGGCATCTGCTCGATAGCTGGAAAAATGCTCACTGCAACCAACCTAACAACCAAATACAGATAAACAAGGCATCTACTCACTATAAACAACCAAATATAGCCATTCGTGAAACTGAAGTGGACAATTCATACTTAAACATCACATAGCCCTATTCAACAATACATTTTTGCATAACTAAAATAATTAAACATGGCACAGTTAAAGCACCGCACGGCAAATGCTACTACAACAAAGGGTACGGGTTGGCAAGCTAGAAAAGGTAAGATTTGCTGATAGGATGTTGCCTCACATTTCATGGACGGGATCCTTCTAGTTGGAAGAGCACAGACCCATGGTGCGCTCTCTGATGTCACAGATGGGTTGTTTCACCTTGGAAGAACCTTTGTGGGTGCCCTCCTCATGGTCGTGGTCGTGGTCGATGAGATCTGACTCGGCAATTGAGGATCCCAAGCCGCCGCCGTAGAACATGTCCTTCAGAAATGACAAAATGGGCTCGATGGCGTATAAGGATCGCAAATCCTTGACCGCTTGGCGGAGGAGATTAGCGACAGGGCCGTCGAAGAGATCGACGGCAGTTGAACCATAGGGGTTGGGGATGGACCACTTAACCTGTGACATGGCCCGCATGAAGCCATCGCTGTCGACGAGCTTGATGTCGTAGCCAGCTTTCCCGAGATACAGTAATATGCTAGCCCGTTGACATGAAGCCTTTGGCATGGCAGCGTAGTCAACGTCTTCACCGGCTTCCGCAGTGACGTGTTGCTCCGGGATCGACAGGTCGGGGCGAACGGCGGCCACCTCACCAACGTCCGCTGGAGAGGCCATGATAAACCTCTTCTTGGCCCAACGCTTGTCGGGCTCCCCGGGATACATGGTCGAGCTTAGGCTGCGACATTCTGGAGCAGGGGATGTGGATCTGGTGGGGAGGGACACCGCAGGCCTCATCTAAAAACTCAGGGGAGTGGGGTGATGGTATGGGAATCGCTGGGTAACCTGAACTTTATTATCTAAGCTAGGAGGAACGGGCAGACCGGCAGGGGTTGGCGGCGGCACCGGCGGCGCCCGCGAGCTAGGGTTCGAGGGGGGAGGGGGCCGGGTGGGGGGACTGTGGAGGGGGGGTGGTGTTTGAGGATACGCCGCGGCTACTGAAAATTTTAGTAATGGTGGGTGGAGATGGTGGTGGACGAGGGAGGGCGACGGTTCAAATGCCTCGGCTACTGCAATTTTACTATAAGGTCTGTGCTGGAGGACTGTGGGCAACGGTTGAAGTACGGCAGCTACTAAAATTTGGGTAAAGGAAATGATGCGGGGCGGGAGTGCCCAAGATCGTGCACGGTCCAATAAGAATATGCGTGTATGATAATAAGGAAAAGTGGCGGAACCGCCAATTTTTGGAACACTCAAGGCGGGTAGTTTGTTTTTATATTTCTAGCTAGCTAGTCTATCGCACACGGTTCGTCCCAATTTCTAAATAAACTTACCCGCCTTTAGCTTGCGCATGTGGTGATTTTACAGCGCACTTGCATCACACACGGTTAAGCCAGTACCTCCACCCTTTGCTCGCGCTTGCGCAGTCGTGGTGATTTTACAGCGCACTTGCATCGCACACACGGTTGAGCCAGTACCTCCACCTTTGCTCGCGCTTGTGCAGTCATAGTGATTCACAGCGCACTTGCATCGCACATGGTTAAGACATTATACCCGTGTCCGTTGAGCGTCATCAGAGTCTTTGCAGCAAAAAAAACGTTAGAGAGGGTCAGAAGACAGCCACACCAGCATGTGGCCCAAATATATATGAGTGAAAAGGGTGGTCTGTGATGTTCAAAATTCCAGTGCACAACTTTGACCACGCGGGCCCACGGTTGGGCGCGTCGTCGAAGATCGATGAGAGGGGCCAGAAGTCAAGAACCACCTGGAAGTGGCCAAATATGTAGGAATATTGGGTGTGATGTTTAAAACTTTAAATACACAATGCACAACTTTGGTGGCACCTGCCTCGCAAACCCGGAAGCACCCTTGGATATATCTATAATGATATAATGTCGTAGCTAGCTAGGATGCTTGGCCCACCACCTCCCACTTCGTGTCAGCGGGGCGGATGCACGTAATGATACTTTGGTCGTCATACATGCATGTCGCCATGACCTACCATAAGACGGACCAATGAATCTATCATTTGGTCAAACGACAACTGTTGTTGTCGATAAACCGCTTGGGTTAATAGATTGAACCATCATAAAAATCGCACGAGAGGGACCACAAAACCAGCACCTCTTGCATGCGGCCCAAAATGATGTACGTTGGGAAGGGGTGATGTGTGTTTTCAATATAGAATAATGTACAATTTAGATGTGGTGCCTACCTCTCGATACAGACAACAACCATGAAGGTAAGGTAGTTAAGGACGAGATACGCAGGGTACGATGTAGGTCGAACCCAGCAATCCAAGCATGTGGGAGGGAATCCTGACAACGCATGAGCTCGAGCTTTGGTTGAGCGACATGTGACGGTGACCGGCCCTAACACGAACTAGGAGGAATCCATTCATGGCCAACACATACCCCTCGTTATCGGTCAAAGGGATGATATATATACACTCGGGGAGCCCACAGATATGCGTGTCATCACAAAAAACCGCACAAGGGAGACGTGGTCGATCAGAAGACACCGTATACACTGCATGCGGCCCGAAAAATATGTATGGGTACGGTGGTGTGTGATATGTTTAAATCCCAAATGCACAACTTCGATGGGCCACCAACTACATTACAAACCGAACACCGTACCCGACTCCAAGCCTGGTTCAATACGTACGATGTCGGTTTCCCAACTTCGAGGCTGCGGGGGGGGGGGGGGGGTCGTCCCACGCATGCGCTCAAACTTTATTTGGTCTAGCATGGCACACATCTATACCCCTATATAGTGTGCGAATAACTTTGAAAGTTGGTCATTGGATGAAGCCAATCCGACGGTACAGAGATGGCAAATCCGAGCACTACTGGCCGTTGGATATCATCTACATTCCACCAGATTCTGCCACATGTACAATCTAGAAGACTCCATGGTTGAACTTAAGCATAATGCACAAACCTCAAAACACAAGCACTTCTCCTTTGTTCTAGAATCTTCCATATCTTAATTGCCAAACTTTTTTTCTTCTAAATGAATTGTCACTATTTGTTTTTACTTTATGCTTTACAATGCACAATTCCATGAATCTTAAAATAGATTTTTTTATAAAACTAATTGATTTTGAATGAGATGAACTATAAGAATTAAACGAACATCTACATCACGCATATATGACTCAAAGCTTACATGCTATAGTGCGGTATTTATTCATAATTTGGTTACCAAATCTCATGCGTGCAATGCACGTGTACCTTACTAGTATCAATAGGAAACCATCATGGTCAAACCCTTCTCGTTGTTGGGTCAAAGGGATAGATTGTGTGGGCCCCCCTCATTGTCGGTAAAGGATAATATATATACCTCGGGGAGCCCATAGATATGTGTAGCGTCTATAAACCGCACAAGGGAGACATGCTCGATCAGAACACCCTGCCCCCTATACCTTGCATGTGACTTGAAAAAGGTTTTATATAATCGCCATGACAGGTCAAGTCAATCTTTCTTTAATTTTTTAGAGCAAAAAATAACCAATAAAAACATAGTCTACAAATTAGCAAAACAAGGATCCCAAGGTTTATATACTTGCCATGATAGGTCACTATAGAGATATTTATCTCTATAATGACCGTGTCATGGCATTTAAATGAAGCTTGAGATATGCAACTTCCCATCGGGTCACCCATCCTTGGACTACTCCATTCGGAGCACACTTAACTTTTGCGTTCTATTCGACTAGGCTAGCGGATGGGAAGCCGCCCCTTGCTGATAGGAATTTCCTCCTTGCCATTAAGGTGTTTCACGCTGGTCACCCTATGGGACCTACTCCCTCCTATCACACACATTTGTGCTTTTAGAAACTGTGTGCGATATTTACATGGCCGGTGTGTCGCTGCCTAGCCTTCAATGAGCACTGACACTGGCAGCGGGAAACCGATGGGAGAAGAGGCGGGAAACCGATGAGAGGAGTGGCGGGAAACGGTAGCCTGTTTAGAAAACGTAGTAGAGAAGGAAGCGTGAGCTAGCACGACGCATGCGCACAGTGCTTACCCATGTACTGCATGTGTTGTCGAAAGGGCTAAGGGTTGCCGTTCGATCTGGGAGCATCCAACGATGCAGACGTACGATCCGTGGGGTTTGGGTTCTGGCCAATCAGAAAGCACGACTCAGATCGCTCGCGCAGCAGGGGGGCATCGGCTAGCGTTTGGTAGGCACACGGATTTCGTGAGTGAACCGTGTGCTATTTGAAAATATTTTGTGAGAAGAATCTCGGTTTTTAAATCCCCGTAAATCCAAAACTCACCCGAAAATTGTGAAACTTGGCATGGTGTCACGACATGGCACATATACGTCGAGGAATTTTTTTCATCCATTTTGGCGCAAGTTTTATTACAAGCCTCTTACAAACCGGAGCTTCTCTCAAAGAAGCCTCATGGTTCTGATAGGGAAACGTGTCCCCCTTGTGGGCGAAACGATAATCACTGCCTCTTTTCGCCTTGTATTTTCTTCTACGGGCAACATGGAACGACAGGATATCCGTGCTGAAATTTAAACTTATTCAGGGTTCGTTTGGCCTTTTTATACACTAATTGAGTTTCCTAGGATTTAATGTCCATAATTCAAATCTGAACTTCAAATACATGTTCCAGTTCACCAAAATGGCTAGAAAAATTATACATGTGTCCTTGGGTGCATGTTTAGGTCCCATGCCAAGAATGGGAATGAATTACAACCGTACCGGCGTCCTGGCTCATACTCAAACATTTGGAATCTCGGTTTTTAAATCACCGTAAATCGTAAACTCACCAGAAAGTCATCAAAGGTGGCATGGTGTCACGTCATGGCACATATATGTCGTGGTAAAAACATTGTCCAATTTGGGCCAAGCTTTATTACAAACCTCTTACAAACCGAAGCTTCTCAAAAAGAAGCCTCGTGGTTCCGATAGGGAAACGTGTTCCCCTTGTGGGCGAAACATAATCACTGCCTCTTTTCGCCTTGTATTTTCTTCTACGGGCAACATGGAACGACATGATATCCATGCTAAAATTTAAACTAATTCAGGGTTCGTTTGGCCTTTTTATACACTAATTGAGTTTCCTAGGCATTTAATGTCCATAATTCAAATCTGAACTTCAAATACATGCTCCAGTTCACCAAAATGGCTAGAAAAATTATACATGTGTCCTTGGGTGCATGTTTAGGTCCCATGCCAGGAATGGGAATGAATTACAACCGTACTGGCGTCCTGGCTCATCCTCAAACATTTGGAATCTCGGTTTTGAGATCCCCATAAATCCAAAACTCACCAGAAAGTCATCAAAGGTGGCATGGTGTCACGTCATGGCCCATATATGTCGTGGTAAAAACATTGCCAATTTGGGCCAAGCTTTATTACAAACCTCTTACAAACCCGAGCCTGTAGCAAGAACCCTCGTGGTTTCAATAGGGAAACGTGTCCCCTTGTGGGCCAAACGATAATCGCTCCCTCTTCTAGCCTCGTATTTTCTTCTACACGCAACACGGAACAACGGGAGATTCGCGCTGAACTTTGAAATTATTCAGGTTTTGTTTGACCTTTTTTATTCATTAATTGAGTTTTCTAGGCATTTAATGTCCATAATTCAAATCCGAACTACAAATACATGCTCCAGTGCACCAAAATGGCTAGAAAAAACGTGCATGTGTCCTTGGGGTGCATGTTTAGGTCCCATGGAACGAATGGGAATGAATTCAACCGTCTCGCCGTCTTGGCTTGGCCACAAACATTGCGAATCTCGGTTTTTAAATCTATGTAAATCCAAAACTCACCAGGAAATCATGAAACTTGGCATGGTGTCACTACATGGTACATATAATTATCCAATTTGGGCGAAGCTATATTACAAGCCTCTTACAAACCGAAGCTTCTCGCAACCCTCGTGGTTCCGGTAGGGAAACATGCCCCTCTTGTGGGCGAAACGATAATCGCTGCCTCTTCTCGCCTTGAACTTTGTTTTCTACAGGCAACATAGAATAACAGGAGTGTCGTGCTGAAATTTTAAACTGTTCAGGGTTCGTTTGGCCATTTTATATACTAATTAAGTTTTCTAGGCATTTAATGTAGTCCATAATTCAAATTTGAACTACAAGCACATGCTCCAGTGAAGCAAAATGGGTGGGAAATCATACATGTGTCATTGGGTGCATGTTTAGGTCTGATTTAAGGAATGGGAATGAATTACAAACTTCTCGTCGTCCTGAAACATTGAGAATCTTGATTTTTAAATCCCAGTAAATCAAAAACTCACCCAAAAAACATGAAACTTGGCATGGTTTCATGACATGGCACATATATGCCGTGGTAAAAAAATCGTCCAGCTTGAGACAAGGCGCACACATTAATAGCCAACAAAGTCCTTTTTGAAACAAATAGCTGACACGTTAATATCGCAAACCGTTGTATTATATGAACCGTGTCAAAATTTAACCATACTCGGTAGTGTGCGTGCAGCTGTTTGATTAGACATGACGAGCGCAAGAAGTCCGCCGTGCAGGCTCGACGGGACGCGTGCGAGCAGTCCGCCGTGCAGGCTCGACGGGACGCGTGCATCCTGTCCACCTCGCAGGCTCGACGGGACACGTGCGAGCAGCAAGGCCGCCCATGCTCACCGGGAAGTGAGCTCTTTGACGTCCATGCACCAGCCACCGCCCGCCTCGCTCACAACTTCTCCATTAATGGGTTAATTAAAGCACCTGGACGGAGGGTGTTTGCTTGTGATCCCATGGCAGCATTTGCTTTGTTCATGTTTTCAACTCGTATTCCAGCCTAATTTAAATTGCCACATAGGGTAAAGGATAATACGACGACAAATAAAATGGCAACGGATAATACGATGATAAATTTACAATGGCGCAGCTAATAATTGTCTTACATATTCCGGATAATTTAAAATGCCACATGCGGCAAAGCCCGGAAGACACGGGGGCAAGAGAAGAAGGAAATCACAGACAACGATCTGGGTTGCTACTGTCTCTACTCGTCGATGGATCGCCGGGCGACGACATCCTCCAGCTCCTTCAATTCCTCACGACTTTGCTTGAAAGCAGCCACGGATTCCTCCACCTCCTGC
Organism: Thinopyrum elongatum; assembly: GCA_011799875.1. Lineage (NCBI taxonomy): Eukaryota > Viridiplantae > Streptophyta > Magnoliopsida > Poales > Poaceae > Thinopyrum > Thinopyrum elongatum. The sequence goes on from CM022298.1 coordinate 512,776,839, forward strand.
TCGCGCTTGATCCGGAGCTTCCTCAAGTCACCCATCAGTTCCTCGACGACCGCTGTCAGTGTCATCTCCGAGGCACTGCTCTGCTCATGCAGCATCTTCCAGCCGGCGACCTCCTCCTCCTTCTCGGCGAGCGCCTTGAGGAGCTTCGCATTGTCAGCCATGAGTTGCTCGACGAGGCCGGTCGCCTTGTCAACCGAGGCATCGTTGATCTCGACCAGCTTCATCAAGTCGTCGACCAGCTTCTGCTGCTTAATGAGGCCAGCGAGAATGTCGTCGTCGCCGGCCAAGGACTTGAGGAACGCCAGCTCGTCACGATGGCCGACGCAGCGAGTGCGCTTGTGAGAGCCCTCGCGTGCCCGTGAGAGGTCGTTCGAGGGCTCCGCGGCGCGCCGGGACATCTCTGCTGCGGCTGCCGCTTCACGGCGGGACATCTCTAGTGCTTCCACGGCCTTGGTCTTTGCTGCCTGGTTATATGTCCACCCGAAACTCCTCCTACCGGTCATGGCGGAACGACTTGACAGGAAATACCAGTTTTGTGGGTGATGAGGAGAGGAACTGTGAAGTAATTTCCGAGTGGGTAGTTTTTATAGCCCGGTGCTAAGTGTGAACACATATTAGTTTGATACGTGTGAACAGATTTGCAATTACTTTTTGCATTGTAATCTGCAATGTGACAAGAAACAAGGTCAAAATTTATTGATGGTTCTGGGCCTACAAAGCCCGGCCTGTTGTACTAGCTCATCACAAATAGTTCTTTTGGATCAACCGTATGCCACGCATCGGAAGCCCGAAACATGGGCCCGCGTTCTCGGATGTACGTGTATGTGTCTGCCCACTATCACACATGGTCAAGATATCACCATCGTGCCCGATGGATGTGCCGTCGCGCCTCCCACGGGGTGCCAGAAGGTTGACCACGTGGTTGCTCGCCGTTGAGGCGGCCGCGACGCGCTCTGCTCCTCGTTGAGGCAGCCGCGGCGCGCTCTGCTCGCGTCCGTCTGCGCGTTTTGCTCGCCATTGAGGCGGCCGCGGTGCGCTCCGCTCTGGCGGCCGTGCGCGCGCTCTGCTCGCTGATGAGGCAATTTTACAATGCATACAATTATAATAAAATATAGGCTAAAAGGCTGAGCTGGCGGCCTTCCGACGACTGTCTTCTCGGACTCCATGATCAGCATAGCACCCTTGCGGCCGTTCACTCCAAGTGTCCCAACCCGCCTCCGCCTACGGAGCTGCTGGCGCTGGGAGGCTCTTGGGGCTGCTGGGCCTCTTCCTGAAGAGCTTGACAGCGTGCAATCGCGCGCATGATATCTCCGTGGAATCGCTCCATTTCCATGTCTCTGGCCTGGTAGCAAATTTCGTCCATCACCTGCATCCTCAAGATATCATGTTGGCGATGTTCTACTTCATCGGGGACGTCAACTCCGCCAAGGATGCGCTCGAGCCTGGCCACCACATCATCGGGACCGAGGTTGACACGGCTGCCGTGGGCAATGATGAAGCCGCAGGCTGCCTGTGTCTTGACTGAATCGCAGAGGTCCTCTGCCCATTCCTTGCGGGGCATCAAGCTCTCGATGAGCACTGGTGACGGCGGCTCTTCGGGTGGGTCATCGATCATGCCGTCGAGCAGCTCTGGATCTTCTGCATGGTGGATGGCAAACTGCTCATCACACCTCCTCTGCAATTTGTCAATTGTGCGCCCAAGGACTGTCACGCCGATATCGCTGCTGATGGGCCATGGTGCCTGCACCGGCCGATGAAGCTCTTGCTCCCCGACCTGCTCCGGCTCGTTCTCCTCGCCGAAGATGTAACACAGGTAGGGGTCGACGTCGAAGCTTTGGTCATTGCCTGGCATGCTTGGAATAACTAATGGTAGATGGGTGAGGACTAGATCTGCGCAGAGTGTCGCGACAGTGAGTTTCCGCCTAGGTTATATGCAGCAAGCCACCCATGTGGAGCGCGGGAAGCATTCGCTGGAGCGCGGGAAGACTAAGTGGAGCACACACATAACCCGAATACTGTATGCGGTGCCACGTGTTATTTATCACACACGTGTTAACATAAGGAAACATATGTGTAACTTACTAATCATCGCACAGTACTCGCAGACGCATCGTGTGCGATACTCCTAGCCACCACAAGAAACTAGTTTGCATTTTTCAAAGTTTTTTGTACGAACAAAGTCACACACGAACTAACTATGGTAACCGTCTGTGTTACAATTTCTTATCGCAAACAGTTCATCCGAGTGGGCTGTTTGCTGCGTATCACACACATCTTGTTTACACGAATCGTTTGTGTTCTTTTGGCTCATCGCAAACAGTTCATCTATGTGAACTGTATGCCGGATATCACACACATCTTGTTAAGTTGATCCGTTTCTGTTCTCTTCCCTAATCGAAAACAGTTCGTCCGAGTGAACCGTATGCCGTATATCACACACACCTTGATCTGGCTGACCGTTTCTGTTGCATTCCCTAATAGCACACAGTTTATTGGAGCGAACTGTATGCCGTATATCACACACACATTGATATGGCTGCCCGTTTCTGTTGTTCTGACTCATCACAAACATTTCTTCTGGATCAACCGTATGCCCCGCATCGCACACGTAACTAAAATCTGAACCATGTTTGATGTCTCCGCCATCGCAAATGTTTTGCACTTTTTTGACGGTTTTTTTACATCCCCATTTGCGATTAATGCATCGCACACAGTTTCGTCAAAGGGTCTCTAATCGTAGTGTCGCGTTAGCAGCATCCCGCAGTAGTGATGTAGCCTTTCTTATGAAAATTTACAGCCCATTTGGTGTGCTAGTGCAAAATAAGTTTGTGGGTGCTGGTGGGGGCTAATCACTTGGGTTCTGTAATGCACAGTGAGCTCAAGCAGCCGGCGAGAGTGATGTTATTTCCCTTGGTTGGGATTTGTTACAATACTTCAGTCTTAATTAAACGAATGGCAAGCCATTTGCCTTGTTTCAAAGAAAACATGACAGTCACAGCCGAGCTGAAAAGGGCAACAACATCTAACTCCAGCTTACAAACTGTACAAAAGCACGAGGGTTAATTGTTCATCAGGTTTATACAAAACCCAGAATGAAAAGGGCAACAACATCTAACTCCAGCACTGTTTTTGGCAGTCACAGTCAAATGGATCGGTCAAGTCCATAGAATGAACATCCTGGGTCATAAAATTTACTGGATTATGACCACAAGATGTTCTAAATAGAAACCCAGCATGTTCAAAAGCTCTTTTGTCCACCTGAAACTCCTTTTTTTGCTCTTCGACATACCCATCCGTCAAAATCATGCTGCTGATAAACTTAAGCCTGATGGACAATAGTAACCTCGCATTCAGTAGGAAGAATGTGACAAATCTAGTGTTTGCATGGTTGGCTACATATCGTTCCAGCGTTATTGTCTTCAATTGAATGTCATGAGAAGTGAGAAAATCCTGGTGCTTACGAATCCACCGATTGGTTATAACTTTCTTACCCCGTCCTGTTGCCTAAATAGACATGAAGATTGAAAACAGTTAAGGTCTAAAAAAAGAGTGTCGAAAGAGCAACAGCTGAACGGTTAATTCTAGTACACTATATGCGGGCTTCCAATGTGCGTGAAATTATAACCTTTATATACAACTTCTCCAGACATGGAAAGCATTGCAGCAAGCCAATAATCTTGTTCAGATCAAAACTATTCATTTGGATATATAAGATCTTGACAGAATCCAGCAGCATTGATAGGCTATCCATGGAGAAACTCTTCATTGAGCATAGAACATAATATTAGTACAAAATGTGTACTTAAAGATGATATATAACTTATGCACAGAAATTTAAAATGCAGCTTATGGTTACAAGTGTAGATGATAATATACAGTACCTGAAGAACTATGGAGCCAAACACCATCTTGAAATGAGCATAGAGATCATGTATTACACCCAAGGTCTCCAGTTTAGGCGCAGAGAGGACGATTATTTGCGACGGTGAATAACTAGAATCAAGGATCAACCTTTGAAGTGAAGGGGCATCTTGGATGATGAGCTGCCTTCCGTCAAAAGAAATTCCAATTCTTACAAGGTTAGGCGACTTTATTTGGAGACAACCGATTCTAACTGTGAAAACAAGCACCAAGCACTACAGGGCAGGGTAACTGGAGTGGATGATGCTGTGCAATGAGGCCTCCGATATATGAACCCGCACAAGTGAAAGTTTTTTGAGAAATGGGAGTTAAAGGTTTAGTACCAGATTGTCTGGTAAGTAGCACAGCGCAAAGCTGGCGGTGTGGAGAGAGGAGGAAAACCGCGAGATGGACATCGGTGCTGAGGGCACAAGTACATGGCGTTCGGTATCTGGTAGGTGATTTCCTGGGGAATAGTAGAACTCAAGCAGCTGTAGTCCTATGAATTCAGGGGATTTCAGCCAGGCGTCCACCGTGCAGGGCATGGTATGCTTGCTCAGGTAGCATGACGGGATGCAGAGGCTTTGAACGGAGCCCTGGTGGGAGGAGATGATGGCTCTGGGGAGTTCAAAATCATTAAAGAGAGATAGCTGACGACATTCGAGATTAAGGGGCGCGGCGCGCCATAGAGGGCGGCACCGAATTGAGAGGACTTGGGTGCGGCAGCAATCCTTGGTGGGGAGAAGCGAGATGATCTCCCCAAGGATGGCGTCCGGGAGATCGCTGATGCGGTCCACCCGAGATTCTATGGGTTCCTGGGATCCGGTGGGGGCGGGCTCGCCGCTCCTCCCAGCGCTGCCGGGTGCGGGATCTACAACAGGCATCGCCGCTAGCGGGAGCCTCATCTTCTTGGCGCTGGGGTCAGCCGACTCAATTTTCCTCGAGGGCGTTGCGTCGAGCTCACGAATTTGAGCAGAGTAACGAATGACGAGCCTAGTTGTAGTGCGAGTGAAGAAGAAGGGGAGCTGGGGTTTTTCTGTAGTAGTGAGGAAGAAGGGGAGTTGGGGTTTTCTGTAGGAGTGAGGTGAGGAATTTGGGGGTACGAGTGGAGCGAGCTGACGTGAGGTGGGTGGGAGTGAGGAGGAATAAGAGCACCCAGGTTTTTTGGGGGACGGTGTGCTGGGTAGCGCCTCTCATTATGTAAATATATGGGCTTTTGAATTGATTTTATTATTTACTAGGGTGGATGGGCTGTTTTGTCTTGGGCCCAGAGAAACAATTACTACTAGTAGTACAATGGAGACACTCAACAGCTACCCAGAAAAACAATTACTACTAGTACAGTGGATACACTACCGCTTCTAGCTCCTCCGAGGTAATCGAAACGTCTCCCTCTACTGAATGTCATTTTACTTTTGTTCACCAACATGTGGGCCATGCAGCTCACGGGGCCAAATGCCATCCACCAAATTAGAATGCAGTATGCAGGTGGAGAGTCACCCGGTCGTAGCGCGGCAGTAACGAGCCGTCGTATCACAAAACCCCACCTTCCCGCAGTCTAAGTTTGACGGACGAAGCAACCATCATTTCACTCTTCGCTGAATCCCCTTCTCCCTCACCGTCTTCAAGAAAGCCAACACTCGCATATGCTACTATTCTTCTCTCCCAACGAAGGGAAGGTAAGCGGATCCGTGATGTTGGTATATTTTCGTTCTGAAAAAAAGAACTTTTGCAAAGCAGTAACCGATCCTCACTCTCTTTTTTGTTTCATTGTCATTGCGATTGTGTTTTCCTTTCAGTGGTCTCCTAGTATTCATCAGTTTCATGATGGACCAAGGAGAACCAGGCAAAGATCTGCCAATGTTGGAGCAGGCGCGGGAGGCTGATCCCCATGAGACAGAGAGCTCCAAGAAGATAGAGGCAGCCACCGAGCCGACCCCAGATACGCTCACGGCCACTACTGAGATGGTCAACACCCCGTTTGAGGTTACAGCCCCCGTGGCCCTGCAGGAGCAGTTTTCCCCCTTCGAGGATGTGTCCCCCCTGCTGAGCTGCCCAAGGTGATTTTCTTCTTTGCCGATCTCGATTGTGGTTTTTCATCTAAGTATGTGGTGATAAATAATGCAAAATTTTATTAGCTTCGATGCCATGCTACCTTCCGTGTCATGCATACTTTTGACTCTACATAGTGGTTTAAATAACTTGTGTTTCTTATCTTGGAAAGTAATTCAGAATTTGTTTCTGTTTCAGTTAGAGCCCTGATGCAGACAAGGATTGTGTGGTTGTACATGTCACTCGCTATGAGGCGGATGACCTGAATATACGCACCGGGAAAACAGAGTTCTTAGGCTATTGGATCCTAGAAGCCATTTGCACTTATACCAATGTCGAGGTGTACTCCAGCCTCACTGTTGTCAGGCGTGTTGTCCAGGGTGTACTGAAGCACAAGAAGTTCAAAGCTACTCCTTCGTTTGTGAGGCATACTGTTCTTGTCAAGCTTACGTAGGAAGATGACATGGCATGCCTCCACAAACAAGTTTATGAGTGGCAAGGCCACAAGGTTATCTTCAGGAAGGTTCACAGGATTGAGCTGCTGCCGGACATCCTCGATGATGTTCATGGCATGGTTCGTCTTGTGTCCATCCCAAATTAGATCGAGGCATGAAATACTTGCCCCAGCTAGTGTTTAATAGTAGTTTGGATTGTGTCTAATTATCCGAACCTTGCCTATTATCGAGACCTCTGGGGCTAGTACACTGTTTGAATCCGTCTATGGGAACTACTGCTACTTTTGTGTGCTCGTGAATCATGTGAGAACCATCCTAATTGTTGCCAAAATAGATGCGTCCTCACTAGGTTTTTCATGAATATGGCATGGTAAGACATAAGTTGTCACGGTTTATCATACGACAGTGTGTGTTTGATGAAATAGAGTACTCGTTCGAGAACTGTGCGCCGACGTATACATAGGGTACGTAAGGCTGGTTACTTGTAAACACTATTGGTGCTACCCCACTTGTAAGCAGTCATGCAAAACACGGCACATTGGCTCAGATCACTTCAACACTAGAAAAGTCGGCTATCGACCAGCTAACAATCAATAATCTGCTGTCTGACATATAAGCAACTACGTATCTTGTTACAGTGGTTCATGCAGTTAACTGAGGCCACAATGTAAATTCGAAACGTTCACACGCTAGTCCAGCGTTCATGTGGAACATTCACATTAAACTCGGCTTCATAAAATACTTGAAAAGCATAAGTTAAGCAATTTTATACATCTCAATGATTCATAGAACATAACAAACATATACTAGTTCACAGCAAAAGACAAAGTTGTGAGAAGGTTTACAAATCAGGAAAAATCAAGCAAGGCTTCTCTGAGCAAAGGGCCTCCCTAGGCAGGCTTTAATTTCCTGGAGTTCACTCTGGTTTTTCTTGTTGCCACCATCCAGGGTTAGGTTCTCTCATTCCAGAATAACCAATTATAATTGTGTTCTCAGTTGGAATGCTGAACTGAACCATGTAGTGTACTGACCATCTGAACTTCTTGTGCAGTTCCACTAAATTTAAGCACCGCTATTTGCAGAAATAAGCAAACCACAATGCCTCTTGTCCGCGCACCTATCCCAAAAACCTCCATGCAGCCGTGCCAGCTAATCCTTGGTCCATGGATGAACTGGGAGAAAGTGCATTCCCTACTAGGATGCAGTTGTTTTTGCTCGTCCCTGCACTGCAACCAGGAAGTAAAATGTACAAATCAACTTCTTTTAGATTGCGTTGGTCATTCTACCTAGTTACTACCAATGTAGGAATACCTGGAAGACGGGTGGTTAGACGACGACAGCTAGGAATAGCCATCTCATTTTGTGCAGTTCTACTAAAACTGAGGTGTGTACTTTTGATTGCGCAGATAGAAACGATATGGAGATAGACATCCCAGTTTGCGAAAATATGAAATACGGTTATTTAAACAGTGACAGTTATTTGTAGTGGCATATGATTAACAGCAGCATCTATTGTGTTATAATTGGCACTACATTGACCGTATGAAAGTGCCCTTAAGTAAGTAGCATCACATCACATCAACACTGCCACTAGATTAACATGCAGAATAATAGCATTAGTATTACTGTCATGAGAGTAGCACATGGTCAGTAAATGTGCAATCAAATTTGTGCAGTTCCACTAGGATGAAGCAATGTTAGCGGTGTGAGATTTAAGTGTAACTGCAAAAACACAATTCATGGGAAATAAAGCAAGACGGAAGCACTTCATAAATGGTGGTTGCATTGCTTCAATTTATCGATGGCACTAGACCATTACTTAATAGTGACATTAGGTGGCATTGCTTCAATTTATCGACGGCACTAGACCATTACTTAATAGTGACATTAGGTGGCATTGCTTAATGCTTCATGTGATTTTACATTAACGGTAGCGATATGGGCGTAGGGACAGCAGGGGCATAAAGTGGTGAGGCAGATGTGGTTGCCGAGAGCGGCAAACACTCAGGCAGCATGTCTGCATTTGTCCCATTTTTTATCTCCTCGGCGACATTTTCCTATGTGAGCACAGGAAATCTAGACCTGCTCGTTCTCATTTGTGTTGTCCCCCAACACCCCTCACTTTCTTTCCTTTTTCGACCAAGAGACAGGTCCACTTCCCCCCACCCTTCGCCATCCACCACGCTTTCTTCGCCTTTTCAGCCAAGAGACCGGTTGGGTAGCCAGTATCTACTACTTCCCCCGTTTCCTCTTAGAACCAAGTCCTAGATTCATGCTACAGCGTTCCCACTTTCTTCCCTATTTGAACCAACTCTTAGATTCGACTGTATGAACTAGCTTTACCTCTAATAATACTAAAAGTCTAGGTGGCTTTGGAACAGCCGACAGAAGTAGAAAAAGATCCACACGCAGCCACGTGGGGAGCTAGGGCAGTAGAGCAAGGCAGGTTTCGAAGGAATATATACCTGAGGGTCGTCGGCATGTGGCAAAGACGGCGTCGGGAGGCTGCATCTTGGCCACAATACCACAGGGAGGAAGAAGGGGTCGGAGGCCCTCCCGAGCTGGCGCTGTCTCGGAGAGAATGGCATGGCCGTCGATCGAGACGCGCGGGCAGCTGTTGGCCTCCTCCCTCGCCGCCGACGACCGCGTGAACGATGCACCTACACCCCTGCCCCCGTCGAGGTGGTCCGGCCGGATTTGTGACCAGCCGTGAGTAGAGAGAGAGTGTGGCCACCTATGTCTTGCTTAGATCTGGAGAGCATGAGAGAGTAAAAGAGAAAAACCCTAGTAAAGCAAGCACCGAGGCTCCTGCTTATATATATAGTGGAGTGATTTTGTTGTACCAGCCGTTATTAAATTGAATACGCGCGATCAATAACGTGCCACCGCGTCCAGGATGCACAATACTGTATCATTCACATGCGGTCCCCGACCCTCCATCAAGTTGAAAACTAGACTAGTCAAAATGTCAATTGGGATGCCTCTTTGTAAACAAATGCGCTCCTAGCTTCAAAAAAAATGCGCTCCTACGTGTACCCGCGAGTGGGTGTGAGAGAACTAGTGCGTGCGTGCACCACTTCTCTTCGTGAGAGTACAATATACTACGCCCAAAGAACGTTTGCCACAAGAGTAATAGTACAAGTGTGTGATGTGTGAGTTAAAATAAAAGGTGCGCGACGTCTTTGATTTTTTAGAAGTTCTGAGGGTAGGGTGTGAATAGCACATATGTGTGTGACGTCTACCTACAGATAGATGGTGGGTGCGAGAGGACTCGGGAGAGTCGTGACTCATGAGGGTGCGTGTGTGCGTGAGAGAGAGGGGGCACGTATCAATGCAATGCATGTGTCCGTAAATCATATCTGACAAACATTCACCAAAAGCCATTTCCTGACGAACACCGTAAGAACCATTAGATCGACATCCGACAGTGTCAGTTTTGCCATGTCATTTAACAAAACAGCCACTCCTCTGACACACAAATCTTCCATGTGAGTGTTAGCAACTGCCGTATGCTCCTCCCTCCATTCCAAAATGTAGTGCATATAGCTTTATTGAAAATTTGAACCTCGCAAACTTTTACCGAGTTTTCGTATACCAAAATGCACATATAGAATACCCAGTATATATCATTTCATTCATCTTCGAGAGGTAACTATAAAGATGGGGGAGGAGTGTACAAAGAAAGACCATCGTATGGCCTGAAGCAATTTCAACCATCCTTTGGTGTGGAGGAATATCATAGGAACTCTATATGATATGATTTTTATAGGATTTTTTCCTTTAGAGCCAATTGGTTCATAGGAATAGATTCATATACTCCACATTTCAAAGGAAAATAAACATGATATCATTTTTATAGCTTTAGAGCCACTTGGTTCATATGAATGGATTCCTATACTCCCACAATTTCAAAGGAAAATAAACATTAGCGTATATTCAATAGAAAAGTTCCTATGATGTGAACCAAATGAAATATCTTTTCTAATCCCTCCTCATAGGAATTGAGATACATGTCATCTCTAGATTCAATAGAAAAGTTCCTATGATGTGAACCAAATGACATCTCTTTTCCAATCCCTACTCATAGGAATTGACAGACATGTAATCTCTTTCCCTACAACTTCCATGTATACATCTTCTCTATTCCTAAATAGCTAGTACAACCCACTAGTAGCTTTTTTCCTGGATATGCAACTATGGCACAAGAACACGTCATGCATGCAAGTCATAAATCACATTGTTTTTGTACTCTATGCATGCAAGCACCACATCATCAATTCGTGCATGTTACTCATAAGTTATTTCTTGCATTAGATTTTGTATTGAAAATGTATGTGTTGGTCACGTGCACACATATGTAGTTCACATTCACATTTTTGTTAGAAATGTCATTCTTTTAACTGCAATTCATTTTTTCTCTTTGTATTACATTTTTATTTTAAGCATACATTCACTTCCCATTAGTTATAGATGTTTTTGGAGGAACTTTTATGCATTATTTTGAGTAGCAAATTTCACGCGGCCGCGGGTATATCAAAATGTGGGGCCCATGCGTCATTGCCTTTCGGTCGAACCTACGTCCACAATTTTTTGTACTACGTATAACTCCACTGGTCCCCGAACCCAAAATGCTGCCTCATTCCCGTAAAACCACGCGGTCCACCCGTGTTAAGGCATCGACTCGAACTCAATCCCTCTCCCGTTTACTACGCCGTGGCCCCGCACGCCGTAGTACTCCTACAAACCCTACCCGCCGCACGCATCATCGGTTTTCTTCAAGAGGAGAAGGGAGAAGCGAATTTGTAGTGGAGGTTCCTACCCTAGGGTTCCCTAGGTAGCTGCCGCACGCATCATTGGTTTTCTCTTTTCTTTATGCTCTTGCGCCCTAGAGTGAAATGATGGTTGCTTCGTCCGTCCAGCTTAATGCGAGAAAGGTGGGGCTTTGTGATTTGACCCCTCATCGCTCATTTACTACTATTGCGGCGCTACGACCGGGGTGCCTCCAAGTCCAACCGCTGCTCCGAACTGTAATTTGGTGCATCACACATGGAACAAGACGGTGGATGAGCCACATGTCGGCCAAAGGAGTCCTGTTAAGTGTGTCGCCATTTCGTGTGCGGACTGACCCTGCTTGAGTTGCTACACCAACACGACAGGAGCAGCCTACCACTTGGTTTTGCTCCTTGGTGAATCCCGACTATATTGATCTAAAAAGATACTACTCCCTCCATCTCAGTTTATAGGGCGTGCACGTAGTTCTAGGTCATCCATTTGACTAACTAAATATGAGTTACTATGTCACAAAAAGTATATCATTGGATTCTTAAGCGGATGTAGTTTCTAAACATATATTGTTCATCACATATATAGCTAGTTAAATTCTCAACATAGAACGATGTGCATGCCTTGTAAAACGAGACGGAGGAAGTAGTCAAAATGAGGTGATTTTACCGAGCGGTGGGTGAGGGAGCATGGCCTGTCATGCGGTCCCACGTGTCATGATTACCAAGGCGATGCGCGTCCCTCTTGAGGCAGAACAATGGCAGAAGCAATACGTGGTTTTCTTGAAGGAGATGATGGCGAAGTAGATTCAGCGAAGTGTGAAATAATGGTTGCTTCGTCCGTCTGGGAAGGTGCGGCATTGTGATTTGACGTCTCATTGCTCATTTATTACTGGGGCGCTACGGTGGGGTGCGTCCCCCCTGCTGTTCTGCACTGTTATTTGGTGCATGACACGTCCACCCGGTTGCTATATGTCCCACATGTCGGCGAGAGGAAGTACAGAATTCATGAAAGCGAGCGTCTCCACTCTTTTTGTATGACGGAGGAGTACAAGACACGGCTTGGTTTTTGCTGCTTCGCATGATCCATCGATACAAACCCGGACTAAAAAAGGCGAGGGCGGGTCTTTTCCCGCGCAGCAGGCAGGGGAGTTTGGCATAGTCTGTTCGAGGCAACGAGGCAGGAAGGGAAACAAGCAAATAAAGGTTGAGCGACTTATTTTTGGGAAAATATGATTTTACGGAGTACGTACCCACTATGGAGGTAGTACTACTTACTACTCCCTCCTTTTCGATTTATAGGGCTCATCTAAAAAATTTCCTTTTTTCCGTTTTATAAGTCTCAATTCTACTAGTACTTACTATCACATGTTTGGATTTCGAGGTGCATTAAATCACCCGATGCGAGCAGTATCAAGAGAAAACTCACCAATGCACGTAGAAGTTCATGGAAATTTAGTGGTCATGCATGCATTCGTTGTAATTAATGCATCGGTAAACATTACTTTTTGAGAAAAATGAGTGTACTAATTAAGTACTTGTGCAAACTACGAAATTAATTCCACCACTCACCGTCTACCTTGGTTGGAGAAATTTTGAAATTGAGCCATAAACCGGAAAGGAGGGACTAGTAACATAGCCTAGGGTAGCTTGCTGCACCACGGACTCTAAGGAAATTGCTGTAGTACTACTCCTACTACTAAAAGACATATATTTCAAACAATATGATAATCTCTCTAACCAAGGTAGGGACGAGGAGTAACGGAGGGAGTAGTAAAATTTTCTCCTCGTCCTGCGAGCCATCGCGCGCGTGGGCGAGGGAGCGGGCGTAGGCGTAGTAAGCAAGCTTCTCCTCGTCCTGCAACTCTACGAGCCACCGCGCCCGTGGGCGGGGGAGACGGCATACTAAGCAAGCTTCTCCTCGTTCTGCGAGTTGACGGGACACATCAAAAGTAATACGTATAGAGCATCTCTAGTGTATAGAGTCTTGCCTCTAAGGTAGGCCCCACATGGTTTGCCTCTTATCAAATGAAAAAACCACAATGTATCGAGACTCTAACCAACCTCTATGGTGGGCCCTAGCAGAAATTTAAAAAGTATTGATTAGCAACACATTTGTCCAATCAGTACTATTTCTCTTGTACTCCTACTTTCTTATGCTTCCTAAGGCTGTCAATTGGGACCAGATGGATTGTTACATTGTTAGAGGCAGCCTCTAAGGTTAGACGCGATGCTAGCCAATTTTTTGTTAGAGGCAGTTCATGCAATGTATAGAGGCCTGCCTCTAAGAGGAGAGAGGGCTTAGAGGAAACAAAAAGCATACATTGTGGATGCCCTAAGTGCCTACTTTCCGGCCTATATGACTCAATTTAAAATCCACAATGCATCCATAATAGATGCTGAGTGGTGGAATAAGTTTGTTACTTCCATAGTTCGCAAAAGTACTGAGCATGTGAGATGGTGAACGGAGGGAGTACGATACCATTAGTACTATAGTTCTTTTGGAAGGATTGTAGTAGTCCCTCCCATTCACATGTTCACATTTCAAGCTTCAATAAAAACGTTGCACGCAAGGATTAAGAGAAACCTCAGCAATGCATGTACGCCCTCAATCCATATAGGGTATAAAATGCGTTTTGGAGGCTAACTTTGACCACATGTTAGAGCAATAATATGACATCCAACTTACACAAATCTTACCATCAAATCTGTACGTGGTCATTATACTGCTAACACATGCATGTGTTGCAATTAGTACATAGATACATTAGTAAACACTCACTATCTAGTAGTACTAGTAGTACTCTACACTACTACTACTATGAGGCCATCCAACTGTGTCCCGGGCTCCCGGCAGAAGACCACGGACACCGATTATTCGTTCATATTTAAATTTGTTTTCACACAGCAAAATATCTCTATCTCTACTCTTATAAAAAACCGAGTTCGTGATGATGGTGTGCCTGCCATCTTGTAATATAGACCGTCCGATCTATATCTGACGGATAGAAAGCAAACTATGACAATTTTACAAAAGATACCCGCACCTCTCTCCACATTTACAGATAAGGCCTTGCCTCGTTCATCCTTATCTCCCACAACCTCATTGCTGAGCAATTAAAAAAAGGAAGTCTCTGGAACAATCTGGCATGGTGGCCGCTGCCGGCGCCGTCCATCCCCATGCCTCCGCCCAGTCCAACCACCAGTCACCACCACGCCCCACTCCTCCTCACCTTATCTCTCATCTTTCTCAAGATATCATTTTTTTGATGAAATTCTCGAGATACCATTTTTCCGATAAAATTCTTGAGATATCATTAGTTTTTACACATGGGATTACTCCTGCATGGGTCAATCACAACATGTGTTTTGTAAAAAAATGCATCTTGATGTCCCATGCAATGCACGGGCATCTTGCTAGTCCATGAAAACAACACATGGCAAAATTTCACGGCGAATGAGGGATTTGAATGTGCTTTTTTTGTCCCACCACGCCGCCCGAGCCGGCCGCAGACCGACCGGCGACCCGCAAATTACGCCATCCAACCTTAGCTACACACATTCTGACAGCAACTCAACCAACCGGACGAAATTCATGCAAACACGGCGATATTTCATATAAACAATGACAGAATTCATATAAAATACCGGATTTTCATACAAACATGACAGATTTCATTATATTCAAATCAACTAAGCGGTGCTAGTCCTGAACATCATAGGTGTATTAATACCTAGCCTAAATGGTCGCCCGCCGATCCATTTGTCTTCCTCATGTTCGGCAGCATGATCATCGGACTGCCGGGAGCCCCGGAGGTATATGCTTCAGTGCAAAGGACGGCTCGCTTCTCCACTGCTCAACTGACATCATTGGCTGATGCCCAAGATGGAGGCTGAAGGGGGCTTCTCTGCTTCCATGGAGCCCATGCGGGGTCGACGAAGGTCCTCGCAACAAAAGGATCCGGCAAGACACCTGCTGTGTACGCCGGCGTCGCCTCGGCAGTGGCCTTCATGGGACCCAAACGGCGGTGGCCTCCCGTGTTCTACTTCTCCTCGATGATGGCGGCGGATGCGGAGGCGCTGGCCACCGACTCGTCGCTCTCCGCGCACCCGACTTCTGTCTCTGCTTGCATGGCACGACTGCAGGCATGGGAGTCTCGGCGACAGAAACGGGAGACGCAGTCACAGACACGAGAGGCGCGGTACGAGGCGGCGGCGTGGACGGCAGCGACGACGCCCGTGCTCCCCGCCGTGCTGGCGTGGAGCAGCTCGCCGCTCCTCGTCGAGCTGGCCTGGAGCGGCGAGTTGCTGAACCGCGCGCCCGCTTGGGGCGGCAACTGGCTCCATCGGGCGAGGGGAGGGAGGTAGATCAGTGAGCTGCATAGCTCATAGGCGGGCTCGGCGGGCCACCTAGCCGGCTTGGATGCCGGATAACTACTCTTCATAAGCCTTTGTAAGAGTGGACAAAATGGTGAAGGAGGAGATAGGGGAGCGGCGGAGGTGTGCGATTCTTGGCTGGTGTCTGGCCTCGTTTAAATAGGAGATTAATAGACGGCGGACAGGAGGAGCTCGGCCGGCGTTGCGTTTAATGCCGGCCCGATCATGAACGGACGTGTGTCCAGAGTGGGTTTCTCGGCTTCCACACGGGTTTCATGGAGACGTTTGAATGCGGCAAGGAGGCGTGTTCAGCCGGGCGTGCAGCGAACGGCGCCCTCGACTCTGACGTACGACACCGCGCTGTTCTTCCACTGACATGTGGGCTCATTGGGTACCTGGCCTGCATGTCAGTGACTCAACGCAGGCAGTGCACGGCAGAGGAGCTTTTGGTGGGCCAAGGCGGCCAGAAGCGGGCATTTCATAAACCGATGATTGTTCATTGAGTGTGACATCATCTATTTCATGTAGATAAGCCTACTATATAATGTAAGAGAATTTTAAAATTTTCATATATACGTTGATAGCCCGTTCGATACGTTGTGATTCATAAAGACCACTGCAAACATCAATGTTCTTCTTATCACAGATAAGATTGATTAATACCCGTAACAATCCATGTCCTTAACAAAGGGTGCATGCACGTATAGGTTGAGCGTGTGTCATGCGTCGTGTGCTGTGTGCATGCAGGCGTGCGAGTGTTGCGTGCGTGCATGTGTACGTTTCAGTGTTGCATGCATGTGTGTGTGCATGCGTGTGTTCGTGAGTGCATGTGTATGTGTCAGTGTTGCACGCCTGCATGCGTGCGTGTGTTCATGCGAGTGTTGCGTGGGTGCATGTGTACGTGCGGGGTGATGCTACACGTCAGTCGAATGACTTTTTCATCTCTGGTCAGTCGATTTTCCAGCCGTTGGATACGAAATCAAGGGCCTACAGCTCATCTTCAACCACCACCCCCCTGAGCCGCCAGCCACCACCGGCCGAACCGCCGGCCCCCGCCGCCCACGGTAGGCGGCGCTCCCGCGCCGCCTCGCCGCCCCGCCCGCCCCGAAACCACTCCCCACCGCCGGTCCGCCGCCGCCCTGGCCATCCCTCTAGGCCCCCCCGCGCCAAGCTTTTTCTCCGGTGATCCCCACGCCACCGCCCCACCACTGCGCCCCCACCGCCGGCGACCACCGCCCCCACCCTGAACCCTAGATGATAGAGTGGGGTACCTCTCGGCGAGCCCCCCTCCCCGCTATGGCTGGGTCTTCCTTAACTCCGGGAGCCCCCCCCCCCACCCCTGAAAACGAATTGACCAAAAGTCGATTCAGTCGACTGAAGTGTAGCTAAATCGGTACGTGTGAGTATTGCATGCATGCATGCGGGTGTTGCGAGCGTGTTTGTGCACATGTGTGATGAGTTTGTATTCACCACAGTGGCTCGTGCGTGTGTGCAATTAAAACGGCCGGCTCAGCATATCATCACAAGGCGATCCTTGTCCGATGTGGTTAGGGGGCGCGGGCTGCCAACTAGAGGTCTCACGACTTCGAATCCCCACCGACCACTAATTTATTACAATTTCTGTCTTTCATATACGCGCTGATGGGTGGGCCCTATGGTAATGTGCGCTGCTGAATGTGGACCGTTTGACTGGTCAATTGATTGTGTCATCAACAAATTACGGAGCTATATGGTGAGCCAGTGACCGTATGATCACCATAAAATGTATTTTATTAACACAGTACAGACTCAAACTACCATTTCTTTCTTTCATATACGCGCTGACAGGTGGGCCCCACGGTTACACGCTGATGGTGCAACACTAGTTGCGCCACGTGGAACGTTTGACTGGTCAATTGATCATGTCATCAACAAAATACGGAGTTGTACGGGTGATCCAGTGACCGTATAATCATGACATGTATTTTTTTAACACAGTACAAACACAAGCGCTCATATATACGCGCAAACACTCACCGCTATAAGCGCACACACACAGACCCTACCCCTTTGAGCACCTTCGAGAGAGTGAGCCAGCATATGATCTTGAGATTTTACGAAGTCACCATAGGTGCCTCGTAGTCGAGGGGAACGTCTCCTCCCACTGAACGCACATCGCCGAAAAATACTGAAATTAATCCAGGATAAATGCGAGCACCAGGACTTTAACCCTGGTGGGCTGGGGAAACCACTATCCTCCTAACCATCCAACCACAGGTTGGTTAGCACCACAAAATGTATATGGTGACCGTGATGAGCTTATTCTGAAGTCCAGTGACCACATCGTGCTTTCGCTTCAAATAGAATGACCGTAAGTGTCGTCAACAAAATACGGAGCACGCATCAAATACAATGTCCGTCAGTGTCCTCAACAAAATATGAAGACGTATCGTGAGCTAGATACCATATGATCACCACGAGAATGTATACGGTGGCCGTAATGAGCATATTCTGAAGTCCAGTGACCGTATAGTGCTTTCGCTTGAAATACAGTGACCGCCACACATGAATGTGTCAGGGGCATGCATACTTTTAGAGGGCCGAGAGATAGTTTGTGTGCGTACGTGAAAGTGGTGTAGAAAGAGGGGGTGTCCGGTGGAGACAAAGAGAGATATGCCCTTCGTTTCTCTTTCCCGTGACTAATATTTTAGGAGAAAATATAAACATTCACAATGCAGAAAAATATTATTGGATGCACCATGCAATTAACTTTCATGTATAACATTGTACTATTGTATATGCTTATTTTCTTAGTGGCCGATTGCGTGTGGGGTGTGGTGGGCACATCATTTCTAGTTGTGGTGGTTCAACGTGAGGAATCATGGGTCGGTTCCATCCTGCGCCACATAGGTTGGACCGAGACGCATTATACGAAGACCCATGTGGAGGACTCGGCGTACAAGACAAAGCTACCAGAGTCATGGAGGACTCTATCCCCACTGATGATAAGCCGACTATATATGATTTGTAACCCTAGGCCCCGAGTATGTTATAGAAGCCCGGGGGCTAGTTCGTCGATAGTATACACACACGCACAATGCCTGGTATTCACGTGTACTTTGTACACACCCCTATCACAAATATACAGTACTAGGAGTAGGCTTTTTCCTCAACTGCAAGGGCCTGGACTTGGGTAAAACTTTGCCTCGTATTACCATCCAGCCTAACAGTCAGGGATATCCTACCGAATGATCTGATGGAATCATATCTGCCAACTACTAAGAGAGAGAGGTGTGTGTGTGGGGGGGGGGGCAATGTGTGCGAGAGAGGCCTAAAGATAATGTGCGTGCGGTAGACACGTAGGCACATATATGTGCCTAAAGAGGGCTAGTAGAGGCCGTGCGTGTGTATATATGCATGTGAGAGAAATAGTGTTTTCCAATTGAGATTAGTGAAAAGAGTGGTACATAGTAGTAAGAAAGAGAGAGGGAGATATATAGAGAGTGTGTGCGTGAGACACCCCGACACCCCGGGAGAGATTGTGAGCATGTGTGAGAGAGAAATGCTGATGTATATAAAGTGTGTGCACTTATGCGTTAGATAGAGAGATATATAGCGCGTGTGTGAGAACGGGCCGAGGCATAGTGCATCTACATGTAAAAGGCGGATCTATGCATTAAATTAAAATATAAATGTCATTATTAGTTTTGGATGAGATCATGAATTTTGCAATTTGCATATGAACGAACGTCGGTCTATCAGACACCCATACTCTATTGAATTCTAGCATGTGCATGTGTTTATTTCATATTATCGATCCATAGAGTGAGAGTGGTTTAAATCCAGACAATGCATTGCTTTTGCAATTCATATATAAACATTAATTAGTGCACTCCATGTTGTTAGTGTGAAGCACTTTATACATTTGTCACTTACATGGATACATTCCAAATTGCTAGCTACGAAATAGAATACATGGTGAATTCAACATAAAGGGGGTTTCGAAGATTTGAATTCATAGGAAGTGCATTCATCTATTTGAATCCGAGATAATGGCATTTGTAAATCAGATCTAAAAGGGGGCATCAATCTTTATTGTGCGTTTGAACATGCTATATATTCATACGCATGTCTAACTATTTTTTTGCAACCAAGGAGATTATATCTGGAACCATGCATGAACTGTGGTAAGTTGCATATTTTTTAATATATACTCATGTACAATGTATATTCAAATGTACCCCCTCCATTCCAAAATAATCATAGTTTTAGGATTTTCAAGAGTCAAGATTTGTGAAGTTTGACAAATCCTGAAAGTTCAATTCAAGAGAACTGAAAACGTTAATGCTTCTGCTCCCAAATATTGAACGAAGCGCCAAAATAAGCCTCTGGTCACCCAAAACCGCGCGAGACTAATGTTTGGTGGTAGGAAATTACTGTCCTGACTCTGGCCCGTGTAGCCTATCGGCCCGATGTCCAAAGGTCTAAACCGGGGTAGGTTTGTAACTTCACCAAGACGCCAGTCTCAACCGCCTCCGAGAAGCATTCATACGCCGTGGGCACCTAAACACCCATGCGCTCAGCCGAAATCTATCCCGCCCACCATTTGGGACACCTGAGATTACTGTCCTACCCCCGACCCGCAATATGTCCGGAATTTTAGATGGGGGCAAAGTTTGTAACTTTCCCCAAATTTCAAACAAGCACGTCCCAAACTGAAACACTACTTCTGAAGCTGCCTTCACACCTAACACTAGTTCCGAAGCATTGCTGACACAACAGGACTTGGCAAGATCAGATGAACCTCATGAGCATCAACACCAAGATGGTACCTGACCGAGTCAAGTTGCAGTTGCATGCTCCTTTATATGTACTCTCACAGTTTGATGTGCACTAACACTTTCCATATTCGTTGTTGAACTAGCACCATGGCGCAAGCGGAAACAGACATCAGGGATAATGCTTGATAGATTAACAACATCTAAAGGAGGAAGAATGGAGATCCATTTTGAGGTAGGTTTAAAAAGGCCACGTGATGCTACAGAGTCAGCCAAGTTAGTATCGGAGGCAGCTGTTGTCGTTAGGTGTCATGCACGTATCCTCCCAACGTGGATCCAGTACAGGAATGAGAAAGACGATACCGAGTATAAGACCTTCCTTGACCATTTATCCGTAAGTAATGTTATTCATCGCAATTTGTAATATTGTCTTGCTCTGTCCCATACTTTCTAGCTTCCTCCTAATAAGACTCACATTGTTTTTTCAACAGATGAGGTTCAAGTTGGATCCGAAAGATGATGCAACTAAACAAGCATGCACTCATGTTTTTCAGTCTGCTCTGCGACAGTATCGGTATCACCTTAGAAGCACTCACTTTGAAGGCAAGGCTAACAATGAAATCGCCCAAACATCTCCAGTGGAATATATTACAGATGAAGACAGGACAACCCTTGTTAAACACTGGTCTGATCCAAAGTATCAGGTAGGGTATATGTATTTGATCAGATCACGTATTGAACTTGTATTTACGTATCTGCCTTACAAGTGTATCTTCTTCTAGGCTAACTGTTTGAAGAACAAGACCAACCGTTCTAAAGTGAAATTCCAATAGACAACAGGATCTCGTAGCTATATTGCACACTGTGAGGCTCTTGTAAATAGCTGCTACTTCCTTCTTTTTTCTATGCCATATTATTGTATATATATTGACTTGTTCCAAATACAGAGAAAAGCCCGTGCGGACCAAAAAGAACCTGAACCGAATGCAGTGAAAATCTTCACGGATTGCCACACCAGCAAGATGAAGGGCATGAGCACACTAGTTCAAGTCACTGTTGTAAGTCCTTACTCCTCCTGCCATTGAACTGCTTGTTACTGTGACGTGTTCATTTAACTGCTTGGTTTGCAGCCAATGTCAGTTACTCTGTTCACTTTTATACATAGTTGTCTTAACGTATCATTTCACCTTACACGGTTTAAAAGAGATGAAGGATATTCTATTGGTCTTGATCTGTAATCTAGTTGTGATGTTCACGTGCCCATACAATGATACAATAGCATGTTTGTTTTATATCTGTCTGCCCATGATATGAATGATGTCATACTATGTTCATCCTACTTTAAACCATGTCTCTTTATCCTTACATGCCAACGAATGTGAGCAAATAGACAATACAGTAGGCATGCTACATGGACATATGTTCCGAAAGTGATTTTATTATGTAGTTGGCACTACAATACATGCTAATGTATTACAGTAGTTCACCAAAATAAGTTATGTATAAACGTGAAACCTACTTTGTTTGTTTTTGTCTCATTAGTAACTTATCTGGTACACTAATCTACAAGTTCAAACTTTTAGCAAGCTATAGAACAAATAATTGAACAGCCACAAACACCTGAAGGTGACGAGGCTACCACAGGCACAATGTCACCTCTTGCTGCAGTGCGTCAGTATCTCTCCACTAACAGTGCAAAAAGCACCTTCCTGCGTAATTCTGGGTTGGTTGTCAAGGTAACCTCAACCAAATCGCCTACTGAACAAAATCTTCCGGCTAGCCAGAGTGATATATCTGTGCTCCAGACACAAGTCCAATCCCTAATGGACGTCGTTTCGGAAACAAGAATAGTGGTTGACAAATGTCGTCAAGATATGAATGGTTTTGAAACCAGACTACCAGACATTTGCTTCGTTGTTCAAGAGCAATGGCGGAAAAAGGGGATGATCATGCTGCTCCATCAGATTCTACAGCCTGAAACATTAGCACTCAGGTCAAATGATCTGTGCTTCTATACATCTGATGGTGCTTTTATCTGCAAGGACTGTAAACTTTATGCCAACATGCCTTTTGTTGTATGGCTGGAATTTATTTTGTTGTGATACAACATTTATCGTGCTGCTAAAGGCTGTAGAAATTACGACGCTATTTTTGTATAGTGTAGGTTTATCTTAGTAATGTATTCGGTCGAAAGTTTCATAGTATCCCAACGTGCCAACATTCATTAGGCCCATTCCAATTGGGCTAAAAATGATTATGGGCTGTAATTTGCATGTAGCCCACTAAAAATATCTGGGCCTAAATCAGCATAAGCTTTCATATTTTTGGTAGGCCTGTGCACCTAGTGGGCCTTTAACAGGCCTAAACATAATTTGGGCCCTCAGTAACAATAGGTCGTTAACATGTGTAAATATCTCGATCCCATAAATAACATGGGGCTTTAATTGGCCGAAAGTGAGATTGGGCCCTGATTGTGCCAAATAAACCACTGGTCATTAGCAGGCCGAAATGTATCTCAGCTCGTGGTGGCCCATTTACAATGCGGATCGTTCACAGGCCGAAATTCAGACGGGCCGTAAATGCACCGACCTACTACACGGGCCTTTAACAGGCCGGAAGTTCGGTCGGGCTTGATTAGTATCAGTTTTATGTGGGCTGTTAATAGGCCCGAGGTGAAGTTGGGCCACATATGGCCCATGGATTTTGTCCAACATTAATAGGCCAAAAATCACAACAGGCTGGAAGTGGCCTAAATCTACAGTGGGCCTCTAACAGGCCGAATGTCAGACATGGCCGAATATGACCCAAATCCTTCACGGTCGTTTATGGGCCGAAAGTTTCAAGGGCCAAAAAATGGGCCCAAATGAAGCAGGACCTTTAACAGGCCGGAAACACACCAGGCCGTAATTCGGCCCTAATACTTAGCGGACTATTAACGGGCTAGAAGTGACCATGGGCCGCGATGATGACAAGTTTAGAACGGGCCGATTTGACAATAGTCGTGCGGGCCTTAACTGCGAATGGGCCGTCTGCAAGCAGGCCGTTAATGGGCCAGCCCGCTAATTTTGACTGGGCCAGCCTTTTTAACCTAAATGGGCCGCTGTTGGGCCTTGCCACATGTCAACGTATCATAGGCGCCTCCTGTCCATTGGGTGGTTGACACCTGTCCTTTTTGGGTGCTGACACGTGGTTGCTATAGCCAATGATAATTTTACATGTGGAAAATCCCCATTGGTCGGGGCTGTTAATGGGTTATCGGATCCAAACCGGAACCCGATAGCTTAATGGCGACCCGTTATGGTGGACGCCACGTGTCGGTCACCCTTGACGAAAGCACTTCTATGACACATGATTTATCGTCATGGAAGTGGACACTTCCGTGATGATAATTTTGGTAATGTCATGGAACACTTCTACGACAGCACAGGTATGACTATCTTGATTCTGTCATAAAATCGTCATGGATGTACATGCATGACAGAAAACGTGACCTACTGTGACAAACACGTATCATCACGGAAGTGTATTTTTTTGTAGTGCATGCCATGCATGTTATGTAATCATGTTCTGTCCTCACAAACAAATTCTTCAAGGAAATTAACAGACCATGCATTGTTATATACTCATGTTCTGTGGGTAAAATTCTTGTGAGGATATTATTCTAGCCATTGATTGCTGAAGGGCGAATATAGGTATGTACACATGGTAAGCATTACAGGATTTCCCTACTTCCAAATATAGAGTTCTCCATATGCACATTTACTTCCCTAATGTATGGTTAGATGAAACCAACAGTGTGATGCATGTTTCTACATCATGAAAATGAGGAAACTAACATGGCTATTGATACGCACTCATATTTAGTAGTATATAGATTACTATAAAGTAAGGAGAATATCCATATCTTCCTAACCGTTTGATTATTCAAGGGTACAAATTGGCTGTAATGACATGGTCACAATCGCATGAATTAACTCATTCCAAATATAGCTGATTTACGGCATCTCTAATACATTGCCATAGTTCTACTCAAATTCTGCTCAAACAGGGATATGACAATCATCATAAAAAGTTCAAACAGTGTCATGGCGTTATCATTAACATCAGACGAAAACAACTTACACGCGCCGTCCCAGCAATACGTGGTGCCATCTGCTTCGTCGATCACGTAGATGATGCCATTGTGTTCAATAGAATCACAGAAGTGTGTATCAGCTTTGACGATCCACTGCCAGCTGAGTTGTCTCTAGCTAAAGAAGGCACCGACGTAAAGATAGGCGAGTCCGTGGTCGAACAAGGCAATTAGCTTGAAGTCTGCGTAATGCGCATGTCGTGTGGGCAATTGGCAGATTATAATCTTCTGCAAAACAAGGTCCGTCCAACTGATGTGGTAATCTAGATGACTTGGACCACGACGGTAAAACCCTATATAATCCAACAGAGGAAGGATAATCTCATGGGAGGTCTAGAAGTTCACGAGCACCAACTTTATCCCGTCTTCTTTGATGGCAGCCATCCAGTGGGAGTTCATGCCGACCGAGTACATACCTGCCAAGAAGTTTCGGGCGATGGTGATCGGATCGAAGTCGAGGAAAATGATGTACGACGACCCACTGCATACCTGCCAAGAAGTTTTGGCTAATGGAGGTCGGATTGAAGTCGAGGGGCATCATGTATGCCTCCGTATCATGGTGAGCAAATCTCGCAAGACCAGATAGCAGCAAGCAGGGTGTCTTGAAAAGCTTAGGCCTCTCTTCGACGATGGTCGTGTGCATGTCCCTCGAGCATGCAGCCAGCCGCACGATGCTCAACATATCCATACACGAACAACAGAGGTCGAGGATGTCACTAGGGAGATTGCTCCAATCGCGGCTCATATGGATGCTATGCGGTTCGCGTTCGGCCATGGTGGAGTTTGGAAGGTGGGGTTTTTGGGGGCTTGATTTACGAGGGAGAAGGCTCTCGGTGCTGGAGCGGCTAGAGAGGGAATAGTGGTACTGGGGGAGGCGAGCGAGGTGAGGGTACGTGGGGGCATAGTGAGATGATGAAGAGTGACCTCAGGATCTCCGGCAAGACGGAGATGGAGATGGAATGGTGCTAGGGGAGAGGGAGACGAGGCGAGGCATGCTATACAGCAGCGGTGACAGTGGCTGCACAGTGCACAAGGTGAGGCTGACTTTGGTAACCCGAACACGCCGCCTAGACTAGTGTCACCTCGGGCGCAGGGTCTTGTCACTTCTCTGTGAGGACCGGATGAATAATATTTTGACCATCAAGTGTACCACAGTTGTACTACTACTAGTAGGAACATACGGAGTAGTACTGTATAGCGGAAATAGGTCTCCCGTGCTAGCATGCCTCTGGGTTCACTTCATCCTCCAGGTATCATCCATATTGAGAGCAGAACCAAATTCTCGTGCATGCGAAAGCACGAAGAAGGGCTTTTTTATTTTTTGAGGATAACCGCATATTCCTTAACCAGAGAATGTTGTGTCTCCCACGCACGCGCCAATATCCATCCAAACTAGCTACGACACATTTTTTTAATATCTGTTTGCATATGTCCCACCTGTCAGGAGGGGTGCAGAAATAAAAAGGAATCATAAAATGTCTCACCACGGTGATTCGAAAGAGTGGCCTCAACTAGCTAGTGGCACATGTAGAGCTAGAAGAATGGGCACGTACACGGACAGGTACCACTCCTCAGTCTACCCGCATAGCCTTTTCATTTAATCTACCTAGCCGTTGATACGTCTCCAACGTATCTATAATTTTTGATTGTTCCATGCTATTATATTATCCATCTTGGATGTTTTATATGCATTTATATGCTATTTTATATTATTTTTGGGACTAACCTATTAACCTAGAGCCCAGTGCCAGTTTCTGTTTTTCCTTGTTTTTCAGTTTCGCAGAAAAGGAATATCAAACGGAGTCCAAATGAGCTGAAAATTTACGGTGATTGTTTATGGACCAGAAGAAGCCCCTGAAGCAAAAGAGTTGGGCCAGAAGAGCCACGACGCCTCCACAAGGGTGGAGGGCACCCCCCTAGGGTGCACCCCCCTGTCTTGTCGTCGCCT
Organism: Thinopyrum elongatum; assembly: GCA_011799875.1. Taxonomy (NCBI): domain Eukaryota; kingdom Viridiplantae; phylum Streptophyta; class Magnoliopsida; order Poales; family Poaceae; genus Thinopyrum; species Thinopyrum elongatum. Next base: position 512,803,241 of record CM022298.1, read on the forward strand.
CGTGGACCCCCCTGACTTGTTCCCAACGCCAAAAATTCCTATAAATATAGAAACCCTCAGAAATAAACCTAGATCGAGAGTTCCGCTGCCGCAAGCCTCTGTAGCCACAAAAAACCAATTGGGAGCCCATTCCAGCACCCTGCCGGAGGGGGAAACCATCACCGGTGGCCATCTTCATCATCCCGCCGCTCTCCATGACGAGGAGGGAGTAGTTCACCCTCGGGGCTGAGGGTATGTACCAGTAGCTATGTGTTTGATCTCTCTCTCTCTCTCTCTCTCTCTCTCTCTCTCTCTCGTGTTCTTGATTTGGCACGATCTTGATGTACCGCGAGCTTTGCTACTATAGTTGAATCATATGGTGTTTCTCCCCTCTACCTTCTTGTGATGAATTGAGTTTTACCTTTGAGGTTTCACTATTATCGGATTGATTACTATTATGGATTTGAGAACACTTGATGTATGTCTTGCGTGGTATACCCGTGGTGACAATGGGGTATTCTATTGATTAACTTGATGTATATTTTGGCACTCAACTCGCGGATTCCCGAGGTGACATTGGGGTAATTTATGCATAGGGGTTGATGCATGTTTTCGTCCTTGTTTCTCCGGCAGAAATCTTGGGGCCCTCTTTGAGGTTCTTTGTGTTGGATTGAATATTATGAATCTAAAGTTGTTTGATGCATATCGTATAATTGACCCACGGATACTTGTGGTGACATTGGAGTATATAGGTGACATTAGGGTTGATTGATGTGTGTCATATGGTGTTATTTTACTACGAACTCTAGGGCTGTTTGTGACACTTATAGGAATAGCTCAATGGATTGATCGGAAAGAATAACTTTGAGGTGGTTTCATACCCTACAAGCAATTTCATCTTATGTTCTCCGTGATAGGAACTTTGGAGTGACTTTTGTCGCACGTTGAGGTATTGCCATATGATCTAATTAGGTTATCATTGTTGAGAGAACTTGCACTAGTGAAAGTATGAACCCTAGGCTTTGTTTCCAAGCATTGTAATACCATTTTTGCTCACTTTTGTTACTAGTTACCTTGCTGTTTTTATAATTTCAGATTGCAAAAACCTATATCTACCATCCATATTACACTTGTATCACCATCTCTTCGCGAAACTAGTGCACCTATACAATTTACCATTGTATTGGGTGTGTTGGGGACACAAGAGACTCTTTGTTATTTGGTTGCAGGGTTGTTTGAGAGAGACCATCTTCATCCTATGCCTCCCACGGATTGATAAACCTTAGGTCATCCACTTGAGGGAAATTTGCTACTGTCCTACAAAACTCTGCGCTTAGAGGCCCAACACGAGTCTAAAAGAAGAAGGTTGCGTAGTAGACATCAACCGTCTAATCAACTGCATGCAAGCCACTTCTCCCATTTACTTCTCCATCGGGAACCAATTTTCCTCGGCTTCTTCACCTCTCCTTCATCTTCATTTGCATCCAAACCCCACTGTATTCACATTGTTTTAACCTCTTCACATACTCCTGGAGTAATTCCGAAGCCCCTTTAAATAATCATCTTCTTCAGTTAGACTAGCCATCTAATCCTAATTCTACAAACCATAGCCCTCCGGTCCAGCGGTTCCAAATGGCGAAAGAGATCCAGATGCAGGTTTTTAGCATCCAACATGTCCTCGTCGAAGGCTCGTTGAGCATAGTTGCCACCGTCACTGACCACGCAGAGTACATGGAGCGTGCCACTGGGAAGATCCAACGCGCCGCCGTCCTTCAGCTGTGCCTCGAAGATGATGTTTTGGTGTACCACATCATACACGCGCCCTGAGCTCCACGATTTCTTGTCTCGGGTGGACATATACTTCTATGGGCAACCATCGACGAGACACTGGCATTAAGGTCGTCTGGATGGGAGAATTATCCCTTGACGTACGAGCGGATAAAATATGCTGCCCTCGATACCCGTGTGAGTTTCGAGATAGCTGCAAGGTCCAAAGAGCTTGTTGCGAAGCCGTCTCCCAAAGAAAATGAGAACAACAACAAGAAGAAGAAGTTGCACCAGCAGCAGGGCATTATGGATGGATGAACTATTTCCTCTCTTGTAAAAAAAAATATTTCCTCTCTGTGTATATTGATATAGATGAACTATTTTGATGGTGTGCATGTCTTTGGAACAAGTAGTAGCATAGGTCCGCTTGACTATAAGGAACTATTTATCCGCCGAGCTTTCTCTACTACTCCCTCTAGTGATCGGTATGCAATGCATGTGTCAGTAGACATGATAGCTTGTCCATGGAAGTTGAACTACGGCGACCATCACGTTTCATCCACTGCCACTCGCGATTCCCACGACGCCGCTCCAACCCACGGCACCACGTCCCCCGACGTGCGCCTCACCCCTCTCAGCCGTACCGCCCCTCTGCATTTGTGTGCATGACATGTGGGCCAGCTTAAATGCGGCGAGCATCAAGTTTCTACCACAGCCACACGCGATTCCCACGATGCTGCTTGAACCCATGACACCACACATCCCCCAACGTGCGGCTCACCCCTCTCGGCCCCACCGCCCCTCTGCCTTCGGGAGCATGACATGTGGACCAGCCACCTATCGGGTCAACATGTTATTGACTCAAAGGCAGGTGTAGTAAGGTGCTGAAGCTCAGTCCCGTGGGCCCCGAGAGGGAAATTTAACTCCTGCGCCAGGCCTTGTGGTGCTACCGCTGCACGAACTCGTGCCAAACTCGAGATTTGTTTCTTACTAGCAAGTTGCCCGTGCATTGCACGGAACATCAAGATGCATTTGTATGAGTAGTTTATCTTGTGGGAGAAAAGGATGAATGAGGGAAGGCCTTATTTGCAAATGTGGAGAGGGGTGTGGGTATATTTTTTGCAAAATTGCCATAGTTTCCTTCCTATCCATCAGATATAAATTGGACGGCCTATATTGCAGGATGGCAGGCACACCATCATCACCAACTCTGTTTTTTATAAGAGTAGAGACTACTCTACTACCAATGTGCCGGCCCGTGCATTGCAATGGATCCAAAGTAGTAGAATAATACTTGTTCACAGGCTTGAAATATAAACACTCTAGTTTTGATATACATATATTAGTAAAAATAAATCATGCTTCACTCAAAATATATTCGTCGGGCTGTTTTGATGAGGTGAGGGATGGGTGTGCTGGTTTGAAGATAACAGGTTTAAAAAAAATCAGAGCTATTTTTTTTACATTTTGTAGCGTGGCACGGCATCCGGTGCACCTAAGCGTCTGAAAAAAAATCGAGTTTGGGTCGGTGGCACACCCTACGGCCAGGGTTCGAACCCTGTCAGGGTCGAGTTTCTGGTTCCTCACCCGGGTGGGCTTCTTCTATAAAACTATGTCCGGGGTGCTAGTGCCTATGGATCTCATTATTTCGTTGGTGTGCATGTCTTTGGAACAAGTTTTCTCTACTACTGCTCCTTGCAGTGAGCGGTATGCAATGCATGTGTCAGCAGACATGACAGCTTGTCCATGGAAGTTGAACCACGGCGACCATCACGTTTCTACCACTGCCACACGCGATTCCCACGACGCCGCTCCAACCCACGGCACCACGTCCCCCAACATGCGCCTCATCCCTCTCGGCCCCACCGCTACTCTGCCTTTGTGTGCATGACATGCGGGCCAGCTGAACTGCGGTGACCATCAAGTTTCTACCACAGCCACACCCGATTGGACACGGCTTGCCTGCTCTGCTCCTGTGCTCCAATCCGTACTTCCACACCATCCAATTTTCATCCAGCGGTTGTGACACATTTCATCCCGGGCATCACTCCTCAGCTGGAGTACTTCTGTAATACAGGTAGTACCCGCCGGTGTGGCCATCTACGCCTCGTAACGACCCGACGTCCAGCTGTGGCACCCTCGCCACGGCCAGGCCACCACCGGCCGGTTCATCTTGAACGAGTGAGTCGCGAACGCCGCCGCGACAACGGCCAGCTGGGCATCTCGAACCACACCGATTTCGCTTCCCAGTAGCCGACCTACGCTGGCACCTGGCTGCACGCTGTTGAGCCACGCGTCAACGTACGACGACAGGAACGCCTCTAGGCTCAGTGGCTCAACTACATCGAGTACATCACATTCGCAAACCGGTATCCATTGAGCAGGTTGCTCCCGCCCACGAGCACATGCCTACATGTATCCAGCATTCCAGCCTCGTCGCTGAGTGGTACATCCTCGGGACGGTGCAAGCGGTCAAAATCTCGAGCCCAAGTCGAGCTATGTGCCCCGAGTAGATCACTGGCTCCCGCCCGAGCTCCCACCCGGTCGTCGTTGCCGTCGCACCACTGACGATCGGGAGCAGCACCCTGCCGCTCATCCGGAGCGCGAGCTAGTAAACATTGTGTGACACGTCACAACAGACAAGCACCTCGACATGCGTCGGCCGGGCAGAGACTTTTCATGGCCACAAGCTCCATGGTCTCATCCAAGATCGGTGTGGTACTGCAGTCGAACATGCGGGTAAAATACTACGGGAGCAGCTGCATGTGCATGGCCCAGACACCGATGTTGGCGTGGAGGAGGTGGTACTCGCTGGCGCCGACAGCGTGCTACATGTCTTAGGCAGGCACCTATTGCGACGCTCTGGCGTTGGCACCGGCATTGTCAACGCAGCTGATGATCCGGAGGAGGACGAGCAGGAAAGGAAAGGGTCTTGCATGCGTGTACAGATTCATGCAGGAAATTATTTCCTGGAAATACGACCTTTGTTTACCTTTCTTTGAGGCTATAGATGACCCACACGAGGAAATCTATTATAACCGTTGGATGAAAATTAGTGGTGCGGGAGTATGGATCAGAGCATGGGAGGGGAGCAGGCAAGCCTCGTCCGACGCCGCTCGAACCCATGACATCACACATCTGCCGACCTGCGCCTCACCCCTCTCGGTCCGACGGCCGCTCTGCTTTCATGACAATGACATGTGGGCCAGCCGCATTTAGGGTCCACATGTCATTGACTCAAAGGCCGGTGCACTAAGCCGCTGAAGCTCGGTCCCATGGGCCCCGAAAGGGAAATGTAACTCCTGCGCCAGGCCTTGTGGTGCTCTCACAGTACGAACTCGTGCCAAACCCGGAATTTGTTTCTTACTACTACCAATGTGCCGGCCCGTGCGTTGCAATGGATCCAAAGTATCTATTTAGTGGAGTGCACTCTAAACACATTATCTATTTATTTTTCTCTAGCCTTTCCTAGCCATGCAACCAAGCCACATAAGCTTCATGGGTGCCCCCCACATCATATTATTCATACTACGTTGACTGGAAAAAAGATAAATCACCCAAAACAAGATCTTCCCTTTTTTGTTCCTACGATGCTGTGTCGTGCACGTACCTAGTTGTATATTGGTAGTAGTTGTAGTACAAACTTCGTAGTAGGAGTAGTAGTACGGAGTGCTCCTACTCTATCAACCAGCCCCATCTGACACCAAATTTCTTGGCTTCCATGCTACAGCTAGATCTTCCCCTCCTCATTTCTGTTTTCCAACACGGCGGGCGGGGTGCGATTTGCCGATAGTCGGTTTGCTCAACTACGGCCCCACATGAAAGTGAAAATGCTAGGCAACACGCCTTCCCTAGCTATGTGGCGTGCCGGACGGGCCATGGAGTACTCCCGATTCCCGGGCGTGTGGGGGTGCGACGCGAACGCGGCAGGCCTTTTCCTTTTACTAGCAATGTGCCCGTGCGTTGCGACGGATCCAAAGTAGAATAGTACTTGTTCACAAACTTGAAAGAAAACACTCTTGTTTTGATATACATATATACCACTAAAAATATATTACTTTTCACTCAAAATATATTTCTCACGCTGTTTTGATGAGGTGAGGGAGGGATGTGGTTGCTTTCAAGATAATAAGGGGTTTCTGCAAATTGGAGCAGAGAAGTGGGCTATTGTTGCAAAAATGCCACAACTTACCTCACAGCCATTAGATGCAGAACTTATGGTCAGAAATGACGGATGGCAGACACACCACCATCACCAACTGAGTCTTTTATAGGAGTAGAAAAACATGTATAAATTGTAACATTTGGTTCTGCTCCTTGGCACGATCGATAGATAGAAATAACGATTGGAAACGCTAGGGTGGGGCTTTTTCCGCCAGATAAGCAGGGTAGTAGCTAGGTTGGCGCATCGTCGGTTTGGTCACATGCGGTCCGACATGTTGTAGTGATACTAGCAAGATGCCCGTGCGTTGCACGAAGTTGATGGAAAAGGTAAGCACAACTTATAAATTGACGGATGGAGTACTAGTTACAGTGATGCATATAATTGCCTACAAATGTGAGCAAAGGGATCGCACATGTCTGTATTGACTGGAACGAGAATGCAATAGCACAATAAGAATTAAGGCCACGATGATGCGATCACAGTGGTGGTTAGAGGAGGCAAGAAGAAAGATGCATCCATCAACGTACGACCTCCTCCTCCTCCTCGACTCAGTGTGCCGGGCCACCGACCGGCGGCTTAGGAGCGGCGGCTTTTGTGGCGAGGTCAAGGTGCTTCTCAACAAAGGCGTCCAATGCTTCCAGCCGGTTGACAAAGGCCAACATCGTAGCGTCCTCACCGGCCTTGTAGATACCTATGTACATGACTTCCTCATACACGTAGATGTGTAGGTCGACAAATTCTTGTAGGGCGAGGTGCCTCGCGGCGAGCGCGCCCTCCAGGTGGACATTCTTCATTGCATCGGCGGGCAGTCGTAGGGCCACTAGTGCTTGAAAGAGGTTCTCTCCATGGAGGCCAATTAGGGTGGCAGGCAATGAGGAGCCCGGGCGCGCGGGCTGGAGGAGTACGGCGATGTCGTCCGTGAGCTTCTTGACGACGGTGAACTTGTTGATGGTGGCAACGATCATCTGGTCCAACTGAGAGTCGTAGCTGGCATCAACGATGGCCATGAGCCAGCCGGTCGCCAACAACGTCTAGAGATGATCCTCGGTACCATGCCGCAGGCCGGCGTCATGGACCATCTGGCACAGCCGCTGGCCGCTCGCGCGCATCGCCGCCATGGGTTTGGAGTGAGCACTTTTGCGCTTAGTGTAGGTGCTTAGGTGCGTACGATGTGGTAGATGCATTGGAGTGGAGGGGCGCCTTTATATGAGTGCAAACTGCGTTGCATTCACATCGTGCTGCCTCTTTTCCCCGTCCTCCTCCCATTACTTCCCTCATGCATTCAGGATGCTAATTGAAGGAGGATGCATCATTGGCCGTTCAACATTTCGGGAACCGCTACCCTCTCCCTCGTCTGCATTAAAGCCGTATCGGGAACTGTCCTGGTTTACTAGTAGTTGTCAAATCAAATAGTACTACGCCGCCCGCTGTACGCCCGGCTGAACACGCCTCCTCGCCTCCATCAAATGCCTCCGTTAAACCCGCATGCAAACCAAGAAACCTACTCCGACCACACGTCCGTTCATGAGTGGGCCGGAATTAAACGCAACGCCGGCCGAGCTCCTCCCGTCCGCCCTTCGTTTAAATGAGGCCAGACATCGGCCAAGATCCTACTGTCCACCCTCTATTTAAACGAGGCTAGACAGCGGGCAAGAATCGCACCCCTCCGCCGCTCCCCCATCTCCTCCTTCACCATTTTCTCCACTCTTCCGATGGCTTCCGAGGAGCCGTTCTCCAGCATACTACCCAGCTGGGTGGCCCGCCGAGCCCTCTGGATACGAACGAGGCTGCTCGGTGCTTCACCTACCTCGCTTGGCCCGACGGAGCCAGTTGCCGCCCCAAGCCGGTGCGTGGTTGAGCAACTCGCCGCTCCAGTTCAGCTTGATGAGGAGTGGCGAGTTGCTCCACGCCGGCACGGCGGCACTGGCGTCGTCGCTGCCGTGTCGTACCGCGCCACCAGTGTCTGCGGCCGTGCCTCCCGTGTCTGCGGTGGCCGCGCCTCCCGTGTCTGTGGGCACGCCTCCCGTGCCTGCGGCAGCGCCATGCAGGCAGAGACAGAAGCCGGGTGCACGGAGAGCGACGAGTCGGTGGCCAGCTTCTCCGTGTCCGCCGCCATCATCAAGGAGAAGTAGAACACGGGAGGCCGCCACCACTTGGGTCCCATGAAGGCCACCGCCGAGGCGACGACTGTGTATTCAGGTGGTTTCTTTGCTGCTTCGTCTCTTCCGAGGACCTTCGTCGACCCTGCAAGTGTCTGCCGGACATGAGGAAGACAAAGGGATCCGCGGGCGGCCATTTAGATTAGGTATTAATTATACCACGAGAGCCGGATTAGCACCGCTTAGTTCATGTAAATGTAATGAAATCCGTCATGTTTATATGAAGATTCGGCATTTTTATATGAAATCCTTCATGCTTATATCATATCACTCCGTGTTTGCACGAATTTCCTCTAGTTGGTTAGAGTTGTGAAAATGTATGCCGCTCGCGTTGGATGTCGTCCTCCGCAAAAGGAAGCGGGAGGAAATCTGCCGGTTGCCGTTGGAGAATAATAGAGTCAGATCCAATCCATTTGAGTTAATTGCGTGTATGATTCTCACTCTATAAAAAGTTAATTACATCCTTAATCTTTTATTCTAAGTACTCTGTGGGTTCCACGGTCAGTACAGTGTACATGACTTGCAGGCTGGCTACAGATTCGCACAGAAAGTTAAAAAGAAAAAAATCCATCCTTAATCTTGTATTCTAAGTACTCTGTGGGTTCCACTTTCAGTACAGTAGTGAAAGAAGTATATATTAAAAAATATAAAAAACTAAAGTTCAGGACAAAATTTGAACTCAGGTCATCGCGTTGCGAGCATCCGGCCCGGACCAGTACACCAGATGTTCGTTGTGGATGAGGCAAGAGATATATCTCTATAGCAATGTGCCCATCCGTTGCAACGGATCTAAAGTAGAATAATACATATTCACAAATTTGAAAGAAAACAGTTTAGTTTTGATATACATATCACTAAAAATATCTTATGTTACTGCGATAATTGGGTTGAAGTGATATATTTTATGTCTACCCCGAATGATCTCAAATTCACTAGTAGTAACAAAGAAAAGGTTGCCTTCTTAATTAACAGAAAACAGGGTGAAAACTATCACATGAGGCCGGTAAAAACAAGGCACACTGGGTTCAGCGTCATCGTCACTACAGCTGTGCGCACGCGGGAAGTCTACATATCGAGGGTGCAACGGAGAGAAAGACGTATCGAGTGTGTGTGGGCGAGGCACAAAGACACAACTAGCACGCGCGCATGTGTGTGTGTGTTTGAGATAGAAGCCAATTGATCGATTAAGATCAAGATCGAGTTGTCACCCTTCTGCTGTCATTGTTAGGGGGTGGAGAGGGGGGAGGGAGAGAAAGACGTATCGAGAGTGTGTGCGCGGTAGGCATAGAGGCACGACTAGCGTGTGTGTGTGTGTGTGTGTGTGTGTGTGTGTGTGTTTGAGAGAGAAGCCAGTAGATAGATTAGTATCAAGATCGAGGTGTCACCCTACTCCTTCGGTGTCGGGAAGTGTGTGTGTGTGTGTGTTTGAGAGAGAAGCCAGTAGATAGATCAGTATCAAGATCGACGTGTCACCCTACTCCTTCAGTGTCGGGAAGTGTGTGTGTGGGTGGGTGTGTGTGGGGGGGGGGGGGCAGTGACACTTAGATATAGGGAGAAGGGGTTTGTGTGATACCTATCTATATTAAGGTATAGGTAGATAGCATGTGTGCGAGGCATACTTAAAGCATCACGGAGATAAACAAGCGGTGTGCATGCAAGTGCCGGATAAAAATGAAGAGAGAAACATTGTCGCGCGCGCGCGTGTGTGTGTGTGTGTGTGTGTGAGCAAAATCTCAAAAACAAAAGGTGCTCTGCTGGAATCCCATTGTATGTATTCATATGGTTCCAGGACTCGAGTTAACCTTACGCATATGTGTGCGAGACATAGTTATACTTTGAGACATTAGTGGTGGTGGGTGGGCGGAATTAAAGGGGTGGGCGTGTTTGACAAAGAGAGCGTGTGTGTTTTTGTGCGAGAGACTTGTAGGACGGGGTAGAAAGACGAATTCTAACCTTGACGGAGGGGGAGAAATACACAAAGTGCGCGTGTGTGATTCCGATGCACACGGAGAAATGAGATGTGTATGCGTGTGAGAGAGATTGCACAATTCATTCACGTATCACTATCTAGCGATCGTGGACGTGCATCGCTTGAACATAAATCAATATCTACTTCGTATCGTGGCCAAAGATACAATATCGATTCAACGCTATAAAGATTGGACACTCACATATCGCATTTTTTCTTCCAAATAGTACTTTTCAATTGTGCATGCCAAAGTTATAGTGAAGTTTCTTCAAACAACCACTGTAGTTATCATGTAGATGCACCATTGTTAGCTTTGCATTCAAATTCATTAGTCTTGGATGATTTAAGGTTCTATTATGAAGTAATATCTGTAATATTCATATATGAATTCAACGGGTACGCAATTTATGAAATGGAGGCCATGTAATCATATGAGGTAACACTTTTAAGTAGCGGACTACAATATCCATTTCTTTTGTGGGACTACAATATCCATTTCTTTTTGTGCCTCTATATTAAAATTAACACGTCAATGCATTATGTTTAAAATAAATAACCAATGGCACTAAATTATATATTTACATGAGAAATACATAGGCTGAGCGTTTGATCCATTTTTTTGTGAACGCGCCTCTACACCCATATGATTGGCTGTGCCTGTGTGAACGTCCAAGTTATCGGTGCATCATCCCGAGTTATTGTCTTTTTTCTGGGGTGGACTTCATACCAGTTATTAACTGCTGACATGTGCCCCGTGTGCACAGTCTCGCATGACCTTCCCGCTAGCACTGTCCAAAATTAGTTGAAACTGGATACGAACGATCCCGCGGGCGGCAAAATCTCCCGCCTCCTTCTAAAATTTCCGCCACCTAGTCTTTAGCATGCGAAATTCCCCTTTTGTCCTTGGTGCACGGAGAACAATAGTTACAATACGGCCCTCATTTACATAATAGGTCGGGGCTGCTTTGGTAACTTCTGGTTCCCCCCACCACACGACACCCCCATTTCCTCTCCCCCTCCCACAAAAACGACTACTCCACAGCACCAGAGCATCTTACATCACACCGTCCGTACTTCATCGGCCTTTCTACCCCTCCCCTCTCGAAACCCTAGGCTGCTCATCCACCGGCGTACCAGAGCCCATTCACTCCGAGCGGCGTCCACCTCGCCGGATCTGCTTCTGTGGCCGCATCTACCCCTCCCACCTCCCCTAGAAACAAGTAGACTGCTCATCCACCACTGTACCACAGCCCATTTAGTGCCGACCTTGTCCACGGCGCCGGATCTGCTTCGCCGGTACTCTCGTCAACCACAGCGCATCTGCAGAGGCTCCTTCGTACTCCCCACCGGAGATGCTTCGTCCACACCCCCGGAGCTGCCCCACCGACGCCCCCGTCGACGGCCTCTGATCCTCTTCGCTGACACCTTCCTCAACCCTACCGGAGCCGCTTCGCCGACACCATCCTCAACCATACCGGAGTAGCTTCGCCTATACCATTCTCAAGCCTACCGGGGCCACTTTGCCGACGCCCAAGTCCACGGCCTCAGATCCGCTTCATCGCACCCTCGTCCAACCTACCGGAGCAGCTTCTGACGCCCCGTCCACGGCCGCAAATCCGCATCGTCGACACCATCCTGAACCCAACCACCGGAGCAGCTTCACTGACGCCCTCGTCCACGGCCTCAGATCCGCTTCGCCCACACCATAGTCCACCCTACCGGAGCCGCTCCACAAACACCCTACTCCACAGTTCTAGATCTACTTACCGGACCCCGACAGCCAGCGCAGTGTCATCACCCTTACGTTTCTAACCTCATTCCCACCGTCTGGCAAGATGCCAAGCACCCGTCGCGGCCTAGGTACTTTTCACCTTTAAACCCGTCCAGCATCACCTGCCCGATGTACTTCAAATATACTAACAGGTCACTGTTACATGTTATGTAGCTGGCAAAAACTACAAGGACGATGTTTCTTCTGGATCTAACAGCTTGGCCAACCAAGATCATGGACTGAGGCATTGCTATGATCTTGTAAGTGCGTCTCTCTCTTGTATTGTTGTGTGCCTGCCAGCGTGCTTTGCTAGGATTTTCGATCAGTAATCCCTTTGTGCAGACAATGCTTTCCACTACTGGCTGCTAAATTAGAGATGTAGATGTCATACATGATACTCCCTCTGTTCCTAAATATAAGTCTTTCTAGAGATTCCACTATAGACTACATACAGAGCAAAATGAGTGAATCTACACTCGAAAATGCATCTATATACATCTGTATGTGGTCCATACTGGAATCTCTACAAAGACATATATTTAGGAACAGAGGTAGTACATTACAAAAAATCGTAGGTGGCATGTAGGAATTCCAGTGCACTACAATAGGCTCCCTTAGAGTGCCTGCTAGTCCAGTACACAGAGTCATGGCTAGTTTATGCTATGCACACAATCGTTAATTGGTGGTTTAAATATGCGCAAGGGATATGCAATGTATTATCATGTAGAGATATCTCAAATTTGCCGTGTCAACTTGCAGATGGGGTGCCACAATGAAAAAGTACAAGATTTCTTAGTACAAGATGTATGTGGCAATTTCATGGAACATCGCAAAAAAAGGAGAGGCAGCGGTGAGCATATACAGTGTGCTATGGTAGGTCACTCCGGCCCAGTTCTTTTGCAGGATTCTCCCAGAATCTGCCCCTCTCTAGCTTCCCCTAGAATCTTTGACCCCCATTTGTTTTACAATCCTAACTAAGTAGACCCTAACTAGATAGGATTGTAAAACAAATGGGGCTCAAAGATTCTGGGAGAATCTGGGTAGGGGTCAGATTCTGGGAGAATCTGGCAAAAGAATTGGGCCTCCATTGCAATCATCGTGACATGTTATTTGTATGTCAGTGTTGTTGGCCAATTTTCTTAGGGACAGCTATTTCGAGTTATCCTAAGAAAATAAGCACCTTTGAATATAACCTCCAGATAATAAGCCAACCAGTTCTTTTCATTGCTCGCCTTTTCAGCTTATCTGTGGTATGATCAGTGAAAAGTCTAGATTGCATTATATGTTGTCATTTTGCTGCCCATATGAAAATTAATTTGACTTGTAAACATCATAAATTGAACCTAGTGCAGTAATTAATATGATAGGAAAACTGACCATCAATATTTGTTCAAAATGCAAATACAAAGATACCACCTACTTGGCACAATCTACTTTGGTCAATGTCTTCCATAGAGAGCCCATTGCCTAATTTAAATGAAGAACGCATTGCCTAAATTTAAATGAAGAACCATTAGTTATCGAAATTCGATGGTCCAAGTGGCTGGTTATTATCATATAGCAGCACCACCTGAAAGCATCATATAGCAGCAGCATCAACTCATAGCAATTCATCATACAGCAGCAGCAGCAGCAGCTAGCAATTCATCATATACCAGCAGCAGGTCATAGAAATTTATCATATAGCAGCAGCAGGAGCAGCTCATAGCAATTCATCATATAGCAGCAGCAGGAGCAGCTCATAGCAATTCATCATATAGCAGCAGCAGGAGCAGCTTATAGCAACTCATCATATAGCAGCAGCAGCTCATAGCAATTCATCATATAGCAGCAGCAGCTCATAGCAATTCATCATATAGCAGCAGCAGCTCATAGCAATTCATCATATAGCAGCAGCAGGAGCAGCTCATAGCAATGCATCATATAGCAGCAGCAACTCATAGCAATTCATCGTATAGCGGATCAGAATGAAAATTTGGCAAAAAATCAGAGGAGATCCTCACCTTGTTGGATGAGCTCATCCTTCAACAGCACCTCAAGGCCACGGCCTGGTAGGAGGGGAGGGGGAACAAGGTGCCTTCTGCTGGAGTGGGGCATCGGCCGTAGTTGTGTGGCGACCGCAGGAGTAGTGCGTTGGACGGACCATAACGGAGCAGCTGCTGAAGGCCATGAGAATGAGGGGCGGCGCCAGAGGGAGGAGCAGCCGGGGAGATTTGGCCCTACTCGCCGGCCATGTAGCCTAGCTGAAGAGAGCATCATCAAGGAGCAGGCCAGATGGGACCAGTGGCAACTGCTCGCTAGAGGAACCCTAGCGATGCAGGCAGGGGATCGAGGTAGAGGGAAAGGGGAGAGGAGATGCAAGCGGGCAGGGCAATGAACGCTTGCGTGTTTGTTTTTACTTGAGGGTCATGTGTAACACGGGCGTGAGCAGTGGCATTTTGAGTGTAATATAGGCAGACAACAGAGTCATTTCGCTATTCCCCTTCCCTTCAATTTTTAGTGACCTTCTACCCAAAGCACCCCCTCCCCCCAAAGCGAAATAAGTTAAGCCCAAGCCCATAACTCAAAAACGACTTCTTTACATCTTTTATGGCTTATTTTGATAATAAGCGCTGAAAAGGCGGAATAGAACTGGCCCTTAACCTGCAATTCAATTGTGTGTGCAATGATGAATGACTCCTGCCTGCTATAGTGTACATTTAGGCATCATACATGGCATAACCTAATACATGTGCATTTCATTATAGAATCTAAAATATGCAATGTTTATGTTAGTTCATACGTTGCACATGATGTTTAAATGCCCCTTAAATCTGGTCAGTCAAGTGATGGTCTTTAAGCCTCCTTCTATGCTTCTTTTTTTGATATGTAATTCAGTGTTGTGCAAGATTTGCTCACACATCTGTTCAATTGCTTGTTTGTATCAGCCAGCCATACTAGGACTGTTTGCTTTGATTACTTGCTGTTCTTGACCTAACAGAGCTTGTCAACGATTTAAACACTAAGGGCTGCTGTAGTGGGGGCTTGTATAACTCATAGGTGACATAAAGGTTTGGCTGTACACTAAAGTAGGCTCTCCAAGAGTACCTGGAGATCCAGTTCGAAGGTATGCCTGGTTTTTACATAGCGCACACGTAGTAAATGCTCATTTCATTGTGTGCAAGAGATGTGGCATGTTTCATTATGTGGTGTTGTTTTATTATAAACTCATCCTTTGGTGTTGTTCACAGACTGGAAAGTATGCATATTTATCTTCCAAGGAGACCATTAACTAGTTTGTGTCACCTTGCAGAGGGGGTGCAATGAAGATAAGATTGAGGATTTCCAAGTACAAGATGTTAGGAAGGAGCCTTGCAAGAGAAGGAGGAGCAGCGCTGAGCCTGTTCAACTAGTTATGGCAAGTCACTGTATTACAATTACCAGGACATCCTATTTGTCTGACATTGTACTTGCGTAGGGTTCTTCACCTGTAACCCAGTCATTGGGCCATTGATTAAAACTCCCTCCGCTCACTACTATATGATGTTCTAACTTTTTTGTAAATCAGATGTATGTAAACACATTTTAATGTGTCTATTCACTCATTATGGATGTAGTCTACTTTTAAATATCTAAAACATCTTATAGTAGTGAACAGTGTGAAACTGCTTCCTGCTATGGTAGAGTTGTCGATGTCATAACCAAATGCATATTCACATCATTAGCCTCCCTATCATTACTAGGATCTTGATTACATACTAGTCGAGATACTTCATAGGGGGCAAACAATATTACATTACTTGTTCCTTTATATAGTAAATGTAGCTAGGCCATGGATGTTATTGAGGCGTGCATGTATGCCTGCTGGCAACTCAACAGTTCAATTGCTTGTTTGTTTCAGGCATAGTTAAATTGCTCTTTTCAATTGCTTTATTTGTCCTCAGTTAATGAGATGCCCAAACAATGATGCCTGATGTTGGGTACTCCATTAAATTACTTGTAGCTGTGTGTATAACTATTAGTTGACATAATTAAAGGCCTTACCATTTAATTACTCTGGCGAAGTGTGCCTGAAGCTTTGAAGTCTATTAACCAACTATTACTGCATGAGGCTCACAATCTAGTTTATACGAGGCTAATGATTGCATAGTTTTGCTTGCTGTAGTAGGTTTGTATGAATCCCTCTGTTGTTCATTATGCTCCCTAAGACTTTAATTGAGTTACAGATTGGCCAACTGCTTGCTCACTTATACGCAAGATATATATAATTGTCAGTAGCTGCATGTGGTCTAAATTTGTAACCTGTCTGTTTTGGATTTGGCCCCAACATCATGCTCCTCTGGTGAGCTAAGAGAGATTTCTGTATGCGGCCTGCACAGACTACCATTTTTATAATTTTTAAAATATCACCTGCTTATGCTTCATGACATGTAACATTATTGTTAGTCCTGTTTTGCCATGTACAAAATAGTCTGTCTTGCTTGCTTCACTGTTGTAACTATATTTTTTCCCTAGCCATGTGTACTTACAGAAACATTTTAGGATGAAGTGACATCAACACAAAGATCTGAGAGCAGTGCGGCATGGCCATTACCAAATGATTATGGATTGGAATTGGAATGTGCTGATATTCTCGAGCATCAACTAGAGGTGGCAAGAAAACGTGTACATGATTCTCAACATGCAATCAACATGTTGAGACTGAAGTTGCAGGTATTAGATGCAGGAGTCAAAAAAATGAAACAAGACACTGAGGTAACCACAAAGGAATTGGAGATTTCGTAGACTGAAATTTGTGCTATCTGAATCCGGCCAATCCTATTTTCTGAAGAGATTATAGTTCAAATGGTAAGTTCTGTTGATGCGTGTCCCTGATGTATGAGCTTTATTTGCCCAGTGTATGTAATTTGCTGTTTGTGTACGCTTTATTATCACTGGTGCCGAACTATAATGTCCAGTGGGTATAATCTGCTGTAATTTCTTTATTTTATAGTGTAAGATTATTCTTCGTTTCTATGCCTTTGTCTCTTTATTGTATAGTGTAGGTTTTTTAGAGGCGATAGTATAGAGTAGGATAATTCTTTGTATATGCTATATCGTTGAAACTGGGGACAACACGCCCAAACATTACCTGGACGCCATCCGAACGAACAAACATGTCAAAGCGGGCCTTAATTGGGCTGGTCAACTTAATATTTAGTGCTTCCCAAACGATGTGGCCCACTGTAACAACGGCTCTTAGCAAGCCGTTAACAGGCCGAAAGCTCGATAGGGCCGTATAAATGGAAATGGCCCGCGGGCCTCTAGTAGGCTGAAATAATTGTTAATTTTGTCTCGACCCTTTTACATGACGGGCCAGTAAGAGGCCGAAAGTGGTTTGGCCCAGAAGAGGCCCAATTTACAAAATAAGCATTTAACAGGCCGAAAGTCGCGTCGGGCTGAAAGTGTGCCCTGCGGAACGTGGGCCGCTAATGGACCCAAAATCAGGTGGCACCGTCAAAGGCCCAACTATTGCGCGGGCCGTTAACAGGCCAAAAGACAAAATGGGCTAGGTATTGGCCCATTTACAGAATGGGCCGAGGAAAGGCCGAAAGTCACAACGGGCTAGAAGTTGGCCCAACTACAGAATGGGCTGAGAAAAGGCCGAAAGAAGTACCGGCGGCATATTGGTCCATATCTATAATGGGCTGCTAACAGGCCGAAAGAAGGTCGGGCCGTAATTGGGCCCAAAGACGTAGCGGGCCGTTAACAGGCTGGAACTGACGATGGGCTGGAAATTATTGAATCTAGAATGGGCCTTTGATGGGCCGATTCTGCGTAACTTGTATGGGCCGTCCTTGTGGATGGGCCTGACTCAAGTAGGCCGCTAATGGGCCGGCCCGCTTATTTTGACAGGCCGACCTTTTAACCTAAACTGGCCACTGTTGGGCCGAGCCACGTGTCGGCGTACCATAGGCGCGTCCCGTCCACTCGCTGGATGACACCTGTCCCAAGGCGGAGCTGACACGTGGATACTATGGCGAATTAGAATTTTACACATGGAAAATCCCCATTGGTCGGGGCGGTTAACGGGTTATCGGATCCAAACCGGAACCCGATAGGTTAACGGCGACCCGTTACGGTGGATGCCACGTGTCGGTTACCCTTGACGAAACCACTTCCATGACGCGCCATTTATCGTCATGGAAGTGGACACTTCCGTGATGATAATTTTTGTATTGTCATGGAACACTTTTACGACACACAGGTATGACTATCTTGATTCTGTCATAAAATCGTCATGGATGTACATGCATGACAGAAAACGTGACCTACTATGACAAACACGTATCATCACGGAAGTGGTTTTTTTGTAGTGTACCTTGTGTGCTATCAAACGTCACTTCGTAACTGGGTGATCATAAAGGTGCTCTACAGGTATCTCCGAAGGTGTCTGTTGAGTTGGCGTGAATCGTGGGATTTGTCACTCCATATGACGGAGAGGTATCTCTGTGCCCTCTCGGTAATACAACATTACAAGAAGCTTGCAAGCAAAGTGACTAAGGAGTTAGTTACAAGATGATGTATTATGGAATGAGTAAAGAGACTTGCTGGTAACGAGATTGAACTAGGTATGGAGATACCGACGATCGAATCTTGGGCAAGTAACATACCGACAGACAAAGGGAACTATGTATGTTGTTATAAAGGTTCGACCAATAAAAGATATTCGTAGAATATGTAGGAACCAATATGGCCATCCAGGTCCCATTATTGGTTATTGACCGGAGAAGCGTCTCGGTCATGTCTACATCATTCTTGAACCCGTAGGGTCCGCACACTTAACGTTCATTGACGATATAGTATTATATGAGTTATGTATGTTGGTGAACGAATGTTGTTCGGAGTCCCAGATGAGATCACGGACATGACAAGGAGCTCCGGAATGGTCCGGAGGTAAAGAGTGACATATAGGATCATATGGTTGAGCCAAGGGGTAAAGCCCACAAGGGTTTAGGTCGGTGCACAAAGGAGTTGTATGGAAGGCAGGGGCTAGACGCCAGGGTTCATGGCGTCTACCCCTGGGATAGACGCCGGAGTCTGTGGCATCTACGTAAACGCTGGGAACCGTGGCGTTTAGCCCTAGAGTCCGAGACGAACTCATCTTTGCATTCCAAACCGACTTTGGGGAGGCCTCCTCTCCAAATTACGACCCCAGGGCTCAACATATAAATAGAGGAGCAGGTCTAGCCCCTAGAACACAAGTTTTTGAGCCTCCTCTAGTTGGTCCTAGTTGACTAATTAGAGCTAGCCCTAGCTACCTCTAATCCTCATAATTAGAAGCCCAGTGTGGTTCTAATCTCCTCCCTCTAGTTCACCACCACCGTCACCACACCGTCGTGCTGCTGGAACTCATCTACTACTTCGCCCCTCTTGCTGGACGAAGAAGGTGAGTACGTCATCGAGCTGAACGTGTGCTGAACGCAGATGTGTCGTACATTCGGTGCTTGCTATTTCTTGAGCTTGCGTTGGTTTTTCCCTTGAAGAGGAAAGGGTGATGCAGCAAAGTAGAGATAAGTATTTCCCTCAGTTAGAGAACCAAGGTATCAATCCAGTAGGAGGTACAAGCAAGTCTCCAATCTATGCACCTGCACAAACAATCAAACACTTGCACCCAACGCGATAAAGGGGTTGTCAATCCCTTCACGGTCAATTGCAATGGTGAGATCTAATAGAGATAGGAATAAAAGATTGCCAAAACGTAAAACAAAATAAAAGTAAATAAATTGCCGCAAGATATTTTTGGTATATAGATCTGCAAATATATGATGGAAAATAGACCCGGGGGCCATAGGTTTCACTGGAGGCTTCTCTCTTGAAGGCAAATAATATGGTGGGTGAACAAATTACTGTCGAGCAATTGATAGAAAAGCGCAAAGTTATGATGACATCCAAGGCAATGATTATGCATATAGGCTTCACGTCCGTGTCAAGTAGACCGACTCCTACCTGCATCTACTACTATTACTCCACACATTGACCGCTATCCAGCATGCATCTAGAGTATTAAGTTCATAAAGAACAGAGTAACGCCTTAAGTAAGATGACATGATGTAGAGGGATAAACTCAAGCAATATGATGAAAACCCCATCTTTTTATCCTTGATGGCAACAATACAATATGTGCCTCGCTACCCCTACTATGTCACTGGGTGAGGACACCGCAAGATTGAACCCAAAACTAAGCACCTCTCCCATTGCAAGAAATACCAATCTAGTTGGCCAAACCAAACAGATAATTCGAAGAGAAATACAAAGATATCAAATCATGCATATAAGAATTCAGAGGAGATTCAAATAATATTCATAGATAATCTGATCATAAATCCACAATTCATCGGATCTCGACAAACACACCGCAAAAGAATATTACATCAGATAGAACTCCAAGAACATCGAGGAGAACATGGTATTGAAGATCAAAGAGAGAGAAGAAGCCATCTAGCTACTAGCTATGGACCCGTAGGTCTGAGGTAAAATACTCACGCTTCATCAGAAGGGCAATAGGGTTGATGTAGATGCCCTCCATGATCGAATCCCCCTTTGACAGATCACCGGAAAAGGCCCCAAGATGGGATCTCACAGGAACAGAAGGTTGCGGTGGTGGAAAAGTATCTTCGTGGCTCGTTCTGTTGATAATGGAATATTTGAGGATTTATAGAACTCAGAGGGAGGTCGGTGGACTCCCGGGGGGCCCACAAGCCAGGGGGCGTGCCCTGGAGGCTTGTGGAGTCCTCGGGACTCTTCTGACTTGGCCTCCAAGCTCCATAGGTGTCTTCTGGTCCAATAAAAATCATCGTAAAGTTTTATTCCGTTTGGACTCTGTTTAATATTCCTTTTCTGCGAAACTCAAAAACAAGGAAAAACAGAAACTGGCACTGGGCTCTAGGTTAATAGGTTAGTCCCAAAAATAATATAAAATAGCATATTAATGCATATAAAACATCCAAAACAGATAATATAATAGCATGGAACAATAAAAAATTATAGATACATTGGAGACGTATCAAGCATCCCCAAGCTTAATTCCTACTCGTCCTCGAGTAGGTAAATGATAAAAACAAATTTTTTGATGTGGAATGCTACCTAACATATTTATCCATGTAATTTTGTTTATTGTGGCATGAATGTTCAGATCCATAAGATTCAAAACAAAAGTTTAATATTGACATAAAAATAATAATACTTCAAGCATACTAATAAAGCAATCATGTCTTCTCAATATAACATGCCCAAAGAAAGTTATCCCTACAAAATCATATAGTCTGGCTATGCTCCATCTTCATCACACAAAGTATTAAATCGTGCACAACCCCAATGAGAAGCCAAGCAATTGTTTCATATTTTTGATGTTCTCAAACTTTTTCAACTTTCACGCAATACATGAGCGTGAGCCATGGATATAGCACTATAGGTGGAATAGAATATGGTGGTTGTGGAGAAGAAAAAAAGAAGGAGATAGTCTTACATCAACTAGGCCTATCAACCGGCTATGGAGATGCCCATCAATAGATATCAATGTGAGTGAGTAGGGATTGCCATGCACCGGATGCACTAGAGCCATAAGTGTATGAAAGCTCAAAAAGAAACAAAGTGGGTGTGCATCCAACTCGCTTGCTCATGAAGACCTAGGGAAATTTGAGGAAGCCCATCATTGTAATATACAAGCCAAGTTCTATAATGAAAATTTCCCACTAGTATATGAAAGTGACAAAATAGGAGACTCTCTATCATGAAGATCATGGTGCTACTTTGAAGCACAAGTGTGGAAAAAAGGATAGTAGCATTGCCCCTTCTCTCTTTTCTCTCATTTTTTATTTTGGGCTCTTTGGCCTCTTTTTTCTTCTTTTTTTTATTTTTTTATTTTTCATCCGGAGTCTCATCCCAACTTGTGGGGGAATCATAGTCTCCATCATCCTTTCCTCACATGGGACAATGCTCTAATAATGATGATCATCACACTTTTATTTACTTACAACTCGATACTTAGAACAAAAATATGACTCTATATAAATGCCTCCGGCGGTGTACCGGGATGTGCAATGATCAAGAGAGACGTGTATAAAAAATATGAATAGCGGCTTTGCCACAAATACGATGTCAACTACATGATCATGCAAAGCAATATGACAATGATGAAGCGTGTCATAATAAACGGAACGGTGGAAGTTGCATGGCAATATATCTCGGAATGGCTATGGAAATGCCATAATAGGTAGGTATGGTGGCTGTTTTGAGGAAGTATATGGTGGGTGTAGTGCACCGGCGAAAGTTATGCGGTACTAGAGAGGCTAGCAATGGTGGAAGGGTGAGAGTGCGTATAATCCATGGACTCAACATTAGTCACAAAGAACTCACATACTTATTGCAAAAGTCTATTAGCTATCGAAACAAAGTACTACACGCATGCTCCTAGGGGGATAGATTGGTAGGAAAAGACCATCGCTTGTCCCCGATCGCCACTCATAAGGAAGACAATCAATAAATAAATCATGCTCCAACTTCATCAGATAACGGTTCACCATGCGTGCATGCTACGGGAATCACAAACTTTAACACAAGTATTTCTACTAATCCACAATTACTCACTAGCATGACTCTAATATCACCATCTTTATATCTCAAAACAATCATAAGGAATCAAACTTCACATAGTATTCAATGCACTATATATGAAAGTTTTTATTATATCTCTCTTGGATGCCCATCATATTAGGACTAAATTCATAACCTAAGCAAATTACCATGCTGTTTAGAGACTCTCGAAATAATATAAGTGGAGCAAGAGAGTTCAACAATTTCTATATAATAAAACCACCGCCGTGCTCTAAAAAGATATAAGTGAAGCACTAGAGCATATTGCCTAGCTCAAAAGATATAAGTGAAGCACATAGAGTATTCTAATAAATTCACGATTCATGCGTGTCCCTCTCAAAAATGTGTGTAAAGCAAGGATGATTGTGGCAAACTAAAAAGCAAAGACTCATATCATACAAGACGCTGCAAGCAAAACACATATCATGTGGTGAATAAAAATATAGCCTCAAGTAAATTTACCGATGGACGAAGACGAAAGAGGGGATGCCTTCCGGGGCATCCCCAAGCTTAGGATATTGGTTGTCCTTGAACATTACCTTGGGGTGCCTTGGGCATCCCCAATCTTAGGCTCTTGCCACTCCTTATTCCATAGTCCATCAAATCTTTACCCAAAACTTGAAAACTTCACAACACAAAACTCAACAGAAAACTCATGAGATCCGTTAGTATAAGAAAATAAATCACCACTTTTTGGTACTGTTGTGAACTCATTCTTTATTTATATTGGTGTAATATCTACTGTATTCCAACTTCTCCATGGTTCATACCCCCGATACTACCCATAGATTCATCAAAATAAGCAAACAACACATAGAAAATAGAATCTGTCAAAAATAGAACAATCTGCGAAGATCTGAATTGTTCTAATACTTCTGTAACTCCAAAAATCCTGAAAAATTAGGAAAACAGAGGAAATTTGTATATAAATCTTTTGTAAACAATTCAGGGTTTTTCCATGCTCCAGTAAATTTAAACAATTCTGTTACTGGACACAAAAGTTTCTGTTTTTCAGCAAGATCAAATCAACTATCACCGTAAGCCATCCCAAAGGTCTTACTTGGCACAAACACTAATTAAAACACCAAAACACAATTACTACAGAGGTAATAATGTGTATTTTATTCAATAACAGAAGCAAAACAAAAAAAACACAAAAATAAAATTGGGTTGCCTCCCAACAAGCGCTATTGTTTAACACCCCTAGCTAGGCATATTGCAATAGATCTAGATATTGTCATCTTTGGTATGCACTTCCTCAATTGCATACTTATGCCCTCTAGGAGATTCTTTGGTTTTATCAATAATCACACCCCCTAGGCAGGAAATCAAGAAATTCACTAGTAGCAATCTGTTCCTTAATAATATTGAGAAAGTTGGGGTGAACACTTATCATCTTAAGATCTCCGTTTTCTTTACTAGAAGAATCACCCTTATTTTTAAGAACATAAATAAACTTGGTAGTTTTAATAGGAGGAAGTTTTGGAGTAATTTTAATAGCGGCAAAAGTAGAACCCAAGTTGGTAATAATATCTTCTAATTTATGAATTCAAGAGGAATCTTGATCAATCTTCTCCTTAACCATGGGTTCTTTTTCCTTAACCCCTACCTTCGATCCAAGTTGAGTACTGTGATTATGGAACTTTTTATCCAAACTCTCAAATAGCTCTACGGTGGGGATTTTATTTTCAATAATATCAAGCCGTTGCATCACATGTTCCAAAGTTAAGACCATTTCATTAACCATAAGCGGTGGAGATCCTACCAGATTCAACATAGCATTGTAAGCATCCATGGTGTGACTACCCAAGAAATTTCCCCCAGTAATAGTATCTAGCACATATCTATACCAAATAGTCACACCCACATAAAAAATTCGAAGAAGAACGGTAGTAGATTGCTTATGAGTAGATCTATTTTGAGCATTGCAAATTCTATACCAAGCATCTTTAAGATTCTCCCCACCCATTTGTTTAAAATCAAGAACCTCATTTTCCGGGGTATCGATTACGATAGAGGAGCTAGCCATAAAAGCAAATCGAGCAATCTCGCACACGAGCAACCGAAAAAGCAAACAAAAAGATGAACGGAAGAAGGGCGAATAAAAAGGCAAATATTTTTGTATTTTTCTGAAAATCGTTTTAGAAGTGGGGGAGAGGAAAACTAGAGGCAAATGGAAAATAATGTAATGCAAGAGATGAGAGTTTATGATGGGTACTTGGTAGGCTTGATGTAGATCTCGCCGGCAACAGTGCCAGAAATTCTTCTGCTACTTCTTGAGCTTGCGTTGGTTTTTCCCTTGAAGAGGAAAGGGTGATGCGGCAAAGTAGAGATAAGTATTTCCCTCAGTTAGAGAACCAAGGTATCAATCCAGTAGGAGGTACAAGCAAGTCTCCAATCTATGCACCTGCACAAACAATCAAACACTTGCACCCAACGCGATAAAGGGGTTGTCAATGCCTTCACGGTCAATTGCAATGGTGAGATCTAATAGAGATAGGTATAAAAGATTGCCAAAACGTAAAACAAAATAAAATTAAATAACTTACAGAAAGGTATTTTTGGTTTATAGATCTGAAAATATATGATGGAAAATAGACCCGAGGGCCATAGGTTTCACTAGAGGCTTCTCTCTTGAAGGCAAATAATACGGTGGGTGAACAAATTACTGTCGAGCAATTGATAGAAAAGCGCAAACTTATGACGATATCCAAGGCAATGATTATGCATATAGGCATCACGCCCGTGTCAAGTAGACCGACTCTTGCCTGCATCTACTACTATTACTCCACACATCAACCGCTATCCAGCATGCATCTAGAGTATTAATTTCATAAAGAACGGAGTAACGCCTTAAGTAAGATGACATGATGTAGAGGGATAAACTCAAGCAATATTATGAAAACCCCATCTTTTTATCCTTGATGGCAATAATACAATACATGCCTCGCTACCCCTACTATGTCACTAGGTGAGGACACCGCAAGATTGAACCCAAAACTAAGCACCTCTCCCATTGCAAGAAATACCAATCTAATTGGCCAAACCAAACAGATAATTCGAAGAGAAATACACAGATATCAAATCATGCATATAAGAATTCAGAGGAGATTCAAATAATATTCATAGATAATCTGATCATAAATCCACAATTCATCGGATCTCGACAAACACACCGCAAAAGAATATTACATCGGATAGAACTCCAACAACATCGAGGAGAACATGGTATTGAAGATCAAAGAGAGAGAAGAAGCCATCTAGCTACTAGCTATGGACCCGTAGGTCTGAGGTAAACTACTCACGCTTCATCGGAAGGGCAATAGGGTTGATGTAGACGCCCTCCGTGATCGAATCCCCCTCCGGCAGATCACCGAAAAAGGCCCCAAGATGGGATCTCACGGGAACAGAAGGTTGCGGCGGTGGAAAAGTATTTGAGGATTTATAGAACTCAGAGGGAGGTCGGTGGACTCCCGGGGGGCCACAAGCCAGGGCGGCGCCCCCCAAGGGCGCGCCCTGGAGGCTTGTGGAGTCCTCGGGACTCTTCTCACTTGGCCTCCAAGCTCCGTGGGTGTCTTCTGGTCCTAGAAAAATCATCGTAAAGTTTTATTCCGTTTGGACTCTGTTTGATATTCCTTTTCTGCGAAACTAAAAAACAAGGAAAAAACATAAACTGGCACTGGGCTCTAGGTTAATAGGTTAGTCCCAAAAATAATATAAAATAGCATATTAATGCATATAAAACATTCAACACAGATAATATAATAGCATGGAACAATCAAAAATTATAGATACGTTGGAGTCGTATCTGTTCTTGATCGGAACGGATCATGAAGGAGTACGACTACATCAACCGCGTTGATTAATGCTTCCGCTTTGCGATCTACAATGGTATGTAGATGCTCTCCCCCTCTCGTAGCTATGCATCTCCATGGATAGATCTTGCATGTGCGTAGATTTTTTTTTGTTTTCCATGCAACGTTTCCCAACACTTGGAGAGGATCAATTCGATAATGAATCTTGAAGATGGCCTCCCCAATATCCTTGTTGTGCCACTTGTGCTCACGGATGAATCCGTGATCATGGAGTGGTTGGCACTGAGTTCACGCTCCACCATCCCTTGACACTTGAAGATTTCCTGCTCCATGATGACCCACAATTATAGGGGATCAATCATAGTCCTTTCGATAAGTAAGAGTGTCGAACCCAATGAGGAGCAGAAGGAAATGGCAAGTGGTTTTCAGCAAGGTATTTTCTGCAAGCACTAAAATAGTCGGTAACAAGTAGTTTGATAGCAAGATAATTTGTAACGGATAAGTAACGGTAACGGTAGATAAAGTACAGCAAGGTAGCCCAATCCTTTTGTGGAAAAGGACAGGCCAAAACGGTCTCTTGTGATAAGAAAAGTGTTCTTGAGGGCACACGGGAATTTCACCACATCACTTTCATCATGTTGGTTTGATTCGTGTTGGCTACTTTGATAATTTGATATGTGGGTGGACCGGTGCTTAGGTGTTGTTATTACTTGAACAAACCTCCTACTTATGATTAACCCCCTCGCAAGCATCCGCAACTACGAGAAAAGTATTAAGATAAAATCTAACCATAGCATTAAACTTTTGGATCCAAATCGGTCCCTTACGAAATACCGCATAAACTAGGGTTTAAGCTTCTGTCACTCTAGCAACCCATCATCTAATAACTACTCCACAATGCATTCCCTTAGGCCCAAATATGGTGAAGTGCCATGTAGTCGACGTTCACTTGACACCACTAAGGGAATCACAACATACATATCATCAAAATATCGAACACATATCAAGTTCACATGATTACTTGCAACATGACTTCTCCCGTGACCTCAAGAACAAAAGTAAGTACTCAAAAATGATAATCATGCTCAAGATCGGAGGGGTATTAAATAGCGTAATGGATCTGAACATATAATCTTCCACCAAATAAACCATATAGTAATCAACTACAAGATGTAATCCACACTACTAGCCACCCACATGTACCAATCTGAGGTTCCGGTACAAAGATTGAAGACAAGAGATGAACTTGGGTTTGAGAGGAGATGGTGTTGTTGAAGATGTTGATGGAGATTTCCCTCCCAAATATGAGAGGGTTGTTGGTGATGACGATGACGATGATTTCCCCTCCGGGAGGGAAGTTCCCCCGGCGGAATCGCTCCGCCGAAGGGCAAAAGTGCTCCTGCCTAAGTTCCGCCTCGAGACGGTGGCGCTTCATCCCAAAAGTCCCCCTCTGATTTTTTTCCTAGGTAAAAATGACCTATATACCAGAAGATGGACACCGAAGGTGGGCCGAGGGGGGCACAACCCACCAGGGTGCGCTTGGGGGCCTAGGCGCGCCCTGGTGTCTTGTGCTCACCAGGTTGGCCCCCTTCGGTAGTTATTTGCTCCAGTATTTTTTATATATTCCAAAACAGTTCTCCGTAAATTTTCAGCTCATTTTGAGATGTGCAGAATAGGTAACTCTGACGTAGCTTTTTCAGGTCCAGAATTCCAGCTGCCGGCATTCTCCCTCTTTGTGTAAACCTTGCATATTATGAGAGAAAAGGCATTAGAATTACTCCATAAAGCATTATTATGCATAAAAACATTATAAATAACAGTAGGAAAACATGATGCAAAATGGACATATCAACTCCCCCAAGCTTAGACCACGCTTGTCCTCAAGCGAAAAACCGAAATCGAAAAACATGCCCACATGCTTAGAGAGAGAGGTGTCGATAAAAATAAAATACGGACATAGAAGCATCATGCTTATTATTATAACAGCAAAGAACTTTAACGTAAAACTTTATCACACAACTTTTATCATATAACTTCTCATGAACAAGTAATAATTCATCACAACATTGAAGTATAAAGCATAAACCTTATTGAAAACCAACAAACTATGTTCTCATTCAACTTTGCAACTACAATTCATCATATTTTCAGGAAGGGTCATGTATCGGAGCCTTTAGGCAAGTCCACATACTCAATGATCATTTAACCTTCTATGATTGCTAACACTCACAGCATACCCATGAACAAAAAGTTTCAACCGGACACATAGAAAGATAGGGGCTTATAGTTTCACCTCCCAATGTATTCACCTCAAGGGTGATGTCAACAATACTAACTCATGCCCACTCATATCCAACTGGATATACGTGCCTAGATCTTTCCTCATCACATGATGCTTGCAAAAAGAGAAAATAAAAAGGAATAGGGAATAATACTTTGACTCTTACATAAAAGTAAATGCATAAAAGTAAAAGATAGGCCCTTCGCAGAGGGAAGCAGAGGTTTCCATGCACTTTTTGTTTGTATGCCAAATCCCTTAATGCAAAAGAACGTCACGTTATATTGCCCCTATGGTAGCAACCTTTATTATGCAGTCCGTCGCTTTTATTACTTTGCCATCACAAGTTCGTACAACGCTCAATTTTCTCTTACACTAAATGATCCAACACATTGAGAAGCAATTTTTATTGCCTTATTGCACCGATGACAACTTACTTGAAGGATCTTACTCGATCCATAGGTAGGTATGGTGGACTCTCAAAATAAGATTTTGGGTTTAAGGGTTTTTGGATGCACAAGTAGTATCTCTACTTAGTGCGGAGTTTTTGGCTAGCAAAGATATTGAGCAAGCTCCACATGTTGAAGGATCTATGACAATATAACTTCTATGTGAATATGAACAAACATAAATCATTACGTTGTCTTCCTTTTCCAACGTCAGCAATTTTGACACATAATATTTAATGGGGGCTCACAGTCATAAAAGATGTCCAAGATAGTGTATTTGCATGTGAATCTTCTCTTCCCTTATTAATTCTTTCATGAATTGCATCATTGACCAATGCTATGTTTGTCAAGCTCCAATAAATTTTACCACTTATACTTTTCCTTATGTGATGTCATTACTTACCATAAGATCAGCATATGATCCTTTTCATTTTTTTCCTTTCTTTTTATTGAAACATAAAAGAGTAAAGAAACAAGACTCAAACTACTCTTTATTATATATCTCGCACATGATTACATAGATGGATAGATCACTAAGCAAGCACTCTAAAAGAAAGGATCGAGCTAAACTTTTATTCAACTAAATCAAAGGATAACTAAAGATCGAACTAAAATAGATAAAGGAAAATATAGTGGTGGTGATACGATACCGGGGCACCTCCCCCAAGCTTGGCACAAGCCAAGGGGAGTGCCCATACCATGAACTCAAGTCTCCTTTGGTGTTGAAGATGATGGTGGTGGTGGTGAAGTAGTAAGTTTGTCCAACTTGCGTCGGAGGCTAAAATTGTTTTCCCTGAGATCCTCATTCTCCAGCTCAAGCTTCAATATCCTCTTGCATAGCGCTTCTTTCCTTTCCTTCATGAAGCGAGGAGGGATAGGTTCGTCTTCGTCCTCCTCATCTGTGAACCACACATAAGGAAATGTGTCCTTGAAGATATTTAGGTCTAGGCGCTGATAAGAAACTGGGCACTCTCCCTCGGAATCTTGAGATGACATACTTTCAGATCTGCCAGAAAAACAACAAGAAAGAAGAACAGAAGATTTCTCCATGATACGGTGGTCAATACATTTGGGGGGTATATAAAGATTTTTTTATCTTGGCAAACAAGCAAACGAGAGGAAACCGGAGTCGGGAAGGTTCCCGAGGTGGGCACAACCCACCTGGGCGTGCCTGGGTGCGCCAGGCAAGCCAGGCCCGCCCTGGTGTCTTGTGCCCTCCTCGATTGCCTTCCTGGTTGTTTCTTATTTTCCTAATTTTTGTAATATTCCAAAACTGACAAAAAATATTTTTGCGGACTTTCGGAGTCTGTTTACTTGCCGTATCACGTACCTCCTCTTTTTTAGTATTCTGGAGTGTTCCAGAAGGTTTCTTTTATGTGTTCCTCCGGTGTCATGGTTTGGATAATATTGTTTTCAACATTAATAGGCGTACCTAAGATATAGTGTTTAATTCTTTGCCCATTGACCACCTTCGGGTTAGTACCTTCGGCATTATTAATCTTAATGGCTCCAGAGCGATAATCCTCCTTGATAATATATGGTCCTTCCCATTTAGAGAGAAGTTTCCTGCAAAGAATCTGAAACGAGAGTTGTACAAAAGAACATATTCTCCAACTTTGAATTCCCGTTTTTGGATTCTTTTGTCATGCCATCTTTTGACTTTTTCTTTAAATAATTTGGCATTTTCATAAGCTTGGGTTCTCCATTCATCTAATGAGCTAATATCAAATAACCTATTTTCACCGACAAGTTTGAAATCATACTTGAGTTCTTTAATTGCCCAATAAGCTTTATGTTCTAACTCTAGACGAAAATGACAAGCTTTTCCATAAACCATTTTGTAAGGAGACATACCGATAGGATTTTTATATGCTGTTCTATAGGCCCAAAGTGCATCATCCAATTTCTTAGACCAATTCTTTCGGGACCTATTAACAGTTTTTTGTAATATTAATTTATTTCTCTATTGCTAAGTTCAACTTGACCACTAGATTGAGGATGATAGGGTGAAGCAATTCTATGGTTAACATCATATTTAGCAAGCATTTTACGAAAAGCACCATGAATAAAGTGTGAACCACCATCAGTCATTAAATATCTAGGGACTCCAAACCTCGGGAAAATAAATTCTTTAAGCATTTTAATGGAAGTGTTATGATTAGCGCTACTAGTTGGAATAGCTTCTACCAATTTAGTAACATAATCAACAGCAACCAAAATATATGTATACCCATTAGAGGAAGGAAAAGGTCCCTTATAATCAAAACCCCAAACATCAAATGGTTCAATAGCAAGTGAATAATTCATAGGCATTTCTTGACGCTTACCGATATTACCAATTCTTTGACATTCATCACAAGATAAAACAAACTTACGGGCATCCTTGAAGAGAGTAGGACAATGATGTCTACTACGCAACTTTATTCTTGTAGACTCGTGTTGGGCCTCCAAGCGCAGAGTTTTGTAGGACAGTAGCAATTTTCCCTCAAGTGGATGACCTAAGGTTTATCAATCTGTGGGAGGCGTAGGATGAAGATGGTCTCTCTCAAACAACCCTGCAACCAAATAATAAAAAGTCTCTTGTGTCCCCAACACACCAAATACAATGGTAAATTGTATAGGTGCACTAGTTCAGCGAAGAGATGGTGATACTAGTGTAATAATTATAGTAGATATTGATTTTTGTAATAGAAACAATAAAAAAACAGCAAGGTAGCAAGTAACAAAAGTGAGCACAAACGGTATTGCAATGCTTGAAAATGAGGCCTAGGGTCCGTACTTTCGCTAGTGCAATCTCTCATTAATGCTAATATAATTGGATCATATAACCATCCCTCAAAGTGCAATGAAGAATCACTCCAAAGTTCCTATCTAGCGGAGAACATAAGAGGAAATTGTTTGTAGGGTACGAAACCACCTCAAAGCTATTCTTTCCGATCAATCTATCCTAGATTTCGTACTAAAATAACACCAAGCTATTCTTTCCGATCGATCTAACAAAGAGTTCGTACTAAAATAACACCATATGATACACATCAACCAACTCTAATGTCACCTAGATACTCCAATGTCACCGTGAGTATCCGTGAGTTGATTATACGATATGCATCAAACAATTTCAGATTCATAATACTCAATCCAACACAAAGAACCTCAAAGAGTGCCCCAAGATTTCTATCGGAGAAACAAGGACGAAAACATGCATCAACCCCTATGCATAGATTACCCCAATGTCACCTCGGGAATCCGCTAGTTGAGTGCCAAAACACATATCAAGTGAATCAATATGATACCCCATTGTCACCACGGATATTCATAGCAAGACATACATCAAGTGCTCTCAAATCCATAAAAGTATTCAATCCGATAAAACGAAATCTCAAAGGGAAAACTCAATTCATCACAACAAGATAGAGAGGGAAAAACACCATATGATCCAACTATATTAACAAAGCCCGTGATACATCAAGATCGTGCCATCTCAAGAACACGAGAGAGAGAGAGAGATTAAACACATAGCTACTGGTACAAACCCTCAGCCTCGAGGGTGGACTACTCCCTCCTCATCATGGTGGCTGCCGGGATGATGAAGATGGCCACCGGTGATGATTTCCCCCTCCGGCAGGGTGCCAGAACGGAGTCTAGATTGGTTTTTCGTGGCTATAGAGGCTTGCAGTGGCGGAACTTCTGATCTAGGATTACCTCCAGGGTTTTTGGAATATTTGGGAATTTATAGGGCGAAGAGGTGGTGCGGGAGGCCACCGAGGTGGGCACAACCCACCTGGGCACGCCTGGGCCCCCAGGCGTGCCCTGGTGGGTTGTGCTCTCCTCGGAGCTCCCCTCTCGTACTTCTTTGGCCCATCGGGTGTCTTCTTGTCCAGAAAAAATCTCCAAAAAATTTCGCTGCGTTTGGACTCCGTTTGGTATCGATTTTCTGCGCTGTAAAAAACAAGCAAAAAACAACAACTGGCACTAGGCACTATGTCAATAGGTTAGTCCCAAAAAATGATATAAAGTTGCTATAAAATGATTGTAAAACATCCAAGAATGATAATATAACGGCACGAATACTTCATAAATTATAGATATGTTGGAGACGTATCAGCATCCCCAAGCTTAATTCCTACTCGTCCTCGAGTAGGTAAATGATAAAAGAAATAATTTATGAAGTGTGAATGCTAGCAAAGTGTATAAGTTTGATCAATGATAATTTCAATCATAACAGCAACTCTTTCTCATAAAACTTACAATGATAAAGTAGCAATTGAAAACAGAATTTTTGTTGTGGAAGGCTACCTATCATATTTATCATATACTCTTTCTTTTGTAGCATGGGCATTTGGACTTGAATGATTCAAAACAATAGTCTATAACTTGACATGAAGACATCAATACTCAAGCATATCAACAAGCAACCATGTCTTTCAAAATATCAACATTAAAGAAAGTTATCTCTAGCCCATCATGCTCAATCATTGATCCATTCACAAAACACACTCGCATATTAGCTACATCCAATGCTCAAGTACGATCATAGTGCCCCTTAGTTGGTGCTTTATAAGAGAAGATGGAGACTCAAATAAAAATAAAAATTGCATAAAGTAAATAAATAGGCCCTTCGCAGAGGGAAATATGGATTTGTAGAGGTGCCAGAGCTCAAAGCTTAAATTGAGACATAAATTTTTTGAGAGGCATACTTTTCCCGTCAACGAAAATGATCGAGTAATTCACAACACTTTCCATGCTAGATATATCATAGGCGGTTCCCAAACATAAAATAAAGTTTATTCCTTTTTCCACCATTTCTTTCACTTTCCATGGCTAGCCGTATCCACGGGTGCCCTCCATACCAACACTTTCCAAGGAATTTATTATTTGACAACATAAAGTAAATTTCTTTTTCATTTCGGGACTGGGCATCCCTATTACCGCCGCACTCTCGTGCAATGACAAGTGAATAAACACTCATCTTGAGAATAACACATATAGCATGGAAAATATTGGCCACCCCCTGCTACTTCATGAGCGATACGAGCACACAAAAGGAAATTTATTTTGAAAATTAGAGATGGCACATACAAATTTGCTTAGAACGGCATGGAAATACCGCATATAGGTAGGTATGGTGGACTCATTTGGCACAACTTTGGGTTTAAGAATTTGGATGCACAAGTAGTATTCCCACTTAGTACAAATGGAGGCTAGCAAATAGATTGAGAAGCAACCAACCAAGAAATGAAAATTCACATAAACGAGCATTGAGCATAACTAACATAAATGAGCATTGAGCAGAACTAACACCGAATAATGCACCACAAGTAGGATGTAATTTCATTGCATAATTATTGACTTTCGTGCTTGCATAGGGAATCACAAACCTTAACACCAATATTCTTACTAAAGCATAATTACTCACCAACATGACTCACATATTATTATCTCCATATCGCAAAACTATTGCAAGAAATCAAACTTATCATATCCAGTGATCTACATGAAAGTTTTTATTATATCCTTCTTGAATATCCATTACTTTGGGACTAAATTTATGTATTACCATTGCTACTAACAAGCTCTCAAATAAATTTAAGTGAAGCACGAGAGCATAAGTATTTCTTCAAAATTTTCAACTCTCAAAATAATATAAGTGAAGCATGAGAGAATTTCTTCGAAAATATTAAAGCACACCATGCTCAAAAAGATATAAGTGAAGCACTAGAGCAAATGACAAACTACTCCAAAAAGTTATAAGTGAAGATCAAATGAGTAGTTAAGTAAATAGGTAGCTATGTGAGGACTCTATCTTATTTAAAACTTTCAGATCTAACTATTTTATTAAAACAGCAAGCAAATAAAATAAAATGACATTCTAAGAATAGCACACATCATGTGAAGAAGCAAAAACTTAGGCTCAACCGAGGCTAGTCGATAATTGTTGATGAAGAAAGGTGGGATGCCTACCGGGGCATCCCCAA
The DNA here is from genome assembly GCA_011799875.1 of Thinopyrum elongatum. Lineage (NCBI taxonomy): Eukaryota > Viridiplantae > Streptophyta > Magnoliopsida > Poales > Poaceae > Thinopyrum > Thinopyrum elongatum. Next base: position 512,838,182 of record CM022298.1, read on the forward strand.
GCTTAGATACTTCTTGGAATATTAACTTGGGATGCCTTGGGCATCCCCAAGATTGAGCTCTTGTGTCTCCTTAATTCCCTTTATATCATGGTTTCCCTAAATCTTAAAAACTTCATCCACACAAAACTCAACAAGAACTCGTGAGATAAGTTAGTATAAATCAATGCAAAAACCTTATCATTCTCTACTGTAGCAAATTACTAAATTATTATTTAACATTGCATAATAAATGCCTCTGCATATTTAATACTCCTATCCGCAAATAGAATCATTAAACAAGCAAACACATGCAAACAATGCGAACATAACAGCAATCTGTCTAAACAGGAAAGTCTGTAAAGAGTGCAATTGTACTCATACTTCCCTAACTACAAAAATTCTGAAAATTTACCACACTGTAGAAAATTTATCATAGCTTATTCTGAAAAAAAATTCAACATTTTATCACATTCTGACTTTTCTTGAGAATTTTTGCAACAGCGACAAACTTTCTGTTTTGAAACAGTAACTCATATACTTGCAAAATAAGAATGGTAAAGACTATCCTTGCCACTTTTATTGAAATAAAAGATATAAAACATTATTATAAATAACAGCAAGAAAATCCTAATAAAATAAAATGACTCTCCAAGCAAAACTCGTATCATGTGACGAATAAAAATATAACCCCAAGTAAGGTTACCGATAATGTTGGAGACGAAAGAGGGATGCCTTCCGGGGCATCCCCAAGCTTAGTTGCTTGGATATTACCTTGGGGTGCCTTGGGCATCCCCAATCTTAGGATATTGTCACTCCATATTCTCCTCATATCGATATCTCACCCAAAACTTGAAAACTTCAATCACACAAAACTTAACGGAACTTCGTGAGATGGGTTAGTATGATAAAGACAAATCATTCACTTTGGTACTGTCAAGATAAGATTCATAATTGTTCTCACACAATTCCTACTGTACTCTACAATTTCCACAATTTATATTAAGCAATATAAGCCATAGAAACTATAAAACAAGCAAACTATGCATTGCAAACAGAATTTGTCAAAAACAGAAGAGTACGCAAGTATCTGAATTAAGGTCATACTTAGGTAACTCCGAAAATTCTGAAAAATTAGAAAAACGTAGGTAATTCGTATATAAATCATCTGTAAAAAATTCAGAGTTTTTAGACCCTCCAGTGAATTTAAATAATTCTGTTACTGGAAGCAAAAGTTTCTGTTTTTGCACAGAATCAAGTCAACTATCATCCATACTATCCCAAAGGCTTTACTTGGCACTTTATTGAAACAAAAAGCTATAAAACATGATTACTACAGTATCTTAATCATGTGAACACACAAAAATAGTACGGTTAAATGCTGGGTTGTCTCCCAACAAGTGCTTTTCTTTAATTCCTTTTGAGCTAGGCATGAAGATTTCAATGATGCTCACGTAAAAGATAAGAATTAAAACACAAAGCGAGCATCATGAAGCATATGAATAGCACATTTAAGTCTAACCCACTTCCTATGCATAGGGATTTTGTGAGCAAACAACTTATGGGACAAGAATCAACTAGCATAGGAAGGCAAAACAAGCAAAACTTCAAGATTTTCAACACATAGAGAGGAAACTTGATATTATTACAATATGTAAAAGCATATGTTCCCCTCTCATAATAATTTTCAGTAGCATCATGAATGAATTCAACAATATAGCTATCACATAAAGCATTATTTTCATGATCCACATGCATAAAAAATTTATTACTCTCCACGTAAGCAAAAAATTTCTCATTCATAGTAGTGGGAGCAAACTCAACAAAACAACTACCATGAGATACTTGATTGGCATAACCAAATAGAACATTAAAATCATGATGACAAGTTTCATGGTTATCATTACTCTTTATAGCATACATGTCATCACCATAATCATCATAGATAGCAACTTTTTTATCATAGTCAATTGAAACCTCTTCCAAAATAGTGGATTCATCACTAAATAAAGTCATGACCTCTCCAAATCCACTTTCATCAATATAATCATCATAAATAGGAGGCATGCTTTCATCATAATAAATTTTCTCATCAAAACTTGAGGGACTAAAAATATCATATTCATCAAATATAGCATCCCCAAGCTTATGGTTTTGCATATCATTAGCATCATGGATATTCAAAGAGTTCATACCAACAACATTGCAATCATGCTCATCATTCAAAGATTTTTTGTCAAACATTTTATAGAATTCTTCTTCTATTAATTGAGCACAAGTTTCCTTTCCATCATTTTCACGAAAGACATTATAAAGATGAACAATATGATGCAACCTCAATTCCTTTTTTTTTGTAGTTTTCTTTTTGTAAACCAAACTAGTGATAAAACAAGAAACTAAAAGATTCAATTGCAAGATCTAAAGATATACCTTCAAGCACTCACCTCCCCGGCAACGGCGCCAGAAAATAGCTTGATGTCTACTATGCAACTTTATTCTTGTAGACTCGTGTTAGGCCTCCAAACGCAGAGTTTTGTAGGACAGTAGCAATTTTCCCTCAAGTGGATGACCTAAGGTTTATCAATCCGTGGGAGGCGTAGGATGAAGTTGGTCTCTCTCAAACAACCCTGCAACCAAATAATAAAAAGTCTCTTGTGTCCCCAACACACCAAATACAATGGTAAATTGTATAGGTGCACTAGTTTGGCGAAGAGATGGTGATACTAGTGTAATAATTATAGTAGATATTGATTTTTGTAATAGGAACAATAAAAAAACAGCAAGGTAGCAAGTAACAAAAGTGAGCACAAACGGTATTGCAATGCTTGAAAATGAGGCCTAGGGTCCGTACTTGCGCTAGTGCAATCTCTCAACAATGCTAATATAATTGGATCATATAACCATCCCTCAAAGTGCAATGAAGAATCACTCCAAAGTTCCTATCTAGCGGAGAACAAAAGAAGAAATTGTTTGTAGGGTACGAAACCACCTCAAAGCTATTCTTTCCGATCAATCTATCCTAGAGTTCATACTAAAATAACACCAAGCTATTCTTTCCGATCGATCTAACGAAGAGTTCGTACTAAAATAACACCATATGATACACATCAACAAACTCTAATGTCACCTAGATACTCCAATGTCACCGCGAGTATCCGTGAGTTGATTATACGATATGCATCAAACAATTTTAGATTCATAATACTCAATCCAACACAAATAACCTCAAAGAGTGCCCCAAGATTTCTATCGGAGAAACAAGGACGAAAACATGCATCAACCCCTATGCATAGATTACCCCAATGTCACCTCGGGAATCCGCGAGTTGAGTGCCAAAACACATATCAAGTGAATCAATATGATACCCCATTGTCACCATGGGTATTCATAGCAAGACATACATCAAGTGCTCTCAAATCCATAAAAGTATTCAATTCGATAAAACGAAATCTCAAAGGGAAAACTCAATTCATCACAACAAGATAGAGAGGGGAAAACACCATATGATCCAACTATATTAACAAAGCCCGCGATACATCAAGATCGTGCCATCTCAAGAACACGAGAGAGAGAGAGATTAAACACATAGCTACTGGTACAAACCCTCAGCCCCGAGGGTGGACTACTCCCTCCTCATCATGGTGGCCGCCGGGATGATGAAGATGACCACCGGTGATGATTTTCCCCTCCGGCAGGGCGCCGGAACGGGGTCTAGATTGGTTTTTCATGGCTACAGAGGCTTACGATGGTGGAACTTCTGATCTAGGGTTACCCCGAGGGTTTTTGGAATATTTGGGAATTTACAGGGCGAAGAGCCAGTGCGGGAGGCCACCGAGGTGGGCACAACCCACCTGGGCGCGCCTGGGCCCCCAGGCGCGCCCTGGTGGGTTCTGCTCTCCTCGAAGCTCCCCTCTGGTACTTCTTTGGCCCAACCGGTGTCATCTTGTCCAGAAAAAATCTCCAAAAAGTTTCGTTGCGTTTGGACTCTTTTTGGTATTGATTTTCTGCGATGTAAAAAACAAGCAAAAAATAGCAACTGGCACTGGGCACTATGTCAATAGGTTAGTCCCAAAAAATGATATAAAGTTGCTATAAAATGATTGTAAAACATCCAAGAATGATAATATAACGGCATGAATACTTCATAAATTATAGATACGTTGGAGACGTATCAGCCAATAAAAACCAGATTGTAGTACCTTATATGCAGTTCTATCTCCCGCATGATGTCCTCCATAGGCTTCGGAGTGACATTTCTGTAGGATTTGTTCCTGTTCATGCTCAGGTACACAACATCTAATAATACCATCTACTCCTTCTTTATAAAGATGTGGGTCATCCCGAAAGTAATGTCTTAAATCATAGAAGAATTTTTTTATTTTGTTGTATTGTGAAACTAGGTGGTATGTATTTGGCAACAATATAATTAGAATAGGCAACATACCAAGGAGTATTATGTGAAATATTTATTGCAGCTAGTTGTTCACCTAGAAAGCTATCATCAATAGGTAGTGGCTCATCAAGAATATTCTCTAACCTAGACAAGTTATCAGCTACGGGGTTCTCAGCTCCTTTTCTATCAGTAATATGTAAATCAAATTCTTGTAGCAAGACAACCCACCTAATGAGTCTAGGTTTAGCATCCTTCTTTTCCATAAGATATTTAATAGCAGCAAGATCAGTGTAAAAAGTTACTTTGGAATCAACAATGTAAGATCTGGATTTGTCACAAGAAAACACAGCTGCTAAAAATTCCTTTTTAGTAGTAGCATAATTTCTCTGGGCACTGTCTAGAGTTTTGCTAGCATAATGGATAACATTTAATTTCTTATCAACTCTTTGTCCTAGAACAGCACCAACAGCATAATCACTAGCATCACACATGATTTCAAAAGGCAAGTTCCAATCGGGTGGTTGAACAATAGGTGCAGAAGTTAAGTCTTTCTTAAGTGTTTCAAAGGCTTCTATACAGTCATCATAAAAAACAAATGGAACATCCTTTTGTAAAAGATTTGTAAGAGGCCTAGAAATTTTAGAGAAGTCTTTAATAAACCTCCTATAGAAACCAGCATGACCAAGGAAACTATGAATACCTTTAATATCTTTAGGACATGGCATTTTCTCAATTGCATCAACTTTAGCTTTATCCACCTCAATACCTCGTCCAGAAATTTTATGCCCCAAGACAATACCTTCATTAACCATAAAGTGGCACTTCTCCCAATTCAAGACAATATTAGTTTGCTCACATCTCTCCAAAACACGATCAAGGTTGCTCAAGCAATCATCAAAAGAAGTTCCATAAACAGAAAAATCATCCATGAAAACCTCAACAATCTTTTCACAAAAATCAGAGAATATAGCAGTCATACATCTTTGAAAGGTAGCAGGTGCATTGCATAAACCAAAAGGCATACGTCTATAAGCATAAGTTCCAAAAGGGCAAGTAAAAGTGGTTTTCTCTTGATCAGGTTATGAAACAGGTATTTGAGAAAACCAGAATATCCATCAAGAAAGCAAAAGTGTGTGTGCTTAGATAATATTTTCAACATTTGATCAATAAAAGGCAAAGGGTAATGATCTTTTCTAGTTGCTTTATTTAATTTTCTAAAATCAATTACAGTTCTATAGCCAGTAACAATTCTTTGTGGAATAAGTTCATTTTTGTCATTAGGAACAACAGTAATACCTCCCTTCTTAGGGACACAATGAACGGGACTTACCCATCTACTATCAGCTATGGGATAGATTATACCTGCTTCCAGAAGCTTTAATATTTCAGTTCTTACCACTTTTTTCATCTTAGGATTCAAACATCGTTGATGATCAACAAGGGGTTTAGCATCAGGTTCCATATTAATCTTGTGCTGACAGAGAGTGGGACTAATGCCCTTAAGATCATCAAGAGTATACCCAATGGCAGCACGGTGCTTCTTCAGAATTTTCAATAATCTTTCTTCCTCATGTTCTGGAAGGTTAGCACTAATAATAACAGGATATATCTTTTTCTCATCAAGATAAGCATATTTCAAAGTATCAGGCAATTGCTTTAGTTCAAACACAGGATCAACTTTAGGTGGAGGAGGACCTCCTAGAGTTTCAATAGGCAAATTGTGTTTGAGCAGAGGTCGTTGTTCAAAGAAAATTTTATCTATTTCATTTCTTTCATGTATATGCATACCATTTTCATGGTCTAGCAAATATTGTTCTAGTGGATCAGTAGGAGTCATGGCAATAGAAGCAAGACCAATTATTTCATCCTTACTAGGCAATTCTTTCTTATGTGGTTGTCTACTAAACTTGGAGAAATTAAACTCATGAGACTCATTACCAAAGCTAACACCGACAGTTTGTTTCTCACAATCTATTTTAGCATTCACGGTGCTCAAGAAAGGTCTACCAAAGATAATGGGACAAAAATCATCTCGTGGGGAACCAAGAACTAGAAAATCAGTAGGGTATTTTATTTTCCCACACAAGACTTCAACATCTCTAACAATCCCAAGTGGTGTAATGGTGTCTCTATTGGCAAGTTTAATAGTAACATCTATGTCTTCTATTTCAGCGGGTGCTATGTCATTCATAATTTCTTGGTATAAGGTAAAAGGAATAGCACTCATGCTAGCACCTAAGTCACATAAACCATGATAACAATGATCTCCTATTTTAACTGAGACAACGGGCATGCCAACAATAGGTCTATGTTTATCTTTTTCATCGGGTTTGGCAATTCTAGCAGCATCATCGCAGAAGTAAATAACATGCCCATCAATATTTTCTACCAGGAGATCTTTAACCATAGCAACACTAGGTTCTACTTTAATTTGTTTAGCATGTTTAGGTGCTCTAATATTACTTTTGTGAACCACAGTTGAAACCTTAGCATGTTCCTTTATCCTAACAGGGAAAGGTGGTTTTTCAATATAAGCAGTAGGCACAACTGGATCAACATTGTAAATAATAGTTTCATCTTTAACTATGACCGATTCTTTAATTTCTTCTTTAATAGGGGGATGATATTTAAACCAATTCTCCTTAGGGAGATCAACATGAGTAGCAAAAGATTCACAAAAAGAGGCTACTATCTCAGAGTCAAGTCCATATTTAGTGCTAAACTTGTGAAAAGCATCGGTATCCATAAAAGATTTAACACAATCAAATTCAAGCTTAATACCTGACTCTTTACCTTCGTCGAGTTCCCAATCTTCAGAGTTGCATTTAATTATTTCTAAAAGATCCCACCTGAATTCAATAGTCTTCTTCATAAAAGAACCAGTACAAGAAGTATCGAGCATGGATCGATCATCATGAGAAAAGCCGAGCATAAAAATTCTGAATAATAATTTCTCTAGAGAGCTCATGATTGGGGCATGAATATAACATTGACTTAAGCCTCCCCCAAGCTAGAGCGATACTTTCTCCTTCATGAGGCCAAAAATCATATATATATATATATATATAATTCCGATCACGATGAACTAGATGCATAGGATAATTTTTTTGGTGAAATTCCAATTTCAAACGATTCCCGTTTCAAGATCCAATATCATCGCATAGCCTATACCATGTCAATGCTTTTCCCTTAAAAGATAAAGGGAAACCTTCTTGTTAGCTTCATTTCCGGATAAACCTGCAAGCTTAAATAATCCACAAATTTATCCACATATATCAAGTGCATATCAGGATGTTCAGTTCCATCTCCTGCGTAAGGATTAGCTAGCAGTTGTTCTATCATACCCAAAGGAATTTCATAACCAATATTTTCAGTAGGTGCAGTAGGTTGAGGGGCAACTAATTGTGCTTCCGGTCGAGGTGAAGATACCCCGAACAAACCCCTCAAAGGATGATTCTCCATAGTAAAAAGTGACAATAAATTTCAGCACGTAGTAATAATTTTTCCTTACCAATTTCCACTTACCAAGAGAGCTTCACTCCCCGGCAATGGCGCCAGAAAAGAGTCTTGAAACCCACAAGTATATGGGATCAATCATAGTCCTTTCGATAAGTAAGAGTGTCGAACCCAACGCGGAGCAGAAAGAAATAACAAGTGGTTTTCAGCAAGGTATTTTCTGCAAGCACAGAAATAGTCGGTAACAAGTAGTTTGATAGCAAGATAATTTGTAACGGACAAGTAACGGTAATGGTAGATAAAGTACAGCAAGGTAGCCTAATCCTTTTGTGGCAAAGGACAGGCCAAAACGGTCTCTTATGAGCAAAGCGTTCTTGAGGGTACACGGGAATTTCACCATATCACTTTCATCATGTTGGTTTGATTCATGTTCGCTACTTTGATAATTTGATATGTGGGTGGACCGGTGCATAGGTGTTCTTCTTACTTGAACAAACCTCCTACTTATGATTAACCCCCTCGCAAGCATCTGCAACTACAAGAAAAGTATTAAGATAAAATCTAACCATAACATTAAACTTTTGGATCCAAATTGGTCCCTTACGAAATACTAGGGTTTAAGCTTCTGTCACTCTAGCAACCCATCATCTAATAACTACTCCACAATGCATTCCCTTAGGCCCAAATATGGTGAAGTGCCATGTAGTCGACGTTCACTTGACACCACTAAGGGAATCACAACATACATATCATCAAAATATCAAACACATATGAAGTTCACATGATTACTTGCAACATGACTTCTCTCGTGACCTCAAGAACAAAAGTAACTACTCACAAATGATAATCATGCTCAAGATCAGAGGGGTATTAAATAGCATAATGGATCTGAACATATAATCTTCCACCAAATAAACCATATAGTAATCAACTACAAGATGTAATCAACACTACTAGCCACCCACAGGTACCAATCTGAGGTTCTGGTACAAAGATTGAACACAAGAGATGAACTAGGGTTTGAGAGGAGATGGTGTTGTTGAAGATGTTGATGGAGATTACCCTCCCAAAGATGAGAGGGTTGTTGGTGATGACGATGACGATGATTTCCCCCTCCGAGAGGGAAGTTCCCCCGACGAAATCGCTTCGCTGGAGGGCAAAAGTGCTCCTGCCCAAGTTCCGCCTCAAGACGGCGGCGCTTCGTCCCGAAAGTCCCCCTTTGGTTTTTTCTAGGTCAAAATGACCTATATACAAGAAGATGGACACCGGACATGGGCCGAGGAGGGCACAACCCACCAGGGTGCGCCCTGGTGTCTTGTGCTCACCAGGGTGGCCCCCTCCAGTAGTTATTGGCACCAGTATTTTTTATATATTCCAAAAAAAATCTCCGTAAATTTTCAGCTCATTTGGAGATGTGCAGAATAGGTAACTCTGACGTAGCTTTTTCAGGTCCAGATTTCCAGCTACCGGCATTCTCCCTCTTTGTGTAAACCTTGCATATTATGAGAGAAAAGGCATTAGAATTACTCCATAAAGCATTATTATGCATAAAAACATTATAAATAACAGTAGGAAAACATGATGCAAAATGGACGAATCACTCCACTGCCTCAAGCCAGGCCTTCTCGCTTCCCTCCTTCTTTGGCCCTTGAACGTCCCGGATGTGAAGCACCCCGTCATGTAGCTCCATGGTTTGAGGGTGTTTCATCACCTACGGAAGGTAGGTGTTGATGACCTTCTCGTAGAACTTGTCCTTGAAAGAGCTTGACAGCGATATGGCAATCTAGATCTGCCAAAAAACAACTCGAAACGAGAACAGAGGAGAAACTTGCGATAAAGTGGTCAAAACATCCGAGAGTATATATAATGATTTTTATTTTGTGAAATAAGTATTCGAGAAGAAAACGGAGTCAGGAAAGCATGCAAGGGGCCCACAAGGCAACACGGCGCACCATATGGCGCGCCCTTTTGCCTTATGACCTCCTCGTGGGTCCTCTCGGCTGTTTCTTATTTCTGTAATTTTTATAATATTCCAAAATGGACAGAAATGTTTTTTATGGAATTTTTGGAGTTTATTTACTGACCGTATCACATACCTATTCCTTTTAGGGTTCTGGAGCATTTTGGATGGTCTCTTTTATGTGTTCCTCCGACGTCACTGTTTGAATAATATTATTTTCAACATTAATGGGCGTACCTAAGATATAATGTTTAATTCTTTGCCCATTAACCACCCTCGGATTAGCGCCCTCAGCATTGTTGATCTTGATAGCTCCGGGGCGATAAACTTCTTCGACGATATATGGTCCTTCCCATTTAGAGAGAAATTTTCCTGCAAAGAATCTAAAACGAGAGTTGTAAAATAGAACTTGATCACCAACTTTAAATTCACATGTTTGTATTCTTTTGTCATGCCATCTTTTAATTTTTTATTTAAACAACTTGGCATTTTCATATGCTTGTGTCCTCCGTTCATCTAGAGAACTAATATCGAATAACCTCTTTTCACTAGCAATCTTAAAATCATAGTTAAGTTCTTTAATTGCTCGATAAGCTTTATGTTCTAATTCAAGAGGCAAATGACATGCCTTTCCATAGACCATTTTATATGGAGACATACCCATAGGATTTAAGCAGTTTTGTATGCCCACAATGCATCATCAAGTTTCTTAGAACAATTCTTCCTAGATCTATTACGGTCTTTTGCAAAATTAATTTTATTTCTCTATTCCTCAATTCAACTTGGCCATTAGACTGAGGATGATATGGTGATGCAATTCTATGGTTGACATCATATTTAGCTAGGAGTTTATGGAATGCACCATGAATAAAATGTGAACCGCCATCGGTCATTAAATATCTAGGGACTCCAAACCTCAGCCAAAAGCTCTGTCAGACGTCCAGTTCAGCATGGCGGAAAGGTCGGATCGTGTCGGCCACCCGAGGCGATGCTGGTATCCACCCTGTGCGCAACGACTCGGAGGGCGAGGGGCGATGGCCAAGACCCCCTTGCGCTTAGGATGTAGACCGGTGGGGACCTCTCTGCTGAGTTGTAGGTAGGGTTGCGATGTGTCATTTGGCCGAGGCCGGGCATGACCCAGGAAAGTGTGTCCGGCCGGAGTTAATCGAGCGTGTTGGGTAAGTTGGTGCACCCCTGCAGGGAAGAAAACTTCTATCGATAGCCGGTCCTACGGTAAAGGACACGCGCAGTTGTATCCTGATTGATACAATTTAGAACTGGATACTTGGATACTATGGCTCTGGGATTGCTTCTCGCAGGGAGTCAAGAAGGGATCTCCGGACGAGGTTGATGACTGTATGGCTCTGGGATTGCTTTCTCGCAGGGAGTCGAGAAAGGATCTCTGGGTGAGGTTGAGACTTAATGATACTGCTACATTATATTGTACTGTTCTACTCTCTTCTATTGCTGCAAGACCGCTGAAGATGCTAGTCTTCGATAGGACTAGGCCTTCTCTCTATTCTGGCATTTCTGCAGCCCAGTCCACATATACAGCCTCCCCTTGAAAATGTTGCATATGTAGTGTAGATCCTTGCTTGCTGAGTACTTCTGAGTACTCACGGTTGCTTTGTTTTCCTTTTCTCCCCATATCAGTTTGTCGTGACCAGATGACGGAGCCCCCTGAGACAGATGCCCCGTCGATCGACTACTACTTCGACCCCGAGGATGGATACTACGACGAGTTGGATGACGACTAGGAGTAGGATTGGAGGGTCCCAGGCAGGAGGCCTACGCCTTTCGATCGTAGTGTTTTATTTTGCCCCGCCTTTCTAAAGGCCTTTCTATTTCTGTTTCATATCTGTACTCAGATATTCTGATGCTTCCGCTGATGCTTGTACGCAAGTTTATGTATTCGAGCCCTCGAGGCCCCTGGCTTGTAATATAAAGCTTGTATGACTTTATTTATGTTTTAGAGTTGTGTTGTGATATCTTCCCGTGAGTCCTTAGGCTTGATCATGTGCATTTGCGTGTATGAATAGTGCACGATTAGGCCGGGGGCGTCACAAGTTGGTATCAGAGCCGACTGACTATAGGAACCCCCCTTTCTAATTCCTTGGCCGAAGTTGAGTCTAGTAACCGAAAACTACTTTACTAACTTGGCTGTGTGGCTTACGAGCCCACGTCGCCAATTGGGTGGTATTAGGATCTTTTACTCCTCGACCTTTACTCTGGGACTCTGATCTCTCTTCTATTCGGGTTAAAATTTTACTAACTCCAACATTAGGTTCTCGTGATCACATCCACCCGGTGTTCTGAAAATATCCCCCCTTGCTCCAAGATTGTGGGCCAGGTTCTGCTTGCAGGATCCTCTTATCGAGGGCACCCTGTGTTGTCACTTGCAGATTCCTCGCTCCAACAGTTTTCTCCGACGTTGACGTAGCCTTTGCTATGTCTCGTTGTGTACTTCCATATCGCGTGCCTGCGCGCCGCCTAGTTGTCTAGCCCTCCCCTTTCAACTGTCATAATGTCGGATACTAACCGAGGCTATGTGTGGATTTGAATGTCTGGTGCGAATATGATGAAGTATCTATTGCACTTCCTTCTGTTGTGCGTGTTACTTCATGAATTATTCCATACACCTACAGTTTTTCTTGCTAAACTGCCCCTGTTGATTTGGCAGGATGGCTGACGATCCTCCACCTCCACCTTATACTGCCGCAATGATGCAGCATTTTATGACTGGACTAATGGCTCAATTCCCAAATCAGAATACTCAACAATAGAATGCTCCAATAACTTTGCTAGAATTTGTGCGCCTCAACCCGTCCGTTTTCCGCAACTCCACCAATCCTATGGATGCTGATGATTGGCTTTGCGACATCCTGTTTGAGATGGAGTCAGCTAATGTTGCCCCTGACAGTCACGTCACCTTTGCGACATTCCACTTAAAGGGTCCAGCTGCTCAATGGTGGGAAAGCCAGAAGGCTATGTTGCCTGCAGAGACTGTAACCACTTGGCAGGAATTTCAGTCAGCTTTTCGTGCACGGTACATTCCTCAAGGTCTGATCAACCAGAAGAAGCAGGAGTTCCGCAAACTCTCTCAGGGCAAAATGACTGTGGATGAATATCAGAGGAAATTTCTAGAACTATCCCGCTATGCTGAAGATGACGTCTGCACTGACGCCCGCAAGCAGGATAAATTCCGTGAAGGACTCCGTACTGACATAAAACTCGCACTTGCAGTCCATGATTGCACAGACTACGCAACGCTTGTCAGCAAATCTTTCCAAATTGAAACAGCTCTGACTGAATGCCAGGAGTCGCTCAAGCGCACTCATGGAGCTGGCTCATCCTTGGGGTCAGCCTGTTCAGAAGCGTCGAGTGTGGATCCCGCACAATGTACACCACCGACCTGCTCCAACACCAAGGCCGTCATATGTTGCACCTCGTTTGCCTTCACCGCCGAGACAACTATCGGTTCATGATGGACCGCCTGATGCTGTGGCTTTTCATCAGGGTGCACCTCGTCCTCCCATTGGTTGCAAGAAGAGCTGTCGAAACCGTCGTCTCAGAAGCCCTTATGCCAAGCCGTCTGCTATAGTTCGGGTCCATGTCAACCAAGTTAACATGGAAGAAGCTCGACAGGACCCCAAAATTGTGATGGGCACCCTTCTAGTGAATTCAATCCCAGCTTCAGTCCTCTTTGATTCTGGAGCATCGCACTCCTTCATGTCCGAAAGTTTTGCGCGAAGCCATGATATACTTTTCGAGGAGATGTCCATCCCATTAGTAATCCATTCACCTGGGGCTAATTGGCAAACTACCATGGTAAGCCACGGTAACCACATTGTGATCGGAGGATTGATGTTCCCCGTTTCACTCATTACTCTCAAGACCTCCAACACAGACATTATTCTGGGTATGGACTGGTTGAAGCCTCATAAAGCTTTGATTGACTGTGCCACTGAAACAGTCCGCCTCACACACCCTTGCGGTCAGACTGTCAGATACTCTGCTCGAACAGTGCAGGACGCCGAAGCTCAGATTTATGTCCTGAATGCATTGAATGCCTCACCTCTTGAAGGCATCGAGAACGTTCCAGTTGTTCGTGAATTTCAAGATGTATTTCCAGAAGAACTTCCAGGAATACCCCCTGCTAGAGCTGTCGAGTTTGTCATCGACTTGAAGCCTGGCACTACACCTATTGCGAAGTGCCCTTATAAGATGCCTCCGCATCATCTTCTCGAGCTTAAGGAAGAAATCGACATGTCACTTAAGAAAGGTTTCACCCGCCCCAGTTCCTCTGCTTGGGGAGCACCTTCACACTTCGTTAAGAAGAAGGATGGAACTAACCGATTGGTTCAGGATTATCGGCCCATTAACCAAGCAACAATTCAGAATAAATATCCGCTTCCTCGGATCAATGATTTGTATGATCAACTTGCTGGATCATCGGTATTCTCTAAACTTGATTTGAGGTTGGGTTACCATTAGATCCGTGTTCGTGAAGAGGATATTCCCAAGACTGCATTTGTTACTCGCTATGGCTCCTACGAGTACACTGTCATGTCATTTGGCTTAACAAATGCTCCAGCCACATTCTCCCGTCTGATGAATTACATCTTCATGGATTACCTTGACAAATTTGTCGTGGTATATCTAGATGATATTCTGGTATATTCGAAGAATAAAGAAGAACATGCTGAACACCTCCGTCTTGTACTGGAAAGGCTCCGAGAACACCAGTTGTATGCCAAATACTCCAAATGTGAATTCTGGCTTTCTGAAGTAACGTATCTTGGTCATGTGATTTCCAAGGATGGAATTGATGTTAACCCGGAACGAGTTCAGGCTATTCTGGACTGGACTCCTGCGAAGAACGTCAAGCAAGTGAGAAGTTTTCTTGGCCTTGCAAGCTATTGCCGTCGATTTGTTGAGAATTTTTCTAAGATTGCTAAGCCTTTGACTGATCTGCTTCACAAGGGCGTTAAGTTCGAATGGACCGAAAAATGTCAGCAAAGTTTCCAGACACTCAAAGACAAGCTGACATCTGCCCCAGTACTATCGCCTCCAAATACCCGCAAAAACTTTGTGATATATTGTGATGCATCCCATGAAGGATTAGGCTGTGTCCTAATGCAAGAGCGTAAGGTGATTGCTTATGGCTCTTGTCAGTTGTGCCCACATGAAGAGAATTATCCGGTACATGATTTAGAACTAGCTGCTGTCATCTATGCACTGCAGTTGTGGCGACATTACCTTCTCGGTAATCGTTGCGAGATATACACAGATCATAAAAGTCTGAAGTACTTGTTCACTCAACCTTCTCTAAACCTTCGTCAGCAAAGATGGATGGAGGCCATTGCGGACTATGATTTGGGTATTTCCTATACCCCTGGCAAGGCTAACGTGATGGCTGATGCCTTAAGCCGCAAGTCCTATTGCAACAACCTCATGGTTAGGTGAGCTCAACCTCGTCTTTTTGAAGAACTGCGCAAGCTGAATCTGCGTATTGTTCCACAGGGCTCTCTAAATAACCTTGTGATACAACCAGATCTTGAGAAAGCTGTTAAGGATGCGCAAGCTAAAGATGCTGAAATTGATCTCATGAAGAAAGATCTTCACCTTCAAAAGTACAGGGATTTCTCGCTGTCTGAAGATGGAACCTTGTATTTCAGAAACCGCATTGTGGTACCTCGCTTTGAACTCATGACTGACAAGGTCATGAAGGAGGCACATGATACCCCGCTGTCTATTCATCCGGGTAGCACCAAGATGTATCGTGATCTCCGTCAAAGGTACTGGTGGTCTAAAATGAAGCAGGATATTGCTCGATATGTAGCTGAATGTGATGTGTGTCGTCGCGTTAAAGCAGAACATCAGAAACCAGCTGGAATTCTGCAACCACTTCCTATTCCTCTATGGAAATGGGATAAGGTTCAGATGGATTTCGTTACAGGACTTCCCAGGTCACAGAAGGGTCACGATGCTATTCTTGTCGTCGTCGACCAACTCTCTAAAGTTGCACACTTTCTGCCCGTCAAGGAAACTATCACTGCTAGTCAGTTAGTAGAGTTGTATATCTCCAGAATTGTATCACTCCACAATATTCCGAAGGAGATCAGTTCGGACCGTGGCGGCCTTTTCACTTCCAAATTCTGGGAAAGTTTCCAAACAGCTATGGGAACTCATATTACCTGGAGTTCAGCTTATCACCCTCAATCTCAAGGCCAAGTCGAACGAGTCAATCAGGTTCTTGAAGACATGCTTCGGGCTTGTGTTATTTCTTTCGGCAAGAAGTGGGAAGAATCTCTTCCTTATGCGGAATTCTCTTATAACAATAGCTATCAAGCCAGTTTGAAAATGGCCCCCTTCGAAGTACTCTATGGACGTAAGTGTCGAACCCCTCTGAATTGGTCAGAAACTGGGGAACGACCGCTCGTGGGTCCGGATATTATTCAACACGCCGAAGAACAAGTTCGTATTGTTCGAGAAAATCTCAAGGCGGCTCAGGACCGCCAGAAGAGCAACTATGATCGCAAACGATGGGGTTTGACTTATCAACCTGGTGATCAGGCTTATCTGCGAGTCACCCCGATGAAAGGCACTCACCATTTTGGAATCAAGGGCAAGTTAGCTCCATGCTACATTGGTCCTTTCCGCATAATTGCTAGGCGTGGACAGGTGGCATATAAATTGGAGTTGCCGCCGCAATTCTCTCATATCCACGACGTCTTCCATGTGTCGCAACTTCGTAAATGCTTCAAAGAATCTCCACACCGAGCTGTGGATCACGAGGTGCTCGAATTGCAAGATGACCTATCTTATAAGGAGCATCCGATCCGCATTCTCGATGAAGCTGAACGTCGGACCCGTCAGAAGGTTACCAAGTTCCTCAAAGTGCAGTGGTCAAATCATACTGAAGATGAAGCCACTTGGGAACGCGAGGATAATCTTCGTGCGGAATACCTCGAACTTTTTCCTTCTACGTCTTAATTCTCGGGACGAGAATTCTTGTTAGTGGAGGAGATTTGTAACACCCCATGTATTGAGCTTCAGTAATCACCCTTTTGATTATGCCATGCCATCATGTTTAACAGTGCATGATCATCATTAGCATCATATTGCATTTCAACTCCTAAGTCAAAATCCAAAATTAAATGAAAGTGGAGAATAAAAGTTGTCTGGCATAGAAACTAAAATGTTCGTTAAATAGCAAATAATCTAGAGACAATTCTAAAATTATAATCAACTTTTACTAAATTCATTATGTGCCTCAAACAGCAACAAAACAGAGATATATAATCCAATTTCTTTTAATTAAAATTCAAGTGAAATCATTTGTACACCAAAACAATTTTTAGCAGTGACTAATGTTGCACTGTGAATT
The DNA here is from genome assembly GCA_011799875.1 of Thinopyrum elongatum. Taxonomy (NCBI): domain Eukaryota; kingdom Viridiplantae; phylum Streptophyta; class Magnoliopsida; order Poales; family Poaceae; genus Thinopyrum; species Thinopyrum elongatum. The sequence continues at coordinate 512,855,357 of CM022298.1, forward strand.
ATGGACCAGTTCCTATGCTTTACAAAAGTCCATAAGTGGCCTAACATTTTTGTGAACAGAAAAGAAAAACAGAAAAACAGAAAACAGAAAAAGAAAAGAAGAAATGGAAAAGTGCCCCTGTGCACTTAAGCCCACAGCCGCACAGGAGCCGGCCCAGCCCAACTAGCCCCTCCCCCTACCCCCTGACGCCACAGGCGCGTTGTCGAGCAGCTTGCGTGCGCGCGCGCCCCCGAGCCCGGCCCCCCTCCCTCGGCACTCGACAGCACGTCGTCGCGCTCGCCGTGGTTAAAGGGCAGAGCCCCGTGCACCCTGGCCCCCCTGGCCTCCCTCTTCCATTCGGCGCCCTCTCTTTTCTATCCCCACTGCTCGCTCGTCCATTCCCTCTCTGTCCCGAGCAAGCTCACCGCCGCCCTCCGTCGCCACCACGGCCATCTGCGGCGCCTCGCCTCGCCAGGATGCCGTGAGCGTCTGGCGTCGACCTCCACGACGAATAGTGCCCGCTGCTGGAGCGGGGAGCCACCACAGCCCCGGATCCGCCTCGCCCCCTTCCGCTTCGGCTCCGGCTAAATTCCGGCGACCCCGAGCTCGTCTGCAGCTACTAAGCAGTCAACGGCCAACTTGCGCCTCACCGTGAGCCTCTCCCTCCTTCCTCCTCTCTCCCGTCGACGCTAGCTGCCCGTAGGCATCGCTCAATTCGCGCCCGAGCCGCCGCCGCGCGACCTGGTCGCCGGCCACGTTCCGGTGTCCTTTTTGTCACGCGCGCGTGTCCAACGTGTTCACCCGCGCGCGTAGATGCCGTAGGTACTCAGCACCGATCTTTTTGCTCGTCGCAACGTCGTTTGCGAACTCGCCGTGCTTCGGCCTCCGCCATGACTCAACGCCGGCGCATCTCCGGCCACCCCCTGTTTGTCCCGACGCCACAGCTCGACGCGGCACTCGACGCTCGATCGAATGAGCCCGGGCGCGCGCAAAATGGCTCTCTGTAGCCATTTTCCGGCGGGTTCCGGCGAGTCGGCCGCCGCAGAGCGCTCGTCGGAGCGATTCCGGCGGCCCCCGCCAGCGTGGCACCGCGTGGGACCCGCTAGGGGTCGCTGACGAGTGGGCCCTGCGCCAGTTTGACCGCGTTCACCGAGGTCAACGTGGGGCACTGTTCATGTGTGCCAATGACATTTGGGGCCCCCAGCTGTTAAGTAAATAAAAGCTAATTAGTTAACCTAATCTCTCACTGACACCCGGGGCCCACACCCCCTAATTAACCCAGTTAGTTAGTTAAGTACACTGTTAGACTAACAGAGACTGACATGTGGGTCCCACTGGACCCACATGTCAGGTTTGACCTGGCCAGCCGGTCAGTTGACCTGCTCACGTCACCATGACGCTCTGCTGATGTCATATTTCCTTTTTTGTTAAATTGAAATTAAATTTAGAAAATGCTAAAATCTTTAGAAAATCATATCTTTTAATCCGTAGCTCAGATCGAAAAACTTTGTACATGAAAATCGCTCAGAACGACGAGACGAATCCGAATTCGCGGTCCGTTCGTCCGCGACACGTCCCTAACTATCTGAACATGCAACTTTTTGCCTGTTTCAGATAAATGAATAGTGCATGACTCCAATAAAATAAATCCAAACAAATTCCTAAAATAACTAAATGACTTAGACATGTCTTCAGGCAACCCTGCACTGCACGTTAGCGTAACCTGCTCTATGTTGCTTATGTTTGTCGTGTATTTATTTGTTTCCTCCCCCTCTTCTCTCTCGATAGACCCCGACACCCACATCGGCCCCGAGACCGACGCAGCTCCGGAGACTGACGCCACTTTTGACGACCTTGCCCTTGTCGCCGAGCAACCAGGAAAGCCCCCCCCTTGAGCATACCGATATCGCCCATTCTATTTCTCATGCTTGCATTAGAACTGCTACTGCTGCTTTACCTATTCTGATGCATAGCCTGTTTATTGTAACCTGCTGTTGATAATTACCTGCATATCCTAAACTGCTTAGTATAGGCTGGGTAGAGACCTATCAGTGACCCCACTTATCCCAATTGCCCCGCTGGATAATCCGAAGACCCGATCAACGGGATTGAAGACCAGGCCCCGACACCGCACAACACCCCCCCTTAGTTGTAACGACACTGCAGCGTTACTATCGAGTGCCGAGGGTGAAACCTCTTGTAGCACTTCTGATGTTAACTCTGTAGAGTAGCTATTCGGTCGTGGTCATCGAGGGTGATTCCTCCTTCACCACGTCCGGTAACGACGCCGTCGTACAACACCTCAAGTGTGAACCCAGTGAGGGTGATTCCTCCGAGTTCACCTTGACGGAGACATCGAGTAGGAATCCAACGAGGGTGATACCTCGGATTCCCCTGATGTTATGGACACACGGATACTTGGACTTTACACTATTACTTGGATAGGCGGGTCGGCCCTGAGGGGTACCCGCGTGCGCCTGAGAGGCGAGTGTTGTGAAGACGGGTGCCTGTGTGGTGCCCGAGTGAGAATACGAGGCGCGGTCGGGCATTCTTGGCCCTTGCCGCAAGTCCTCGAGACGGGGCGACGGGGTCACATCTTTCGTGAGTCTCTGCTCGTTACCACAACCCCCAAGGTACTAATGGTTTGGATATTTGATCTGAGTGGGCCTCTGGCCCGATAGCACTAACCACCACGTGGGCATAGTATGGGCGTTCTGCATCGTATGCATCAGCCGAAAGCTCTGTCAGACGTCCAGTTCAGCATGGCGGCATGGTCGGATCGTGTCGGCCACCCGAGGCGATGCTGGTATCCACCCTGTGCGCGACGACCCGGAGGGCGAGGGGCGATGGCCAAGACCCCCTTGCGCTTAGGATGTAGACCGGCGGGGACCTCTCTGCTGAGCTGTAGGTAGGGTTGCGATGTGTCGTTTGGCCGAGGCCGGGCATGACCCAGGAAAGTGTGTCTGGCCGAAGTTAATCGAGCGTGTTGGGTAAGTTGGTGCGCCCCTGCAGGGAAGAAAACTTCTATCGATAGCCGGTCCTACGGTAAAGGTACCTTGGAGTTGTATCCTGATTGATACAATTTAGAACTGGATACTTGGATACTATGGCTCTGGGATTGCTTCTCGCAGGGAGTCGAGAAGGGATCTCCGGACGAGGTTGATGACTGTATGGCTCTGGGATTGCTTTCTCGCAGGGAGTCGAGAAAGGATCTCTGGGTGAGGTTGAGACTTAATGATACTGCTACATTATATTGTACTGTTCTACTCTCTTCTATTGTTGCAAGACCGCTGAAGATGCTAGTCTTCGATAGGACTAGGCCTTCTCTCTATTCTGGCATTTCTGCAGCCCAGTCCACATATACAGCCTCCCCTTGAAAATGTTGCATATGTAGTGTAGATCCTTGCTTGCTGAGTACTTCTGAGTACTCACGGTTGCTTTGTTTTCCTTTTCTCCCCATATCAGTTTGTCGTGACCAGATGATGGAGCCCCCTGAGACAGATGCCCCGTCGATCGACTACTACTTTGACCCCGAGGATGGATACTACGATGAGTTGGATGACGACCAGGAGTAGGATTGGAGGGTCCCAGGCAGGAGGCCTACGCCTCTCGATCGTAGTGTTTTATTTTGCCCCGCCTTTCTAAAGGCCTTTCTGTTTCTGTTTCATATCTGTACTCAGATATTCTGATGCTTCCACTGATGCTTGTACGCAAGTTTATGTATTCGAGCCCTCGAGGCCCCTGGCTTGTAATATAAAGCTTGTATGACTTTATTTATGTTTTAGAGTTGTGTTGTGATATCTTCCCGTGAGTCCTTAGGCTTGATCGTGTGCATTTGCGTGTATGAATAGTGCACGATTAGGCCGGGGGCGTCACAGTCAATCCCTTCATGGTCAATTGCAAAGGTGAGATCTGATAGAGATAGGTATAAAAGATTGCCAAAAGGTAAAATAAAATAAAAGTAAATAAATTGCAGCAAGGTATTTTTGGTTTATAGATCTGAAAATATATGATGGAAAATAGACCCGGGGACATAGGTTTCACTAGAGGCTTCTCTCTTGAAGGTGAATAATACGGTGGGTGAACAAATTACTGTCGAGCAATTGATAGAAAAACGCAAAGTTATAACGATATCCAAGGCTATGATTATGCATATAGGCATCACGTCTGTGTCAAGTAGACCGACTCATGCCTGCATCTACTACTATTACTCCACACATCGACCGCTATCCAACATGCATCTAGAGTATTAAGTTCATAAAGAACGGAGTAACGCCTTAAGTAAGATGACATGGTGTAGAGGGATAAACTCAAGCAATATGATGAAAACCGCATCTTTTTATCCTTGATGGCAACAATACAATATGTGCCTCGCTACCCCTACTATGTCACTGGGTGAGGACACCACAAGATTGAACCCAAAACTAAGCACCTCTCCCATTGCAAGAAATACCAATCTAGTTGGCCAAACCAAACCGATAATTCGAAGAGAAATACAAAGATATCAAATCATGCATATAAGAATTCAGAGGAGATTCAAATAATATTCATAGATAATCTGATCATAAATCCACAATTCATCGGATCTCGACAAACACACCGCAAAAGAATATTACATCGAATAGAACTCCAAGAACATCGAGGAGAACATGGTATTGAAGATCAAAGAGAGAGAAGAAGCCATCTAGCTACTAGCTATGGACCCATAGGTTTGAGGTAAACTACTCACGCTTCATCGGAAGGGCAATAGGGTTGATGTAGATGCCCTCCGTGATCGAATCCCCCTCCGGCAGATCACCGGAAAAGGCCCCAAGATGGGATCTCACGGGAATAGAAGGTTGCGGCGGCGGAAAAGTATTTTCGTGGCTCTTTTTGTTGATAATGGAATATTTGAGGATTTATAGAACTCAGAGGGAGGTCGGTGGACTCCCGGGGGGCACAAGCCAGGGGGCGCCCCCCCTAGGGCACGCCCTGAGGGCTTGTGAAGCCCTCGGGACTCTTCTGATTTGGACTCCAAGTTTCGTGGATGTCTTCTGGTCCAAGAAAAATCATCGTAAAGTTTTATTCCGTTTGGACTCCGTTTGATATTCCTTTTCTGCGAAACTCAAAAACAAGGAAAAAACAGAAACTGGCACTAGGCTCTAGGTTAATAGATTAGTCCCAAAAATAATATAAAATAGCATATTAATGAATATAAAACATCCAAAACAGATAATATAATAGCATGGAACAATAAAAAATTATAGATATGTTGGAGATGTATCAAGCATCCCCAAGCTTAATTCCTGCTCGTCCTTGTGTAGGTAAATGATAAAAATAGAATTTTTGATGTGGGATGCTACCTAACATATTTATCCATGTAATTTTCTTTATTGTGGCATGAATGTTCAGATCCATAAGATTCAAAACAAAAGTTTAATATTGACATAAAAAACAGTAATACTTCAAGCATACTAATAAAGCAATCATGTCTTCTCAAAATAGCATGGCCAAAGAAAGTTATCCCTACAAAATCATATAGTATGGCTATGCTCCATCTTCATCACACAAAGTATTAAATCATGCACAACCCCGATGACAAGCAAAGCAATTGTTTCATACTTTTGATGTTCTCAAACTTTTTCAACTTTCACGCAATACATGAGCGTGAGCCATGGATATAGCACTGTAGGTGGAATAGAATATGGTGGTTGTGGAGAAGACAAAAAGAAGGAGATAGTTTCACATCAACTAGGCGTATAAACGGGCTATGGAGATGCCCATCAATAGATATCAATGTGAGTGAGTAGGGATTGCCATGCAACGGATGCATTAGAGCCATAAGTGTATGAAAGCTCAAAGAGAAACTAAGTGGGTGTGCATCCAACTCGCTTGCTCACGAAGACCTATGGAAATTTGAGGAAGCCCATCATTGGAATATACAAGCCAAGTTATATAACAAAAAATTCCCACTAGTATATGAAAGTGACAGAATAGGAGACTCTCTATCATGAAGATCATGGTGCTACTTTGAAGCACAAGTGTGGAAAAAGGATAGTAGCATTGCCCCTTCTCTCTTTTCTCTCATTTTTTATTTTGGGCACTTTGGGCTCTTTTTTTATTCTTCTTTTTTCTCTTTTTTTTCATCCGGAGTCTCATCCCGACTTGTGGGGGAATCATAGTCTCCATCATCCTTTCCTCACATGGGACAATGCTCTAATAATGATGATCATCACACTTTTATTTACTTACAACTCAAGAATTACAACTCGATACTTAGAACAAAAATATGACTCTATATGAATGCCTCCGGTGGTGTACCGGGATGTGCAATGATCAAGAGAGACATGTATAAAAGATATGAACGGTGGCTTAGCCACAAATACGATGTCAACTACATGATCATGCAAAGCAATATGACAATGATGAAGCGTGTCATAATAAATGGAACGGTGGAAGTTGCATGGCAATATATCTCGGAATCGCTATGGAAATGCCATAATAGGTAGGTATGGTGGCTGTTTTGAGGAATGGTATATGGTGGGTGTAGTGCTCCGGCGAAAGTTGCACGGTACTAGAGAGGCTAGCAATGGTGGAAGGGTGAGAGTGCGTATAATCCATGGACTCAACATTAGTCATAAAGAACTCACATACTTATTGCAAAAGTCTATTAGCTATCGAAATAAAGTACTACACTCATGCTCCTAGGGGGATAGATTGGTAGGAAAATACCATCGCTCGTCCCCGACCGCCACTCATAAGGAAGACAATCAATAAATAAATCATGCTCCGACTTCATCACATAACGGTTCACCATACGTGCATGCTACGGGAATCACAAATTTTAACACAAGTATTTCTACCAGTCCACAATTACTCACTAGCATGACTCTAATATCACCATCTTTATATCTCAAAACAATCATAAGGAATCAAACTTCACATAGTATTCAATGCACTTTATATGAAAGTTTTTATTATATCCCTCTTGGATGCCCATCATATTAGGACTAAATTCATAACCAAAGAAAATTACCATGCTGTTTAGAGACTCTCAAAATAATATAAGTGAAGAAAGAGAGTTCAACAATTTATATAAAATAAAACCACCGCCGTGCTCTAAAAAGATATAAGTGAAGCACTAGAGCATATTGCCTAGCTCAAAAGATATAAGTGAAGCACATAGAGTATTCTAATAAATTCATGATTCATGCGTGTCCTTCTCAAAAGGTGTGTATAGCAAGGATAATTGTGGCAAACTAAAAATCAAAGACTCATATCATACAAGATGCTCCAAGCAAAACACATATCATGTGGTGAATAAAAATATAGCCTCAAGTAAATTTACCGATGGACGAAGACGAAAGAGGGGATGCCTTCCGGGGCATCCCCAAGCTTAGGCTCTTGGTTGTCCTTGAATATTACCTTGGGTTTCCTTCGGAATCCCCAAGCTTAGGCTCTTGCCACTCCTTATTCCATAGTCCATCAGATCTTTACCCAAAACTTGAAAACTTCACAACACAAAACTCAACAGAAAACTCATGAGATCCGTTAGTATAAGAAAATAAATAACCACTTTTTGGTACTGTTGTTAAATCATTCTTTATTTATATTGGTGTAATATCTAATGTATTCCAACTTCTCCATGGTTCATACCCCCCGATACTACCCATAGATTCATCAAAATAAGCAAACAACACATAGAAAACAGAATCTGTCAAAAACAGAACAGTCTGCGAAGATATGAATTGTTATAATACTTATGGAACTCCAAAAATTCTGAACAATTAGGAAAACATAGGAAATTTGTATATAAATCTTGTGTAAAACATTCAGGGTTTTTTCACTCTCCAGTGAATTTATATAATTCTGTTGCTGGACGCAAAAGTTTCTGTTTTTCAGCAAGATCAAATCAACTATCACCGTAAGCCATCCCAAAGGTCTTACTTGGCTCAAACACTAATTAAAAAACCAAAACACAATTACTACAGAGATAATAATGTGTATTTTATTCAAGAATATAAGCAAAAAAAAAAATTGGGTTGCCTCCCAACAAGCGCTATTGTTTAACGCCCCTAGCTTGGCATATTGCAATAGATCTAGGTATTGTCATCTTTGGTATGCACTTCCTCAATTGCATACTTATACCCTCTACGAGATTCTTTGGTTTTATCAATAATCACACTCCTAGGCAGGAAATCAAGAAATTCACTAGTAGCAATCGGTTCCTTAATAATATTGAGAAAGTTGGGGTGAACACTTATCATCTTAAGATCTCTGTTTTCTTTACTAGAAGAATCACCCTTATCTTTAGGAACATAAATAAACTTGGTAGTTTTATTCGGAGGAAGTTTTGGATTAGTTTTAACAGCGGCAAAAGCGGAACCCAAGTTGGTAATAATATCTTCTAATTTACCAATTCTAGAGGAATGTTGATCAATTTTCTACTTAACCATGGGTTCTTTTTCCTTAAAGTTCTTCAAAGTAACCCCCACCTTCGATCCAAGTTGAGTAATGTGATTATGGAACTTTTTATCTAAGTTCTCAAATAGCTCTATGGTGGGGATTTTATTTTCAATAATATCAAGCCATTGCATCACATGTTCCAAAGTTAAAAGAGTTTCATTAACCATAAGCGGTGGAGATCCTACTAGATTCAACATAGCATTGTAAGCATCCATAGTGTGACTACCCAAGAAATTTCCCCCAGTAATGGTATCTAGCACATATCTATACCAAGTAGTCACACCCACATATTTTTTTTGAAGAAGAATGGTAGTAGTTTGCTTACGAGTAGACCTATTTTGAGCATTGTAAATTCTATACCAAGCATCTTTAAGATTCTCCCCACCCCTTTGCTTAAAATTAAGAACCTTGTTTTTTGGGGTATCAATTACGATAAAGGAGCTAGCCATAAAAGCAAGTCGAGTGATCTAGCACACGAGCAAACAAAAGGCAAACGAAAAGATGAACGGAAGAAGGGCAAATAAAAAGGCAAATATTTTTGTATTTTTCTGAAAATCATTTTAGAAGTGGGGGAGAGAAAGACAAGAGGCAAATGTTGAATAATGGAATGCAAGAGATGATAGTTTATGATGGGTACTTGGTAGGCTTGATGTAGACCTCCCCGGCAACGGCGCCAGAAATTATTCCTGCTACTTCTTGAGCTTGCGTTGGTTTTTCCCTTGAAGAGGAAAGGGTGATGCAGCAAAGTAGAGATAAGTATTTCCCTCAGTTAGAGAACCAAGGTAGCAATCCAGTAGGAGGTACAAGCAAGTCTCCAATCTATGCACCTGCACAAACAATCAAACACTTGCACCCAACGCGATAAAGGGGCTGTCAATCCCTTCACGGTCAATTCCAAACGTAAAACAAAATAAAAGTAAATAAATTGCAGCAAGGTATTTTTGGTTTGTAGATCTGAAAATATATGATGGAAAATAGACCCGAGGGCCATAGGTTTCACAAGAGGCTTCTCTCTTGAAGGCAAATAATACGGTGGGTGAACAAATCACTGTCAAGCAATTGACAGAAAAGCGTAAAGTTATGACGATATCCAAGGCAATGATTATGCATATAGGCATCACGTCCGTGTCAAGTAGACCGACTCCTGCCTGCATCTACTACTATTACTCCACACATCAACCGCTATCCAACATGCATCTAGAGTATTAAGTTCATAAAGAACGGAGTAACGCCTTAAGTAAGATGACATGATGTAGAGGGATAAACTCAAGCAATATGATGAAAACCGCATCTTTTTATCCTTGATGGCAACAATACAATATGTGCCTCACTACCCCTACTATGTCACTGGGTGAGGACACCGCAAGATTGAACCCAAAACTAAGCACCTCTCCCATTGCAAGAAATACCAATCTAGTTGGCCAAACCAAACCGATAATTCGAAGAGAAATACAAAGATATCAAATCATGCATATAAGAATCCAGAGGAGATTCAAATAATATTTGTAGATAATCTGATCATAAATCCACAATTCATCGGATCTCGACAAACACACCGCAAAAGAATATTACATCGGATAGAACTCCAAGAACATCGAGGAGAACATGGTATTGAAGATCAAAGAGAGAGAAGAAGCCATCTAGCTACTAGCTATGGACCCATAGGTCTGAGGTAAACTACTCACACTTCATCAGAAGGGCAATAGGGTTAACGTAGATGCCCTCCATGATCGAATCCCCCTCCGGCAAATCACCGAAAAAGGCCCCAAGATGGGATCTCACGGGAACAGAAGGTTGCGGCGGCGGAAAAGTATTTTAATGGCTCTTTTTGTTGATAATGGAATATTTGAGGATTTATAGAACTCAGAGGGAGGTCGGTGGACTCCCGGGGGGCCCACAAGCCAGGGGCGCGCCCTGAGAGCTTGTGGAGCCCTCGGGACTCTTCTGACTTGGACTCCAAGTTCCGTGGATGTCTTCTGGTCCAAGAAAAATCATCGTAAAGTTTTATTCCGTTTGGACTCCGTTTGATATTCCTTTTCTGCGAAACTCAAAAACAAGGAAAAAATAGAAACTGGCACTGGGCTCTAGGTTAATAGGTTAGTCCCAAAAATAATATAAAATAGCATATTAATGCATATAAAACATCCAAGATAGATAATATAATAGCATGGAACAATAAAAAATTATAGATACGTTGGAGACGTTTCATTTAACGATACGGAGCCACCGCCACCTCCTGTTCTTCATCAGGAGGGCTGATCTGGAGTCCGTTCGGGGCTCCAGAGAGGGGGATTCAACGTCATCATCATCATCAACCATCCGCCATCAACAATTCCATGATGCTCACCACCCGGAGTGAGTAATTCCTTCCTAGGCTTGCTGGATGGTGATGGGTTGGATGAGATTTTTCATGTAATCGAGTTTGTTTTGTTAGGGCTTGATCCCTAGTATCCACTATGTTCTGAGATTGATGTTGCTATGACTTTGCTATGCTTAATGCTTGTCACTAGGGCCCGAGTGCCATGATTTCAGATCTGAACCCTTTATGTTTTCATGAATATATTTGAGTTCTTGATTTGATCTTGCAAGTTATATGCACCTATTACATGTTATGATCCGCATGTATTGGGATTCTTTTCGGTGATTACCGTAGTTTGAGGAGTTCATGTATTCACTATGTGCTAATGCTTTTTCCAGTTCTCTATTAAAAGGAGGCCTTAATATCCCTTAGATTTCCTTATGGACCCCGCTGCCACGGGAGGGTAGGACAAAATATGTCATGCAAGTTCTTATTATAAGCACGTACGACTATATACGGAATACATGCCTACATTACATTGATGAATTAGAGCTATTGTGTATCGCTCTAGGTTGTGACTGTTACTTGATGAATGTCATCCAACATAATTATCCATCACTGATCCAATGCCTACGCTTTTCATATATTGATCTTTGCTAAGTTACTTTTGCTGCTGCTACTGTTACTGTTACCGTTACTATTACAATTGTTTCCATTGTTATCAAACTATCATACTACTGTGCTACTGATCACTCTGCTGCTGATATTTAGTTCTCCAGGTGTGGTTGAATTGACAACTCAACTGCTAATACTTACAAATATTCTTTGGCTCCCCTTGTGTCGAATCAATAAATTTGGGTGAAATACTACCCTCGAAAATTGTTGTGATCCCCTATACTTGTGGGTTATCAGAGGTCACTCTATCAACATGCTGCACATCATAGATGGCTTTTAGAAGTTTAAAGTGATGAACCTCACTGTGGAAACAGTGAAGAGAACTGCCGCGGATCAGAAGCGATCATGTGGATTTGCCCCACACATTAGGTGCTCATCAACTCCAAAGTTGGTAGCAAAACATACCTACTTGATCGTCCGCATCTGCCGCTATAGCCTGAGTTTGAGGACAACACCCCGACGATGGACCCTTCCCATCCCACCTCGGCTACAGCACAAGCAGAGGTTGAGGCAAAGGCAACAACAGAAGCTGCACAAGCTGCTATAGGTCCTAGATCATCATTTGTTCCCGTTGTGAAGACTCAGGCAGATCAAATACTATATCTTCTCCATGCTACTCAGAGGATTGAGCATAGTCTGGCCAACCTCGTGAAGAACCAAGAGAGATTTGAGAGGATCATATAGACTAAGTTCCATCACCTGGATGTCGTGGTCACCGAGGTGAAGACCACGGTTGAAAGTCTAAAGAATGAGGTAGATGAAGCAAAGCTGCACTCCAGCAGTGATGATGAGGATCTGGGCATGATACGTCTCCATCGTATCTACTTTTCCTAACGCTTTTGCTCTTGTTTTGGACTCTAATTTGCATGATTTGAATGAAACTAACCCGGACTGATGCTCTTTTCAGCAGAACTACCATGGTGTTATTTTTGTGCAGAAATAAAAGTTCTCGGAATTGGACGAAACTTTTTGGAGAATTATTTTGGAATATATAATAATTTATGGAACCAAGACCCACTGGAGGGGGGGCCCCAGCTGCCCACAAGGCACTAGGGCGAGCCACCCCCCTCTAGCGCGCCCTTGTGGGTAGTAGGGCCCATGAGGCTCGGCTGACCCTAATTCTGACGCTATGAAATCCTATTTTTTTTGGAAAAAATAGGAGAGGAAGTTTCATCATGTTTTACGATACGGAGCCGCCGCCACCTCCTGTTCTTCATCGGGAGGCCAGATCTGGAGCCCGTTCGGGGCTGTGGAGAGGGGGATCTTCGGTCTTCGTCATCACCAACCATCCTCCACCACCAATTTCATGATGTTCACCGCCGAGAGAGTAATTTCTTCATAGGCTCGCTGGTCGGTGAGGAGTTGGATGAGATTCATCATGTAATCGAGTTAGTTTTGTTAGGGCTTGATGCCTATTATCCACTATGTTCTAAGATTGATGTTGTTATGACTTTGCTATGCTTAATGCTTGTCACTAGGGCCCGAGTGCCATGATTTCAGATTTGAACCGTTTATGTTTTCACCATTATATCTATGTTCTTGATCCGATCTTGCAAGTCATATGCACCTATTATGTGTTATGATCCGTAAACCCCAAGGTGACACCAATTGGGATACTTTCTGGTGATGACCGTAGTTTGAGGAGTTCATGTATTCACTATGTGCTAATGCTTTGTTCCGGTTCTCTATTAAAAGGAGGCCTTAATATCCCTTAGTTTCCTTATGGACCCCACTGCCACGGGAGGGTAGGACAAAAGATGTCATGCAAGTTCTTTTTCCATAAGCACGTATGACTACTTACGGAATACATGCCTACATTATATTTATGAACTGGAGCTAGTTCTGTGTCGCCTTAGGTTATGACTGATATATGATGAATATCATCCAACGAAATCACCGATCCAATGTCTACGAGTTTTTCACATATTGTTCTTGCTAAGTTACTACTATTGCTATTACTATTGTCACAACTGCTACAAAACTGTTACTGCTCTTACTGTTACCACTACTATCAAAACTATCATACTACTATGCTACTGATCACTTTGCTGCAAATATTTAATCTCCAGGTGTGGTTGAATTGACAACTCAATTGCTAATACTTACAAATATTCTTTGGCTCCCCTTGTGTCGAATCTATAAATTTGGGTTGAATACTCTACCCTCGAATACTGTTGCCATCCCCTATACTTGTAGGTTATCAGGGCACATGTCTTCCAACGACCACTCAGATTCAGACTATGCCCAGATCTGCAGCAGTACCAGTCACCGACACCAGAGCCATTCTATCTGCACTAGCTGTTGCACCTTGTATTGCCCCTCCAACTGCACCACCATTCTCCACTCCTCCAGTCCAGCAGACATCATCCGAAGCATTTGCAGACACACTTATCTCTACTCCAACAACCTCGACGCACATCGGAGCTACAAGTCAGAAGACTTCTTTGCCAGGAGCTGCAGGAGAGCAAGCCCAGAGTGACATTTAGCTCTGTACTCATTCGAACTTTTTGGTACTTGTTGCCAAAGGGGGAGAATTTGTATAGATCACAGGGCTTCGAGAGAGAGTGTCTTTTGCTTTTGCTCGTTTGATTTCATTCGACTTCGTGTGTTTGAGCTACTTTGATTACGTTGGTTGATACTTTTATGAGACTATGATGCTTGTGTGCTTGATCATACCGTACTTTGATGCTATGCATATTGATCTATCCATCTAGATGATTCTAGTATGATCATTCACTCATTTGCTTGGTGATGAGTGCTTATTGTATTTCTTTCATATCATTTTGTGCGCTCCACCAAGATGTATGTGACATGGAAGAGTGACTCATGATCCTAATCGATTGTGCATTTGCATTCAAATGCAAATCTTAAATAATGCACAAATTTAGGGGAGCTCTTACTTATCACATACTTCTCAGAGCGACGATGCCATTCATTGATTATATCCTTTATCGAATCTTTGATCTATATGTTGTCATCAATTACCAAAAAGGGGGAGATTAAAAGTGCAAACAATCCCTGGGTGGTTTTGGTAATTAATAACAACATATATGTCATTGAACTAATGTCTATTCAAAGATACATTTTAGGAAAGTTTGATGTTGACATGGCAAGGATAGGTTATTGTGGACCCCTCAAAATGCTAAGGACATGGATTGGAAAAAGCTTCAAGACTACATTTTTGGTTAAGTGATCCAAGATCACATTGAGTCCATAGGAAAGCCAATACTATTAAAAGGGGATCAGGTTTTGATCATGACTTAGTTACTCAAGTGCTTGAAGATATTGCTCCAAAACCCTTGATACGTCTCCGTCGTATCTATAATTTTTGATTGTTTCATGCCAATATTATACAACTTTCACATATTTTTGGCAACATTCTATATGATTTATTGGACTAACATATTGATCCAGTGCCTAGTGCCAGTTCCTGTTTGTTGCATGTTTTTTGGTTCACAGAATATCCATATCAAACAAAGTCCAAATGCAATAAAAATGTACGGAGAATTATTTTTGAATATATGTGATTTTTGGGAGGTGGAATCAATGCAAAAGGAGGCCCTCAGCCCCCACAGTACACCAGGGGGCGCCCCAGGTCCCAGGCGCATGGTGGTGGGTTGTGGTCACCTCGTAAGTCAGTTGGAGCTCTTCTTCGGGCGCAAGGAAGCTTATATCCAGAAAAAAATCGTGTTAAAATCTCAGAGCAATCGGAGTTACGGATCTTCGGGAATATAAGAAATGGTTTTCGGCCAGAAAATAGGAGCATGAAACAGAAGAGAACAGAGGGATAGATCCAATCTAGGAGGGGCTCCTGCTCCTCTGCAGCCATGGTAACCATGGACCAGAGGTGGAACTCTCCTCCCATCTAGGGGGGAGGCCAAGGAAGAAGAAGAAGGAGGGGGGCTCTCTCCCCCTCTCTCCAGGTGGCGTCGGAACGCCGCCGGGGCAATCATCGTGTGACGACGATCTACTCCAACAATTCCGCCATCTTCACCAACATCTCCATCACCTTCCCCCATCTATATTCAGCGGTCCACTCTCCCGCAACCCGCTGTACCCTCTACTTGAACTTGGTGCTTTATGCTTCTTATTATTATCCAATGATATGTTGCCATCCCATGATGCTTGAGTAGATTTTTGTTGTCCTATCATTAATTGGTGAATTGCTATGATTGGTTCAATTTGCTTGTGGTTATGTTGCTGTCCTTTGGTGCCCATCATATGAGCGCCCGTGTGGATCACACCATAGGGTTAGTTGTATGTTGATAGGACTATGCATTGGAGGGCAAGGGTGACAGAAGCTTCTTCCTACCATAGAAGTTGATGCATACGAGATTGAAGGGGGACCAATATATATCTTAATGCTATGGTTGGGCTTACCTTAATGAACATTAGTAGTTGCGGATGCTTGCTAATAGTTCCAATCATAAGTGCATAGAGTTCCAAGTAAGGGATGACATGCTAGCAGTGGCCTCTCCCACATAAAAACTTGCTATCGGTCTAGTAACGTAGTCAATTGCTAAGGGACAATTCTGCAAATCCTACCACTACTAATCCACACTTGTTATACTAAGTTAATTGTTTCTTATCTAAACAACACCTAACTTTTATTTTCATGTTCTTTATTGTCTTGCAAACCTATCCTACCACTCCTACAAAGTACTTCTAGTTTTATTCTTGTTCTAGGTAAAGCAAACGTTAAGCGTGTGTAGAGTTGTATCGGTGGTCGATAGAACTTGAGGGAATATTTGTTCTACCTTTAGCTTCTCATTTGCGGGATGAAGTTGACTATCCCATTTGGACACTGGAAACAAATGGGGTTTATTCGGTTAAATCCTTCTATAAGCAAATCAATTTTGGAGGTGTGGTCTCAGCTGTGGGAGATAAGCTTTGGAAAGTTATTTTCCCACAAAAAATTCATGTGTTTTTGTGGTTGTGTGTTCCTAATAAAGTGCTTACTAGAGATAACATAGCTAAAAGGAGACATGTGGAAGATTTATCGTGCCTATTCTACTGCGAAAATGAATCTGTCCAACATTTACTCTTTGATTGTGTGGTTGCGAAACTGATTTGGGATTATGCCTCTGTATGCTTTAACTGCCATTATATCTCTAGCTTTGATGATGTGTGCACCTTGTGGCAGGAATATAAGAATAAACCTGTACTTAACCTGACTGTGGCTGCCTCCTTATGGAGCATCTGGAAACTAAGGAATGACTTCTGTTTTCAGGGCCGTACCTGGAGAAATGCCAACTGTGTCCTAGCAAAACTAAGTTCTCATCTGCATCAATGGAAAGTTCTCTGCGACGAATCTTAGGCGAAGCTGCTTCAGTAATGCATTTGTCTACTAGACAGGCGACGCGGGGAGCTGATGCGGATTGCTTGGAAATGATCATGAAGGTCGGGGAGCTGAAGTCATACTTGGGGTCTAGCTTTTAAGTTAGTTCTCAGGCATTCTTTTTTTGCTTTCCCTTGGTCTGTAATAATTAGTTAGAGTTCTGGCACATATGTTTGTGAGGGACTTCCCTCCTCCTGGTCATTGATGGGGGTGTGGGGTGCTTTGTCCCCCTGGTAGCGTGGCTGAGATGCTTTATGTCGAGTCGATGAACTTATGGTTTTTGGTTTCGCTTCATTAATAAAATGGGGCGAGGGGGGGGCCTTTCATTTCAAAAAATACTTGTGGGTTATTAACCCTCAATCATTTTATCCAAATCCTATCTATCCAAAACCCTAAAGTCCAGCTCAGTCCACCGAAACCTACACACCCGGACCCACCGAGTTACTTCAGATAGAGCCACAAGCTAAACCCAAGAAACCTGGTTTCACCGAGATGGCATTCGGTCCCACCAAAGTGCAGTGACCAACTTTCTGTAACCCATTGTTTTTGTTTCGGAATTAGCGAGATGAACCAATCCGAATTACTAAAACGAGGTTCTACTTAGTTCATCGCAAATAGGTCTCACCGAGAAGCCCAACGTTCGAATCTTTTACACACGTCAGTCTCACCGAGATTTTGTTTCGGTGTCACCGAGTTGAGTCAAAAGGCTTTAATGGTTGGATCTTTGGTGAAGGCTATTTATATCCCTCCACCCACTCACTCTCAAGGAGAGCCATCAGAACAAAACTACACTTCCACCATTAATTTTCTAAGAGAGAACCACCCTACTCATGTGTTGAGATCAAGAGATTCCATCCAACCATTTGAACCTTGATTTCTAGCCTCCCCAAGTTGCTTTCCACTCCAATCCTTCTCCAACCCAAGCCAAATCTATGAGAGAGTGATTGAGTGTTGAGGAGACTATCTTCTGAAGCACAATAGCAAGGAGTTCATTATCAACAACAACATCTATTACCTTTTGGAGAGTGGTGTCCCCTAGATTGGTTAGGTGTCACTTGGAAGCCTCCAAGATCATGTGGAGTTGAACCAAGTAGTTTGTAAGGGCAATGTCGGTGCAACAAACCCTGGGTCCATTGCCTAGACTATGCATAGGCACGAGAACAAGACTACATCACCAAGGTCAGATTGGAGCACAAGGGATCAGTCCCTCAAAGGACCAGCATGCAGCACAAGAAGACCAAGACTAGTCGGATGTAACATCCCAAAATTCTAAATTTTGGGAATGTTATAATAATTAAAATATATGATTGTTTGATTGATTGTTGAGTGATTGATTGAGTGGAATTTTAAACTTTTGAAGTTTTGAATGAGAGGGAGTAAAAGAACTTTCCAAAAAAAAATGTTTCTGTTTGAAAATATTTGAATTTGGAAATATTTCAAACTTCATGCCACTCAATGATCCTCATGATTTCTTCAATGAAAGAGAGTGGGAAGTAAAGAAAAAAATTTCATTTGAATTTGTCATTTAAATTTTGTTTTTAACTCAAAGTGGCATTTGAATATTATTCAAAAACTTTTCTGACAAAGAACACTTGAAACAAAAGTGTTGAGAGGGATTAACATGACACCCCAAAAATGTTGGAAGAATTTTTCCGATGAGTTTTGAAAGTCATTTGGATTTTTGTTTGAATTTAAAAAAAATGATTTTTCAAGAAGTATTTTATTTGTCCGTGAAAACTATCCCATTAAATTGGGCTTATTTTTCTGAGAATTTTGATATATAATACTCCTATATTTTATTTTTATTTTATTTTCTAAAATGATTTTTTCTTCGCGGGTTATTTAAAAAAAAGGAAGGTACTGTTTTTTTTTGGGGCCAAATCTGGCCCGATCCGAACAGGATCATCTCTTTCCTCCAGGCGAGATCCTCTCGATCTCCAGCCACCGCCGGAGCACCGCCGGAGATCGCGGGATTCGCGAAATCCCTTGCCCCCTCCTCCAAACCGACCTCCCACCCCTATAAATACCGCACCCCGCAATCCATCCCCGCCCTTAGCCCCCTCTTCCCCGCCCCGAGCCGCCCGCAGGAGCTCGCCGGAGTTCACCGGACCACCGCCGCCATTGCCGCCCCGCCCCGCCACCTCCGGCCACCCCCGCCACCAACCAACCCCACCACCGGACTCCCCTCGCTCCGCCGCCCCCGCCCGTCCCCTCGCCTCGCCCGGAGGACCACCGGAGGACGTCGCCGGAGCTCCACCAGAACCCCATCTACGGAACTGCTACAGTAACCCCGACCTGCCTTTTTTTTCGTTCTGTTTCTAAAACAGAATAGTTTCAATCTTGTAAAATCCATAGTTAATTATCTACAAGGTATTTTTGAGTGATTCCAACTGCGTTGGATCACAAATTTTATGAAGTTTCTGTTAGTACAATTGTATTTCATATTTGAGCAGTTTAAATTTGTGCTTGTATGAATTTGCTCAAATCACTAGATTTGAGTTATTTTGAGTTAGGAATATTATTTTTGACCGATTCTTTTTGCTACTGGTTGCTTATTAGCTTAGCTATACAGTAGTGTTCAGTTTGCATGTTAGTGATCTATTTAAAATAGCTTTTTTAAATTGTAAACAGTACTGTTTACTCTGTTTTTAGTCCTGTTTGTAATTTATTATTAGTAATTAGTTTTAATTAGTTTCTTTTGTTAGTTTTCACTACTGTAGCATATATCCTGTTGTTATACAGTAGGTAAAATTTGGATTTATTAGACTTAGTATCTTGAGGTTCTAGGTGTGGTAAGTTGCATGTCTAGTTTGCTAGTAATAGCAATAGCGTTATTTTATTGTTTTGCTAGAATTTTATTATAGGAAAAATATTTTCTGTTAATTAGTGAATACTTATTTTTACTCTCTGTTAAGTAATTGTTTTAGGCTTTTTACTTGCTGTTAGTAGAGTTGATTGTGTTGAGGTTAGTGTTATCTTGCTTTGAGTGATTTGGAGTTTTTTTGGTTTTTGCCTTCGATCATATTTCGACTTCATTGTTATTTTGATTGTTTGATTGAGTGCTAGAATGTTTGCTTATGTGAATACTATGCTTGCTTTATAGATTTCATCGGAGAGTGACGACTAGTTTATCAAGTTTTTGAGAGCGATAATATCTTCATCACCTACCAGGCAAGTTCACTTTGACCATGTTTTTCATACCTATGTTTTATTTGCATGTAGTAGCACCCTTTCAATAATCCCTCCAGTAGTGTTATTGAATCTTGTAGTTGAGTAGTATGCATGAGGTAGGAACCCATCACCCTGTTACCAAGCCCGGGACGTTATTTATTTTAATGCTACGCTATAGTAGACGGGGTTTGGTATGAGTGCTCGGGAGTGGTGTGAGAATGAAGGACTCTACGTCAATGATGACAACTTCATGATGGCACCTGCAAGGACTACATCTTCAAGACCTCAAGACTCGAGACAAGAATTCAATACACACTACTGGGTGAAGGACGGTTGACGGGCACCCTGGAGAAACCAGTGGATGGCCGGGATGCATGGAGAAGCGCCATGACATCTTGCGGAAAGCTTCACCCAGACTCAAAGAGACGGAAGAATACTTCATGCCCGGAAGCTTACCTGTGCAACCGCAAGTCACTATGGGCTCTGGCTTGGTTGACCCTAGTGGTGACTCTGGCTGGGACGGTGCTAGCAGATGTAGAACTACGGTAGGATTGGATGAGCACCGGACAGTGGTCAGGGGAACTCTTCGGAAGACCATGTTTCGATCGTCCTGTTCTCAAACGATCTGAAGTGCAAGGACAAAAAGGGAGGGATCGAATCTTGCGGGTAAAGTGTACAAACCTCTGCAGAGGGTTAAAACCTAATCGATTAGCCGTGTCCCCGGTTACGGACAATTTGAGCCTCTGGACTTGGATCTATCTCGGAACTCTCAACACTGGACTGATAACTTAATTGTGGGTAACTTATGATTGTTCTGGGCTATGAGACATCGGTTGGCGGAACCATGTCATGATAGAAAACTCCGTAGTACAGACTCCTGATATTCCTTTGATGTAGGGAAAATAAAAGCAGCTTTTATGCAAACAAAACTCAGACACAGAGCCACCAAGCCATATTGCATATAGTATAGTTTTATCATCTGTTTTTCTTACAGTGATCTTGCCGGTACATTCAATGTACTGACCTACAGGGCTGCAACGTATCATGTTGCAGATATTTCTTCGATGAGTAAGAGTTACGATACAGGGTTACGGTCTACACTCAACCCGCCGATGGCGTTGATGGGACTCCACACCCGATTGATTGTTTCCGCTGAGAATTATAAGGTATATATCAGTTTTACGTTATTTATACATGTGATTGCACTTTGATATATACATTGATGTACTGTGTGTGCCAGCATACTGATCCAGGAATGGCACGGATACATAGAGGCTTGACTGTTTGAGGTCGGGTCGCTACAGAGATGGTATCAGAGCACATGTTGACTGTAGGACGTGACCCTAGAAATCGGAAAGCCCCTAGGATAGGATATTTCTAAAACTTTGTTTTTTTAAAAAGACCCTTACTTCTCATCTTTTCTGATTTTACCACAAACTCCCTCTTACCTCAAATACTTAGAATATACCCTTTACCCTTTTGACCACACGAAGGATCAACTGAAGCCGCTCCAAGAAGAACAGATATCGGACAACTGATGGCCACTTCAGAGTAAAGAGTATTTCACCATACATTTCGGAGAAAGAAGCTACAACCGTTGAAGACTCTGAAGATTTATTTGACCTTTAGAAGACCAGACCCCTGTTATATACTTACATTAGATGCGATGATTTGTGAGCTATCATTCGTTTGATGTTTTTCTGACAGCCACAAATAAAACCCGTTTCTCCAAAACTATTGTTTGTATTGTGTGTATATCCCTCCATTCTTCTCTCTTCTCACCCTAAAACCCTTGGACCCAATAGATGACGAATGAAGTTGGACTGGTATTCTCTGGACTTGTGACTCAGTTGGAGGCAGAGCTATGGATTAAAAACTTGGAGGATCACTTCGAGAAAAATTTGATTCCAAGGAAGTATGAGGTTCAATATGCTCTCCGGTACTTTACAGAAAGTGCTGCAACCTGGTGGAAAATGCATCAAGCCATACAAGGATGTAACAGAGCAAGAACTTGGGAGGAATTCAAGAAGACTTTGTTGAGATCTCGTCTTATCCGGAAGCACTGTGATAACCCGATGAAGAAACCTTGTGACTGCAAGATTTGCGGAGAAATAGGACACACCCATGAAGAACACAAGGATGGATGCCCTCATTGTGAGGAGAATCACCCAGCCGAAGAATGCCCGATTGGGCAGGTTACTTGTTTCCTATGTGAAGGAACTACGCACTACCCGGCTCAATGTCACCTCTACCCCAGGGTACAAGAAATTACCAAGCAGCAGAAAGAAGCCCTCAGGGAAAGTGTAGAAACACCTGTGATGAAGGAAGCTGTTGAAGACCCTGATGGTGAAGGCCTAAACAGATTTTACGGTCATGCTTGCTATTCATGTGGAGAAGAAGGACATTTTTCACATCACTGCAGAAAGGAAAGAGAAGAGTATCTCGGAGACTTCCCGACAGCAGAAGTGAACTTTGACCCTCGGGAAATAGAAGCTCTGATCATTACGGAGAAATCCAGGAAGAGAAAACAAAGGCATCCTCAGAACAACCCAATTTCTGCAAAGAGGGACAAGAGTCATATTACCTGTTTTGAATGTAAGGACGTCGGGCATTATGCCAATGATTGTCTCGAAAGGAAGCAAGGAACTCAAGGAGCAGGCACCATCACCAAGAAGCCCCGAGACATGTCGGAAGTTATTTGTTTTCGTTGCAAGGAAGCAGGACATTTTGCTAGGGAATGTTCAGATCAGGAGAAAGCTGGAGCTGAGTAGTGGAGATGTTGATATCAATAATAAGTGTGGTATGGAAAACACTTTTATTTTCATGAGAATGTGGAGTTGAGTTATGTAATAGATTACTCAGAGATTGTAATAATTCATGACTCAATAAAGTTGATATGTCATATGCTGAAAGGCTTTAAGGAGTTGTTATGTTTTATCTTGGAAATTAATATTGTGGGTGAACATGGAAGAAAATGAGTTGTGATGCATAAACTGGATGTTGGAAATTGAGTTTGAAGTTTTGTTTGGATGATATGAATGCTTACCCAAGGAGATACATACCTTATTCTGAGTACCATTTTTGTTTTACAACTGCAGTTGATGACCCTTTATGAGTCATTCCTCAAGGGACCGGAAATGACCATGACCCTGACTAGTGATCATGATTACCCGAAAGTCTTGAAGGATATGATGAAGCACATCCACCTGGAAGAAGATGCAGTTTACAAGGGTTATCCCTTCATCGAGAATGGAGTGGAACTTTGGTATGTGGAGGTACACCTTCACCGGGTGAAAGGAGTTTGCCCAAAGACTATGGGGCAATACTTTTACATTTCCCGAGTACCCCGAGCAACTTTCTTTGACTCTGTTCGTGAAGCTGCCATGGAAGCCATACGACAGATCGGAGACATATTGGAAGCAAGACTCCGTCATACTCAGGAATACCTGAGAGAGGTGCATGTAGAGATGATGGAGATGAAGCTCATGTCCACCATGATGAAGCAAAAGATGGAAGATTTCAAGGAGCATGTCGCACAATTCCAGTGGGACTAAAGGATCCTCAAGGAGGAAAAATGAATAAAGTTGGAAGTAATGCTTGACCATACCAAACTATGTGGATTGCAGCATTTGTAATAAAGTACTTTTGAGATTGGAATTTTGAGAAATGTTTAAGGATGTAATAAAAGATTTGATATGAAAATAATATGATTTATGGATGAACTAGTGCATTTCATTTTAAGTGTGGTAGTACTCCGTAAAGCCACAGGATCAATGAAGAAAGAAATGTGTTATTCATGATGGTCCATAGAAGGGAGCTGGACCAAATAAGTTGGAGTTTGATTACGATGGTTACCCCAAGAGTATGACGAAATGGAGTACTATTGGATTTAAAGGAGATGTAATGACGGAATATGGAACAACTGTAACTCCCAGGATGAGCTAAAGCTATACAGGTGTTGAAGTGGGTCCATAACCCACAGGCCCAGGAATTTATAAGGAATCAAGGACTCCCTGGAAGAAGAAATTTGGAAGAAGCTATGGTTCCATCAGCAGACATTTCCTTAGGAGGTTACGAAAACCTGAGAGTTGTGAAGAACGATAGATGTTTTGTTCAGCTTGCAGAATTGATGGATATATCCGAACTAAGTTCGTCGACAAGAGAAATTCTGCAATGCATGTGAGGATGCCCAAGTGTTAGAATACCTGATTCACTGTCTGCGTATGTAGTAATGGTTCAAGTACGGGATGGATTGGCCCCCATACTGGAGACTTCTATCATGAACTATCATATGTTGATGGAAAAAATCAGAGAGACTTGAAAACCTTAGAAGAGTGCCGACGCGATAAGCCATAAAACCGTAGAATGGTAGGACGATGGAACCCTGTCCAGGCTACCGTTGCCAACCGTAGGTTATTCGGTGAGATTCAACCCAGACCATTTTCTGCAGGAGAAACCATGAATTGTTGACCACCAAGAGATTTCCGATAGTTGTATAGTATTGGCGACAGACATGTCAGATATGAAGACCCACTCTTCGGAAGAACCTCACCAGGATTGAGAGGACACAAGATTTTGAGAAAAAGGTCATGCCCCAACTGGAAGAGCACCAGTGAAAGAGTTATTCCAGAGAATATGAGAAGGCCGACACCGTCAACCCAAAGGATGGAGTACATGAATTTTGTCGGAACCATAGTCATGCTTTTAAGTGTGGTAGCACCCCAGACCTCTCTGGTCAATGGAATTGCTAGAAGACCCCCAACCCCTAACCTTTTCTTGCTAGCCTCTTCGAATCTCGAGGACGAGATTCATTTTAAGTGTGGTAGTTTGTAACATCCCAAAATTCTAAATTTTGGGAATGTTATAATAATTAAAATATATGATTGTTTGATTGATTGTTGAGTGATTGATTGAGTGGAATTTTAAACTTTTGAAGTTTTGAATGAGAGGGAATAAAAGAACTTTCCAAAAAAAAAATGTTTCTGTTTGAAAATATTTGAATTTGGAAATATTTCAAACTTCATGCCACTCAATGATCCTCATGATTTCTTCAATGAAAGAGAGTGGGAAGTAAAGAAAAAAATTTCATTTGAATTTGTCATTTAAATTTTGTTTTTAACTCAAAGTGGCATTTGAATATTATTCAAAAACTTTTCTGACAAAGAACACTTGAAACAAAAGTGTTGAGAGGGATTAACATGACACCCCAAAAATGTTGGAAGAATTTTTCCGATGAGTTTTGAAAGTCATTTGGATTTTTGTTTGAATTAAAAAAAATGATTTTTCAAAAAGTATTTTATTTGTCCGTGAAAACTATCCCATTAAATTGGGCTTATTTTTCTGAGAATTTTGATATATAATACTCCTATATTTTATTTTTATTTTATTTTCTAAAATGATTTTTTCTTCGCGGGTTATTTAAAAAAAAGGAAGGTACTGTTTTTTTTTGGGGCCAAATCTGGCCCGATCCGAACAGGATCATCTCTTTCCTCCAGGCGAGATCCTCTCGATCTCCAGCCACCGCCGGAGCACCGCCGGAGATCGCGGGATTCGCGAAATCCCTTGCCCCCTCCTCCAAACCGACCTCCCACCCCTATAAATACCGCACCCCGCAATCCATCCCCGCCCTTAGCCCCCTCTTCCCCGCCCCGAGCCGCCCGCAGGAGCTTGCCGGAGTTCACCGGACCACCGCCGCCATTGCCGCCCCGCCCCGCCACCTCCGGCCACCCCCGCCACCCACCGACCCCACCACCGGACTCCCCTCGCTCCGCCGCCCCCGCCCGTCCCCTCGCCTCGCCCGGAGGACCACCGGAGGACGTCGCCGGAGCTCCACCAGAACCCCATCTACGGAACTGCTACAGTAACCCCGACCTGCCTTTTTTTCGTTCTGTTTCTAAAACAGAATAGTTTCAATCTTGTAAAATCCATAGTTAATTATCTACAAGGTATTTTTGAGTGATTCCAACTGCGCTGGATCACAAATTTTATGAAGTTTCTGTTAGTACAATTGTATTTCATATTTGAGCAGTTTAAATTTGTGCTTGTGTGAATTTTCTCAAATCACTAGATTTGAGTTATTTTGAGTTAGGAGTATTATTTTTGACCGATTCTTTTTGCTACTGGTTGCTTATTAGCTTAGCTATACAGTAGTTTTCAGTTTGCATGTTAGTGATCTATTTAAAATAGCTTTTTATTGTAAACAGTACTGTTTACTCTGTTTTTAGTCCTGTTTGTAATTTAATTATTAGTAATTAGTTTTAATTAGTTTCTTTTGTTAGTTTTCACTACTGTAGCATATATCCTGTTGTTATACAGTAGGTAAATTTTAGGATTTATTAGACTTAGTATTCTTGAGGTTCTAGGTGTTGTAAGTTGCATGTCTAGTTTGCTAGTAATAGCAATAGCGTTATTTTATTGTTTTGCTAGAATTTTATTCTAGGAAAAATATTTTCTGTTAATTAGTGAATACTTATTTTTACTCTCTGTTAAGTAATTGTTTCAGGCTTTTTACTTGCTGTTAGTAGAGTTGATTGTGTTGTAGGTTAGTGTTATGCTTTGCTTTGAGTGATTTGGAGTTTTATTTGGTTTTTGCCTTCGATCATATTTCGACTTCATTGTTATTTTGATTGTTATGATTGAGTGCTAAAATGTTTGCTTATGTGAATACTATGCTTGCTTGTATAGATTTCATCGGAGAGTGACGACTAGTTTATCAAGTTTTTGAGAGCGATAATATCTTCATCACCTTACCAGGCAAGTTCACTTTGACCATGTTTTTCATACCTATGTTTTATTTGCATGTAGTAGCACCCTTTCAATAATCCCTCCAGTAGTGTTATTGAATCTTGTAGTTGAGTAGTATGCATGAGGTAGGAACCCATCACCCTGTTACCAAGCCCGGGACGTTATTTATTTTAATGCTACGCTATAGTAGACGGGGTTTGGTATGAGTGCTCGGGAGTGGTGTGAGAATGAAGGACTCTACGTCAATGATGACAACTTCATGATGGCACCTGCAAGGACTACATCTTCAAGACCTCAAGACTCGAGACAAGAATTCAATACACACTACTGGGTGAAGGACGGTTGACGGGCACCCTGGAGAAACCAGTGGATGGCCGGGATGCATGGAGAAGCGCCATGACATCTTGCGGAAAGCTTCACCCAGACTCAAAGAGACGGAAGAATACTTCATGCCCGGAAGCTTACCTGTGCAACCGCAAGTCACTATGGGCTCTGGCTTGGTTGACCCTAGTGGTGACTCTGGCTGGGACGGTGCTAGCAGATGTAGAACTACGGTAGGGTTGGATGAGCACCGGACAGTGGTCAGGGGAACTCTTCGGAAGACCATGTTTCGATCGTCCTGTTCTCAAACAATCTGAAGTGCGAGGACGAAAAGGGAGGGATCGAATCTTGCGGGTAAAGTGTACAAACCTCTGCAGAGGGTTAAAACCTAATCGATTAGCCGTGTCCCCGGTTACGGACAATTTGAGCCTCTGGACTTGGATCTATCTCGGAACTCTCAACACTGGACTGGTAACTTAATTGTGGGTAACTTATGATTGTTCTGGGCTATGAGACATCGGTTGGCGGAACCATGTCATGATAGAAAACTCCGTAGTACAGACTCCTGATATTCCTTTGATGTAGGGAAAATAAAGCAGCTTTTATGCAAACAAAACTCAGACACAGAGCCACCAAGCCATATTGCATATAGTATAGTTTATCATCTGTTTTTCTTACAGTGATCTTGCCGTACATTCAATGTACTGACCACAGGGCTGCAACGTATCATGTTGCAGATATTCTTCGATGAGTAAGAGTTACGATACAGGGTTACGGTCTACACTCAACCCGCCGATGGCGTTGATGGGACTCCACACCCGATTGATTGTTTCCGCTGAGAATTATAAGGTATATATCAGTTTTACGTTATTTATACATGTGATTGCACTTTGATATATACATTGATGTACGTGTGTGCCAGCATACTGATCCAGGGATGGCACGGATACATAGAGGCTTGACTGTTTGAGGTCGGGTCGCTACAGAGATGGTATCAGAGCACATGTTGACTGTAGGACGTGACCCTAGAAATCGGAAAGCCCTAGGATAGGATATTTCTAAAACTTTGTTTTTTTAAAAAGACCCTTACTTCTCATCTTTTCTGACTTTACCACAAACTCCCTCTTACCTCAAATACTTAGAATATACCCTTTACCCTTTTGACCACACGAAGGATCAACTGAAGCCGCTCCAAGAAGAACAGATATCGGACAACTGATGGCCACTTCAGAGTAAAGAGTATTTCACCATACATTTCGGAGAAAGAAGCTACAACCGTTGAAGACTCGAAGAAATTGAAGACTCTGAAGATTTATTTGACCTTTAGAAGACCAGACCCCTGTTATATACTTACATTAGATGCGATGATTTGTGAGCTATCATTCGTTTGATGTTTTTCTGACAGCCACAAATAAAACCCGTTTCTCCAAAACTATTGTTTGTATTGTGTGTATATCCCTCCATTCTTCTCTCTTCTCACCCTAAAACCCTTGGACCCAATAGATGACGAATGAAGTTGGACTGGTATTCTCTGGACTTGTGACTCAGTTGGAGGCAGAGCTATGGATTAAAAACTTGGAGGATCACTTCGAGAAAAATTTGATTCCAAGGAAGTATGAGGTTCAATATGCTCTCCGGTACTTTACAGAAAGTGCTGCAACCTGGTGGAAAATGCATCAAGCCATACAAGGATGTAACAGAGCAAGAACTTGCGAGGAATTCAAGAAGACTCTGTTGAGATCTCGTCTTATCCGGAAGCACTGTGATAACCCGATGAAGAAACCTTGTGACTGCAAGATTTGCGGAGAAATAGGACACACCCATGAAGAACACAAGGATGGATGCCCTCATTGTGAGGAGAATCACCCAGCCGAAGAATGCCCGATTGGGCAGGTTACTTGTTTCCTATGTGAAGGAACTACGCACTACCCGGCTCAATGTCACCTCTACCCCAGGGTACAAGAAATTACCAAGCAGCAGAAAGAAGCCCTCAGGGAAAGTGTAGAAACACCTGTGATGAAGGAAGCTGTTGAAGACCCTGATGGTGAAGGCCTAAACAGATTTTACGGTCATGCTTGCTATTCATGTGGAGAAGAAGGACATTTTTCACATCACTGCACAAAGGAAAGAGAAGAGTATCTCGGAAACTTCCCGACAGCAGAAGTGAACTTTGACCCTCGGGAAATAGAAGCTCTGATCATTACGGAGAAATCCAGGAAGAGAAAACGAAGGCATCCTCAGAACAACCCAATTTCTGCAAAGAGGGACAAGAGTCATATTACCTGTTTTGAATGTAAGGACGTCGGGCATTATGCCAATGATTGTCTCGAAAGGAAGCAAGGAACTCAAGGAGCAGGCACCATCACCAAGAAGCCCCGAGACATGTCGGAAGTTATTTGTTTTCGTTGCAAGGAAGCAGGACATTTTGCTAGGGAATGTTCAGATCAGGAGAAAGCTGGAGCTGAGTAGTGGAGATGTTGATATCAATAATAAGTGTGGTATGGAAAACACTTTTATTTTCATGAGAATGTGGAGTTGAGTTATGTAATAGATTACTCAGAAATTGTAATAATTCATGACTCAATAAAGTTGATATGTCATATGCTGAAAGGCTTTAAGGAGTTGTTATGTTTTATCTTGGAAATTAATATTGTGGGTGAACATGGAAGAAAATGAGTTGTGATGCATAAACTGGATGTTGGAAATTGAGTTTGAAGTTTTGTTTGGATGATATGAATGCTTACCCAAGGAGATACATACCTTATTCTGAGTGCCATTTTTGTTTTACAACTGCAGTTGATGACCCTTTATGAGTCATTCCTCAAGGGACCGGAAATGACCATGACCCTGACTAGTGATCATGATTACCCGAAAGTCTTGAAGGATATGATGAAGCACATCCACCTGGAAGAAGATGCAGTTTACAAGGGTTATCCCTTCATCGAGAATGGAGTGGAACTTTGGTATGTGGAGGTACACCTTCACCGGGTGAAAGGAGTTTGCCCAAAGACTATGGGGCAATACTTTTACATTTCCCGAGTACCCCGAGCAACTTTCTTTGACTCTGTTCGTGAAGCTGCCATGGAAGCCATACGACAGATCGGAGACATATTGGAAGCAAGACTCCGTCATACTCAGGAATACCTGAGAGAGGTGCATGTAGAGATGATGGAGATGAAGCTCATGTCCACCATGATGAAGCAAAAGATGGAAGATTTCAAGGAGCATGTCGCACAATTCCAGTGGGACTAAAGGATCCTCAAGGAGGAAAAATGAATAAAGTTGGAAGTAATGCTTGACCATACCAAACTATGTGGATTGCAGCATTTGTAATAAAGTACTTTTGAGATTGGAATTTTGAGAAATGTTTAAGGATGTAATAAAAGATTTGATATGAAAATAATATGATTTATGGATGAACTAGTGCATTTCATTTTAAGTGTGGTAGTACTCCGTAAAGCCACAGGATCAATGAAGAAAGAAATGTGTTATTCATGATGGTCCATAGAAGGGAGCTGGACCAAATAAGTTGGAGTTTGATTACGATGGTTACCCCAAGAGTATGACGAAATGGAGTACTATTGGATTTAAAGGAGATGTAATGACGGAATATGGAACAACTGTAACTCCCAGGATGAGCTAAAGCTATACAGGTGTTGAAGTGGGTCCATAACCCACAGGCCCAGGAATTTATAAGGAATCAAGGACTCCCTGGAAGAAGAAATTTGGAAGAAGCTATGGTTCCATCAGCAGACATTTCCTTAGGAGGTTACGAAAACCTGAGAGTTGTGAAGAACGATAGATGTTTTGTTCAGCTTGCAGAATTGATGGATATATCCGAACTAAGTTCGTCGACAAGAGAAATTCTGCAATGCATGTGAGGATGCCCAAGTGTTAGAATACCTGATTCACTGTCCGCGTATGTAGTAATGGTTCAAGTACGGGATGGATTGGCCCCCATACTGGAGACTTCTATCATGAACTATCATATGTTGATGGAAAAAATCAGAGAGACTTGAAAACCTTAGAAGAGTGCCGACGCGATAAGCCATAAAACCGTAGAATGGTAGGACGATGGAACCCTGTCCAGGCAACCGTTGCCAACCGTAGGTTATTCGGTGAGATTCAACCCAGACCATTTTCTGCAGGAGAAACCATGAATTGTTGACCACCAAGAGATTTCCGATAGTTGTATAGTATTGGCGACAGACATGTCAGATATGAAGACCCACTCTTCGGAAGAACCTCACCAGGATTGAGAGGACACAAGATTTTGAGAAAAAGGTCATGCCCCAACTGGAAGAGCACCAGTGAAAGAGTTATTCCAGAGAATATGAGAAGACCGACCGTCAACCCAAAGGATGGAGTACATGAATTTTGTCGGAACCATAGTCATGCTTTTAAGTGTGGTAGCACCCCAGACCTCTCTGGTCAATGGAATTGCTAGAAGACCCCCAACCCCTAACCTTTTCTTGCTAGCCTCTTCGAATCTCGAGGACGAGATTCATTTTAAGTGTGGTAGTTTGTAACATCCCAAAATTCTAAATTTTGGGAATGTTATAATAATTAAAATATATGATTGTTTGATTGATTGTTGAGTGATTGATTGAGTGGAATTTTAAACTTTTGAAGTTTTGAATGAGAGGGAATAAAAGGACTTTCCAAAAAAAATGTTTCTGTTTGAAAATATTTGAATTTGGAAATATTTCAAACTTCATGCCACTCAATGATCCTCATGATTTCTTCAATGAAAGAGAGTGGGAAGTAAAGAAAAAAAATTCATTTGAATTTGTCATTTAAATTTTGTTTTTAACTCAAAGTGGCATTTGAATATTATTCAAAAACTTTTCTGACAAAGAACACTTGAAACAAAAGTGTTGAGAGGGATTAAAATGACACCCCAAAAATGTTGGAAGAATTTTTCCGATGAGTTTTGAAAGTCATTTGGATTTTTGTTTGAATTTAAAAAAAATGATTTTTCAAAAAGTATTTTATTTGTCCGTGAAAACTATCCCATTAAATTGGGCTTATTTTTATGAGAATTTTGATATATAATACTCCTATATTTTATTTTTATTTTATTTTCTAAAATGATTTTTTCTTCGCGGGTTATTTAAAAAAAAGGAAGGTACTGTTTTTTTTTGGGCCAAATCTGGCCCGATCCGAACAGGATCATCTCTTTCCTCCAGGCGAGATCCTCTCGATCTCCAGCCACCGCCGGAGCACCGCCGGAGATCGCGGGATTCGCGAAATCCCTTGCCCCCTCCTCCAAACCGACCTCCCACCCCTATAAATACCGCACCCCGCAATCTATCCCCGCCCTTAGCTCCCTCTTCCCAGCCCCGAGCCGCCCGCAGGAGCTCGCCGGAGTTCGCCGGACCACCGCCGCCATTGCCGCCCCGCCCCGCCACCTCCGGCCACCCCCGCCACCCACCGACCCCACCACCGGACTCCCCTCGCTCCGCCGCCCCCGCCCGTCCCCTCGCCTCGCCCGGAGGACCACCGGAGGACGTCGCCGGAGCTCCACCAGAACCCCATCTCCGGAACTGCTACAGTAAACCCGACGTGCCTTTTTTTCGTTCTGTTTTTAAAACAGAATAGTTTCAATCTTGTAAAATCCATAGTTAATTATCTACGAGGTATTTTTGAGTGATTCCAACTGCGCTGGATCAAAAATTTTATGAAGTTTCTGTTAGTACAATTGTATTTCATATTTGAGCAGTTTAAATTTGTGCTTGTATGAATTTTCTCAAATCACTAGATTTGAGTTATTTTGAGTTAGGAATATTATTTTTGACCGATTCTTTTTGCTACTGGTTGCTTATTAGCTTAGCTATACAGTAGTGTTCAGTTTGCATGTTAGTGATCTATTTAAAATAGCTTTTTATTGTAAACAGTACTGTTTACTCTGTTTTTTGTCCTGTTTGTAATTTAATTATTAGTAATTAGTTTTAATTAGTTTCTTTTGTTAGTTTTCACTACTGTAGCATATATCATGTTGTTATACAGTAGGTAATTTTTAGGATTTATTAGACTTAGTATTCTTGAGGTTCTAGGTGTTGTAAGTTGCATGTCTAGTTTGCTAGTAATAGCAATAGCGTTATTTTATTGTTTTGCTAGAGTTTTATTATAGGAAAAATATTTTCTGTTAATTAGTGAATACTTATTTTTACTCTCTGTTAAGTAATTGTTTTAGGCTTTTTACTTGCTGTTAGTAGAGTTGATTGTGTTGTAGGTTAGTGTTATGCTTTGCTTTGAGTGATTTGGAGTTTTATTTGGTTTTTGCCTTCGATCATATTTCGACTTCATTGTTATTTTGATTGTTATGATTGAGTGCTAGAATGTTTGCTTATGTGAATACTATGCTTGCTTGTATAGATTTCATCGGAGAGTGACGACTAGTTTATCAAGTTTTTGAGAGCGATAATATCTTCATCACCTTACCAGGCAAGTTCACTTTGACCATGTTTTTCATACCTATGTTTTATTTGCATGTAGTAGCACCCTTTCAATAATCCCTCCAGTAGTGTTATTGAATCTTGTAGTTGAGTAGTATGCATGAGGTAGGAACCCATCACCCTGTTACCAAGCCCGGGACGTTATTTATTTTAATGCTACGCTATAGTAGACGGGGTTTGGTATGAGTGCTCGGGAGTGGTGTGAGAATGAAGGACTCTACGTCAATGATGACAACTTCATGATGGCACCTGCAAGGACTACATCTTCAAGACCTCAAGACTCGAGACAAGAATTCAATACACACTACTGGGTGAAGGACGGTTGACGGGCACCCTGGAGAAACCAGTGGATGGCCGGGATGCATGGAGAAGCGCCATGACATCTTGCGGAAAGCTTCACCCAGACTCAAAGAGACGGAAGAATACTTCATGCCCGGAAGCTTACCTGTGCAACCGCAAGTCACTATGGGCTCTGGCTTGGTTGACCCTAGTGGTGACTCTGGCTGGGACGGTGCTAGCAGATGTAGAACTACGGTAGGGTTGGATGAGCACCGGACAGTGGTCAGGGGAACTCTTCGGAAGACCATGTTTCGATCGTCCTGTTCTCAAACAATCTGAAGTGCGAGGACGAAAAGGGAGGGATCGAATCTTGCGGGTAAAGTGTACAAACCTCTGCAGAGGGTTAAAACCTAATCGATTAGCCGTGTCCCCGGTTACGGACAATTTGAGCCTCTGGACTTGGATCTATCTCGGAACTCTCAACACTGGACTGGTAACTTAATTGTGGGTAACTTATGATTGTTCTGGGCTATGAGACATCGGTTGGCGGAACCATGTCATGATAGAAAACTCCGTAGTACAGACTCCTGATATTCCTTTGATGTAGGGAAAATAAAAGCAGCTTTTACGCAAACAAAACTCAGACACAGAGCCACCAAGCCATATTGCATATAGTATAGTTTTATCATCTGTTTTTCTTACAGTGATCTTGCCGGTACATTCAATGTACTGACCTACAGGGCTGCAACGTATCATGTTGCAGATATTTCTTCGACGAGTAAGAGTTACGATACAGGGTTACGGTCTACACTCAACCTGCCGATGGCGTTGATGGGACTCCACACCCGATTGATTGTTTCCGCTGAGACTTATAAGGTATATATCAGTTTTACGTTATTTATACATGTGATTGCACTTTGATATATACATTGATGTACTGTGTGTGCCAGCATACTGATCCAGGGATGGCACGGATACACAGAGGCTTGACCGTTTGAGGTCGGGACATGAAATGCCTTCAAGTGACACCCGTCCTAGTGAAATAACTAGATGGCCGATATTCACCACATGGCAGCCACTTCCCGCAAGAAATGCCTTCAAGTGACACCCGTCCTGCGATGTGTCAAGCAAGCAGGTGCGGAGCTGGCAAAACAGCCTAGCAGGGCCTGCCGGGCGAGCTGCGATATGACATAGAGCGGCGCATTTAATGCACCTTGTCATCCTGCAGAGTTAGGTATGATAGCACTGTTTGCTATCTAATCAGTGCATAGTGACTAATTTGCCACTGTGGTGACCCCTTTGCCAATAAAAGGAGGCCCGAGGCAACCTTAGAAAGGGTTGGTCGATCGGTTGGCGAATCCACCCCCCTCATACATCCATACGCACGTAACCGTTTCGTCCCAAGGCAACCCTACCGGGCAAGCGTGTTGCGACCACCACCATTTTTCCATCATCAATCCACCAAAGCAGGAGTAGGGTTTTACGCCTCACGGTGGCCCGAACCTAGGTAAAAACTGCCTGTGTGATCTCTGCCATGCTGTTCCATGCTCCTCCGCTCTTTGTGCAACGTGCCATCCCCCCGTCGAACCAGTAAGGGGCTCTTGGTCCCATAGGTGGTCGTGGTTTCCCACGACATCTTTGGCGCGCCAGGTAGGGGGATCACTTGCGCGAACCCGAGAGCGTGAGCAGCGCGTCGTCTTCATCACCATCTTCATCCTCGACGGCTCCATCGACTATGGTGACCAAGAAGAAACCCGGTGCTTCGGCTCACCCGTCCACCTCGAAGGCTCCGCCGCTCGCGGCCATCAACGCTGCGGGGAATGCGGAGGCGCGCGAGGATGTGGGCGTCGCGGGGGATAAGGTTGACACAGGCGGCGCTGTCACCACCTCCCCCGCGGCCGAAACTGGAGCGGGAGGCACCGGAGAAGAGCAGCATCAGCAACACCTCAATGGTCATGCTCCACGAGGTACTGAAGGAAATATGCCCTAGAGGCAATAATAAAGTTGTTATTTTATATTTCCTTATATCATGATAAATGTTTATTATTCATGCTAGAATTGTATTAACCGGAAACTTGATACATGTGTGGATACATAGACAAAACACCGTGTCCCTAGTAAGCCTCTACTAGACTAGCTCGTTAATCAAAGATGGTTAAGTTTCTTAACCATAGACATGTGTTGTTATTTGATGAACGGGATCACATCATTAGGAGAATGATGTGATGGACAAGACCCATCCGTTAGCATAGCATATTGATCGTTCAGTTTTATTGCTATTGCTTTCTTCATGCCAAATACATATTCCTTCGACTATGAGATTATGCAACTCCCGGATACCGGAGGAATACCTTGTGTGCTATCAAACGTCACAACGTAACTGGGTGATTATAAAGATGCTCTACAGGTATCTCCGAAGGTGTTTGTTGGGTTGGCATAGATCGAGATTAGGATTTGTCACTCCGAGTATTGGAGAGGTATCTCTGGGCCCTCTCGGTAATGCACATCATAATAAGCCTTGCAAGCAATGTGACTAATGAGTTAGTTGCGGGATGATGCATTACGGAACGAGTAAAGGAACTTTCCAATAACGAGATTGAACTAGGTATTAAGATACCGATGATCGAATCTCGGGCAAGTAACATACCGATGACAAAGGGAATAACGTATGTTGTCATTGCGGTACGACCGATAAAGATCTTCGTAGAATATGTGGGAACCAATATGAGCATCCAGGTTCCGCTGTTGGTTATTGACCGGAGAGGTGGCTCGGTCATGTCTACATAGTTCTCGAACCCGTAGGGTCCGCACGCTTAACGTTCGATGATGATTTTGTATTGTATGAGTTATGTGATTTGGTGACCGAATGTTGTTCGGAGTCCCGGATGAGATCACGGACATGATGAGGAGTCTCGAAATGGTTGAGAGGTAAAGATTCATATACAGGGCGATAGTATTCGGACACCGGAAAGTGTTCCGGGGGTACCGGGTACGTATCGGGTCACCAGAAGGGGTTCCGGGCACCCCCCCCCCCCCCCGGCAAAGATATGGGCCTTATTGGGCCAAGGGCGGGACAGACCAGCCCCTAGTGGGCTGGTGCACCCCCATATAGGCCGAATAGAAGGAGAAGGAAGGAGGGGAAGGGAGAAAGGAAAGGGGAGGATTCGGCCTCCCCCTTCCCTTCTCTCCCCCCTCTCTTTCCTTCCCCCTCCGACACTTATGGAAGGGGGGAGGCCGACTTGTGGGAGGCGCCCAAGTAGGATTACTCCTACTTGGGGCGCCCCTTGCTGCCCCTCTCCCTCTCCAACCTATATATATGTGGGGGGGGCACCGCTAGAACACACAACATTGATTCCTAGCCATGTGCGGCGCCCCCCTCCACAGTTTACGCCTCCGGTCATATCTTCGTAGCGCTTATCTGAAGCCCTGCGCGGATCACTTCACCATCACCGTCACCACGCTGTCGTGCTGACGGAACTCTCCCTCGACACTTTGCTGGATCAATAGTTCACGGGACGTCATCGAACTGAACGTGTGCAGAACTCGGAGGTGCCGTACGTTCGGTACTTGATCGGTCGGAATGAGAAGAAGTTCTACTACATCAACTGCGTTGTCAAACGCTTCCGCTTTCGGTCTATGAGGGTACGTGGACACACTCTCCCCCTCTCGTTGCTATGCATCTCCTAGATAGATCTTGCGTGAGCGTAGGATTTTTTTTTTGAAATTGCATGCTATGTTTCCCAACAGTGGTATCAAAGCCAGGTTTATGCGTAGATGATATGCACGAGTAGAACACAAAGAGTTGTGGGCGGTGATCGTCATACTGCTTACCACCAATGTCTTATTTTGATTTGGAGGTATTGTTGGATGAAGCGGCCCAGACCAACCTTACATGACCACGTTCATGAGACCGGTTCCACCAACAGACATGCAACTAGTTTTGCATAAAGGTGGCTGGCGGGTGTCTGTTTCTCCTACTTTAGTTGAATCAAATTTGACTGCGGCTGGTCCTTGTTGAAGGTTAAAATAGCAAACTTGATAAATAACCGTTGTGGTTTTGATGCGTAGGTAAGAACGGTTCTTACTAGAAGCCCGTAGCAGCCACGTAAAACTTGCAACAACAAAGTAGAGGACGTCCAATTTGTTTTTGCAGGGCATGTTGTGATGTGATATGGTCAAGACATGATGTGATATATGTTGTTGTATGAGATGATCATGTTTTGTAAAAGTTATCGACAACTGGCAGGAGCCTTATGGTTGTCGCTTTATTGTATGAAATGCAAACACCATGTAATTGCTTTACTTTATCACTATGCGTTAGCGATAGTTGTAGAAGCAATAGTTGGCGAGACGACCACGACGCTACGATGCAGTTCAAAGTGTCAAGCCGGCGACGATGGAGATCATGACGGTGCTTTGGAGATGGAGATCAAAGGCACAAGATGATGATGGCCATATCATGTCACATATTTTGATTGCATGTGATGTTTATCTTTTATGCATTTATTTTGCTTAGTACGGCGGTAGCATTATAAGATGATCCCTTACTAAAATTTCAAGGTATAAGTGTTCTCCCTGAGTATGCACCGTTGCGACAGTTCGTCGTGCCGAGACACCACGTGATGATCGGGTGTGATAAGCTCTACGTTCACATACAGCGGGTGCAAGACCGTTTTGCACATGCGGAATACTCGGCTTAAACTTGACGAGCCTAGCATGTACAGACATGGCCTCGGAACACTGGAGACCGAAAGGTCGAACGTGAATCATATAGTAGATATGATCAACATAGAGATGTTCACCATTGAAGATTACTCCATCTCACGTGATGATCGGACATGGTTTAGTTGATTTGGATCACGTAATCATTTAGATGACTTGACGGATGTCTATCTAAGTGGGAGTTCTTAAGTAATATGATTAATTGAACTTAATTTATCATGAACTTAGTCCTGATAGTATTTGCATATCTATGTTGTAGATCAATAGCTCGCGATATAGCTCCTATATTTTTTTTGATATGTTCCTAGAGAAAAGTTGAAAGATGATAGTAGCAATGATGCGAACTGGGTCCGTGATCTGAGAATTATCCTCGTTGCTGCACAGAAGAATTATGTCCTTAATGCACCGCCAAGTGACAGACCTATTGCAGGAGCAGATGCAGACGTTATGAACATTTGACAAGCTCGGTATGATGACTACTTGATAGTTTAGTGCGCCATGCTTTACGGCTTAGAACCGGGACTTCAAAAGTGTTTTGAACGCCACGAAGCATATGAGATGTTCCAAGAGTCGAAATTAGCATTTCAGACTCATGCCCATGTCGAGAGGTATGAGACCTCTGACAAGTACTTTGCCTACAAGATGGAGGAGAATAGCTCAGCCAGTGAGCATGTGCTCAGAATGTCTGGGTACTACAATCGCTTGAATCAAGTGGGAGTTAATCTTCCAGATAAGATAGTGATTGACAGAGTTCTCTAGTCACTATCACCAAGTTACTAGAACTTCATGATGAACTATAATATGCAAGGGATGACGAAAATGATTCCCAAAGCTCTTCGCAATGCTGAAATCGGAGAAGGTAGAAATCAAGAAAGAACATCAAGTGTTGATGATTAACAAGACCACTAGTTTCAAGAAAAAGGGCAAGGGAAAGAATGGGAACTTCAAGAAGAATGGCAAGCAAGTTGCCACTCCCGTGAAGAAGCCCGAAGCTAGACCTAAGCCTGAAACTAAGTGCTTTTACTGCAAAAAGAATGGTCACTGGAAGCGGAACTACCCCAAATAATTGGAGGATAAGAAGGATGGCAAAGTGAACAAAGGTATATTTGATATACATGTTATTGATGTGTACTTTACTAGTGTTCATAGTAACCCCAGGGTATTTGATACCGGTTCAGTTGCTAAGATTAGTAACTCGAAATAGGAGTTGCAAAATGAACAGAGACTAGTTAAGGGCAAGGTAACGATGTATGTTGGAAGTGATTCCAAGGTTGATAAGATCACCATCGCATACTCCCTCTACCTTTGGGATTAGTATTGAACCTAAATAAATGTTATTTGGTGTTTGCGTTGAGCATACATATGATTGGATCATGTTTATTGCAAAATGGTTATTCATTTAAGTCAGAGAATAATTGTTGTTCTGTTTACATGAATAAAACCTTCCATGGTCATACACCCAATGTCAATGGTTTATTGAATCTCGGTCGTAGTAATACACATGTTCATAATATTGATGCCAAAAGATGCAAAGTTGATAATGATAGTGCAACATATTTGTGGCACTGCCGTTTAGGTCATATTGGTGTAAAGCGCAGGAAGAAACTCCATGCAGATGGGCTTTTGGAATCACTTGATTATGAATCATTTGATACTTGCGAACCAAGCCTCATGGGCAAGATGACTAAAACTCCGTTCTCTGGAACAATGGAGCATGCCAATGACTTGTTGGAAATAATACATACCGATGTATGCGGTCCAATGAGTGTTGAGGCTCGCGGCGGGTATCGTTATTTTCTGACCTTCACAGATGATTTGAGCAGATATGGGTATATCTACTTGATGAAACACAAATCTGAAACATTTGAAAAGTTCAGAGAATTTCAGAGTGAAGTAGAGAATCATCGTAACAAGAAAATAAAGTTTCTACGATCTGATCACGGAGGCGAATATTTGAGTTACGAGTTTGGCCTTCATTTAAAACAATGTGGAATAGTTTCACAACTCACGCCACCTGGAACACCACAGCGTAATGGTGTGTCCGAACGTCGTAACCGTACTTTATTAGATATGGTACGATCTATGATGTCTCTTACTGATTTACCACTACCGTTTTGGGGTTATGCATTAAAGACAGCTGCATTCACGTTAAATAGGGCACCGTCTAAATCCGTTGAGATGACACCGTATGAACTGTGGTTTGGCAAGAAACCTAAGCTGTCATTTCTTAAAAGTTTGGGGATGCGATGCTTATGTCAAAAGGTTTTCAGCTTGATAAGCTCAAACCCAAATCGAAAAAGTGTGTCTTCATAGGATACCCTAAGGAAACAATTGGGTACACCTTCTACCACAAATCCGAAGGCAAGATATTTGTTGCCAAGAATGGAAACTTTCTAGAGAAGGAGTTTCTCTTGAAAGAAGTGAGTGGGAGGAAAGTAAAACTTGATGAGGTAATTGTACCTTCTCTCGAATTGGAAAGTAGCTCATCACAGAAAACCGTTCCCGTGATGCCTACACCAACTAGAGGGGAAGCTAATGATAATGATCATGAAACTTCAGATCAAGTTACAACCGAACCTCGTAGGTCAACCAGAGCACGTTCTGCACCAGAGTGGTACGGTAATCCTGTTCTGGAAGTCATGTTACTAGACCATGACGAACCTACGAACTATGAGGAAGCGATGATGAGCCCAGATTCCGCAAAATGGCTTGAGGCCATGAAATCTCAGATAGGATCCATGTATGAGAACAAAGTGTGGACTTTGGTGGACTTGCCCAATGATCTGCAAGCCATTAAGAATAAATGGATCTTCAAGAGGAAGACAGATGTTGATGGTAGCGTTACTATCTACAAAGCTCGACTTGTCGCAAAAGGTTTTTTGACAAGTTCAAGGTGTTGACTACGATGAGATTTTCTCACTCGTAGCGATGCTTAAGTATGTCCAAATCATGTTAGCAATTGCCACATTTTATGAAATTTGGCAAATGGATGTCAAAACTGCATTCCTTAATAGGATTTCTTAAAAGAAGAGTTGTATATGATGCAACCAATAGTTTTGTCAATCCTAAAGGTTCTAACAAAGTGTGCAAACTCCAGCGACCATCTATGGACTGGTGCAAGCATCTCGGAGTTGGAATATACGCTTTGATAAGGTGATCAAAGCATATGGTTTTATACAGACTTATGGTGAAGCCTGTATTTACAAGAAAGTGAGTGGGAGCTCTGTAGCATTTCTGATATTATATGTGGATGACATATTGTTGATCGGAAATGATATAGAATTTCTGGATAGCATAGAAGGATACTTGAATAAGAATTTTTCAATGAAATACCTCGGTGAAGCTGCTTACATATTGGGCATCAAGATCTATAGAGATAGATCAAAATGCTTGATAAGATTTTTCAATGAGTACATACCTTGACAAGATTTTGAAGTAGTTAAAAATGGAACAGTCAAAGAAGGAGTTCTTGCCTGTGTTGCAAAGGTGTGAAGTTGAGTAAGACTCAAAACCCGACCAGTGCAGAAAATAGAAAGAAAATGAAAGTCATTCCCTATGCCTCAGCCATAGGTTCTATAAAGTATGCTATGCTGTGTACCAGACCTATTGTGTACCTTGCCATGAGTTTGGCAAGGGGGTACGATAGTGATCCAAGAGTGGATCAATGGACAGCGGTCAAAGTTATCCTTAGTTACCTAATAGGACTAAGGAAATATTTCTCGGTTATGGAGGTGATAAAGAGTTCATCGTAAAGAGTTACGTCGATGCAAGCTTTTACACCGATCCAGATGACTCTGAGTCTCAATCTGGATACGTATTGAAAGTGGGAGCAATTAGCTAGAGTAGCTCCATGCAGAGCATTGTAGACATAGAAATTTGCAAAATACATACGGATCTGAATGTGGCAGACCCGTTGACTAAACTTCTCTCACAAGCAAAACATGATCACACCTTAGTACTCTTTGGGTGTTAATCACATAGCGATGTGAACTAGATTATTGACTCTAGTAAACCCTTTGGGTATTGGTCACATGGCGATTTGAACTATAGGTGTTAATCACATGACGATGTGAATTATTGGTGTTAAATCACATGTCGATGTGAACTAGATTATTGACTCTAGTGCAAGTGGGAGACTGAAGGAAATATGCCCTAGAGGCAATAATAAAGTTGTTATTTTATATTTCCTTATATCATGATAAATGTTTATTATTCATGCTAGAATTGTAT
The DNA here is from genome assembly GCA_011799875.1 of Thinopyrum elongatum. Lineage (NCBI taxonomy): Eukaryota > Viridiplantae > Streptophyta > Magnoliopsida > Poales > Poaceae > Thinopyrum > Thinopyrum elongatum. Next base: position 512,898,018 of record CM022298.1, read on the forward strand.
TAACCGGAAACTTGATACATGTGTGGATACATAGACAAAACACCGTGTCCCTAGTAAGCCTCTACTAGACTAGCTCGTTAATCAAAGATGGTTAAGTTTCCTAACCATAGACATGTGTTGTCATTTGATGAATGGGATCACATCATTAGGAGAATGATGTGATGGACAAGACCCATCCGTTAGCTTAGCATATTGATCGTTCAGTTTTATTGCTATTGCTTTCTTCATGTCAAATACATATTCCTTCGACTATGAGATTATGCAACTCCCGGATACCGGAGGAATACCTTGTGTGCTATCAAACGTCACAACGTAACTGGGTGATTATAAAGATGCTCTACAGGTATCTCCGAAGGTGTTTGTTGGGTTGGCATAGATCGATATTAGGATTTGTCACTCCGAGTATCGGAGAGGTATCTCTGGGCCCTCTCGGTAATGCACATCATAATAAGCCTTGCAAGCAATGTGACTAATGAGTTAGTTGCGGGATGATGCATTACGGAATGAGTAAAGGAACTTTCCAATAACGAGATTGAACTAGGTATGAAGATACCGACGATCGAATCTCGGGCAAGTAACATACCGATGACAAAGGGAATAACGTATGTTGTCATTGCGGTACGACCGATAAAGATCTTCGTAGAATATGTGGGAACCGATATGAGCATTCAGGTTCCGCTGTTGGTTATTGATCAGAGAGGTGTCTCGGTCATATCTACATAGTTCTCGAACCCGTAGGGTCCGCACGCTTAACGTTCGATGACGATTTTGTATTGTATGAGTTATGTGATTTGGTGACCGAATATTGTTCAGAGTCCCGGATGAGATCACGGACATGACGAGGAGTCTCGAAATGGTCGAGAGGTAAAGATTCATATATAGGACGATAGTATTCAGACACCGGAAAGTGTTCCGGGGGTACGAGGTACATATGGGGTCACCGGAAGGGGTTCCGGGCACCCCCCGGCAAAGATATGGGCCTTATTGGGCCAAGGGCGGGATAGACCAGCCCCTAGTGGGCTGGTGCGCCCCCTTATAGGCTGAATAGAAGGAGAAGGAAGGAGGGGAAGGGAGAAAGGAAACGGGAGGATTCGGCCTCCCCCTTCCCTTCTCTCACCCCTCTCTTTCCTTCCCCCTCTGACACTTATGGAAGGGGGGGAGGCCGACTTGTGGGAGGCGCCCAAGTAGGATTACTCCTACTTGGGGCGCCCTTTGCTGCCCCTCTCCCTCTCCCACCTATATATATGTGGGGGGGGGGCACCGCTAGAACACACAACATTGATTCCTAGCCGTGTGCGGCACCCCCCTCCACAGTTTACGCCTCCGGTCATATCTTCGTAGTGCTTATGCGAAGCCCTGCGCGGATCACTTCACCATCATTGTCACCACGCCGTCGTGCTGATGGAACTCTCCCTCGACACTTTGCTGGATCAATAGTTCAAGGGACGTCATCGAGTTGAATGTGTGCAGAACTCGGAGGTGCCGTACGTTCGGTACTTGATCGGTGGGAACGAGAAGAAGTTCGACTACATCAACCGCGTTGTCAAACGCTTCCGCTTTAGGTCTACGAGGGTACGTGGAGACACTCTCCCCCTCTCGTTGCTATGCATCTCCTAGATAGATCTTGCGTGAGCGTAGGAATTTTTTTTGAAATTGCATGCTACGTTTCCCAACAGTGGTATCAAAGCCAGGTTTATGCGTAGATGATATGCACGAGTAGAACACAAAGAGTTGTGGGCGGTGATCATCATACTGCTTATCACCAATGTCTTATTTTGATTCGGCGGTATTGTTGGATGAAGCGGCCCAGACCAACCTTACATGACCACGTTCATGAGACCGGTTCCACCGACAGACATGCAACTAGTTTTGCATAAAGGTGGCTGGCGGGTTTCTGTTTCTCCTACTTTAGTTGAATCGAATTTGACTGCGGCCGGTCCTTGTTGAAGGTTAAAACAGAAAACTTGATAAATCACAGTTGTGGTTTTGATGCGTAGGTAAGAACGGTTCTTACTAGAAGCCCGTAGCAGCCACGTAAAACTTGCAACAACAAAGTAGAGGACGTCTAACTTGTTTTTGCAGGGCATGTTGTGATGTGATATGATCAAGACATGATGTGATATATGTTGTTGTATGAGATGATCATGTTTTGTAAAAGTTATCGGCAACTGGCAGGAGCCTTATGGCTGTCGCTTTAT